>CAWUFW010003050.1:600000-1200000 GCA_963921515.1 Calotriton arnoldi | reverse complement strand
AGGGTTTGCGTCGCTTGGTGTTGGTTCCGATGAAGCTTTTATCTGTGCGGAGAGGCTTCGTGGGGCTTTGCTTTTGGTCAGTGTCAGGTTCAATGAAGCTTTCAGCTTTGTGGTGACACTTTGAGGGGATTTCTGTTGCTCGGCATCAGTTACAATGAAGCTTTCAGCTGTCCGCAAGGCTTTGTAGGGCTTTGCATTGCTTCGCATCGACTTTGATGGAATCTTCAGTTAGGCAAGGAGGAGTACTTTCTGATGCCAACCAAGGGTCCAGGGCCTGGGGAGGAACCTCTTGAGGACCAGGGACTCACTACAGCAGGGGCCAGCATGGCTCAGGCAGGTCCAGACAGGTTCTGTTCAGTAGCTTAGCTGAGCAGTTGCAGGGAGGCTTGAGCTTGTTGTGTTCATTCCTGTAGGTCAGAACAGGAGGTCAGCCAACTGACCATTGGAGTCACACAGGTTAGCCTTGGATGAAGGGAACAGGTCCAGTCTTCCTTCTCAAGGAGCATATCAGGCCTCAAGCAGCAGGGCAGTCCTCTGGTAGCAGTTTGGCAGTCTTCTGAGAAACAAGACAGGCCTCAAGTGGCAGGGCAGTTTTCTAGGGAACAATGCAGTCCTTTCTGGGTAGGGTCCACAAGTCCACTAGTATACTGAAGAGGTGGTTCACGAGGTTCAACATTTATACCTGGTGCTAGCCTTTGAAGTGGGGGTGACATCCTGGCTGCCCCCACATCTGGGTCCAGAAAGTTCTTCCCTTCCCCTGCCAAAGCTCCAAGTAGTCTGAGGTGACAAAAGACTGATGTCAGTTCCCTTTGTGTGTGTTCTGAAGGCAGCCTTTTGAAATGTAAGTGGGGCAGGGGACAGCTCCGCCCTACCCATCCTGGCAGGATGGCCCATCCTTCCAACACCTAGTCCCTCTTTGTCTCATTATCTGAGAGGAAGACACAGAGACCAACTTCCAAGCTATACACAGTCATGTGACCCAGGAAACAGGCAGCACTCACCAAAAGGTTAGGACAAGAAAATGTCAACTTTCTAAACGTGGCCTTTTCAGAATTGTGATTTAAAATCCAACTTTACTATTAAAGAGGGTTTTAAATTGCAATTCATTTTCAGTCCAATTTGACATTCCTATCTGATCCCAATCAAATGTTAGCATTTATTAAATGTAGTACAGTAACCAATGATATCCAATTGAAGAGATAAGCCTTATAGTAGTGAAAAACTATTTTAGGAATTTTTTACTAGTAGGACATGTAAAACCTAAATAAAAACACATGTCCGACTTTTTAAATATAATGCACCCTGCCCTATGGGCTGTTTAGGGCCTACATTAGGGGTGACATATATTTTAAAAAGTACAATTTAGGCCTGGCAAAATGTTTATTGTAGATTCATCAAAAGTGGTATAATGCACACCGTGTCTCAAACTTGCAGGATTTTAAAAAGGCTCAAAGACTTTTAGTTGTTACATCGTGCAACCTTTAGGCGTGCTCCGTCCGTGCACAAAGAAAGTGAAATAGGATAGTGCTGGAGCCTCGTCAAGTCCCAGTCCAGGATGCACCAGGTAGAGAAAAATTCATGAGCAGTTAAATTCCAGCAATTTCTTCAATAATTAATCTGCTTTATTTCTTCCAGATTTCAATCCATGATCCATTTTAATCCAATCATATTCAATGTTTCAAACCATGTTCAACGTATGCCTATCCAGGCTTTAAAATAAAACACATGGGGATTCCCCCTTCCTCTGAGCGTGACATTGATTATAACCCAATGCATTTCGGGCAACAACTGCCCTTCCTCAGTAGGTAACTGCAATAAAACAGATTTCATTTAATTCACCAATACCCATCCCAGTCTCAAATGTACTGTTGTTAAGTGATACAGATCTTCACGATCATAATCTAACCGCCGCTTTCATGCAACCAATGAAAGAAGAAAAAGTAAACAGCCCAAAAATGTGTGCAATAATCGTGAAAATAAAACTGAAACATATGACCTAATAATAGTGCTAAATGAATGTGCTCTGTGCCACACGTCATCACCCAAAATAAATAAGCTGATAACCATGTTTTGTCAAGTCACGTTTCTGGTGGTTATCTGCTTATTTTTTTTTTTTTCATTGGTTGCATGAAAGCGGAGGTTAGATTATGATCATGAAGATGTGCAATACGTAACAACAGTACATTCTAAACTGGGATGGATATTGGTGAATTAAATGAAATCAGTTTTATTGCAGTTACCCCTGAGGAAGGGCACTTGTTACCCGAAATGCATTGGGTTATTTAATCAACGACACGATATGACGAAGGGGGAATCCCCATGTGTTTTGTCGAAAAGCCTATATAGGCATACGTTGAACATGGTTTCAAACATTGAATATGATTGGATTAGAATGGATCATGGATTGAAACCTGTAAGAAATAAAGCAGATTAATTATTGAAGAAATTGCTGGAATTTTACTGCTTGTGAATTTTTCTCTTTGCTGTGTATCCTGGACTGGGACCAGACGAGGCTCCTGCACTATCCTAAAAGGTTTATTGTGCCAGGTCAAATTGGCAGTTTAAAACTGCACTATAGGCTGTGATGGCAGGCCTTAGGCCTGTTTTAAAGTACTACTTGAATGGCCAGCACAAGAGGTGCCGCAAGCACACTAGTAGTATTTTTTTTGCAGGTCATGTGTACATGTAGTGCCATATACTAGTGGCTTAAAACTAAATTAAATATGCCAAAAATGTAAGCCAAGTGTACTATGTTTTATCAAGAGAGCACAACCACTTTAGCACTGGTTAGAAGTGGTAAAGTGCACAGAGTAATAATGTGAACAAAAACGAAATTCAGAAAACAGGAGTGGTAAAAGCAAAAGGTTGGGGGAAGACCATACTAAGTATGGCAGGTCTAACAGGTACCTGTTAGAAAAATCTACTTAGTAGCTTTTTTAGGAGTGTAATATAATGCCATCCATAGAAAGATATACAGTTTAGTTAGTAATAGGTAATACAATTCATATATGGGTGCCAGACGACTGCATAACTAACAGTGCAGCTTCCCTCTTACCTTGATTTTCCTCTTTGCCTAGTGAACATTGTGTGTCTTTAAATAGTGTAGGTGTAGGAATGGAAGTTCCTCTCACAGTTCATGCAGCTGTGTCATCCCTTGACCACAACTCAGATAGGGATAGGGAAGTTGGGGGGTAGGGAGACATAAGTATAGGGGGCATGGGTACAGAAGGACTCACATAAAGTGACATTGGTCCGGGAAACTTTAGACAGTCTGGCCTTCATTAGGAGTGGCCAATAATTTATGACATGCACAGTAACTCCCAGTACCACATATATCAGAATTATGAGTTTTCCATTTTCCTTTTACCAAGTAAATACTGAATGCCATACAACTGCATCCCCCATTAAATTTTAGCAGGTCACCTCTGTGAGAAGTTGGCCTGGCATATGCTGTCCACTAATTATAGTGGGCACCTTGCACCAGTCCAAACAACCCCTTATTGGAGATAGGTTAAAGACAACCTTTATTGAAAGCTATCCTAGTGGTAGCTATGGAGAGCAGCCTTCAGGCTAAGTCTTGAAGGAATGTAAAGCAGCTTGTTTTACCAGTCTATAATCTCTTGAGTGACCAAATGAAAGAGGACCACACCAGGTATATATTCAAAATATATGAATTTATTACTAAACACACCCCTCTAGTCTCTTTATGAGGCTAGAGTTCGAAGTACATAAATTATAAGTTAGTTATCTACAGTAATAGCACAAATACACGTTTGAGCCCTAGGGGCGTACCAAACCATATACCAATAAAGTGGTATAAGAACCACGACTGAGCTAGACACAGGGCCTAGAGCCTGTAGCAGTGCTTGGACCACAAGGAACCACCCAATGTAGTGACACAGGGGACCCACGGGGGACGCGTGCAGTGTATGAACACAGCCGCGAATCGCCGTTAACTTCTATGGGGAAAGTCGCGGTTTGAATTTAAAAGAAAAGGGACACTTAGAGGAGGACTTGGAGCAAACCCTTTGAGAACTAGGCTGTTCTAGTGTCAATACCCATGGGAGCACCGGAGTACTCGAGTTACCTCACCCAGGGGAGCCGGGTGCATAGGTGTCTTTCGGGGTCGGGTTTCGTCGTCGCTTTCAATGGCGATCTGCTGCAAAGTGCTGCTGGCGGCCAAGTCGAAAGTGTTCGGGTGGATCCAAAGGTGGATCGAAGATCTGAAGAACCTGAAAGCAGAGGGGACAGAGTCTGGGTCACTAGCCAGTGACCAGGAAGGCGATGAGCAGATGCCCACCTATGTCGAGTGCTTCAGGTAGGTTGATGGTTGTCTTGACTCTTCAGCCACGAGGTCCAGGAGGCGTCGATGATGACCAGGAGCTGGATTCGAGCTGTCCCACAACGTCTGTCAATTGCAGGGGTGTCAGCGACCGGATTGGACCCAACAAGCCTTGGCAACGGCAAGTCTCGTGGAAATGGAAGAAGGACGATGTTGCTGACCAGCAAGGTCTGTGGGACTCACCCAGCAAGGGTAAGTCAGGGCCCGCCTGGAGCAACCAGGGAGCCCAAGCAGAAGAAGATTGGCCTTCGGGAGGGCCTACTAGCCAACGGACTAGCAACCGCGAAGGGGCCTCGAGTCGACACACGTGGAGCTGGCTCACAGGACACTCGTGGAGTGGAGGCCAGTGATCTTCGGTGCGGTCGGTGCTGGAGGCTGGTGCTACTTGGAGCCCAAAGCATAACTTCGTGGGAGACCCAGAAGAGGATGCACTTACAAAAGAATGCGGTGTCCAGAGGTCACGGTTCCACATTACCCACGATAGCCACGGGCCTCAGCTCTGCTGGGGACTCAGGGTAGCCTCGGGGAAGTCTGGAAATCTACCTCTGGTGATGCAAAGACTTCGGCGTCCGGCGGGAGCTTCAGCGATGCAGACTGGACATTTGCTTCATTGGTGCCTGCCAAGCAGAGGAGTCACTCCTTGACCCCAAGGGAGATTCTTCAGTCCTCTAATCTTGAAGTAGAGCGTCGAAGGTCCAGGATTCTGTGTCAGAGTTTCGTCCAGGTAAATATAAAGTCCTAAGGACTGGGGTCCCATACTTATACTAAGGTAGGGGGTTGGACATACTCTGTGGCCCCACCTATGGGAGGGTCAGGGCAGAGGGGTGGTTACACCCCTTTCCCTTTGTCCAGTTTCGCGCCAGAGCAGGGGCTGGAAGCCCCTGAGCCGGTTTGAACTGGGGTATGCACAGGGACACCAAATGTGCCCCCAGTGTAGGACTTCAAAGCACCAGAGAGTGCTCCCGCCCAGCCCCAATACACACTATCCTGTCTGGGGAGGTGGTTACACCTCCCTGGGACAGGAAACCTATTGTCCAGGCCTCCCCTGCCGGAGTTTCGGTCAGCAGCAGGAGGCCAGACTCGTGTCTGTGGCAGCGGCATCCATTTTGTGATGCCAGGGCTCTGGAAAGTCAGTACCGGGTATACCGGTGTGTACATGTTTCTCCCTCTAGAAGGGTGGAATGCTACCCCCGCCGCCAGAACTGGCGGGGGGGTAGTGTTCCAAGATGTTTGACACCAAACACGACATGTTTCCGTGCAGTCATCCCAAAGTTAGCATTTAACGCGAGGTTATAATGCGCTTAAGAGTATATAGTCGGGCTGCACTACAAACAGCATCAGAGAAGGGTCTCCGAACGCTGCAGAGGGGCCCAGCTCATGCAGGGGCACCCTCTCACATAGGAACCACGCACTCTGCCTTCAGGATTGATAAGGCCTGCCATAGGAGTGACTTATAGGTTTATATGTGTGTATGTATGTAGTGATATAGGTAGCCTATATCACAGTAAGGAGTGCATGCACCACCTTACCCAGGCTGCAGTAGCAGACCTGTGGTGTCATTTTGGATGGCCTTCCAGGGGTGGCACAATACATGCTGCAGCCGCTGGTAGGCCTCTGAGGTACCTATGCCCTGGGTACATAGTATACCATATACATACTAGGGACTTATAAGGGCACTCCAGATTCCAATCAGAGATGTGCCTAAGGCACATGGAAACCATTTTAAAGAGGAAGCAGCTAGGCTGGGGTTCTGATTAGCAGGGCCCCAGCCAGACTAAGGTCCAAAAACAGTGAAGCATCAGCAAAAAGTGGGGGTACCCATGTGAAGCAGATCCTACTCTCCTACAACCTCACTATTACAAAATGGATCCTTAGATATTTGTCATTACTTGGGAAATTGGTGTTCACACACTGATTCCCACATATATCTCCTGTACTGTCCTACTGTTTTCCCAGTACATCTTTCACAAGTTTATTTTTGCTGTGTTTCCACACAATTTATAATCCTGATACGGCTGGAACTCCTACTATCAGCCAAATCGTTTTTTTTTTTCAATCTCATAAATATGACTAAAGATGCATGGATATTAGACTTTAGGACAAAATAAACAGATCCATGCTTTGTCATTGCTTGGATAAGCTGTCCATGAAGCTAAGCCCATGGCATTTCGAGAGTGATTAGGCTGAAGTAGTCATTCTGTCGGTCTGCAGATGAGAAATGCTTGTGATTGTTATGCCTTGAAAACAAGAGTCCATTCTTTGAATGCCTGTCATCTTCCATCTACATTGCCACTTGTGTGGGCATCCTGTCCCTGCTGCGTCTAACCACAAAAAATGTAATCCTGGCATATAGAGTCCAACAACGGCAGCAGCCCTGACCTACCCCTCTCTGTGGTGGCACCAAAGTGGGTGCCTCAGAGCCCTTTTGTCTCATATTGGTACAGGTTTCATGTGCATGGTGATGTAAAGCACTAGCATAGCCTTTTATTAGGTTAGCTAGCTAGCTGATTCTTTGTCCTTTGGTGACACATGGAAGATGACTGTGCGAGGTGCTTTAAGATAGCTCCAAATAAGCCAGTTTCGCTTCTAGTATATGGCATGGATCTTCCACCACATTAGGTGTTTGTCATCATTGCCTGCACTTGCAGTGAACCCAAGGCCAACAGTGCTGGGCGGAAGGTGCATGCAATGTTCTGCTCCCTCCTCCTGCTGCAACCCCTACTGTGCTAACAGCCCACTGGTCCTAGCAAAGTAGTCAGTCTCCATGAATACTCAGAAAGATGAAAGGCTGAGTGGATGTGCAGGGGTAAGAACCATTGGCCAGGAGGTCAAACACAGATCCCTGCAGTGGATGCATTACTGTATGGACCACAAGGACCACCATAAAACACGCACAACTGCACACAACTCAACAGAACAAAACTCCAACAAAACACACACATGAACACACACAAAGAAACACAGCAGCACACAACCATCACAAAAATAGAACCTAGTACAATAAAACACAATGCACATCAACACAACATGCAACTTAACACAACAACAAAACATAACATTAACAGCGCAACCACAACAGAAAAACGCAACTCACAAAACACTACACAACAATGCAGCATAGCAACAGCATAGAAAACAATAACACAACATGAAGCATAACTGACTTGAACACAACATCATTTCTACACAAAGTGGAAATGCAGCACACAAAAATAACACAAAAACTGTGCAAAAACAACACAACAGTAAAATAATATCAATACAACCCACGTACCTAACCTCGTGAGAAGTTGGCCTGGTATATGCTGTCCACTAATTATAGTGGGCACCTTGCACCAGTCCAAACAACCCCTTATTGGAGATAGGTTAAAGACAACCTTTATTGAAAGCTATCCTAGTGGTAGCTATGGAGAGCAGCCTTCAGGCTAAGTCTTGAAGGAATGTAAAGCAGCTTGTTTTACCAGTCTATAATCTCTTGAGTGACCAAATGAAAGAGGACCACACCAGGTATATATTCAAAATATATGTATTTATTGCTAAACACACCCCTCTAGTCTCTTTATGAGGCTAGAGTTTGAAGTACATAAGTTATAAGTTAGTTATCAACAGTAATAGCACAAATACACGTTTGAGCCCTAGGGGCGTACCAAACCATATACCAATAAAGTGGTATAAGAACCACGACTGAGCTAGACACAAGGCCTAGAGCCTGTAGAAGTGCTAGGCCCTCAAGGAACCACCCAAGGTAGTGGCACAAGGGACCCACGGGGGACGCGTGCAGTGTGAGAACACAGCCGCGAGACGCCGTTGACTTCTATGGGGAATGTCGCGGTGGGAGTTTTAAAGAAAAGGGACACTTAGAGGAGGACTTGGAGCAAACCCCTTTAGAACTAGGTTGTTCTAGAGTCTATACCCACGGGAGCACCGGAGTACTCGAGTTACCTCACCCAGGGAAGCCGGGTGCATAGGTGTCTTTCGGGTCGGGTTTCGTCGTCGTTTTCAAAGGCGATCTGCTGCAAAGTGCTGCTGGCGGCCAAGTCGAAAGTGTTCGGGTGGATCCAAAGGTGGATCGAAGATCTGAAGAACCTGAAAGCAGAGGGGACAGAGTCTGGGTCACTAGCCAGTGACCAGGAAGGCGATGAGCGGATGCCCACCGATGTCGGGTGCTTCAGGTAGGTTGACAGTCATCTTGACTCTTCAGCCACGAGGTCCAGGAGGCGTCGACGACAACCAGGAGCTGGATTCGAGCTGTCCCACAACGTCTGTCGATTGCAGGGGTGTCGACAACCGGATTGGACCCAACAAGCCTTGGCAACGGCAAGTCTCGTGGAAATAGAAGAAGGATGGTGGTGTAGACCAGCAAGGTCTGAGGGACTCACCCAGCAAGGGTAAGTCAGGGCACATCTGAAGCAACCAGGGAAGCCCAAGCAGAAGAAGAGTTGCCTTCGGGAGGGCCCACTAGCCAATGGTCTAGCGACCGTGAAGGAGCATCAAGTGGACGCACTTGGAGCTGGCTCACAGGACACTCGTGGAGTGGAGGCCAGTGATCTTCGATGCAGTTGGTGCTGGAGGCGAGGGCTACTCAGAGCCCAAAGCACAACTTCGGGGGAGACCCAGAAGAGGATGCACTTGCAAAAGTACTCAGTGTCCAGGGGTCACGGTTCCACGTTACCCACGAAAGCTACGGGCCTCAGCTTTGCTGGGGACTCAGGGCAGCCTCGGGGAAGTCTGGAAATCCACCTCTGGTGTTGCAAAGACTTCGGCGTCTGGCGGGTGCTTCAGCGATGCAGACCGGACAATTGCTTCTTAGGTGCCTGCCAAGCAGGGGAGTCACTCCTTGACCCCAAGGGAGATTCTTCAGTCCTCTAATCTTAAAGTAGAGCGTTGAAGGTCCAGGATTCTGTATCAGAGTTTCGTCCAGGTAAATCTAAAGTCCTAAGGACTGGGGTCCCATACTTATACCAAGTTAGGGGGTTGGACATACTCTGGGGACCCACCTATGGGAGGGTCAGGGCAGAGAGGTGGTTACACCCCTTTCCCTTTGTCCAGTTTCGCGCCAGAGCAGGGGCTGGAAGCCCCTGAGCCGGTTTGAACTGGGGTATGCACAGGGACACCAAATGTGCCCCCAGTGCAGGACTTCAAAGCACCAGAGAGTGCTCCCACCCAGCCCCAATACACATTATCCTGTCTGGGGAGGTGGTTACACCTCCCTGGGACAGGAAACCTATTTTCCAGGCCTCCCCTGCCGGAGTTTCAGTCAGCAGCAGGAGCCCAGACCTGTGTCTGTGGCAGCGGCATCCATTTTGTGATGCCAGGGCTCTGGAAAGAAGTTACCGGGTACATGTCTCTCCCTCTAGAAGGGTGGAATGCTACCCCTGCCGCCAGAACCGGCGGCGGGGTAGTATTCCAAGATGTTTGACACCAAACACGACATGTTTTGGTGCAGCCAGTCCAAAGTTAGCATTCTACCGCGAGGATATAATGCACTTAAGAGTATATGGTCAGGCTGCACTACAAACAGCATCAGAGAAGGGTCTCCGACTGCTGCAGAGGGGCTCTGCTCATGCAGGGGCACCCTCTCACAAAAGAACCAAGCACTCTGCCTTCAGGATTGATAAGGCCTGCCATAGGAGTGACTTATGGGTTTATATGTGTGCATATACAGTGATATAGGTACCCTATATCACAGTAAGGGGTGCATGCACCACTTTACCCAGGCTGCAGTAGCAGACCTGTGGTGTCCTTTTGGCTGGCCTTCCAGGGGTGGCATAATACATGCTTCAGCCCCTGACAGGCCTCTGAGGTACCTATGCCCTGGGTACATAGTATACCATATACTAGGGACTTATAAGGGCACTCCAGATTCCAATCAGAGATGTGCCTAAGGCACATGGAAACCATTTTAGAGAGGAAGCAGCTAGGCTGGGGTTCTGATTAGCAGGGCCCCAGCCAGACTAAAGTCGAAAAACAGTGAAGCATCAGCAAAAAGTGGGGGTACCCATGTGAAGCAGATCCTACTCTCCTACACTCATCACAACAATTTATTAAAAAAACAATGCAAAAAGAAAACAATAACAACACAAGAGCAGCACAATAAAGGCACAACTAGCAAATATAAAACAAGACAGCAACAACACAACTATGTATGTTTGTGTTTGGTTAGGATGTTTTGTATTTTATGGAGTATTGTCTTCGAGTTTTGTTATTGGTGTATGTTAAATATGAGAAGTACTGTTGGGTTGCTGTGCTGTTTTGTCTTTGTATATTATTATGTTGTATTGGGAGTACAAATGGAATTTAATGCAGGGTTTTAAATGGCATAATATAGCACAGTATCTTTGTTGAAAGAAAGTGGATGGTTCTGCAACCTGGACTGAGTACTTAGAAAGTAGAAACATTTGCTTATGTTTGCCATAGTAAGATATTCTTATGGTGATGTTTCACATTTCACTTGGTGTGTATTTTTGATGTCCTATGCTGCATTATTTGTTTATGAAGGCCCTTAGCTGCCCATAATTGGCAAAATATTGGTATCTATGACATGATTGTGGGCACTTATTGTATAATGCAGGCACTGGCATAAAGGCGTTAGTTACATACATTATGTTATGTTGACACCCAGGATATCATGGTACCCACTTCTGGTTAATGCTGGCTCTGGCATTATGCCGGCAATTCTTGGCATAATGGTGGTAAGTATTGACAGAATGTGGGCTTCCATGGCATGTTCGAGCCCACCAGGAACACAGTGCTGATCGTGGCATAGTGACAATAACTTTGGACATACTGTTAATCCCAATGGCATGATGATGCCCACTCTTGTGTAATGATTGCACTGGTATGAAGGTGGTATTTCTTTGTATATTCTAGGCATTACTGAGCCAATGGAATCTGGCACGAATACAATGTGTGCATTGGTATAACATTCTTCTTGGTAATTCAGTAACATTATTATTTCTGCTGATGCTCGGCTTATAAGGCTGGTGTAATTTGCCTACATCCATCCATGCGCTCAGTCGTTCATCGGGCCATCCAGCAATTGTCTCATATTCCAGTGTGCGCTCGCCCATTCAAACAATCATCCAGACACTCACCTAATAATTATCCATACATTCAGCCATTCATCCATTCTCACATTCGCCCTGTCCTCCACAAAACTGAAACAGTAAGATCACAGTCAATGAAGATGCCCTTTCACTTGAAATATAGCCAGAGTTGTTAGCGTTGCCAATGCTTGTTTTATTTTCTAACTGCCTGTGAGTTTTTTTTAGGGCAGCTTTAAATCGTACCAGAGAGGGCTTGCTCCTACTTCCTCTGTGAAAGACAAGCTCTCATACATGCAGACGTACCTACAGAAGACATACATACATAAATGCATTAAACAGTGGTATGAGATGTAATTATAACGACATAAGTTCGGGGAATGTATGCATAGTATACTTTTTGCAATAGTTTACCAAATTGTATGGTACCTTCTTAACGGACATCATAGACTGTACATTTGTAGTTCCAAGCATGAAAGGATGCCTGAAGCACTGGAGACCCCCTGGATACCTTAAAATCCATAATTGCCAGTCTTTGATCTTGGGACTCTGTGGGCACCACGACTTCTCGGCTTTGCTTTGCAGTGCTCCCACACATGCTGCATGCAGACAATGCAATTAATTGATAAGAAATGCCCCTGAAGGATTGTATTAACTTATAGTTTGTGTACTATTAATGCAGCCATCCCTTGGCACAAGTTGGATTTACAGTTCTGAAAGCTATTTTGCAGAATTTAAGTATGCGGGAAATATCTTTAGTTAACCCTGTATTGCACTACAATGTGCAACTCAATATTGTGACAATCTACTACATGCATTGCCGATATCATGTGAGGGAAATCATTAACTTTGACACAAGCTCATTTTCTAATAGGAAATAGACAAAAAAGGAGACGAATCGTCAACAAGATATCCCTTCTGCACAGAACTATGAGACATCAGGGGCAAACCACAGACTGCCCTCTAAAGTGATCATACACACATTGTAACCTACCAATGGTAATGAGGTCTGCATTGTGCAGGATTTCAGCTGCATTTGTTTGCATGTCCGGGCTAGGTATTATTGAGTCCTGATACGGCGCAAGGTACAGAGCACGCAGAGCCATAGATGGTTTGGACTCGTGCTCTGTGACTGATGTCATCGGCCCACGCCTTTATTTATATACCCCCGCATTACGTCGTGCTGGGGTGAACCATTTGTCGGGACGGGGTGGGTGACTCAGGCTGATCACCCCCTGCCATACATTCAAGTTTAGACTAACACCTCACACCTGTAACAAATTACAATCATAATGTTCATCATTGGAGTGGTGTACAGTTACCAGTCCGTCGACTTCTGCTGCACGCCTCACCTGCATCACACCAGGAACCCTGCCAGACAGGATTAGGGGGCTGGATTTCTTCTCAGGTGATACCTGGAACGTACACCCCGGTGGCATGAGATTGGCGCCAGTGAGTCCCCTTCGCCTCGATTTCCAGGTGTAGCGGGGATAGCGTCTAGGAATTCGGACGTGCTCTCGGCGAGTGGGAAAGCCCTTGGAGTGCTGTTGGGTCTTGAAATCTGAGATTCATGAGAGGAGTCGTCGCTACCATCATTAGCACCTTCTTCCAGAGAGTCTGGCGCAACTGTCAAGTCATGGACTTTAAAAAAAAAATGAAATGTTCTGAGTGACTTCCTCATCACCTTGGTGTGCTCTGATCACAGTTGCTTTCCGACGTATCACTGCCACTGGCTGTGCTCAAATGGGAGATGTAACTTGCTTACCGGGTGGTGATCTTTCAGATACACTAAGTCCCCGGGGAAAATGGTAGAAGTCTTGGCCTTTTGTCTCTCACTGGATTTGCTATTCATGACGGTCCTTTTCCTTAGACCCTGGGCATCACAAGGGGCGTTGGGGTCCAGGTGGGATGGTGTGGAATGGTGTCTTGCACAACGCGCCCCATACTGGCATGTCCTAGGGCCCTCTCTGTCGTGACATGGGCCCCAGCCCCATTCGGTATTTTCACAAGAAACTGTAGATGGCTCTTTCCACAGACAAGTCATTTGCATGAGCGATTCTGATCACCTTGTTTAGTGTCCGCATAAACTGATCAACCTCTCCGTTTACTTGGGGCCACCTTGGTGTTATCTTGCGATGACGCATGCCCCTGGAGTGGAGGTAGTCAGCAAACTCCTGCCCATGAAATGGAGGACGTTGTCGGTCTTGACCACTTTGAAAAATCCATGGGTCGCAATATCCTTTTCTATCTAGGTGATGACCTCTGCAGCAGTTTGGCTCCCGATGATTTCTACTTCCGTATATTTCATGTAGTCGTCGATGATGACAAATGCATATCTCCCGT
Source organism: Calotriton arnoldi (assembly GCA_963921515.1). Classification (NCBI taxonomy): domain Eukaryota; kingdom Metazoa; phylum Chordata; class Amphibia; order Caudata; family Salamandridae; genus Calotriton; species Calotriton arnoldi. The sequence goes on along the minus strand of CAWUFW010003050.1, from coordinate 1,186,272 downwards.
TTGGGAGGTGTCCGAAATCCATGCTCACATTCTCCCAGGGACGTTTTGGGCTGTCCTCAGTAATTATAGGGGGTGGTTGTTAGGGGGTTTCCGGATACTTGGCACCATTGACATGAGTGGACTGCTTCCTCTACCATATGGTCTATTTCAGGAAACCACCCCTTTGCTCGAAGTCGGCTCTTCGTCTTGACAATACCTTGGTGCCCGCGATGGGCCAAATGTACTGCTTGGGACGTGAGACTTGACGGGACAACTAGCCTGGGCCCCTCAAGAGACAACCACTGTTGTCAGTGGATAGTTCTTGCCGCACATATATCAGAGACTCCAGAATTTCCTTGGCTTGAGGTGTCCGCTGTGTCAGGCTCGCTATGATTGGGCGCCAGTCGTTGGTTCTGATGGCGGATATCGCGAGCTGTAAGCATTCATCTATCTTTGTGGCAGCAACCAGTGATTCTAACCCCATCGGGAGGAGGCGTTATCGCTCCGTCACGAGCAGCACGTACTCTTTCGTATCTTCGGCCTCCGCCCTCTCTGCGGCCGTGGCGTTCCGAGTATGTTGTGACAGGTAGTCTGCTGGATTGGACGACCCAGGCCGGTACTCCACCTTGTAGTCATACTCTTGCAGCTGAAGGATCCACTTTTCAATCCTTGGGGGAGGTTTTGATGCTGATCCGTGGAAGAGTGGTATGAGTGGCTTTTGATCTGTGGAGACAGTAAACGGGTGGCCATATACGTATATATGAAAATGCCGGCACACCCAGTGGATTGCAATAGCTTCCTGTTCAATCTGGGAGTACTGCTTCTTTGTGTCCATCAGGGACCGGGTGGTGTAGGCTACGGGCGCCCAGCTTTCATTTGGTTGTTGCTGCATTAAGACTGCTCCTAGCCCAAACGGGCTAGCGTCGACAGTGATGTTCGTGTGCTGCGAGGGGTCAAAGTAGGAGAGGGTGGTTTCTGAAGAGAGTGCTTCTTTAGTTTTCCTGAAAGCTTGCTCTTGGTCGGCCCCCCTTTGCCAGGTGGTGGTAGACTTCATGAGATACCGGAGATGGTGTGTAAGAGTCATTAAGTCCGGGATGAATCGGCCACAGAAATTGACCATTCCGAGAAAACATCACATTTCGGAGACGTTGGAAGGTGCTAGAGCTTCCTAGATGTTGCGCACCTTATCCGGATCTGGAGCAATTCCTTTGTCTGAGAAGGTATAACCAAAGAAGCTAATCCGCCTCTGTAGGAATTCACATTTCTCCCGATGTAGTGTTAGGCCGGACTTTCGGATGCATTGTAGGATCCCTCAGATGTGCTGGTGGTGGTCTTTGAGGGACTGCGTATACTAGTATATCATCACTGACATTGACTATGACTCAACAGGTATCTGCCATAGCAGGTACATGTGTTGGCCTGCTTAGACAGTTACGGAAGCTGGCCCCCCTTCTCACATTTGCAACTCTTAGAACGGCAGTATCAGCCTTGATAGTGTCGCGTTTGGATTATGGAAATTCCCTGTATATTGGCCTCCCAGGAAAATTGCTTGCTAGATTACAGGTCATTATGAATGACGCGGCCAGATTGATTTTCAAACGACCTAGGAGGGCTCATGCTACCCCCCTCCTACGCCAGCTACACTGGCTTCCGATCAGGCAGAGAATTAGATTTAAGGGGCTTTGCATTGCGCACAAAGCCATTTATGGCCAAGCCCCAGCCTACATTAAGGATCGTCTGGCTACCTACACTCCTAGCAGGCCACTACGATCCTCGGAGGCCGGCCTGCTGGCCTGCCCTCGCTTTAGTATGACCTCTAAAGGTGGCAGAGCCTTTTCGACTTTAATTCCTGTATTATGGAATCAGTTACCGGAGAATCTGCGGAAGGAACAAGCCCTTCTCCCCTTTAGGAAGAAGTTAAAAACGCTCCTCTTTGTGGAAGCTTGGGGCACAATTTAATCATTTACATCTCCTTCACGTGCTAGGGCAGGGCTCTCTCTCATAGCGCTTAGAGACCAGTCGGTGATAACGCGCTTTATAAATGACAATTACAATTGAGGACTCCAGGGAGTCCACCGAGTACCTCTCTGATGCTATTTTGGAATACTTTAGTGGCACTGGAGATCCCAAAGTTGAGGCGCCTGTATCGCCACAGGCCAGTGTGAGTCAAAAACGTAGTGATATAGCATGAGTCTGAGTGAAGGGGTAGTTGGTGGTATTGATCCAGCGCGGCTAATATAAATTTCTCCTTATGACACCAATCCAGGAAATACACCTACACACAACTTATGTTGGTGGGGCCCATGACACCGCATACATGCATTCATTCAATTTCTGGATTAAATACTAAGGAGAATGAGCTGCTGGACAGGCGGGATACCTTATTAAAATTACAGAATTATAACCTATACATTATATACATTGACTTCGAATCCTGTCGGCTCTAAACATCAAGGTACTCCGCTATTCGGTTGATGGACCAACTAGTAGAATCAGTTGATGGTGATTAAGACCAGCTCAATCACAATTGGAACCTTTAACATTTATTAAATCATAAACTTTGTTTTAAAGAACCACAGACTCATTTTAGAGTTAGAATATAATTTTATCTAAAATTCTTCAAGCAAATAAGTAAAATTCTTTATTAGGCAAAACATTTAGAAATATCAATAAACATTTAAGAAAAGTTTTAGGAACAGTGAGAAATTATGCATTACCCTCGGCCGTGGGGCGATGACAAGAATGGTGCACCCAAAGAAGATGAACCACAGATCAAAGGATAGGACTCCCAAACTGACTGACTGTCCCACTAACCTCCTCGGACGCACCTCCCGGGCAGAATTCCCGCAACGATCTCGTTCCTTCCCCAGTCAAAGTTCAAAGTCCAAAATGACAGAGTCTCTCGCAGCATCAAGGTTGAAAAATAAAAGCAAGTTTTTTCACAACGTCAGAGCAGACTCTCTTATACCCTATTCTCTGGCTCACTACATTCAAAAGTTGCAATCTTTAGGGGCAAGAATCACGCTAATCGGTCCATTGGAGGGGTGGTGATGGTCACCTCATCGCCATCCTTGTTCGAACCGGTTTGGGGACAATAAAGCACACAATAAGTTTCATGACCACGTTTATCCAAAAGTAGTCCAATTTGTTCATTCATTTTGCAACAATCTTCGATGGTCACACATTAGTTCATTCCCTGTCGCTTGTCTTTTCCATCCGTTCCCAAGCACATATGCTGAATACTTGGCACGTTGCTTCATCGCAGGTCAGATTGGCCTTGACATCTCTCACTCCGAGCACAGGCCGCGTACACGTGACTGGAGCATTCGTACTGAGGCTGCGTGGGGGCCATCTTTGTTCAACACACGCAATCTCGTCCTTTCCAGCGGCCATTTTTAGAAGCATGGCCTAGCAGGCCCGAACGGAACTAATATAAGAATAAACACAATAGAAATTAAAATATGGAAAATAAGCCTTTCTGTTTACCACCCACCATTCTAATGACCCGTGTTAGATATTACCTAGCGAAAGCGACATTTAAAGCCATTTTACTTACCACCTGCATTCTTTACCACAATACAATTCTACTATGCAACATAAATCATGCAATTCACTTCCAATTACTACGCAAATCACAATACTAACGTTAGTTTACTTCACATTTGTAAATAAATTAGATTTTGCACAAATCAGCATATTACCCACGTATAGTGTCTACTAAAAGGGTGTATTTGTTGGTTAATTCATGCATTTCAAACGGTTAGTATCATTAGCGTTATGAGGTCATTAATTTCATTGGGGTACAAAAATATTTCGTTTCCCCTGCTCCATCAATTCCCCCCTTTGGTGATTTTTAACATCAGCACAAAAACCTATCAAATTTTATCAGATAAATGTTTCTTGTCCACTTGCATTTGTTAATTTAGACACTCGTGTTCTTTTCATCCTGTCTTTTAGACCTTTTGTACATGTTCTCTTTAAACTCTTCCAATTCGATCTCTCTCATCTCCCGTTCTCTCTCTTTATTTTTCTCATTTTCTCTTTTTACTCTATTTTGTCTTTTTCTTCTTTTAACCCACATATATGCTAATCTCAAAATTGATATTATCACTATTACTATAGTCACTGGAATTAGTATTTTCCCAATAAGAGAACTACCTATTTCTGTGAACCATTTCTTCATTGAGGAAAAACTCTTACCAAGTCTCTCCCAAGCACCTTCAACCTCCAGTGGGGCAATTTCTTTATGCAAATCAGTAATGTTCTTTATATACTTCTGTCTATTCTGACTTTTGTCTGGAATGTAAGTGCAACAATGTTGTACCTTCAGCATTCCACAGACTCCACCCTCTTTTGCCAAAAGAATATCAAGGGCAAGTCGATTTTGCATCACCATAGCTCTCATGGCAACCATTTCGGTATTTACCATCAAGAACCCTCCAGCAGTATTCATTGATAAACGATCTACTACTGTAGACAATTTCCGAATTTTGTATGCATTCAGAGATATACCCACTGCTGGTATCAATGCTCCAAAAATGTCACCTATTATTTCTGAGAAGCTTTCCCTCCTCCTACGAGTTAATGGTTTACCTATCTCGTGAATTCCTTTCGTTCTTCTTTCCACATGAAAAATCTTTGGAAAGACCAGGCCTAGATAGCATGTTTCGTACCAATGGTCCGGCAACCTATAATAAGCTCTATTTCCACAAATGTAATAGATCCCTGGAAATACTGGATCTTTTCCTCCTTTGAATCCCCATCCCCCTAGAATTTTGTATGTATCTCGGCACTCACTAGAACCCACGAAATAGTTATCATATAAAGTGTTGTCTGTACTAATGCAATTTTCCTTGTTGGTGCCAATCTAGAATCATAGCTGCATTTGTTTCACCTTTGTCATAACTTCCCTCTTCAAACGCCCAAGGTGGGGTTTTTGTCTTTTCTCCTGTTGCCTTTCTTTGAAATTTAGCCCTTCTGTCTTCTACCATGTCCAAGAAAACCTTTTCTTCTTTTCTTAACCCACAAGTAAGATTATGTCAAAATGCATATTCTAATGTTAATTCTTTTGTTTCTAGGAAAAATTCTCCCAAAATCTTTGCAAATTTCACCTTATTTAGATCAGGGACTACGGGAACTTTAGCAAAAACAGCATCTGTGTCAGTGTAATAATACTCTAATTTACCTGTTTTATAAAATAAGCTAGCTAAAACACTACAAGTTATTCCATACGTCAAAGGAAGGTGATGATACGTCACACCTTCTGTTGCAGACGCAGGTAACTGCATACATACATAACAATCTCTCACATCCATTGTCTCCACGTATTCATACAAAAGTTTCATGAAGACATTCTTGGAGAAATCAGTTATTGACTTGTCCCTATAGAAATCAGTACTATCTACCAGTGTTGCAGTGTTCTTTATGTTAGATTTCTTTTCACTATTTGTGTCATTCACGATTACAGATGTATTTTCTACAACTAACCTAAGTGGGATTATTATTGCCAAAATAAACCAGATAAGCATTAGAAAGCCTGTACAATAGAAACACATCTTACACCATCTACGAAAAAACTCACATCTAGTTCTTCTATTCTCAGTGTCTACCATGTTGAAAAATTACCTAATTTATATGTACAGAAAATATATTTCCACACCTCAAGTGACTTAACGTTGACTGGGATCAACTGCTTTTAGCGCACTTTTCGGTTTCTCAGAAATTTTTCTTTGTCTTTATTCAGTTTATGTGTCTAGTCCGGTTTTCTTTCTTTGACTTTATCAGTTTGTGTGTCTAGTCCGGTTTTCTCTCTTTGACTTTCCAAGGTTGGCGCATTTCACTCTCACCCATTTGTTCACAGTCTTTGTCTGGGTTCTCGTGACTGTTATCCACTTCTTTAATGTCAGACAGTGCTATGTATACCCATTCAGGTGACTTGTATTTCAAGTTAGGTCTTTTCACTGTTTTGGGTCTCTGCAATTGTCTTTTATCGGCTTTTCTTTGTCTTTCTTGACTTGTTATTTCATTCACTTGTTCTGCATTGTCTTTGTTCAAGTTTATGATCTTATATCTCAGTCTTTTGATTTCATTGGGCCAATTATCTCCTTTTCTTGGCCTTTTCAGTTCACTTTCCTTTTCTCCCCGTTTCACTCTCCAAGTTCTCTTTCTTGGACCTATTCTTTGCCTTCTTTCATCTTCACTTTCTTCAGATTCTGTCTCAGATCTCACTTCACTTCCTCTAACTTGGAACTTTATGATCTCAGTCTCTTTGTCTGAATCTGAACCTTCTTGTGTTTCCTCTGCTTGGAACTCTGAGTCTAATCCTCCTCGTGTTTCTTCCGCAATTTCCCCAATCTCTCTATCTAGATCTAAATTTTCCCGTATTTCTTCTTCTTGAAATTGTGTCTCTATTCCTCCTCGTGTTTCTTCCGCAATTTCCCCAAACTCTCTATCTGAATCTAGATCTTCTTGAGTTACCTCTACAATTTCCGGAGGAATTTTCCCGTAACTTGTACTTGGTTGTTCACTGTCACTGTCTATTAGTACAGTTTCTCCTGTTTCAATATCAGTTCTTTTGTTTTCTGATTCTTCTGTTTGTCTTTTACTGCATTCAGGTTGGTCTGTTTCAGATGCTGAACTAGTATCTGATATTTTCAGATGTCGACTTACATGTCGATCTTCAAGATCTGGAACTCTAATCATTTCGGTTTCTCCTTTAGTTGTCAAACTGGTACCTGATTCTTCCAGATGTCGACTTACAGGTCGAGCTTCAGGATCTGGAACTCTGATGGTTTCAGTCTCTGCTTCAGATGCCGAACTGGTATCTGATATTTCTAGATGTCGACTTACAGGTCGAGCTTCAGGATCTGGAACTCTGATTGTATGGCTGGCATGAATCCAATTTTTCACACCTGCACACTTTACTGCAGTCGTTGTCACCAGAATCACTTGATGTGGCTTGTCCCAGCGTGGAACCAAGAAATTTCTTCTTCTCTGGACTTTTATGCGGACCCAGTCTCCTGGACTCAGATCATGAGCTGGTTTTCTTTCAAGAGTGGTCGCATCCGGTCCAACCTAATGAAACACAGAATGCACCACATCAGCCAATCCTTTGCAATAGTCCAGTATGAGATTATCAGTTATAGTCAGCAGTTTGTTGACAGGTACATATGCTTGTCTCATTGCTTGTCCCATGATTATTTCATGAGGACTCAGACCTGTTTTTCTGTCAGGTATGCTTCTGATGCTCATCAGCACCAATGGCAGGGCATCAGGCCATTTGAGTCCTGTGGCTTGACACATCTTACCCAACCTATTATTTATGGTGCCATTTACTTACTCTACCACTCCAGAGCCTCTGGTCTGTAGGCACAGTGCAGCTTTTGTCAAATGTCTAGTGCTTCGCATCTCAGTTGGATGAGTTCGTTCTGAAAATGCGTTCCTCTATCTGTTTCTATCGTTACTGGAAAACCATATCTAGGAATGAATTCTCTCAGCAGGAGTTTAGCTACAGTAACTCCATCATTCCTTCTTGTCGGATAGGCTTCCACCCAACGAGAAAACAAACAGACGACCACCAGAACATACCTCAGTCTCTTACTCGGGGGCATTTCAATGAAATCTAGTTGCATTCTGGTAAAAGGACCTCCTTCACATCCTATTACTCCCAAACTCACTACTGTCTTTCTTCCAGGATTTATCTGTTGGCAAATAAGGCATCTTTGACAAAGGCTTTCAGCTATAGCTCTAAATTTTGGGTTATACCAAGTCTGTTTGAAAAGTCTGATCATGGCATCTCTACCTATGTGTGCCTGTCCATGGTACATCCGTGCCATGTTAGAGATCATGCTATCAGGCATAACTGGTCTTTTGTCCCTGTAAACCCAAACTTCATCTTCTTCTCTCCGCCTGCAACCTGATTTTATCCAAATATCTTTTTCCTCATCACTTTCCTCTTCCTGCAATTGTCTTACCTCATCCCATGTTTCAACTGGGTTAGTAAACAGCAAGGGACATGAAACATTTTCTTTCTCCCTTCTTCGATTCAATGAAGTCATATTTCTGGCACAATATTGAGCTAATTCGTCAGCAAATTTGTTACCCACCGCAATATAATCAGTTCCATTTTTGTGAGCAGAGCATTTTATCACCGCAATTTGTTTATGCAGCTGTATCGCCTCAAGCAACTTCTTCACAAACTCACCATTCCTAATAGGAGACCCTCTGGAAGTCAGGAATCCCCTCTGGGACCAGATCTGTCCAAAATCATGGACCACTCCAAAGCCGTATTGGCTATCCGTGATCACAGTGATTCGGAAATTCTTTCCCAGTTGGCACGCTCGAATCAGAGCAATTAGCTCAGCAACTTGGGCTGAACGTATTCCTCTCAAACAAGACGCCTCCATTATGGTTGCTACCGTACATACAGCATACGCAGCACTTAAAGCTCCCTCATCTGTCCTCAGGCATGACCCGTCCACAAACATCACATAATCTGACTCTTTTAGAGGTTCGTCCCTAATATCAGGGCGAGGCTTTGTGCAAAATTGAAGCACATCCAAACACTTATGATCAATATCATCCTTGACTTCTGTATTTACTTCATCTGGCAGTGAAGTGGAAGGATTTACACTCGTGCATCTTACAATGGTTACATTGTCTGCACCCAAGATTACTTTTTCATACCTAGTCAGCCGACTATGTGCCATAAATTGGGTTTTTGTTCGGGTCAGAAGGATTTCGACTGAGTGTGGGACATATACTCTCAAAGGATATCCCATCACAATGCCTTCACTCTGTTCCAGACTCACACAAGTAGCAGCTACTGCTTTCAGACATCCAGGCAATGCCTTTGCTACCGGGTCTAAAACAGCTGAAAAATAGGCTATTGGTCGTTTCATTTTTCCATGCCTTTGCACTAACTCTGAAAGTGCACATCCGTCTCTCTCGCTACAATACAGCTCAAATTCTTTCTCATAATCAGGCATTCCCAATGCCTCACACAAACTTGTTCTCAGTTCTTCGAAAGCCTTCATTTCCTCCTCATCGAATTCAATCAGATTTCTGACATCCTTCTTTGTCAATCGCTGTAAAGGTTTTGCAATCAATGAAAATCCACTTATCCATTGTCGGCAATAACCAACCATTCCAAGGAACATTCTCACCTCTCTTTGTGTCATTGGGGCTCTCATTCCTTTGATAATCCTTATCCTTTCTGTTGTTACCTTTCGCATCCCTTTCTCAATCTTATTACCTAAGTACTGTACTTCTTGTTGACAAAATTGCAGTTTTGATGGTGACACCTTGTGTCCTCCTTCTGCCAAATGATTTAATAAAGCAATTGTGCCCGTAACACATGCTTCTCTGGTCTTTGATGCCACTAATAGGTCATCAATATATTGGACCATCACAGATTTTTCAGGCATTTTTAAATCTTCTAAGGATTTCTTTAAAATCTGATTAAAAATTGAAGGACTTTCAGTATACCCTTGAGGAATTCGGCACCATGCCAAAATACGCTCTCCGAACCGGAACGCAAATAATGGCTGGCTGTCAGGGTGCAGTGGAATAGAAAAGAATGCATGGCACAAATCAATAACTGTGTACCATTCTGCATCATGTGGGATTTGATACAGTATTACAGCAGGGTTTGGCACAATTGAGCATCAAGGAATAACAATTTTGTTTACCTTTCTCAGGTCTTGCACTATCCTATATGTTCCATTTGGCTTTTTCAATCCCATTATAGGAGAATAACATGGGCTGCTCATTATTTCTCTCAAAATCCCTTGTTCAATCATTTTATTAATTACAGGTGTTATTCCTTCAATAATTTCTGGCGTCAGTTTGTACTGCTGGGTGTTTGGGTAATTTGTTCCTTCTTTTACAGTAATTTTTACAGGATCAACTTCACTCATTAATCCGATATCTTCCCCTGTGAAATCCCATACATCAGGCCTTACTATTCCTTTTAATTCAGTAGGGATTTTCTCCGCATCAAACACAGGAAACATATCATTCGCTCCTGGTTCTAGTTCTGCCATTGTCATTTTATACAGAACATCCTCATCTGGGGTCTGGAAAGCAATACCATCTGGGGTACAATAGATGGTACAATTCATTTTGCAAAGCAGATCGTGTCCCAATAAATTTACAGGACTACAATCACACACCACGAAGCTATGCATCTCTTTGAATGGTCCAATCTCCACCTCTATTGGTTTTGTAAGAGGGGTTTTAATGTGCCTGTTTGAAACACCTACAACTTGGATAGATTCTCCTGAGAGAGGAAGTTTTTGGAATTTCCACTGATCTAACAGTAGAACGGGTAGCACCAGTGTCCACAAGGAATGTAACATTTACACCATTCACTTTTCCATCCACAAATGGACCTGACTAATCTACCTCTAGAGTTGCGCCAAGCACGCACTCTTCTTCCTCTCCTAGGCACTGTCATAAACTTTCATCGACTCATCTCCATCCTGCCGTAACCAATACTGCGAAATTGCAGCTGCGCGCGGCAATTTTGTTACCTGCTCTCCTCTGTAGAATCCTGCCTCTGTACTGTATCTTTGTGGATTTACACTCTTTGGAAGAGGTGGTTGTGGCACCTGACACTGTTGAGTAACTACCTGCGGTTGTTGTGGCTGTTGGTAACTCACCTCACTCTGCACCTGTGGATTCAATGATTGATTTTCTGTATTAGCTTTCGGAGGAAATTTACACTCGTTTCTCCAATGCCCTAATTTTCTGCAATTATGACATGGCCATTTCTTTTTAGCTTCTTCTATACTCATCTGACCTTTTCCCTTGCCAATATTCGGTTTGGATTTGGTCTGGCCTGCATCACTAGACTGATTATTCATCTGAGCTGCTTGTTTTTCTGCAACCTTTACTTGTGCCCACATTGCCTTTTCCTTGAGTTTACGCTGTCTACATTCAATATCGTCACTACAATATTTTGCATACCTTAATTCTTCATCTACTGTGCTATTCTGCCAACACAACATATGCTGCTTAATCATTTCACTTATCTCAGGTCTCAAGCCATATACAAATCTATACACAAAATGACTCATGTCCTTTTCACTCAAATTCTCGTATCCACTATACTGTTTAAAGACCAAAAGTAGTCTCTCATAATAGGCATGTACAGACTCCTTACTCTCCTGAGTCGTTCTATCAATCTTTACCCAGTCCGTTTCTTTTGGTGGGATTTTATTTTTCAAAAATGTGATTGCCTGTTCATATTTTCTCATTACTTCTGAACCTGGGGCTCCTGTTTTTGCATCTCTAGGATATTCTTCCTTCGGCCAGTCAATTGTAATTTTACACTCTGTCCATAAATCTGCTGGAACAACAATCTCAAATAGTCCATCCAAATCTTCCCACAATACTTTTGAAACTTTTACAAACCTTTCTACCTGTCTATACCATTCTACAGGCTTCTCTCTCAATCTTGGAAAGTCCTTCGTAAATGACAATATATCTTGTATGGACCATGGGACATGTACATAACTTCCTCCTGGAGTCTCTCTCATTGGATACTCCATTACCGTTTGTTCTTTCTCTTTTAATGGAAAAGCCAATGATGCTTTATCAGTTGTTCCCTCTTTTCTCCTTATCCACCTACTTCTCCACTTGTCCACATCACCCCATTTTCTCAATAAAACAATCAGTTCCTTTATTTGCGTCAATCGTCCTGAAGTGTTCAGATTTTCTATGGGCCCGATTCTGATGCGGGTTGGAAAAGCTTCCCGACCGAGGGCCCAATTCTGATGCGGTTAGGAACAAATGTTCCCATTGAAGTCAATGGGAGTTCAACCAAATCGTATCTGGAAGCATCCGGATGCATCCTACTCCGCCGGTCGGACTTTCCCGATCCGAGTGGGTCGGACACCATTTCCCAACCGATTCGGTCGGGAAGCTTTTCCAACCCGCATCAGAATCGGCCCCTATATGTCTTTTTCACTAAAATCTACCCTGTACAGTTTCTGTAATCCTCTAATTTTTCCAAATTCTATTCCTAGTTCGTTCGCTGTTTCTTCCAATTTTTCATGCAAGTTTCTAGCTCTCCATGTGACACTTTTACACATAAACATTAATTCATCATCTTGATAGGACTTCAACCGATCTGTACCAATAGTTCCTAGGATTAATTCCTCCATGTCTATCTTTAATCTGACCACATCCAAAAGTTGTGGTTCTGTATCTTTTTTCTGCAAGCTCCTCACCCAATCATTTAATTCCTCTGCAGTCAGACCCACAGGGGTTTTGTTTATTTCTGCCCAACTTACACTTCTCTCTGGGGTTTCAGTTGCTGACTCGGCTCCCATAGGAATCCTATTTATCAGACTCTCATTAACTGTCAAATTTACAGGTGGACTTGACCTAAATGGACCAACAGAAACTTCCTTTTCTCTATTTTCTGAAATCATCTCTTCTCTTACTCTTTGCATATTGGAATTTAATGGAATTATTAAGGAGTGTTCATCTATCTTTTGATTTTCAAATACTGGGATTACTGGCCCTATAGTTACTGGCACAGTCACAGCTTCCATATTCCTTGTCAGTTCTCTTATCTTTTCAGTCAACTCTCTTGTGGTCCTAGCTAATTCAGCTGTATTACCATTATCATCTTTCACAGTCTGTGGTGTTTCTGGTTTATTAAACGGACTATTTATTTCAGACATTCATTCAGGGCTTTGATTTATTACAGTTCTCATTGGCGGTGCATTTGGTGTCACCACCGCAGAATCCTGTCGATATGGAGGGGGTCTTTTATTTAAAATGTCCTCCAGCAACTCATCCTCTGTGTCACTAACTCCATACCCGTATCTCTCTGTTACTGCATGTTTCTTTTTCTCCGTACACTTTCTCCCTGCAAATTCTTCCACTGTTCTGACAGGAAACAAGCCATCCGTCATGTTAGCATACCGCCATCGTCTCATCCTATCTTCATGATTCAAACCCCATATTCTTCCATGAACTAAACTATAATTCTTTGCACCTCTGTGTCTTTCTCTTTCATACATCTCATCTTCCCATTCACCTAAGGCTTCGAACTGTGTCGGTCTAGGTCTCGGTTCAAGTTCATCTTCTTTTCTCTCAAATTTCAAAGTACAGCTGTGCTAAACGAACTATTTTCTGGAAATGCCAATACTCCATCGCCTTGGGTATATTTCGCCCAATTTTCCAACCAAATGCAGGTATGATAGCCATATTTCAACATCATATGAGATGCTGGCATTTTCGGCGGAGGAAGTACTTCTCCTTCCCTAGTCACAACCTTCTTGTCTTTCTTGGAAAAGTTTTTAATCTTCGCAAACCATGACGGTTTCTCTCTACCATACTCATAATAAGCCATATTTTGCCGTTCTTTTTCCCAAAACAAATACACGCAATTCTTCACTATTCTGTTCTTTCTACTGCTCGGCTATTCGGACCTATCCCAGCGCGTCTCACACCAACGCAACAATCAGAAAACTTTACGTCACTCTCCCACTAACCTATCCCAACGCGTCTCAAACCAACGCACCAATCCGGAAACTCTTTGTTCTTCCACAACTGGCCAATACCAGCGCGGTTTTTGTTGACGTCAGTTCTACTCCTGCTTCTACTGACCCCTCCTTTACAAAAATTATCGGCAGTTTTCTTAGCTTTTCTTTTTTGACAAAATCGATTAGTTACAACGTAAAACACATTACCATTGTCTGTTTCGCTAAACAAAAGAGATAGTTTGTTCTAACTTACAAGAATACTGTTTCGTTCGATAAGTGTAGCACTTCTCTCTACCTTACCCTTCTCTCAAGCAAGAGGTAAACCCATTTCTCTGGGGTTAAAACACATGTGGAGACTACACTGCTCCTGAGAATTAAGGCCAAAGTTTCACAAGCAAACCTGTTGCTATTTCACTCAAATGCAATTCATACATGAAATTTCCCTAACATAACACAGTCCTGTGTTATCACCAATTTTTGAAATCAGACAATGCACATTTCCGTGTGACTTCTCTTGCCACACGTGTCCACTTCATACTTCCCGGAAGCTTCAAAATTTTGACTTATACATAACATATTACAAACTCAACATAGAGTGTTTAGACACGGAAAATCAATAACTAATAATCACCAAACTAATCTATAGAAACCATAACTCTGCTACCAAGAAATCTGATCCAGCGCGGCTAATATACATTTCTCCTTATGACACCAATCCAGGAAATACACCTACACACAACTTATGTCGGTGGGGCCCATGACACCGCATACATGCATTCATTCAATTTCTGGATTAAATACTAAGGAGAATGAGCTGTTGGACAAGCGGGATACCTTATTAAAATGACAGAATTATAACCTATACATTATATACATTGACTTCGAATCCTGTCGGTTCTAAACATCAAGGTACTCCGCTATTCAGTCGATGGACCAACTAGTAGAATCAGTTGATGGTGATTAAGACCAGCTCAATCACAATTGGAACCTTTAACATTTATTAAATCATAAAGTTTGTTTTAAAGAACCACAGACTCATTTTAGAGTTAGAATATAATTTTATCTAAAATTCTTCAAGCAAATAAGTAAAATTCTTTATTAGGCAAAACATTTAGAAATATCAATAAACATTTAAGAAAAGTTTTAGGAAAAGTGAGAAATTATGCATTACCCTCGGCCATGGGGCGAAGACAAGAATGGTTCACCCAAAGAAGATGAACCGCAGATCACAGGATAGGACTCCCAAACTGACTGACTGCCCCACTAACATCCTCGGACGCACCTCCCGGGCAGAATTCCCGCAACGATCTAGTTCCTTCCCCAGTCAAAGTTCAAAGTCCAAAATGACAGAGTCTCTCGCAGCATCAAGGTTGAAAAATAAAAGCAAGTTTTTTCACAACGTCAGAGCAGACTCTCTTATACCCTATTCTCTGGCTCACTACATTCAAAAGTTGCAATCTTTAGGGGCAAGAATCACGCTAATTGGTCCATTGGAGGAGTGGTGATGGTCACCTCATTGCCCTCCTTGTTCGAACCGGTTTGGGGACAATAAAGCACACAATAAGTTTCATGACCACGTTTATCCAAAAGTAGTCCAATTTGTTCATTCATTTTGCAACAATCTTCGATGGTCACACATTAGTTCATTCCCTGTCGCTTGTCTTTTCCATCCGTTGCCAGGCATATATGCTGAATACTTGGTACGTTGCTTCATCGCAGGTCAGATTGGCCTTGACATCTCTCACTCCGAGCACAGGCTGCGTACACGTGACTGGAGCATTCGTACTGAGGCTGCGTAGGGGCCATCTTTGGTCAACACACGCGATCTCGTCCTTTCCAGCGGCCATTTTTAGAAGCATGGCCTAGCAGGCCCGAACGGAACTAATATAAGAACAAACACAATAGAAATTAAAATATGGAAAATAAGCCTTTCTGTTTACCACCCGCCATTCTAATGACCTGTGTTAGATATTACCTAGCGAAAGCGACATTTAAAGCCATTTTACTTACCATCTGCATTCTTTACCACAATACAATTCTACTATGCAACATAAATCATGCAATTCACTTCCAATTACTATGCAAATCACAATACTAACGTTAGTTTACTTCACATTTGTAAATAAATTAGATTTTGCACAAATCAGCATATTACCCACGTGTAGTGTCTACTAAAAGGGTGTATTTGTTGGTTAAAACATGCATTTCAAATGGTTAGTATCATTAGTGTTATGAGGTCATTAATTTCATAGGGGTACAAAAATATTTTGTTTCCCCTGCTCCATCAGTATCCTGGCTGCAGGTCCATCTTTGAGCACCACACAGCCCCGTTCAGTTCCCCTAGGACGTCATCGATTGTAAGGGTGATATGATGTTCTTGTTTGATGGTGGTGTTTGGGAGGCGCATGTCAACACAGATGGGCACCTGCCCTGGCTGCTTAGGCTTCCTGGCGACCACTATCGGGAACACCCACAGGGTAGGGCCGGTAACTTTCTCAATGATACCTTGTCATTCCAACACTTCGAGCTCCTCCTCAACTTTGTGTCAGAGGTGGAACACAATGCGGCGATGCCTCAGTGCCACCGGTTGGACAGATTGGTCAATTTGAAGCAAAATGTCCTTTCCTTTAGGCACCCTATGCCCTGGAAGACGTCTCCAAATTCATCAAGGATTGTCGTGATCTCCTCTTCCTGCTCTGCGAAGGCAAATGATATTAACTTGAGTGTTTCGGCAGTGGTTCCACTTACTAGCATTTCTTGTCCCTCCTAGGACATGTAGACTGTGGTAGGTTTGGTTAGGTCCTGATGTAAGATCTCAGTCTTGAAGCACCCGGTGAGGGGGATGGGTGTCTTTTGCCCGTACGTGAAGACTCGGATTCGGGCTTCTTGCAATGAAGGGCTTGGGTTCATGAATTGGTAAGTACTCACTGACATGAGTTCGATTGAAGCTCCGGTATCAATTGTAGCCTTGACATCCTGGACCTTGATTTGGCACTTGGGAAGATGGTGCCGCTTCTTTGACTGCTTGTCCACGGCGAGAACATAGTGTACTGGATACTCTCCTTTGTCGTCATCCATGTCTTCGCTGTCTGGGGCATCTTCCATCACTTGCGCTCTCTGGGGTCTGGAGGATCTGCGGACCTTCGCAAAGTGATTCATGTTCCCGCAGGCTGAGCACCGCTTCCCCTTAGCTGGGCACTTGCTTATTCGATGTGGGGAACCTCCGCAGTAGCCGCAATCTTTCCACTTCTCTTGCGGGCGTTTTGCTGCAGAAGGGCGGGATCGAGTTTTCACCGCGTTAGCCTGTTAAGTCTTGATAGGGGGTGGAGTGCGGCTTCCATGTGTGATGGTCTAGCTTTCACCAGATCTTTGGACCTCCCCATAGACAGGATCTCACCTAGTGGCTTCCTTGACTTTTGGAGTATGTTCTCGTGGAGTTTCGCTGAGTAGCAGCCCTAAATAATTTGGGCCCTGATCTCTTCCTGTTCGTCTTGGAATCTGCATGTGCTGGCCAGTTCCTTCAGACGTCCGACTCTTGACGTTTGTAGTCCCTGTTTGCCATCGATTCGAAGTGGGCCTTTAGAGCGTTGAGGAGAGTGACGTACGTTTTAGGCGTTGCTTCCACCAGGGTCTTGTAGATCTGGTGTATGTCCTTTCCTCCTAAGAGAAGTAGTAGGGCTCGGCATCGATCTCTTGCAATGCCTGCCCCTTCAAAGTAGAACTGCAGGAGGTCTGTCCAATTCTTCCATTTTGGAGCTAGTGAGGACGGTGCACCATCAACCACGATTGGCTACATGGCAAGGATGGCCGCCATTGTGCGTAACAGATCTTGACTGTGGGAACACCTTGTGGCATGAGCCCGTCTCTTTACAGAAGTCTCTAGACAGCCGCCTGACCGAGGGAGTGACCTCTATCCACGAGGCGGTGCCGTTTCTTTAGGCCTGTAGCATCAAGCAGGTGGCCTGTACTGGCCCCACCCCCTTCTCAGTGGGCCTGGGCTAAATGCTTCTGGCCAGAGACAGTGTGGCCGTGTAGGAATGGGGCTGTGCAGAATCTTCCCCTGGAGAGTCAGGAATGCTGCTTGGGAGCAGAGGGGAGAAATACTTGCACCAAGCCTCCTTCTGCCCAGCAGCCCAGTGGTGGAGAGCAGATGGGAGGGCCTTCTGGCCTGGAGCGCTGTTTATTTTTTCTTCCAGACCGCCATATACGCAGCCGTGCAGCTGCGGTCAGCACAGCGGCATGCTGGGCAGCTCACCTCATGTGCCCCCACTGCAGCGCTGATGATGGGAAGAGCCTCTCAAGTAGAGGAAACCGCAGTAACACTGGCAATACCCTCGCACAGTCACCTGACTGGAGGGGGCAGGCAGGAAGTGTGCATGGCATCGCGGCTGCTGAATTCAGGTGGGTGAGTGGCCCTCGTTGCCAATGTTGAGTCCTGGTGCGGCACAAGGTACAGAGCACACAGAGCCATAGATGGTTTGAGCTCGTGCTCCGTGACTGACGTCATCGGCCCACGCCTTTATCTGTATACCTCCGCATTACGTCATGCTGGGGTGAACCATTAGTTGGGAAGGGGCGGGTGACTCAGCCTGATCACCCCCGCCACAATCTATGTTTGGAACATTACAGGTATTTCAACGAACAATGATGTACATTCTTAATAGGCTGCCCTAAAAAGTGGTAAATGGGAACATTGTGGCTGATGGTAAAAGAAAACAATGTGTAGCAGAGGATGGTAAAACAAACAATAATGATGATCCCATTATATTTAATTTTAACACTAATTAGTCTTTGTATGCAACATGTGATATTGCATTTCTGCTGTTCCCGAAACATTGCAATAGAAGTTACTCTTGCCGAATGTAATGATACCTAATGTATGGACTTTGGGGGGATGGGACACTTTAGTTGTAGCAGGTGATAGTAGCAGGCACTTAACCTGCTGAGCCACCTTATTGGTTTATTCTGAGTGTCATACTAAGTCTATAAGTAGGCTGAAACAGTGTTTTTCCCAGTTTTAAAATCTTATTTTGCAGTTTGTGCATACTCAATTTTCTTCAGGTGCTACTACCTGGAGTGAATTTCTTGGGCAAAACCATTTAGTTTTGAGCACACCATGCACAAAACAGATACAAAGACTGTTTGTGAAAATCATTTCCCATAGAACAGCGAAAACTTGAAAACAGAGACAAAACAACCTGAATTCATGCACAAGCTATATTTCATCTTGCATTTTTGGTACCCCACTCCAGCCCATAAACCTGAGACTCGCAGATCTAACCACAACCCAAAAGACTTGACATTGTTGTCCATGGCAGGTGGCAAGCTAAGATCCGTAGAATTTACATTTAAGTAGGTTTTTTAAAAGGTAATAATGTTTTTTCTCTGAATTGACTTTGAGAAAGATAATCTGACTTCTGCCAAGATTAAATATTTAGGGCTTTGGTTCACCAGTTCTATTCCTGAGACCATCAAAATCAACTTTAAAGAATTAAATACTAAAATAGAGACTATTATATCTTCCTGGAATCCTTTATTTTTTATCTTGGTGTGGTATTTGGATTCTATTAAAATGATGATCTCTCCTCTTTTATTATATATTCTTTCTATGTTACCAGTTTATATTCCAAAGTACTTCTTTAAGAAAATTGATGCTCTTCTTATTAGATTTTTATGGCATAATAAAAAACCAAGAGTAGCTTTGGTTACTTTACAAAGATCCAAATTAGCGGGTGGTGTGAATTTTTATGATTATCATAAAACTTTTGCCTTCCGTCAAGCAGCACTTTGGACTTCTGAACTGACTTCATCTTTTTCTCCATTGTGGCTTGAGCTTGAAAAAGCCTTTTTATGTCCTTTCACATTCAACGAGGTATTATCTTTTTCTACTGCAAAGTCGCTTCTCCAGTCTTCTATTTTGGAAAAAACGGCTTCATTGATCAAATCCACGTATCTGCCAAAAGCTTTGACTTCCTCTGTATTTCTGCAGATGCCGTTATGGCATAATTTTCTGATTAAGCTGAATAACAGGCCTCTATTTTGGCGTACCTGGAAAGACAGAGGTATTATGTGAATATCTCAACTTTTTCATAATAATTCTCCTATTTCTTTCCCTCAATTTTGTCTTGCTTATCATTGCCCTGAATCTTTTTATCCTCGTTTTATATCATTAATGAATGTTGTTCTTGCCGTCTGTTTTTCAATACAGCAATCCACTTATTCAGTTTCCTTTTCTTACGGATTTACAGATTTTTTGAAAAATGGTCCTAAAGCTTCACTTATTTATAAAACTCTTTCTCTTCCGAACCCCTCTCGAACCAAGTCCAAGTTGGAACTTCTATGGGAACAGGATCTTGATATTACTTGGGAGGTTACTTTTTGGAATGAGATATGGGCACATATTTATAAAATTTCTAGGTCAGCGAGTATTACTCAGTTCTTATTTTTTTTTTTATCATTGGCTGTATTGTACCCCTCTACACTGCTCCAGATAGCTGTTGGACTTGTGTTTTTCCTAAGGTAGACCTTATGTAAATCTTGTTATAGATGCCCCAATACACTTTCTTTTTGGCGAAAGGTTTGGCCCCAGATTAGAAAGGTTTTTGGTTTAAAACATTCCTTTAATAGTCTATATATTTTTCTAGGCTCTTTAACTAATTACCTTGTATCATCTTTCCCTAAGCATAAGTTATTAGACATTTCATTAGCTATTGCTTTTCAGCAAATTACTTTTAATTGGAAATCATCATCTAAGTTATCTTATATGATGTGGTGGGATTCAGTATGCTCACACCATAAATTAGATATTGTGTATGCTGCTCAATGTTTATCTTCTCATAATGCTGACCTGTTATGGTTACCCCTCACTGCATTTCTTAACCAGGTTCAAAATGTTATGTGCATCACCAATTCTGTATTGTCTGAGAATTGTTATCCCCCATGAAAATTCTCTCTCTGCTTTTTTATTTGGTTCACTTATTTATTCTAAGATATAGATGAGAACGTTGTTTTTTAGGTCGCTTCTGATTATTTCCTTTTTATCCTTTTGTTTTTCTATCCCTTTTACTTCCTTCCCTTGCAAAATTATAAAGACTTTACTATTTCTCTCATGTACTTAATGCCATATGTAAGTATTTATAAGAGTTCTTTATGTTGTACTATGGTATTTCTTGATACTAAATAAAGTCTTTTAAACACAAAAAAGAAAGTTAATCTGTACAAGCATTTTTGAGTGTGCAGATATCTAGAAATGAGGAGATTTGTTGCTAGAGCTGTGTGCCTTCTGCGTTATGGTGTATAGCAAACTCTGTCTCCAACCTCAGGATTTCTAACCTTCTCATACCAAGGTTGAGCAACATGGGTGCAAGAACAGAAACCTGAGGAACACCACAAGTGACTGCCAGAAGAGGAATGTTCCACCATAACCTGCTGCATGTGATTAGTTAAGGAATACTGTTGCAAAGTCATCCTTGTGCCCTGGGCACCCCCATTTTCCGCTGACAGGTAATGGTGGTAACTAACTCTGACTGTCGCTGGGCTCTGCCTAACCAGGCCCAGGGTCAGTGCTATGCTGAAAAGACACTTAGAATACAGTGAAAACACCTACATACACTAGAGTACACCTTGGGATTTGGGTAGCCCTGTGATTGGCATGACATCCCCTATTAGGCCCTAGTACATATCAGGGCAGGGGGATCAAAACTAGCTTTAAGTCCCTAGTATATAATATGGCATGGCAGTTTAGAGCCCAGCAGCCCTTACTGAGGCCTGCGGCCAGCTTAAAAGCAGCCCTATGTTGCAGGACTGCTTTGAAAATGCAAATTGTGCCCAAATTCGACTTTGGTGTTTGGAACACGTAAAAATTAATAAACTACAATGTTTTTGCATATTAGGTACCCTCAGGATCTCCCCTAGGTGTCATGTATTTATAAGGAGGACCCTTATAAAATGAGTTTTATATGACCTAGGTTTAGTGAAATGGCACATTTCACTCCCTACATTGCGGTAAAGTGCTTCACAAAATCGACTTTTGTGCTAGGAGCACTGTGGAGTGAGGATCTGCAATATGTTTACATATTCAGAACCCCTAAAGTCTCCCCTAGGTATCCCAGGGGTGTGGGGTCCGGTAGATATAGACAGGGTCCTTATAAAAGATGATTTATAAAGCCCTGGTGTTGGAAAAATGGCCCAAGTCATTTTTCCCATTGCAGATCCCCAGCCACATAGGTTAACATACATCAGGGAGGTGATATCAAGGACGGCCTAGAATGGTATTGCTAAATTCAACAATATGCTATTGTTGAATTTACCCTAAAATGTATAGACAAGAAGTTATAAGACTTTCTTCTCTGTAAGTCAAAATTCAGCCTTCCGGTGGTCTGTCCTGATTGATCAGAATTAAGTGGATTAACCAGGCTTCTTTGATGAGGTGATAAGTAGCCCCTGGGGTTAGAAAGCACTTCTGGGAGGGGAGGGTTCTGCTACATTGGAATATCAGAGCAGGGTAGGGGTCGTAAACAATATTCTTCAATAGAAGGAGGATACAGGAAGGAGAGGCCAATTTCATTTACACCTATGATCTTTGAGCCCAGCCAGATGGTAGGATTAAGGAAGGAATGAGCAGATGCAAGGGGGACAGACTACGGAGAGTAACCATCCTGGAGGTGTGTTTAGCCAGCTCTTCTCTCTAAGCTGGAAAATCAGCCATGTTGAATTTTGGAGAAATGGTGCTCTCTTGGAGACTATGCTGCCACACTTTAAAGGATATGGTCATTCCCTGGGGTGTTGCTCTGCACGTCATTGGACATGAGTGCCCTCTTGCTTGACCCAGAGAATTTGTTATAAGTATCTGAGAGGGGCAGAGCCTCTCAAATCTGCTCCTTGAAAGTTAAGGAAGAAGAAGGGTCCATGCTGGAAGTTTGATTTGCACCAACCAGGCCCTGCACTCTGACTGACTGCAACTGCTGCACAATCTGGAACTACAGCCCTGTGGATCAAACCTGCTTCAAAAGGACTAAAGAGTGGAATCCCTGCAAGCTACTGGTTAACAGAGCTCACCTGGACCATCACCACCAAGAATCCCCAGCCTGGAGTACTTCCAGTGGATTTGTAAGGGTTTTGTCCAAGTGGATTGTGGGAAGTGAAGTCCCACACTTTTAAGGACCATCTTGGAGCCTCCAGTCCCTTGGAGTAAGTTTTAGACACTTTGGGACTCTCAAAAGAAATTCAGGAAGAAGTTCTAGAAGTTTGGAGACGTTTGGAGCAACTTTGGAAAAAGGATTCCAGAAGTGGACAGACTCGACCTGGCCCGCCAAGCCGGCGACCCTCAACCGCAAGCCGGCCTGCTGTCCAGGTTCGTCCTGCTTAAAAGCTCTGGAGTCCAACTTCCAGAGTTTGACCGGGAGTTGGCTGAAACCCAAGCTGGCGAACCCTCACCGAATCCGGCCTGGTGAAGAGCATCGAGGGACCCCGCAAGAAAAAGCTCTGTAAAAGTGTCTAGGTCTGAATGTGGGAGAGGTGACAGGGACCAACCGCGAGAGTCAAGTCACCCACCTTCAACCGTGAGCTGGCCTGGATCCCTGGTTCGTCCCGCTGGAAAGCTCCGGAGGTCTGACTTCCATAAGTTTGACTGGGAGCTTGTCGTAAGGCAAGCAGGCGAACCCTCACCAAATCTGGACTGGCTGAGAGCGTTAGGGACCCCGGGAAGAAAAGCTCCAGAAATGTTTCTAAGTCCGTAGATATAAACTTTGACCGAGAACTGCCATGTGGGGTAGTCACGCAAGTCTCCATCGCAGTCGGCCTGAAACTTTGACTTCGTCCCATTCTAGCGCAACCAGATGTCCCGATAGCCGCTATAGGTTTCTATGTGCTATATGGTGCTAAATCATTTAACATTGGATTTTTTTTGTTTTGGTGTTATTATAAAGATAAAAATATTTCATATTTTTATAAATTCGTGTTGGTTTTTTATTGTTTGTGGTGCCTTCATTATTTAATGAATTGGTGTTTTTAAATACTTTACATATCTGTCTGAAGTTAAGCCTGCCTGCTTCTAGCCAAGCTACCAAGGGTTGAGCATGGGAATAATACCTATACTGAGCCCTATATTTTGTTAGTAGACATATATCTACCACTCCTAATAACCCACTTTTCAACTTTTGGTGTTCAGCGGTGTGGATGAGGACTTGTGTTTAAAAAGTACACCTTCGAATAAAGTGAATTAAGATTTTAAAAATCCTCAAAATTGTCTTAGAGCAAAACATTTGAGTTTGATTTTTAGAATTTGGACTATAACTATTTTTAATCCATTGTTTTGATTTTTCCCAATTGTTCTAAGTCTGTGTTGCTAGTTGTTGTGACCCAAAACTAGGGAACAATGGAGCTAAAACTGGCTAAACTGTCTAAGTTCAGGAATGCTGATCTTAGGGTACAGTGTAGGCTCAGGGGGCTGCCTGCTTCCAACAAGATTAGGAAGGCAGGGTTGCTTAAGTCCCTTAGGGCCTGGGCTGGGGCAGCAGAGGATATTTAAGGGGGAAGGGGTGGAGGGAGTTCCCCCCAGCCTTACCAAAGAGGGGGGTGAGGATGGTGCCTCTTCCATTTTTTCCAGTGTTAGCCATATGATTCCAGATAGGGGGAGGGGGGAAGGGTCGCTACTCAGGAACCACCACTGTTCCTTGCAGAGACATGGCTTGAGGCCCAATTAGCTTTGATAGCTTTGGAGCAGAGGAAACTGGAATTGGCTGAGAAGAAGTGAGAGAGGGAGGGGGAGAAAAAACAAATTGATAGCAGTGAAAATAATGAAGAGTTTGAGATGTCCAGGGGTGGATTTGAGCCCAAACTTCCCAAGGGTATAGTACCCAAGTACACAGAGGGGGATAACATTGATAAGTGGCTAGCAGCCTTTGAGAGGGCCCTTAGAATGAGTAGAGACCACTCTAAGTATTGGGGTGCAATCCTGTGGGAATTGTTTCCAGTAGCTGAGAGGGATAGGCTCCTCATCCTGAGGGTGGAGGATGCAGAATCATAACAGCAGATGAAGGAATGCTTAGTTGAGAAATATGATTTACCCCAGAGCAGTACAGGGTGAAGTTCAGAGACACCCAGAAAGTGAGTACAAAGTCATGGGTAGACTTTTTGGACATCTCACAGAAAGCACTGGGAGGATGGATTGTTGGTAACAATGTTAACACATATTTGTATGATATGTTTTTGAGAGAACACAATTTGACTCATTGTGCTGAGGAGAGGTTACGCCAGTAGCTAGTGGACTCAAAGCTGTCTAGTCCTAGAGACCTATTGAAGGCAGCTGATGAGTGGGTGAGAACCCAGGTTTCTACACAGCACCAGGGGGCTGACCAGAAGAAAGGAGGACAGTTCCCTCCCCAGTGGAAAGCCCAGGGAAAAGAAGGTCAAAAGCAGAAGGAGTTCTCCAAAGCCCCACAAAAACCTAAACAAGGAAGAGGGGCCCGAGCCAACCTAAATTCAAAGGGAGGGGGTATCAGGGAAAGAATGGTAGGTTCTTTGATCCCTCCAAAGTGGGTAAGTGCTTTGACTGTAACCAGACAGGGCACGAAGAGGGAGATGCAGTCTGCACCAAGAATCTCCCCCCTAATGGGCCAATCCCAGGGATTGCTAGCGTAAGTGTGGGGGTGGAGAGTGGTGCCCTAGAGAGGGGTGGGCAGGTGGTAAGAGCAACCTTTCTTGTCCCTGGGTGGGTTGAATATTGCAACCCTGGCTGCCTTACCTCCAAACATGGATAAGTACAGGCAGTGGCCTAACGTTAATGGGGCTGAGGTAGAGGCTATCAGAGACACAGGGGCTAGTGTAACTATGGTCCTGGACAAGCTGGTGTCTCAGGAGAGGTTGCTACCTGGTGAGTTTCACCAGACTACCTATGCAGACAGCACTACCAAACTCCATCCTATGGCTGTGGTGGATTTGGAATCGGGAGGTATGACAGGATCTATGAAGGTAGCTGTGTCTCCTGTGCACCCAGTCCAGTGTTTACTGGGCAATGACCTTGAAGCATCTGAGTGGTCAGAATTGGAGAGGGGTATCCATATGGAAATATTGGAGCTCCCTGAGTGGATATGTGCTGTGACTAGGTCACAGACTATCCAGAAGGGAAAGGTGGGACAGTTGAATCCTGGAACAAAGGGCCAAGCATTCCAGGACAAGGGTACTGGGCCTGGTGAGCCAGCCCAGGGAAGTTCAGAGGTGCAGGAATAATCTAACCCTAATGAGGAAGATCTGGCCTCTGAGGGAGGGACTCCATCCCTGTCAGATTTGGCAGAACTGACAGCAGCAGGTGGACCCTCCAGGGAGGAGATCAGTAAGAGACAGAGAGACTGTCCCACCCTTGAGAGCTTGAGGCGGATTGCCTCTAAGCAGGAAGAAGGGATGACAGTGGGATTCACAGAATCTACTGGGAAGATGGACTGCTTTATACTGAGGCCAGACACCTCAAGGAGGGGGCCACCAGGAGGTTGGTGGTACCCCAGAAGTACAGAGAGTTCCTCCTGACATTGGGTCATGATAGCCCCTTGGCAGGACATTTGGGACAGACAAAGACATGGAACCGGTTGGTGAACCATTTCTACTGGCCCCATATTTCTGAAAAGGTAAAGGAGGTTTGCAGCTCCTATGTCACCTGTCAGGCCAGTGGCAAGGCGGGGGCAAGACAAAGGCTCCCATAATACCACTGTCAGTGGTTGGGGTTCCTTTTGAAAGGGTGGGGATGGAGATTGTTGGTTCCCTGGACCCACCTACTGCATCAGGGAATAGGTACATTTTGGTGGTAGAGGACCATGCCACTAGGTACCCTGAAGCAATCCCTCTTAAAACCATAGATGCTCCTGCAGTGGCTAGAGCCTCTTGGTATGTTCACCAGAGTGGGTTTTCCAAAAGAGGTGGTGTCAGATAGGGGCATAAATAATTTCTAAGACCTATACTGAGCCCTGTAATGTGTTAGTGGACTTACTGCCAGAGGTAGACATATATCTACCATTGCTAATAACCCACTTTCCAACAAGTACGGAGAACCAACTCATTCCTTCGCCTTTAAAACAGAGAACTATGGTGAGCATACGATTAGCAACATTTTTGAATGCCACAAATGAATCGAGAAGGATTAGGAGGTAGCCTTTGCCATTTCCAAAACACAATGAATGTCATCCGGGAGTGATAGTGTTGCAGGTTTATTGCTGAATGAACAGTGAGAGTAGGTTGTCTTGATGAATGTGTAGGGAAAAATGGCCAACCACACATTTCTTATTTTTACTGGACTGGCAAATTGGTCATGTACTGTAAGTTGGAAAGGCAGTTGGAGCCAACAAACAGGTTTGATTTACCATGTGTATAGGAAATCCTTGTTTTAGTAAGGAATTTATAATTTGGACACAACGTTTACTACAGGGGGGAATAGTTTTTGATCATGGTGGCCAGAATAATGTATTATTGGAATGTTTCCCTTAGTTATTTAATGACCTTAAATAGTTGTTCTTCAATCGGTAAGTAGTGTTACCCCCAGTCGTAATCAGTAACATGTCACACACCACAGTTACGGGGCATCTTGCAGGTGAACATCCAGATGGGTAATGGAATAGTTTGACCAATCCACTTAAATGCTTCATGCATTCCACTTTAATAGTAGATCTGCTCCTTATGTAGGGAAAAAACAGGAAGTGTTTAATACGCCATTATAAATTGGGCAGCTCCCTTCAAACCCTTATGGATTTGTGGGGCAGTTGAACGAGGAGAAAAGGAGATGACACTGCCAGGAGGAAAAAGGAAGGATGGACAAACTGAGAGCCAAGGAAAACTATCTTCTCTCGGTCCATGCATCCAACATCCCTGTGAAGGTCTGGCATAGTAGCATAGTCACTCTTGTCAGGCTCTGCAGAATGGAACTCATGGCACCTATCCAGATGTTGGGGGTTATTGTACAAGAAAGCAACCAAAGGGAATATGCCCAAGAATAGAGCAGAGATGTAGGCAGACCTGGTGTGCAGTGTTCTGAAACTCAGGGGCCAAGAAAGAAGGGTTATAACAGTGACCTGATGACGGTGAAGCAGAACATCGGCTGCCCCATCAGTTCTAATTCTGTTGCAGCAGGGTGGCACCAGGATATCTATAATTGTTTGAGATTGGTTACTAAGCCAGGACTGACAATGAAAAGGACATTGTTAGACCTGGCATCATTGGCGCGGGTCTCCCTTCCTCTTTTCGCTTCCTATCTTTAATGTTGGCTGGATTTAGATGCTCTGGGCGCTGTGCCACTGCCAATCAGTGCCACAGCGCGAATGCTCCCTGTGTAAAGATAACTGTATGAATTGGGATAACCATAATTGTCTCGTTTGGTTTACCTGTCAGTCCCTAGTATAAGTGCACTGTGTGTGCCCAGGGCTGGTAGACCAAATACTGCTGGTGGGCCTGCAGCGCTGATTTGCGCTACCCACTGAAGCAGCTTTTAAAGTATGTCTGTGTAGCATG
This sequence comes from Calotriton arnoldi, assembly GCA_963921515.1. NCBI lineage: Eukaryota > Metazoa > Chordata > Amphibia > Caudata > Salamandridae > Calotriton > Calotriton arnoldi. The sequence continues at coordinate 1,158,304 of CAWUFW010003050.1, read as the reverse complement.
TTCTAATAGCGAGTTACCCTCCATTTCACTGTTTACTATTGTGAGGCTATCCATTCTCATAGGCCAGAATGGGCAGGCTGAGTATTACATCCCATAATCCTACCTGCCCCCAGGAACCTGATAGGAAATTCGAATTTGATATGTTTAAGCTCAGGACATTGAGATACATCTTTTAGTAAGGATCATTTGCATAGCCCGTGTTCGAAAATGCCTCTGCTAGAAACGAGGTATTTTCTTGCCTAAGCTTTCCTGTAGGCTTTGCTAGTGTGTGTATTGGCCATCTGGTTTTGGAGCAGCAGGGCCAGCTGGGTCAGACCTGGCTGGAGAGAGAGATCGGCATTTAGAGTATGGGGAGGGGTGACTCTTTGATCTGAACAGGGCCGTGCCTGGCAAGGTGAATGATGGCTCCACCTCCCACTGGGCGTCTGATAGCAGACCCCTGATTCTCAAAGGGCAGGATGTCGCCTCGTAAACCAAGTGCTCCCCGACCCCACCGAACTGGTTCTGGCTGGATTCAGTGATTTGTGACTTTAGAGAACAAAGACTTTTTAGGTATAAAACGCTGCGCTGAAACCTTTTTCAAGTGTGTTCCTTCTGGATGTCAAGACGAAACTCTGTCCGAGTGAACAGAGGAAAGGACTTTGAAACTTTCACCAAGCTTGCTGAAGAAACTACCCGAGGGCCTGAATTGAGAGCGCCTCCTGCTGAAGTCTCAGGGACATTAGACTTCACCCCGTCAGCCGTCTGAATTCCTGTGCTAGGGATTCTACTTGCAGGTGAGGCCTCCGTCGAGTAATCCGGAACCTCTAGTTCTATTGTGAGGAACGCGGACTGGTAACCCTTGTTACCTCTGTGTGGGCCGCCGCAGCTAAGAGACAGCTGGCGCGGCTGAGAGCCCGCCTTAATTTGAACCTTCGGAACCTTCGCTGAATCTGTGTGGGCCGCCGCAGTTAAGAGAGAGCTGTAGCCGCTGAGTGCCCGCCGTTGTGCCAGCCTGGTCAAAATCATGATTTGTCCTGTGGGCCGCCGCAGCTAAGAGAGAGCTGCTGCCGCTGAGTGCCAGCACCTTTGCCAACTTTGCATCATCGTGGTTTGTCCTGTGGGCCGCCGCAGCTAAGAGAGAGCTGCTGCCGCTGAGTGCTCGCACCTTTGCCAACTTTGCATCATCGTGATTTGTCCTGTGGGCCGCCGCAGCTAAGAGAGAGCTGCTGCCGCTAAGTGCTCGCACCTTTGCCAACTTTGCATCATCGTGATTTGTCCTGTGGGCCGCCGCAGCTAAGAGAGAGCTGCTGCCGCTGAGTGCCCGCACCTTTGCCAACTTTGCATCATCGTGATTTGTCCTGTGGGCCGCCGCAGCTAAGAGAGAGCTGCTGCCGCTGAGTGCTCGCACCTTTGCCAACTTTGATTTATCGTGATTTGTCCTGTGGGCCGCCGCAGCTAAGAGAGAGCTGCTGCCGCTGAGTTCCCGCACCTTTGCCAACTTTGCATCATTGTGATTTGTCCTGTGGGCCGCCGCAGCTAAGAGAGAGCTGCTGCCGCTGAGTGCTCGCACCTTTGCCAACTGTGCATCATCGTGATTTGTCCTGCGGGCCGCCGCAGCTAAGAGAGAGCTGCTGCCGCTGAGTGCCCGCACCTTTGCCAACTTTGCATCATCGTGAGTCGTCCTGTGGGCCACAGCAGCTAAGAGAGAGCTGCTGCCGCTGTGAGCACACCACGGAGCTGCACGACGAGAGTCATCGCCACCACCAGCCCGGGCCTCCGCAGCCGCGTGCTGCTGCCACTGAGAGCCCGCCTGTCCCCAAGTGCACGAATCATTGTGAGTGCACGTTGCGGACCACTGCAGTCAAGAGTTGTAGTCGCTGGGAGTCCGCCTGTCAGCGTCTCCGCTTCTTCGAGAAGCTGCGTGCTGTGTCCCCGTCCAACGGCAGGTATCTGGTGCGCAACGGGTCGCGTAGACCCAGGCCTTGAACTCAGTCAGTGCCACGTTCTGGTGAATACGTTATTGCCTTTTTAAGTCCCTACTGATTTACATGCATGATGACTGGTTAAAACGCTTTTGAGAGTCTCGTAACAAACTTTAGATAAAGATACTATTTTTTCTATACCTACTTGAGTTGTGTCCTTTTGTGGTGTTGTTACTGCCTTATTGTGCATGGTCATAAATGCTTCACACACTGCCTCTGAGATAGGCCTAACTGCTCGTGCTACGTTACCACAGGGTTGAGCAGGGGTTCTCAAAGGGGGTAGCTCACTTGCCCTGACTTAGGAAGAAGGGTCCCTATTTGGACATTGGCGCCAGCCATTGCCAGCTAGAGACCCCCATTTCTAACATTGGTGGTCAGCGGTGAGGATCAGGACTTGCATTTATGATCCACGTACAATAACTGGTAGACGCCACTAGTGAGTACAGACCAAAGCGCAGCCACGCACTAATTTTTTTTCCCGCTTCGAATTTTTTTTTTTTGGTTGGTTGTTCTAGTATTGAATTGTTGATCGCAGCCATGAGTACTGCTAATATGGGAAGGCCAACATCCAATGCTTCGGAGGATCTCACCTTTGAGGAGGAAAGATTAGATACCTATTCTGCCAGACAGCTGAAGTCATTTTGTAAGCAATTCGCAGTCCCCGTGATTGGTCTCTCTAGGAAGGAGGAGTACCAGAAGGCGCTGAAGGCCTGGTGGGAAGCGAGAGAGCCCGTTGGGGATGAGGAAGAGAATGCTGGAGGGCAGCAGGATGATGCAGTAGAGGGGGGGAGATAGAACACCCTCCAATCCAGGTACTAGTGTATCCCAAAGGAGCCTGACCCCAGAAGAGCTGGAGGACAGGGAGAGAGATAGGAGGCATAGTTTGGAGATGGCTAAATTGGAAGGTCAGAAGGACCTTGAGAGTAAGAAGTTAGACATTGAGAAGGATCGATTGTCAATTGAACTTGAGAAAATGAGAATGGAGCATGAGAGAATGTTGAGGGAGATAGAGATCAGGGCGAGGAGTGTCCCGGTCTCCCCCTCTGGTGGCAGCATACCTTTAGTAACTCCTGAGAGTAGAGTTTATATTCCCAAAGATGTCATTAAGTATTTTCACAAGAGTGAGGATATTGGGCAATGGTTTGCTGCATATGAGATAGCAATGGTGTCCCACCGGGTCCCTGAGAAGGATTGGGGAGCGGGATTGTGGGGGCGCTTTGTGAGTGATGGTAGGGATACCCTGTTGGACCTGCCTGAGGAGAGCAGGATGGTGTATGCCCATATGAAAGAAGCTTTGATGACCCGTTATGGTTTGACCCCAGAAATGTACAGGCAGAGGTTTAGAACTTGTAAGAAGTTAGAGGGTACCATGTGGGTTGAATATGTGTATTTTTTCTGCAGAGCAATGGATCGCTGGGTAAAGGGTAGCAAAGTGGAAACTTTCGAGCAATTGTATGATTTGTTTGCGTGGGAGCATTTTTCTAGTAACTTTTTTCCAGAGCTACGCCAGCACCTGATTGATAGCAAGCTGACTAACCCTAGGAAGCTTGCTGAGGAGGCGGACCGCTGGGTGAGCACCCGGGTCCGCAAAGGTTTTGTGGGAGACTTTGCCAGAGGTGGGCAGGGTCCCCAGCAGAGAAGTGGGGGGACAAGGGTAAGCCGAGGGAGTTCCAGAGAGGGCCCCAAAGTAATTCCCAAGGGAACCAAGCAGTGGTGTCCCAGCCTCCCCTGAGAAGAAGCCAGTGTCCCCGACAGGTAGACCTGTTCAGAGGGGGCCACTCACTTGTTTCAGGTGTGGTCAAGTGGGCCACCGGTATTATGATCCCCAGTGTCCCCAGAGGGACCCCAATGCCTCCCCTCGTGCACCACCCCATGCACCATCCCACCAGATTGCCAGTGTAGCCCTGGGGGGGGAGGAGGTAGAGGTCCAAGGTGGGTGGGATCCCGTAGAGGTAACCATTGTCTCGCTAGGAGACTTTGAGAAGGTCCCTAACCCCACACTGCCTAATAACACTAAGAAGTACAGGCAGTGGGTGACCATCAATGGCCATAGGGTGGAGGCTCTCAGGGACACCGGAGCTAGTGTGACTGCTGTCAGCTCCCGGTTGGTGTCCAAAGAGCAGGTTGTCCCCCATGCATTCTGCCCCGTAGTGTCAGCAGACAACTCAGAGAGCCAGTGTGAAGTGGCTCAGGTTCCCTTCGAGTGAGGGGGGGTCTCAGGAACTCTTCAAGTGGCTGTGAGGCCCACCATGCCTGTAGACTGTCTGTTGGGCAATGATCTAGAGAACTCGCCGTGGGCTACGGTGGAGAGAAAGTCTCATTTGGAAATGTTGGGTCTGCCTGAGTGGGCGTGTGCGACCACTCGGTCCATGACAGCTCAGAAGGGTGTTCAGGAGGGTCTGGAGTCTGAAAGTATGGCCCAGGCCCCTGCCTTAAAGAGAAGGGGTAGGGGGCGCGGGAAACTGGCCCCCGCGGTTCCCACGGTCCCGGAGGGAGCAGACCTTGAGGGGGATGCCCTGGAACCTACAGGGGAACAAGTGGCTGAACTGGGGGACCTACCGGAGCTGACCCATTGGCAGCAGGAAGGGGGGCCCTCCAGGGAGGAATTTGCGAGCAACAGAGAACCTGTCCTTCTCTTGAGGGGGTGCGGCGACAGGCCGCCGCCCAGGCAGCAGGTGATCAGACAGGGTCACATTGGATCTATTGGGAGAATGACCTCCTTTACAGTGAGCCTAAGGTTGCTGAGCCTGGGTCAGCCCGTGTGCTGGTAGTACCCCAGCGCTTCAGGACCTTCCTACTGGGGTTGGCTCATGATGTGCCACTGGCCGGACATCTGGGGCAGACCAAGACCTTTGAGAGGCTGGTCACCCACTTCTATTGGCCCCAGATGCGCAGGAGCAAGTGGGAAGAGTGGGGGGACGATTAAGGCCCCACTACAGCCCTTTCCCGTTGTGAGCACCCCATTCGAGAGAGTGGGCATTGATATTGTGGGGCCTCTGGATCCCAAGACAGCCATGGGCAACAGGTTCATCCTGGTCTTGCTGGACCATGCCACCAGGTACCCTGAGGCCATCCCGCTCAGGACAGTGACGGCCCCCGTGGTGGGACGGGCACTGATGGGGATTTTCTCCCGTGTGGGATTCCCCAGAGAGGTGGTGTCCGATAGGGGAACTAACTTCATCTCCAAGTACATGAAGTCTCTGTGGGAGGAGTGTGCGGTAACGTATAAGTTCACCACTCCTTACCACCCCCAGGGTAATGGGCTGGTTGAGAGATTCAACCGGACCCTTAAGGGCATGATTATGGGCCTAGGTGAGCCTATGAGGCGTAAGTGGGATGTCCTCTTGCCATGCCTGTTGTTTGCTTACCGTGAGGTGCCACAGAAGTCCTTAGGGTTCAGTCCCTTTGAGCTGCTCTATGGTCACCCAGTAAGAGGGCCTCTGAGTCTGGTCAAGGAAGGCTGGGAGCAATCTCCCAGGAAACCTCCCCAGGATGTGTTTAGTTACATGCTGGTCTTCAGGAACCAGACTCGGCGTTTCAGGAAACTTGCTGAGGCAAACCTGGAAGCCAGCCAGGAAGAGATGAAACGCTGGCACGATTAGAATGCCGCTCTGATCGAGTTTCAGCCTGGACAAAAGGTTTGGGTCATGGCCCCGGGGGAGCCCTGTGCGCTCCAGGATAGGTGGACTGGCCCCTTTGAGGTGGTGGAGCGCAAGAGTCCTGTTACCTACGTGGTGGACTTGCAGTCTTCCAGGAACCCCTTGCGGGTCCTGCATGTTAACCGCCTGAAGCCCCACTTTGAGAGGTCTGAAGTGGGCATGCTTCTGGCCACAGATGCTAGGATGGAGGAGGAGAGCGAGCCCCTTACTGACCTCCTGTGTGCAGGGGAGCGAGATGGGTCAGTGGAGGGTGTGGTCCTCTCCACCACACTGACTCCTGAGCAGCAGGGTGATTGTCGCCAACTGTTGGGGCAATTCAGTGATCTGTTCTCCCTGGTGCCTAGTGTCACTGATTGGTGTGTCCATGACGTGGACACCGGGGACAGTCCTCCCATTAAGCACAAGGCTTACCGAGTGACTGACCAGGTAAGGGCCTACATTAAGGATGAGGTTACCAAAATGTTTGCCCTTGGGGTGATTGAGTCCTCTAGCAGCCCTTGGTCCAGCCCAGTGGTCCTGGTACCAAAAGCTGCAGCGCCTGGTACCACCCCAGAACTTCGGTTCTGCGTGGACTATCGGGGCCTCAATTCAGTCAGGAAGACTGACTCGCACCCCATCCCCAGAGCTGATGAGCTCGTAGATCGGTTAGGGGCTGCAAAATACCTCAGCACATTTGATTTGACATCTGGGTATTGGCAGATCGCCTTGACTGAGGGAGCAAAGGAGAGGTCAGCATTCTCCACACCCGATGGGCACTACCAGTTCCAGGTGATGCCCTTTGGAATGAAGAATGCCCCTGCCACCTTTCAGAGGCTGGTCAACAGGGTGTTGGTTGGGCTGGAACTTCAGTGCCGCCTACCTGGATGACATTGCAATGTTTAGCTCCTCTTGGGAGGACCACCTGCGCCACCTCTGAGAGGTATTGATGGCACTGCGGAAGGCAGGCCTCACAATCAAGGCCAGTAAGTGCCAGATTGGGCAGGGTTCTGTAGTGTATTTGGGGCACCAGGTGGGGAGCGGCCAGGTGGCGCCCCTTCAGCCCAAAATTTAAACTATCCTGGCGTGGGAATCCCCCAAGGCTCAGACGCAGGTGAGAGCCTTCTTAGGACTCACGGGATACTACAGGAGGTTTGTCAAGGGATATGGCAACATTGTTGCACCCTTGACTGAGCTGACTTCTAAGAAGCAGCCAAAGAAGGTAAACTGGACTGACACCTGTCAGAACGCTTTTGACGCCCTGAAGACTGCCATGTGCACCGCACCCGTGCTTCAGGCGCCCGACTTTTCAAAGGAATTTGTTGTCCAGACAGACGCCTCAGAGCATGGTATAGGGGCTGTTCTGTCACAGATCAATGAGGAGGGACTAGACCAACCGGTAGCCTTCCTAAGCAGGAGGTTACTTCCCCAGGAACAGAGGTGGAGTGCAATTGAGCGTGAGGCATTTGCTGTGGTCTGGGCGCTGAAGAAGCTGAGACCTTATCTGTTTGGGACTCACTTCCGGGTTCAGACAGACCACAGGCCCCTTAGATGGTTGATGCATATGAGGGGTGAGAATCCCAAGTTGTTGAGTTGGTCCATTTCCCTACAGGGTATGGATTTCACGGTGGAACACCGCCCTGGTACAGAACACGCCAATGCTGACGGTCTGTCCAGATTTTTCCGCCTTAGTGATGAGAACTCCCAAGGGGATGGTTAGTTCTCCCCACATTTCAGCTGGAGGGGACGCGTGTTAGACCTGGCATCATTGGTGCGGGTCTCCCTTCCTCTTTTCACTTCCTATCTTTTATGTTGGCTGGATTTAGATGCTCTGGGCGCTGTGCCACTGCCAATCAGTTCCACAGCGCGAATGCTCCCTGTATAAAGATAACTGAATGAATTGGGATAACCATAATTGGCTCGTTTGGTTTACCTGTCAGTCCCTAGTATAAGTGCACTGTGTGTGCCCAGGGCTGGTAGACCAAATACTGCTGGTGGGCCTGCAGCGGTGATTTGCGCCTCCCACGGAAGCAGCTTTTAAAGTATGTCTGTGTAGCATGTTCTAATAGCGAGTTACCCTCCATTTCACTGTTTACTATTGTGAGGCTATCCGTTCTCATAGGCCAGAATGGGCAGGCTGAGTATTACATCCCATAATCCTACCTGCCCCCAGGAACCTGATAGGAAATTCGAATTTGATATGTTTAAGCTCAGGACATTGAGATACATCTTTTAGTAAGGTCATTTGCATAGCCCGTGTTCGAAAATGCCTCTGCTAGAAACGAGGTATTTTCTTGCCTAAGCTTTCCTGTAGGCTTTGCTAGTGTGTGTATTGGCCGTCTGGTTTTGGAGCAGCAGGGCCAGCTGGGTCAGACCTGGCTGGAGAGAGAGATTGGCATTTAGAGTATGGGGAGGGGTGACTATTTGATCTGAGCAGGGCCGTGCCTGGCAAGGTGAATGATGGCTCCACCTCCCACTGGGCGTCTGATAGCAGACCCCCTGATTCTCAAAGGGCAGGATGTCGCCTCGTAAACCAAGTGCTCCCCGACCCCACCAAACTGGTTCTGGCTGGATTCAGTGATTTGTGACTTTAGAGAACAAAGACTTTTTAGGTATAAAACGCTGCGCTGAAACCTTTTTCAAGTGTGTTCCTTCTGGATGTCAAGACGAAACTCTGTCCGAGTGAACAGAGGAAAGGACTTTGAAACTTTCACCAAGCTTGCTGAAGAAACTACCCGAGGGCCTGAATTTAGAGCGCCTCCTGCTGAAGTCTCAGGGACATTAGACTTCACCCCGTCAGCCGTCTGAATTCCTGTGCTAGGGATTCTACTTGCAGGTGAGGCCTCCGTCGAGTAATCCGGAACCTCTAGTTCTACTGTGAGGAACGCGGACTGGTAACCCTTGTTAACTCTGTGTGGGCCGCCGCAGCTAAGAGAGAGCTGCCGCTGCTGAGAGCCCGCCTTAATTTGAACCTTCGGAACCTTTGCTGAATATGTGTGGGCCGCCGCAGTTACGAGAGAGAGCTGTAGCCGCTGAGTGCCCGCCGTTGTGCCAGCCTGGTCGAGATCATGTTTGTCCTGTGGGCCGCCGCAGCTAAGAGAGAGCTGCTGCCGCTGAGTGCTCGCACCGTTGCCAACTTTGCATCATCGTGATTTGTCCTGTGGGCCGCCGCAGCTAAGAGAGAGCTGCTGCCGCTGAGTGCTCGCACCTTTGCCAACTTTGCATCATCGTGATTTGTCCTGTGGGCCGCCGCAGCTAAGAGAGAGCTGCTGCCGCTGAGTGCTCGCACCTTTGCCAACTTTGCATCATCGTGATTTGTCCTGCGGGCCGCCTCAGCTAAGAGAGAGCTGCTGACGCTGAGTGCCCGCACCTTTGCCAACTTTGCATCATCGTGATTTGTCCTGTGGGCCGCCGCAGCTAAGAGAGAGCTGCTGCCGCTGAGTGCTCGCACCTTTGCCAACTGTGCATCATCATGATTTGTCCTGCGGGCCGCCGCAGCTAAGAGAGAGCTGCTGCCCCTGAGTGCCCGCACCTTTGCCAACTTTGCATCATCGTGAGTCGTCCTGTGGGCCGCCGCAGCTAAGAGAGAGCTGCTGCCGCTGAGTGCTCGCACCTTTGCCAACTTTGCATCATCGTGATTTGTCCTGTGGGCCGCCGCAGCTAAGAGAGAGCTGCTGCCGCTGAGTGCTCGCACCTTTGCCAACTGTGCATCATCGTGATTTGTCCTGCGGGCCGCCGCAGCTAAGAGAGAGCTGCTGCCGCTGACTGCCCACACCTTTGCCAACTTTGCATCATCGTGTTTTGTCCTGTGGGCCGCTGCAGCTAAGAGAGAGCTGCTGCCGCTGAGTGCTCGCACCTTTGCCAACTTTGCATCATCGTGATTTGTCCTGTGGACCGCCGCAGCTAAGAGAGAGCTGCTGCCGCTGAGTGCTCGCACCTTTGCCAACTTTGCATCATCGTGATTTGTCCTGTGGGCCGCCGCAGCTAAGAGAGAGCTGCTGCCGCTGAGTGCCCGCACCTTTGCCAACTTTGCATCATCGTGATTTGTCTAGTGGGCCGCCGCAGATAAGAGAGAGCTGCTGCCGCTGAGTGCTTGCACCTTTGCCAACTTTGCATCATCGTGATTTGTCCTGTGGGCCGCCGCAGCTAAGAGAGGGCTGCTGCCGCTGTGTGCTCGCACCTTTGCCAACTTTGCATCATCGTGATTTGTCCTGTGGGCCGCCACAGCTAAGAGAGAGCTGCTGCCGCTGAGTGCTCGCACCTTTGCCAACTGTGCATCATCGTGATTTGTCCTGCGGGCCGCCGCAGCTAAGAGAGAGCTGCTGCCGCTGAGTGCCCGCACCTTTGCCAACTTTGCATCATCGTGAGTCGTCCTGTGGGCCGCCGCAGCTAAGAGAGAGCTGCTGCCGCTGTGAGCCAACCACGGAGCTGCACGACGAGAGTCATCGCCACCACCAGCCCGGGCCGCCGCAGCCGTGTGCTGCTGCCGCTGAGAGCCCGCCTGTCCCCGAGTGCACGGATCATTGTCAGTGCACGTTGCGGACCACTTCAGTCAAGAGTTGTGGTCGCTGGGAGTCCGCCTGTCACCGTCTCCGCTTTTTCGAGAAGCTGCATGCTGTGTCCCCGTCCAACGGCAGGTATCTGGTGCGCAACGGGTCGCGTAGACCCAGGCCTTGAACTCAGTCAGTGCCACGTTCTGGTGAATACGTTATTGCCTTTTTAAGTCCCTACTGATTTACGTGCATTGTGATTGGTTAAAACGCTTTTGAGAGTCTTGTGCTAAACCTTAGATAAAGATACTATTTTTCTATACCTACTTGAGTTGTGTCTTTTTGTGGTGTCGTTACTGCCTTATTGTGCATGGTCATAAATGCTTCACGCACTGTCTCTGAGATAGGCCTAACTGCTTGTGCTACGTTACCACAGGGTTGAGCAGGGGTTATCAAAGGGGGTAGCCCACTTGCCCTGACTTAGGAAGAAGGGTCCCTATTTGGACATTGGCGCCAGCCATTGCCAACTAGAGACCCCCATTTCTAACAGACATATAGTTCCAAATCATGTGTAGCCTTGGCATACTACAAGGGGATCCTTTTAGAGGTTTGAGTGTTGGCTTGACTGTTGGTTTTATAAAATAGTCCTGTTTATTGCATTAATAGGTGGTCCTCTAAAAGTATTTTCTGTTGTATTCTAAACTTCTGCCCATAGAGAGAACCCAACTTTTTAAAAAAAATTATAGCTTTTCCTGAAGAAGGTGGTGCAGAATAAGACAAGTCCACCGAAACGCCGCGTCGACTCTTTTACTTTTACTATACTTGTATGAACATTGGTTTGATTCACTGTATTTAAAAAATTGTTTGTATGGGATTTTGATAATATGTGAAATGTTTATTAAGAGTTATTCATGTGCAGAAATTCACATATAAAAATCAGTGTATGATTATTGTGATTTTTAAACGAGTGTAAATAGGAGGAATGACAAAGGAGGCCTTCTGTTTTTGTTTTACATCTTAGTATAATATTGATCAATGGAAATTTATTAGGAAATATTTATTTGGAAAATTGACATTGAGTCTGTGGCTCTGTATATAAATATCAATTATTGTGATTCAGTGTTACATGAATATAAAAGGAACATTTTTTAATAAAGGAGGAGACATCTTTTGCAAAAAACAGGTTTTATGTATTTTGAGTATGTATGCATGATTGAATCAGCAGAAGGGGGACAATAGTTTTTTTCGGCCTTGGCATTGAAGACATGAGTTGTATTACACATAGTGCCCCGGGAGAGAGAGTATATGTCCCCAGAATGAGAAACGCCCTAAAAAGCATGATACGTGATTTTAATTTAGTGGATGTATGGAGATATTTGAAGGGCAAGACAAGGGGGTACACGTACCATAGCAAAAAACATCACCACTTTTCGAGACTCGACTATTTTTTAGTGGATAGATTTTTTGCAGCAAATATCAAGGAGATCAAGCATTTCCCTGCCCACATTTCAGATCACTCACCTGTAATGATAGCCATACAAGCTCTGGGGCCGCAACCACCTAGGAGATGGACTTTAAGACGTGCATTGCTCCTAGAAGAGGGGGTTGAGATAGCTCTGAAGGAAGCAACAACTGAATATTTTGTTAATAATCTAGACACTGCTCCCTTGGGTATTGTTTGGGATGCCTTCAACGCATATATCCGGGGAATCCTAAAAAGCTTAACTTCATCAGAAAACCGGAAAGCACGTATAGAATTAGAGAATATGGAAAAGGAGATTGGGATTTTAGAGGAAGCTCTATACTCCATTGAAAGGAAGACGACACAGGGTAAGGTTTCTTGCCTTCACTTTAATGCGTCCAGTCTCACAGCAACCCCGGCAGCAACTGCCAGACTTACCACATTCCACATTCCACGCAGGGAACGGAAGATAGGAATGTGAGAATGTCCCTCGTGCTCTGTGATCCCAACACACCCCCTTCCTTCACATACAAACACAAGATGATGAGAACTTTTGAACTACATAATAATACAACAAATTCGATGTGCAGGTGACAGGTAAGAATAAGCCAAGAATGCTCAATGCTTTACATAGTCCCTGAATCTTGAGGGAACAACCCTTGACCTAGAAGAGCTCGCTCGGGGAAAAACCTCCCTGACAGGAACAGAAATCTTTGGACTTTCCCCCATGAGAGGCGGAGCCGTGCAAGGAGTGTAAACCCCAAGTTTTCCTTTCACAAACTCAGCTTTCGACTCAGGCACTACCGAGACAGCACACTTGTTCCAGATTTTTCCATTCTCCAACACTACAACATGCTCTCTTACTTCTTTCACTCTGACTGGGTCGGAAAACCGAGAGGAACCCTTACGAACGAGAACAGGTTTCTTGATTCTCACCCAGTCACCCTGACGTACTGGAGATGCCCTGGTACAATCTGAGGCATATCTGGCTTGTGCAGCAGCCCTGACATCAGCTACCATGCCCAGCCTCCCCAAATCCACATCCTTCCTAGACATCCAATCCTTGTTAAGTTTGGAACCTGCAATCCTACCCCTTAGCAAGGTGAAAGGAGACACCCCAGTGCTTGAATGTGGAGTGATTCTCATTGCCCACAACATGTTGGAAACCGCCTCCTTCCAATGCAAACCGTTGATGAAAGCCAACTGTAGTTGATCCTTGATCACCCGGTTAAAGCGTTCAACTAAACCGTTACTGCAAGGATGATAGAGAGAGGTGAGGATATGCTTGATGCCGTGCACTTTCAGAAATTCCTGCATTTCCACTGATACCAACTGGGTCCCGTTATCAGTCACTAACTCCTCTGGAAAACCCTCCCGAAGAAAAACATCCTTGAAGAAGTTAATGACCGTTGCAGAATTTATGCCATCCACAAACCTGACTTCCGGCCACTTAGACATATAGTCGATCAACACCAACGCGTATTTGGGAGAACTGCCCATACCCCCAAAAGGACCTGCAATATCGAAAGCCAACTTGCACCAAGGTGAGTTTTCCACAACTATGGGTTTGATAGGAGAGGGATAGGTTACTTGAGTTTTGTCACTCAAAACACACGCACCACAATCACGAACACAGTGTTCAATAGACCTATCAACTCCTGGCCACCAGAAATCCTCCCGAACCCTCCGCTTCATGGCACGAATGCCCAAATGACCCTCATGAGCCAGTTCCAAAACTCTCTTGCGCATAGACCCGGGCACAACCAACAAACTACCTCTACGCAGAATCCCATCCACCAGGGACAACTCGTCACAAATCCTCTTGAAGGGAATCAGTTCAGGAATTAAATCCGAGTTGTTGGGCCAGCCATGAACCACAAAATCCATTACCTTCCTAATCTCGCTATCTTCCGACAAAGCCAATTTCCAATCAATTTCCGACAAGGCAGCACCTGTATCAGCTACCCCACTAACAGCACATACCATTTCCAAATCCTCATCTACAAAGTCAAAAACAGATTCAGACAGTGGTAACCTAGATAGGCAATCAGCAACGTGGTTCTTTACTCCTGGCACGTACTCCAAACGATAATTAAATTCATTCAACCTATACTGCCACTTGGCTATGCGTGGAGTGGCTCTCCCACCACCCCTAGTGGTAAAGAGATCTACCAGTGGTTTATGGTCAGTCCTAAGAACAAACTCATTCCCCCATAAAAATTGCGAAAATACTGTACACCCCACCACAGAGCCAGGGCCTCTTTCTCGATAGTGGAATAAGTGCCTTCCGCACCACGAAGTGCTCTAGAAGCAAAGGCAATGGTTTCCTCCCTATTGTCCGATCTTTTCTGCATGAGAACAACGCCCAGACCCACATTGCTCACATCGGTGGTAACAATGCAGCGATCATTGATGTTAAATAATTTAAGTGGGCGTGCCTGCACAATTGCTTCTTTCAACGACTTGAAGTCGCCAGCACACTGGTCTGACCATGCATACTTCACATTCTTCTTCAGGAGTTCACGCAAACACACTGTCCTATCAGAGAAGTTAGCCACAAATTTGGCATAGTACTCCACTAAGCCAAGAAAGGAACGAAGCTGGTCTTTATTTTGTGGTTCAGGTGCATTTTGAATGGCATCAAGAAGTTTAACTTTGGGTTCAACTCCTTTCTCTGAAATGTGGTGTCCAAGATAGTCCACACCATCTTGCAAGAATTTACACTTGTCTTTCCTTAGAGTTAAGCCACTAGATTTGACTATGTCTAAAACCTCCTTGACTCTGGAATTGTGCTCTAATTCTGTTTTGCCATGAATTAAAATGTCGTCTTGGAAAAACACGACTCCTGCAGTGTTCTTAAACAAACTACCCATGAGACGCTGGAACACTGCAGAAGCCGATGCCAAACCAAACGGCATGCGTACGTAGCGAAATGCACCTTCAGGTGTCACAAAGGACGTGAGATGTCTCGAGTCCATGCACAGTTCTATTTGATGATAAGCGGAGGAAATATCCAGAGAAGAAAAATACTTTGCACCCTCTAGTGTAGACAACATTTCATTTATGTTGGGCAGGGGTTGGCGGTCCACCCATATGCAAGAGTTTAGGTCGCGCAAGTCCACACACATCCTGAGAGACTTGTCGGCCTTGCGCGCCAAAACGATGGGGGACAACCATTCAGACCCCTCAATGGGCTCAATTACACCCACGGAACACAAACGCTCAAGTTCCTGTTTGAGCTCACCACGCATACTCAGGGGTACTTTGCGCACTTTATGTGCAACAGCTTTTACACCCTCCTTTAAAACAATACGGTGCTGAAAACCTTTAAGTTTACCCAAATCACCATTGAAAATCTCTGGGTACCTTTGAATCCACTCACACTTGGATAACGATTCTGCAGTAACCTTATGCACAGGGGTAACCTCAGGAAGATTGGAATAGAATTGTTTGGCTTCGTATTTTGATAAAACCATGTCCGGATTGTTGGGATCTAGGATGATCCCCAGCTCACCCTGTTCCTCCCATCCCAATAAATTCGCACCTTCTTTCACAATGTAAATAATACTAAGCGTTGAATCCCCTTTGAATTCCAACTTGCCCTCAAACTTGCCCAGCACCTCTACTCTTTTACCACCGTAAGCAAAAATCTTTATATTGGACTGAACCACAGGAATGTTGCCTAATCTCTCCAAGTCTTTGGCATTGATGAGGGTAAAAGGAGAACCAGAATCAGCTAAAAACTTTATGCCACACCCGTTTAAACTTATGACACAGGCAGGGGATTTTCTTTTGTGCGGTTCAACAATGGAGGCAATTTCCACCACACCATCCCGTTGAGTAGAGGAAGAAGACAACATCAACAATTCATAACCCTCGTTATCATTCCCATAGTTGACATTATCTTCTTCAAAAGCGTTCACAGTTCTTGCCTGTCCCTTGTGTGCAACAATAGCCTTGCACATACGTGCCAAATGTCCCCTCTTACCACATTTGAAGCAAGTTTGACTAATAGCAAAACAAAACTTAAAATTGCCCAGATGAGATCTGCTACCACATCGGTAACAAGAGAGGTCAGGTTTTTCTGATCTTTCGAATTTAGGTTTAGGCAAGGAGGATGCAGATGAAGAAGTGTTGGGTATGTTTGTGTTGCTCCCTTTAGCGGGTCTACTAGTGGGTTTGATGCTGACTAGTTTGATTTCGTTGGATGCTCCACTCATTTCTTTCATGCATAGTTGGGAATGCTCGATGCTCCTGGCCAAAATGAGAGCAGTTTCTAGATCAGGGTCTTCGGAACTTAAAAGTTTCTCCTGAATCTTTTTATTGCAAGTGCGCTCGATTAACTGATCCCGGATAATTTCGTCTCTGAATTCCCTATAGTTGCAAGTGACAGCTAAGGTTCTGAGGGAGGCTACAAAATCATCAATGGATTCGCCAGGGATTTGAGCACGTTGCAAAAACTTGTGACGCTCCAGCACAATATTTCTCTTGGGATTGAATCTCTTATCCAACGTTTTAATAAGAGAGGCATAGTCGTCAACTATTAAAGAGTCACCTTCTTCACCACTACTGACACATGTCCTTACAAGTTCTAGGGGTAGGGTCTTCAAAATAGTTCTTCCCTCAGCACCCAAATTGTATACTAGTAAAGCTTTTTTTTTCTTAGACGTGAAGGTATCTCCATCAATCGCCTCAAGATAGGCATCAAATGTTTCTTTCCACTGTTGCCAAATGACAGGGGGAGTACCAGGTGACTGTAAAAAGGGAGGTGGTGCAATTACACGATCCATAGAGTAATCTTGCGTGGGTGAGTTGCTGCCACAAGTCACTACAACAAGAATTATGTTGCAGGATAAAACTGAATAGATAAATGAAAACGCCAAAGGAAAGAAAAAAATATATATTTATGTCCTAATGTCTTTTAACGAGAACCAGGTGTGCACATCATCGACATGCCCATGGAGAGAGTGTTGCCGCAGAGCATGATTTACTGATGTCTAGCCACTTTACAGAGAATGCATGCACCAGAATGATCACCAGGGGGCGTGTCTCTGTTGAGTGTTGAATATAGGATTCTATCCTTAAGGATACTCTTCATGTCAATACAAATCGTGGTTGAAATGTCCCACATGTGTAAAGGAAAAGTCACTCATTGAAAACCAAGAGTTTCCTAATCCGTTTTCAATATGAAGCGTTATATAACGGCAAACTGTCAGAAACTTTGCCAGATTGCCTTTCTCAAAGGCTCAATTCTGCGATGTGTTACGCGCGTGTAGCGCGTCTGAGCTTAGTTCAACTCAATTCAACAATGTGGCGCGCGCCGGTATGCGCGCCGGTAACCACAACAACCCAGCTCCCTGGCAACGCTTGACGTCACACGCAATGCGTGCTTACACCGTGATTGCCGTGGGAACAGTAGCTCTCGCTCAGAGACGTGCGTCAGAGTGACGCGTGCCGGTAACATGCGCGCTCCAAGACTCGGCCTCTCAATCCCCCAAAATTCAGCAAAACCTCACCGGGACCATCGGCGAAGATGCGGCCCGCGGGGCAATCAACCTCGGATATCCGGGTGTTCACCAAGGGCACTTCGGAGGCGCTCGGGCGGCTTTACTCACGAGGCTCAGGATTCCCGACACGGAGAAGCGTCTGCTCAGCACGATGTCGGCGAAAAGACAGTGGGGAAGACTGTGGACCGGACAACTCGTCGCCAATGAAAGGAAGACGACACAGGGTAAGGTTTCTTGCCTTCACTTTAATGCGTCCAGTCTCACAGCAACCCCGGCAGCAACTGCCAGACTTACCACATTCCACATTCCACGCAGGGAACGGAAGATAGGAATGTGAGAATGTCCCTCGTGCTCTGTGATCCCAACATCCATGTGTATGGGGGAAGAAAAAATGAGGACGGAAGAGAAATTAAATGAGGCACAACTAGAATTTAAAATAAAAATAGAGCAAAAGTGTAAAGCTAGATGGCAAGCGGCAAATATAAAGGAATTCGAATATGGTGAAAAAGCAGGTGCTTTGCTTGCCTGGAAAGCGAGAGTGGAAAGGTCAAGGAATGAAATAAAAGAACTTAATAGTGAAACAGGAGGAAAGTTGGATAGTTGGGACTCCATGCAGGAGCATATAGTTACATTATTCTCACAGCTCTATACGGAAAATGGTATCTCTGATACCACAAAGATCAGATGCTGGATTAACTCGCTTGATCTTCCGTTCCTGAGCGAAGAAGGGAAAGAAATACTGGAAGCACCAATCACAAAGGAAGAGATAAAAGGAGCAATAAAAAAGTCTAAAAATGGGAAGGCGGCAGGGCTTGATGCTCTCCCGGCGGAAGTATATAAAAACATAGTTGAAGAAATATTACCCATCTAGGAGAAGTTGTTTAATTCGATATATAAAGGGGGAGTGCAGGCCCCAGAATCATGGCGTGAAGCCTCTATAGTCTTAATACTGAAACCTGCTAAGGACCCGGGTAAGGCTGAATCATATCGGCCAATATCCCTGCTAAATGCTGACTATAAAATCTTTGTCAGCATTTTGGCAGGGAGGCTATCCAGAGTAATACCTCAACTAATACATGAGGACCAGAAGGGGTTTATCCCCGGAAGGCAAATGTGTGAGTTGACTCAACAACTAATAGGATGCATCGACATAGCCATAGAAAGATCTGCTCCTTGGCGGTGGTCACATTGGACGCCGCTAAGGCGTTCGACCGAGTTCGTTGGGAATATTTATGGGTAGTCTTAGAACATATGGGATTTGGGCTAGACTTTATAATTACATTAAAAACATTATACAACTGTTCTACAGCTAGGATTCTTTTAAATGGAGTCCTTACTAAGAGTTTTATGATCACGAGAGGGACACGACAGGGCTGTCCAATTTCACCCCTGTTATTTAATCTATATATCGAGCCATTTGCTCAGGCGCTTCGCCAGGATAACCAGGTGAAGGCTTTTCGTACAGGTCTGTTTGAAAAAAAAATCTCCTTATACGCAGACGATTTAATCATCTATACAGCAGACCCGGCTGCAACAATCCCAAGGATAGAGCAATTGGCGGAATAATTTGGGGCCCTGTCTGGATATCTAGTAAATAGAGAAAAAACTGGGGTTATGAGTTGGAACATCCCAGACTGGAGGGGGAGTGTACAAAAAGAGATTAGGTATTTAGGGATAAACATTCTCAATACAGTGCAGGATATTCCACAGCATAATCTCGAAAGAATCACAAAGGAAATAGAGAGAACACTAACTAGGTGGAAGAATCTTCCGTTAACGGTATATGGAAGGGTCAATTAGAGCAAAATGGTGATTCTGCCGAAGCTTACATTTCGTTTTAATTGTATACCTCTAACGTTCCCGAGTAGACTAATTGATAAAATACAGGGTAAATTGGGCAGTTTTGTTTGGGCAGATAGGGGAGCACGTATGTCCTGGAAGAAGTTAAGGCGAAAATTGGCAGAAGGAGGGCTTGCATTACCAGACATAAAATTATACTGTATGGCATTCCAGTTTAAAAACTGTAGGGTTTTACTACGCACGCCAGGGCAGAGGGTGTGGGGGGGTTTGTGTGAAGAGATGATTAAAGAGTGGGGCGGGAAGGGATTTTTGTTTAAGTTTGGTGCAAAGAAGTTCTTTAAAAAGTAAAACTAAAGATGTTGAAGGCAGCTTTGATTTTGTGGGTAAAGATCAGGAACATATTAGGAATTGGATATTATTCAGGAGAGGCTCCAATATGGGACTCACCTGGTACGCCTGAATGTTTGCTGGACCAACTGAGTATCCCACTGAGGAGGGTAGGAATAGAGGTCTGGGGGACCTGATAGTGATGGATGAAGTGGTCCCATGGGAAGTATTATGGAGCAAGACAGGGGGATCCCTGTCTCGGTTTAAATTTCTTCAGTTAAAGTGTTGGGGGGAGGCGAATAGGCATGAGACTAAGAGTCTTTGGGAGTTCAAAAAAAAATTAAAGAACGAAACTATAGCGAAGAAGGAAATAAGCGGATGGTACCATGCACTATTGACTTCCGAGGAGGAAAAAATCAAAGCCCCCTACGAAATATGGGACGAAGTTATGCAGATTCCTGAGCCACAAAAATTATGGCAGCTTTCTTTCAAGTTGCTTTACAAAACGGTTAAACCATCGAATTTGAAGAGGAATCTCTTCTTTACGGCAAATAGACTTTACTGGACTCCACAAAAATTAGCAAAGTTTGTAATTGTTACCCCCCCCCAAATATCGCAGGTGCGGAGCATTGACCGCTAATGATAAGCACATGTTTTTTGAATGTCCTCAGTTAGAGGAGTATTGGTCTGAGGTGGGAAAGATAATCAACGAAATTTTTGACACAAATATCAAAGTTAGCCTGTTATTGATAATGCTGGGGGTAGAAGATAAGCCATGTAGTGCTATTACTGGGGATAAACAGGCTTTGCTATTTTATCTAATTCTTCTCGCTAGGCGGGAAATTTGCAAAAAATGGATTGAACCCGCCCCACCACAAGGTTTGGACTGGTTACAAGCAGTAAGAAGAACGGCTAAAATGGATACTGCCCTGGAGTCCAATATATATTCTAATGTAAAGCAGCTTGTTTTACCACACAATCTCTTGAATCACCAAATGAAAAGACAACACACAGGTATATATATCAAATATATATGTATTTATTACTAAACAACTCTCTACTAATCTCTTGTGAGATTAGAAGTCAGGAACATATGCACAAATCAACGTTTCACAATAAATTAAGCACAAATATGGCTGGGGCCCTAGGGGCGTACTAGACCATATACTAAAAAAGAGCCTTAAGAACAACGACTTGCAAAGTGACAAGGCCCAGGGCCTTCAGAAGTGCTGGGGCCTCACGAAACCACCCAAGGCAGGTAAGTAAAGGACCCACGGGGGACGCGTGCAGTGAGAGAATACAGGCTCGGATCGCCGTAGACTTCAATGGGGCAAGTCGCGGTTGGAAATTAAGAGTTTAAGGGCACTTCGGGAGTAGCTACAAGCAAGTCACTTACAGGGTAAGTAGTTCTAGGGCCAACACCCACAGGAGCACCATAGTGCTGGAGTTACCTCACCCAGGGAAGCCGGGTGCATAGGTGTCCTTTGGTGTCGGGTCGCAGCGTCATTTTCAATGGGAGCCAATGAAGACTTGCTGCTTGTGAAGACAGAAGAAGTGTCCGGTGGAATCCAAGCCTGGATTCGGAAGGAAGAAGACCTGAAAGCAGAGGGGACAGTGTTCAAAGTCACTTGGCAGTGACCCGGGGCAAGGAAGATGAATGCCCACCGTCGTTGACAGATTCAGGTCGTTCACGGGTGTCTTGACTCTTTAGCCACGAGGTCCAGGAGATGTCGAGGATGACCAGGAGCTGGATTCAACGTGTCCCACAAAGTCTGCAGCTGACTGCGGTGTTGGCAACCCGATTGGAGCCAACAAGCCTTGGTAGCGGCAAGTATTGTGGAAAGAACAAAAAGTCAATGGTGCAGACCAGCAAGGTCTGGGGGACTCACCCAGCGAGGGTAAGTCAGGGCAGGCCTGGAGCAACCAGGGGAGCCCTTTGGATTTGTAGAAAAGTCTTCAGGGGACCCACAAGCCGGCTGGCCAGGGATTGCAAAGACGCCTCAGGAGGATTCCTTCAACAGGGGCCCACGGTCACTCGGGACAGGGTAGGCCTCTGATCTTGAGAGGGATCTCTGCTAGAGGCTGGAACCACACGTGGTCCAAAGCACAGGTTTGTAGAACGTCGTGAAGGGGTTGCACTCGAAAATAGTGCACAGTACCCAGGGACTGTGGTTCCTCGTCACTCGTGGGGTCCACTTGCCTCAGCTTCACTGGGGACTCACGATGGCCTGGGAGAAGTCAGGAAATCCTCTTCCTGGGCTGCAGGGACTTCGGGCTCCGGCGGGAGCGGTGTAGTTTGCGACCATCATTTCAGTTTTTGGTGCCTGCCAAGCAGGGGAGTCACTCCTTGACTCCAAGGGAGATTCTTCAGTCTTCCAGAGGTAGTGGAACGTCGAAGGTCTGGGATTCTTCTTTAGAGCATCGTCCAGGGATATCTAGTTTGCAATGGCAAGGGTTCCCTATCTTATACTAAAAGGAAGGGAGGGACTAGCTCTATGACCCCACCTATGGGAGGGTCAGGGGAGTAGGTGGCTACACCCACTTCCCTTTGTCCAGTTTCGCGCCAGAGCAGGGGCAGGTAGCCCCTGAGCTGGTTTGAACTGGTGTATGCACAGAGGAGCCTTCTGCTCCCCCAGTGCAGGACTTCAAAGCACTCTAGGAGTGCACCCACCCAGCCCCAATACACTAAACCCTGTCTGGGAGGTGGTCACACCTCCCTGTGACAGGATACCTATTGTTGGGCCTCCTCCACTGCGAGTTTCGGTCATCAGCAGGAGGGCAGCCCAGTGTCTGTTACTGGTGGCATCCATTTTGTGATGCCAGGGCTCTTCAGGATTCTACCGCGTTTCCACAGTAGGTACATGTCTATCCCTCTAGAAGGGTGGGATCATACTCCCACACCAGGTACTGGTGTGGGGGTATGATTCCAAGGTGTTTGACACCAAACACAACATGTTTTGATGCAGCCATTCCAAAGTTAGCATTAACCGCGAGGTTATAATGCACTTAAGAGTATATGGTTTGACCGCATTCACAAACAGCCCCAGAGAATGGACTCTGAGAGCTGCAGAGGGGCCCTGCTCAGGCAGAGGCACCCTCTCACATAGAAACTAAGCACCCTGCCCTCAGGATTGATAGGGCCTGCCTTAGGGGTGACTGATAGGTTTAAATGTGTGTGCAGGGGAGATATAGGGAACCTATATCTCAGTGAGGGGTGCTAGCACCTCCTCACCCAGGCTGCAGTAGCAGGCCTGTGGTGTCAGATTTAGTCTGCTTCCCAGGGGTGGCATAATACATGCTTCAGCCCCTGGTAGGCCTGTGAAGTACCTATGCCCTTGGTACCTAAGGTACCATATACTAGGGACTCATGAGGTACCACAGTATCCAATCACTAGTGCACCTAGAGTGCACTCCAAGTCGTTTAGAGAGAACAGAGAGGCTGGGGCCCTGATTGGCAGGGTCCCAGCCAGACTATAGCCAGAAACCAGTGTAAACATCAGAAAAAAAGTGGGGGCAACATAAGAGGCAGATCCTACTCTCCTACAGGTGGCCTTCCAGGACTGGAATGGTTTTATAAGTGTGTAACCCCATCTGTCCAATGATTACACCTGCGTGGGCTGTGCTGCCAGGATACTGGAAGGGGCACGAGCGCAGGAACTATTGAAATATCGCAAAAGCCTGGGAAGGAATAGATCGGTTGACTGGCTGTTATTTGCATATAATGGTGGTATGAGGACAAAAAAACGAAGAAAAAAAAACACATAGTGCCCCGGGGGCACAAAGGTGGAGGGTGCACCCTGGGCACTATGGTAATACAGAAGGGGCAGCAGACACTTGTGCGGTCCCTTCTGCAATACTGGCAGCATTGGCACATTTGTAGCGGCAATGCTATCTTCAGAGGGCATTTTCTCCTTTGCAGGGGGCGTGGTCACATGCAAAAGAAGGAATCACTTTGCCTCTGCGCCCACACTGTATTTCCAATGGGGGCACAGAGGCCTTTTTGTGGCATACTCGAACTATGCCACCAAAAGGTTACGCTCTGCCACTGCGCCTCCTAAGGGCAGTCCTCTGGAAGGGGGAAGTGGGTCCCATGCAGCCTCAGACATCCCTTGCAAGAGGGTGCAGTGACTCACTGAACCCGTCTGCAAGGGGATCTCTCTCCTCTCTTTAAAGTGCAGTCAGGTTGTCGCCTGTACAGAGAAACACTGAGCATCTGTGAAGCTCCTGCTCTGTTTTTCACTGAATGCGCTGTCCCCAGGGCAGCACGATTTTGAGGCTGTCCTGGGGGCAGAAAATTCATTGCAATAAGGTGCACTGACCCTGTTTGCGACCAGCACACTTGCAAAAAGTTGTGCCATATCGCAAACAAGGACAGTACACCCATATGTAATACAGGCCATGGGGCGCAAAAAGGGATCAACTGTTATGTATTGAAGATGAGGAGGTAATCTGGGTTAAGTCCTTTATGTGTATGCCTCTTAGTAGCTGAAATATGGTGTTCCTGGTATTTGTTCTTGGTGAAGGCATGATGAATCGGTGCAAGCATGTTTACATTAGGAAAGGGAAAAAGCACGTAAGAGAGTAGGAAAACCTGGAGTGGTCAGTAAGAGTGATCAACTGGCCTCATGAGCAGAAAAGTTGAAAAAAAAACAAGTTACAATAATGGGGGTAGTTGTGCATTATCCTTTGAGCGGAGAACGTGAAAGTGCTAAGGCGGTAAATGCACATTGTGAATCAGTGATGTAAAGCTGTCTTACAGAACATGGAGTTTGAAATTAAACAACGTGAGCGTCCTTATAATTGTTTTACAAGTTGGCACATTGGAATTAGTCTATGAGGCCAAAGTCAGACTTACTGTCAAGATAATCGTGCAGGAGATCAGGGGTATAGCTTAGTCAGTGAGATTTGGGGGGAGAGAACTAAAAAACAGTATGCCAAAGGGTGGAGGTATTATACAGCTTGCATTTAGCTTCCATTTTAGTTCTCTTATTAATTTAGCTTCATTTTCTAATGGTGCTTTGTACCTATTTTTCTATGACAAGAATGACCCTTGCACACATTTATTTTTGATAGGCATTGATGCCCTGTAGACTGCACAGTTAGTTCCAGGGTCGCACATATTCAGAACGAGGCTTTGTTTTATTTTCTGTGCTCACAAAGAGGCTACTCTTCTGTTTTAGTCTAATTAACACACTGTTCTGGACTTTTGACACAGTTTGATTGGTTTGCTGTTTTATTATTTAAACCACGTCCATGCTGAACTCGGGGAGAGGTGCGCTTCTCCCGGAGTCATCATGGAACGGGGTGCTGAGATGCAGGCCCACTGTTCCCGACGTTCATCCTGAGAAGGAAGATAGCTGTACACTCGGAGGCGCATCCATGGATGCACTGAGCGTGGGTTCCTGACATACACTTTCAAGGTATGGGGTTAGGTTATTCCAAAAGACATGCAGATGGGTACTCCCAATATGCTCTCTTTAGCATAGAGGCTAGCAATAGATAGGAGTAACATAACATTAGCAAAGTTATAAACAATTACCATGATTGAATTGTTTGTATTTTTCACTATTCTAATTTTTACTATAAAGTATCTCATCTTTCTTACAATTGCAGTGCATGTTTTATTTGCAAAGATTAGAGCTTTTCAATAAATGTTTGAAAATACAATATTGTATAACTTCTTTGTGAAACTTTGGGCATGCACAAGTGACAAATGAAAGGGTTAGATCTGTCTGCACGATTTCCTTGGCAATCTGAGAGTCATGTTCTAGGTTACTGACAACATCTATAACTCTGGAGGTTTAGGAGTTTGGATGCAGTACTGTGAGCTAGTCAAAACAGACCAACATTCACTGATTACATAAGAAGACCCGGTCTCTGTATTATAAAGTTTTGTTGTTCTGTAAACAGTCCTACTAGATTAGTAGGAACCGTTTAACAGAGGAATGACCAAGGTTTGGGATACACTGTTCCCATGAGGAACAAGTTCAATACTTATTTGCATTAGGTGAGTTTCTGTGTAAGTTCCTTTAAAAAAATAAAATAAAAAAAAGTTAAAACCTTTTAGTCAACGGGAAAAACTTACAAAGGTATAGAAGACCCGACTTAGGGCCCCCAGAGCCAACTCTCAAGCCAAGAATGGATTTATTTGGGGGGGAGTGTCATACCCAAATACCCCCTGAAGCTACGCCCCTGCAGGAGATCTACAATGAGATTGAAATGTGTCAAGAATGGCAAAAGGCAAGGAGTAGGGTTGTGAAATGTGCTGTGCCATGGTGACTGGACAGGAGTAAAAAGATAGAATGTGTATTGTAATGTAGGAAGTTCTGAAACATACAGTTAAAAAGTGAACACAGGTTCCTGGGCCAGCAACCTTTAGAGTTGTTGTGTTCAGCAGTAGGGAAAGGCACCAGAGATAGTCTTAGTGTTCCATGGCCTTTTTATTGTCAACCACACATGATAGACATGATGTTTGAACTTCTCCAAAATATCTAGTTCATATGTTTCTTGTGGCTTTCCTTGTAGTACACAAAAGTCTTTCAAAGTCACAATTTTTAGTGATCTTTCTTTCTTGGAAGGCTTTTTTAATACCATGGCCTGTTAGAAATTTCAAAATTTCAGGACTGTGCACCACCATCTACCTTTCATACCAGGTTTGAGTTGTTTCAAAGATGTTGTAGATTTCCATTCAAATAATGAACTCATCCTTTAAATCGAGACTTAATAGATACCAGACGTCACTAGTCTAGGGTCAGTAATATGTCTTTTGCATTCTCATCATGTTTTTCAAACTCACACCAGTTCTGTGGATGGGTATTGTGGGTCTCAAATCCATCTTGAACCAGGTGTCTAAAGGAATATCTATTTTTTGATAGTTTCCGCTTTGGAAATTTGACAGGAGTCTCCCACAATTGGTCTAGCCTTTCAAGATGAATAATTCTGTATGGCCCGGTCAGGAATATATTGCTATTAGAAGACCCCTATTCAGCCCTTATCTTGTCCTGGCACAGGGATGCATTGGGCCCTCCTGGATCCTCTAATGCTCAGAGGGCAAACAGCGGGGAGCAGAATAAGGTGACAGTAAAGAAGAGGTTGGCACTTGGAAATGTCCGCACAGCATGAATTAACAGGCAAAAAAAGCCACAGAGATAGCACTCCACATAAAATAGTCTGAATAAATATATAAAACAGGAACACTTAGCAAAAAACTGCAAAAAGACAACAAAACAAAGATAAATTCCTGAATAGAGAAACTGATGGGTGCAAATGAACATAGAGGTCAATGTAGGATGGAGACTTTGGAGCATTGTAAAGCAAAGAGAATTATTACTTGCTTTGTACAGTACTGATATGCAGCTTTGTCCTGTAGTGACCTGAGGAGGAATCTGTCATCTTGGTTTAGGAGCATTGAGGGCAAATAAACAAACTTCCTTACCTTGAACTTAGAAAATGATATAGTTTCTCAAAAACAGCAATAGTCAGGACAGCTCTGTTAGACCTGATACTCTTCAGGTAGTGTTTCCCTAAACTTTTTGTTTGTTCCTCCTAGGTTTTGCTGATTCTCTTGTAGTGGCCTTAAGGCTCTGGGCACTTTCCCACTGTAAATGCAGTATGAAAGTGTGTGCGCTCTTCCTACACATTTTAGGAAGTGGTGCTTACCTAATGTTTTTAAACATATCACAAGCCTGCCATTACAGGCCTGTGTGTGCACACTTGCACCTATGGTGTTTTTAAACATGTGTCCAGCCTGCCATTGCAGGCCTGGGTGTGCGCACTTGCATCTATGGTGTTTTAAACATGTGTCCAGCCTGTCATTGCAGGTCTGTTGGTGCGCAATTGCACTTATGCTCAGGTTGACACTTCTAAACCCTAGGCCATCCTGAGGGGACCTTTCACTACCACCAGAGCACCCCTAGGTGTGAAGCATATGGGAGGTGAAAGGCAGGGCAGGTACACATGAGTGTAACGTGCCCCGGTAGTGAAGAATACCCTTGTGTGTTTTCATTACCTATGAGGTTTCCTCTTCCCATAGGCTAACATGGGGGAATGGTTGAAATTACTTCAGGCTGCAATAGTGGATTGCAGTGGGGCAACCTCATAATGTTTCCTAGCATTGGATTCACAAAGACAAACCCTCTCCTGTGATAAAGGTGGATTTGTCATTATTAGCTGAGAAATGCCACTTCCAGAAAGTGGGTATTTCTTGTCTCTAAAACTCTTTTTGTGCCTTTTAGGTTAACTCCATCTCATACAGGAGGCTGGGGGAGCACATCTGTGCATTCCCCAGTGACAGCTATAAACATTGGGCATGCAACTGAAACGACAGACCTCTACTATTTGAAGGCCTGGCTGGATAGATTGGAGAGAGAGATTATGACACTTGGCCTCCCCGACAGGATCATGGCCCCACTAAAGATTAAGATCTGCATTCCATGGCCTCATGGCAGACAGGACTGAAATTTAGGGGAGACATCTGTGGTTCAAAGGGAAACCCTCTGAAACCCCCTCAACTTCAGAGGCACACTACAGTATAACTACTGGTGCGATACTTCAGCAGGGCAGAGATACACTTGTAGGGATGTGGGACCGGGGAACCTGAAACTGCGGGGTGCATACTGCCAGAGAAATCTGTTGTGCACAAGGAGGATTACTGTTTTTGGAAGGGACCATGCACCCTTACTGAATAGTGGCTGACCTGGGATGTTTACCTGCTGCTGTGTGGCACCCAGAAGTGTGCTCCCCAAGAGCTTGTTGGTTTGCCCCCTATTCTCTTGTGGGGGTCTCAAAGACATCAAAGACATCCCGTGAGGTACCCTCACCATCTACTTGTGACACCTGGAGAGCAGTGCCCTCTTAAGTGCTCACATCATCTGCTGGATCCCAACTGGTAGCGGGGCGTGAGCGAGGAACTAAAAATTGTGCCTGGAGACCGGATTGCCTTGTGCGGAGCCCCCAAACTGCCCACATCTAAAAAGTGGGACCCCTGCATTGTGGGGACCTCAACAGGCATAAGCGTCTTGGTGGTAAGCGGATTTACCAATTGTGGGATCCAGCAGTGGCCCGCTTTATCGATCGTGCCGCATCTCTCTCGCGCGACATGCCGACTGCATGCTCATTGTGTTCGGTGTCTGATTCACAGGTTGCGACCCTCAGAGGTGAGGGTGTACCCATAGTAGTGTATCATTCTACCTCATGTGGCACTTCTAAACTAGCACCTGTGTGTGTGACCGGAATTGCCTGGTGTGACCAATATCAACGTGCACCAGGCATTTAGCCTCATTTCCATGGAGGTACGTCCTTTTCAACTCTTCATTGTGTGTGACCGGTATTGTCTGGTGCAACCCGTATCAACGTGCACCAGACGTTGTGCCTCATTTCCAGGAAGGTACGGATTTTGCAACTCTTTGTTGTGTGTGACCAGACCTGTCTGGTGTGACTCAGAGCAACGCGCACCAGAACTTGTGCCTCATTTCCAGGGTGGTACTGAGTTTGCGACTCTACATTGTGTGAGTCTGGAATTGTCTGGTGCGACTCATACCACCATGCACCAGACATTGTGCCCGGATTGCCTGGGTGCAACTCTGATCAGCGTGTGTCTGAAGGGGTGCCTCTTTCTTCCAGGAGACTCCCCTGCTTCATTCCCCATTCATCGATTGTTCCTTTTGGGCCCTCAGTTCGATAGACCAACTGCCCTCTCCTCACCCGGCCCCTACGACATCATGTTGCCAGGTAGTATTGCCCAGATTGGGCCTGGGTAGTGAGAGTGATAGACTGGGCTGTAGGAACGCTTCCGAGAGTTATCGGAAGCAGGTCAATAGACTTTGTGAACCCACCTGTGCTTCGCAGAACTAGGCTGGTGCCAGAAGGCACACGGTGACACCCTTTTGAGTGACCTCAGCCCGCTTCTGCTCCACAACCTGTGGGTGAACTTCCTGAATGGTGGCCAAACCCCCATTTGATGGCTGCCTCCTAATTAGTCCTGCTACCGACCCCCACCTTCATGCCTGGGGCCCTGACTAAGTGTGATTCTGCCCGCGATTGGCCTAGTATCAGGGGGAGGGCTGTTTATCTCCAACCTGTGGGAATAGGGTAGTTGGGGTGAGTTGGAGGGTGGAGGGGGGCTTGGGCCACGGGGTCTGCAGTGTGCAATTCATTGACCTGCTGGACATCAATTGCACCGCATTACGGTGCTGTGTGCGTATGTGTGTGAGTGCGTTCTATACATACCCACCTGATATCCATTGCCCCGCGTATCAGTGCTAAGTGAATGTGTGTGAGTGTGTGTGTGGGAGTGACTGCCTGCGGACTGCCTGTGATTCATTACACTGCTACATTTGACATTGGTTTTACCCGTGTGGCCTCGGCCCACGGTGCTGTTTAAAAATGTTGTAATTTTTAGTATGCACATATTTTTTATATTGTTGTTATCTGGGGTGCACCCTATAACTGTGTGGTATTGAATTATAATAATTGCCAGAGTGGGCTTAGTTTTGACAACATTTTGCACCGCATAAGGTTTCTGGGGGGTAAAGTAGGATCTTTCCCAAGTGTGCATACTACAAATTTCATTTTAACACAGTTGGGCCTAGTACTGCTAGTAATATTTCCAAGTGTGATTTCTGCCCAGAAATACATGATGTTCAGGTTGTGTTAATGTGTGTGTTGAATATAAACTTTATTTACATACACCCGGTGTGAAGTCTCTTTTGTGACGCTCAGTTTATTTATTGTGTGTGAGTGCTGTGCCAATGCTTTCCACATTGCCTGTGTGATAAACCTGACTGCTCAGTGTCAAGCTACCCATAGGTGAGCGCAGGTTATACAGTGAGTATAAACACTCACCCCTGACGGGAGTGGTAGATTTTGCCTGACTAGGGCATCGCCTCGGCCAACCAGAAATTGTCAGTTCCAACAAGCTCCTATTTTCAGCTTTGCAAAACATGGCAGGAGCTTCCACTTACGTTTTAACCCATTCCCTGTAAAGCTACTGACTGTGGTCTGTGAACCTCTGACACACAATACAGGATGAGGATGGCAAAAGAGTAAGTTAAGAGGTTTGGAAGCCCCAAACTTCTGCACAGAAATGGGTGTGAGAAGAAGTAGATGGCCTCTTCTGATTTAGTTTATTTCCTCCTAGGTAAGGGGACAATAGCTTTTCTTGTTTATTGAACTACTGCTATTTTCTGAAGTGTCTACTCTAGAGACATTTATGATTTTCTAGACTCAGTCTATTCCTTATGGAACACTTAATTTCATGGAGAATACTTCAATGCTAGATCTTTTATCTAGTTTAAATGAGCTTAAATCATAATTTCTCGACTATCAGGCCTTTCTTTTTCTCCATGTTTTGGCCACTCCACAGATTTGTTGCTGCCCTATTTAGGTATTTCATTGGGTCTGAATGTCCTTCACAAGGTTCCTGACAGAGGCACTTGGATATTACGTATCACAATAATTTATATTGTATTATACTGTGTGATTTCTTAAAGCGGCATTGAACTACCTTTTCCACGCATGACTGATTACTAGTGGCATTTTCACTTCCTAGATTCTGACATCCCAGTCAATATTACTACCCACAGGTGGGTTTGGTAGTTAGACACACTCCTTTCACAATCTAAATATCTTTGTTTGAGTTAAGATTAATTTTGCTTAATTCTTCTAGCTTTAGATAACTAAATCAGTAGTAATGCTCTTTTTCTCTCATTGGTATAATTTTGCTTGTCATAGTTTTACCCATATTCTTATCTCTTATTTTTGCTTACATTTGATAGATTTTTTTACCTTGTTTTGACCATAATTAATTTTATTTTAATTGGGAATTGAATCAAATCTGTATTTTGGAATTGGGGGAGGTGGGGGGGTGTTTGATTCCTGCACTCTACACTTTCCTAGTGCGAGCTGTTTAGTAATCTGGAGACATTAGTGGGACATTATTAGCTGCCATTTTGGGAGGTCAGAGCACCAGTTCTTAGTGAGATGAGATCAGCAGCACCCTTTAAAAGCACTGCAGCGGCGCTGATGCTTAGGGGACATACTCAGTGGGCGCACCACTGGCACAGCAAAGGCAAGCCCGTCTGCAACCGTCCCTGCACGTTCCGCACCCAGCGCCAGCCATGCTGTCCATGGGAGCCCAGAAAAACATAGGTTAACCTACTCTGCTGAAATTCTAAAGTTAGGTAAGCTAGTAAGTTGCAATGAACAGCTGAAACTTCATTCTATGCTTGGGGCTCTACGTTGTAGTCTTTTTCACAACCTTTACCCGATTGAGGGGCAAAGTTGGGTGGGCAGTGCAAGGCAGCTTGAGTGTACTCCCAAAGAGAGTAAATGCACATTTTTAATGCTCATTCTATGGTTAAGCATTCCCTTGATATAAATTGATATAAATTATTTGATTATGGATAGTAAGCCAAGTATTTTGTTTATCACTGAAACATGGCTTATTGAAGCCTTGAACTCAGATAGTGCTGATGCAGTAACCGAAGGGTATGCTATCCTACATCTGGATAGAATAGGAAAAATAAGAGGGTCTAGCCATTATTTTCCACAACATCTACCAGTGTACTCTATTTACACCAGAAGGCTTAGTTGGTGCAGAAAGTTTGGGCTTTAGCCTTAAAACTACGCATCAAAGCTCCTTCTCAGGAAACTTAATTTATAGACCTCCCGATTCACCCACCCATTTTATAGATTCTCTAGGTGATATCATCGCTCAATACACAATATTCATCTTTTACAGTCAGTGCTTGGAGATTTTAATATTTATCTGGATAGTATGTCTGACTCCAATGCTCAATCTCTTCGGGACACCTTTACAGCTCTGAACTTGAAACAACTAGTCCAAGAACCCACACTTATAGCTGGATATTTACTAGATTTAATCCCCTCTAACACCACAATCTGGACATAGGAAAATTAACTGAATTGTCCTGGACCGACCACCGGCTGATACATTTTAGTTGGGAGTACATTAAAATCAATCTAGAAGACAATGCTGATGTTATTTAGACTATTCAGGAGTGAAACCAAATAGAGGACACAGATTTGATCTACGATTTACAAACCTCACATCCCCCTCTTTTAGGGGATATAGAACAGGATGGATATGATTTATTCTTATGGTTAGATAGTACCATGGGCAAATTAGCCCATCCCGTTTATCGGGCCAAACAAAGGAAAAGAAATAGGGCTCCCTGGTTCTCAATGGAGCTAGGAAAAAGGAGGTGTAAGAACCTGAAACGGAGATGGAGGCGAGACTACTGGTAAGAAGATCGACTTATATACAAGAATACCTTGAAATCATATTTATTTTTACCAGGGAGATCAATAAATCCAAAAATGTGTCATAGGAAATTTTCTGAGTGGCCAATCTACTCCTGCAACCAAAGGCATGTAATATTAGGATTAAACCTTCATCATAACTCTGTATTAACTTGTCAGGGTTTTTTGACAATCTCCAACCGGGCTAAGACCTAATAAATCAAGATTGTACAGATTGGGACCTAACCTTAGCTACATTGTCAAAAAATAATACCTCATTGTCAAATTTTAAGCAGCTTAGCCTTGAGCAAAGAGAATGGCCTATTAAAAGCTGTAAATCAGGTTCTCGGGCAGACCCATGTTCCCCTACAATATTGGCTGGAGCTATTGATGTCTAAAACCCGGTAGTTAACTCACAGTTCAATATCTCTCTGAGTTCAGTGATAGCTCCATCCCTTTAGAAACAAGTAAGGATTAAGCCTTTGTTAAAAAAAAACCTCTGCCAACCCAGAGCTACCAGTGAACTATCCACCTATCTCCTTATTACCAGCCTTCTCCAAAATGTTGGAAAAGCTGGTAAATATCGGTTGCCTGGCCAAAGAATCTGGAATTTGATATCCTTCTCAGTGACGATTCAGACCTAAATTTAAAACTGAAACCGCCCTGCTGGAAGTAACAGATTATCTGAAAATCACCTTGGACAAGGGTGAAAGTGCCACTCTCATTTTGTTGGATTTGTTGGCGGTATTCAATACCGTCTATTATCCCCTTTTACCTCAGAGACAGGCAGAAGTTGGATTGTGTGCCCAGGCATTGAAATGGCTGCAATACCTTCTATGTAGATGCCAGGTTGTTACTATGGCCCAGTACCTGCCAGAGAATAAGGTGCTCCTATATGGCGTACCATAGAGCTCCTCTTTGAGTCCTACCCTTTTTTATGTTTATAATGCTGATGGACTCATTTGGGGTTAAAGTGGTTTCTTATGCTGACGATACTCAGCTTTTTTTGTCATTGGACCATTCCTCCAATACCCCTGAACTTACGCTTAAAAACTGCTTATCATAAGCAAGTTATTACATTGATGCAACAAAACTACTTGAATTGTAGATCAGAAAAAACTG
This sequence comes from Calotriton arnoldi, assembly GCA_963921515.1. Classification (NCBI taxonomy): domain Eukaryota; kingdom Metazoa; phylum Chordata; class Amphibia; order Caudata; family Salamandridae; genus Calotriton; species Calotriton arnoldi. The sequence goes on along the minus strand of CAWUFW010003050.1, from coordinate 1,124,737 downwards.
AGATCTTGGTCCTAGGGAACAAATGCAATTTCTCTGTGGATGATTGGTGGCTAGAGGGGCTGTTGACTCCTCTCCCCCCAGCAATGGTGATCAGGAATCTGGGGGTAAAATTTGACAATAAGCCATCTTTTCGTCAGCAGATCTTAAGCATCTCTGGAGCATGTTCTGTTCTACTGCAGACATTGAGGACAATTTTAAATCTTCTGCCTTTGGGAGTGCAGAAAACTGTGATGCACACTATAATTACTTTGCCAATTTTCTATGCTAACAGCCTTTATCGCCCTAAAACATTGACCAATAGACTTCAGGTGATTCAGAATGCAGCAGCACACTTGGTCCTGAAGCGTCCGAGGTGGTCATCAATATTGGGACACCTAAGATAGTTACATTGGCTGCTCATTCATAAATGTATTCAGTTTAAACCTCTAACATTGGTTCACAGAATTTATCATGAAATGGGCCTCAAATAATTTATAGACAGATTCCAGCATTACAACCCTATTAGAAACGTGTGATCCAGTAAACCAGGCCCCTTAAGCCCTCCACTTTTAGATTAAAGAGAAGTAAAGCCTTCTCCTACATAGCAGTCAAACTCTGAAACAATCTTTGTTTATATCTACGAGAGATGAATGATTAAGCTCTGAGTCTGTTTAGAAAGCAGTTAGATACTTGGCTGTTTTCCTCCCCGTAGAAGTGTGGTTTTTCATTTCCTTGCTCTTATGCCTAACGCCGGGACACCCTTTTGGGCAGCTGGTTGAGTTTTATAAATTAGAACTTCGTCTCATGGAAAACCATGTGAGTTTCAGAAAGAAACTGAAACATGGTTTTTTTCAGGACTCAAATAGTGATACCCGGGGATCATGGGATCTAAACCTGTACTTAGCACGCACCACATCCCACTTTAAAACAGTGTCCGTCTATCTTAGCGCCTTGATGTCCCTATCGATGAATGTCGCGCTTTATAAAATATAAATACAAATACAGATCTCTCAATGGAACTGTGACAATTCTGATCCTTCAGGAATAATTTCCTGATTCTCATGACCTAAGAATTTCTTTGCTCTACTACTTCTAGGCATCTCGCCACATTCAACACGTAAAATCGACAGTGTTCTTAGCTCCCCTTTTACTGGCTAAATATAAACTGAATGATTTGTTACCTTCCTGCAAACTATACTCACCAAGTTAAATGAGCAAATCTTTCTCAATTTCACCAACATCTCTTATGTGGGAACCATGCTTACTCATTAACTGATACAAGCTTCTTCTCACCACATCCTTAAAACTCAAGACTATGCCTAGTTAGTTAAAAAAAACAGAAGCAAATGTATTCACTCTTCCCTTTACATTGTCAGAATATCTAGGTTCTTCCCGGCTCCCAGGGAAAAGGTTTGAAACTGGGGAGTTCTCTTTGTCAACAAACTATCCTTCACTCCCCAAGTAAATGCTACCTCTGCATTAGAATTCCACCACTTGTGGATGCTATGATAAATGTTACCTCTTAATCACCACTCTCAATAAATCCCCTAGACAGAGAATTGGATTATTAAAAATGCATTTATGCTTTGTAAGAAATTGGTTTACTGGTTGAGGGGGTGAGACCCTACACAATCAGCAACCACAATCCTTGTCAGAGTGAAGTCACAAGAAAACTCTAAATTAACTTGTGCTCAATCCTCTGATAGCTTGGCACAGAGCAGTCAGGCTTAACTTAGAGGCAATGTATAAAGTATTTATGCAGCAATTCAAACAGTAATAAAGAAAAACACTACATAAGAAAATTTAGCAAAATAGAGTGATGTTTAATAAATAATTTGAGATCAAAATGACAAAAATCCAATCAGTGGAACCGGAGATATGCAATTTTAAAGATTTATGGGAAAATGGCGCCAACTGTGGTCTTCTGGTTTCGCTAGCCCGGGACACAGTCACAAGTTCATTCTGACTGCTTTGGAGCGTGGGCTGGCTACAGGGACACAGTTAGGCTCTCTGAGCAAAGTACCTTAAATCCTGGTTGTGGAGCAATGCAGACTTAAGCGCCGAGGATGCGTCGTGCAGCAGAGGCAATGTGAGGTCCTCGAATGGAGACGCATTGTGCAGTGGTGATTCTGGGAAGTTGTGAGGCTACGATGAGAAGTCCTGGTTCATTGTCGAGGATGCTGTTAATGAGGGGCTTGCGATACGAAGGTCTGCATAGAGGATGCGTCGCAGGGCGGCGGTTCTGATGAATTGATGGGATGCAATGCAAAGTCGTGCATAGATGATGCGTTACGCAGCGGTTCTGATGAGGGGTTTTGCGAGGTGAGGTGTTGCGCTCCGTCGCTTCTGCTGGGACCACATCTGGGCAGGCAGAGCACTGTCAGGTCGACGTCCAAGGGTCCAGGACCTGGGTGGAACCACTTGGGAGGGCAGGACTCACAAATGACAGAGTCCAGGTGCTGGATTCAAAGTTTTTGGAGCCTGTTCGGTCCCTGAGACTCTGATCAGGAGGCCAGCCAACTAGCCCTTGGAGTCACTCTGGTGGTCCTGAGCTCAAGATGCAGGTCCAGTCCTTCTTACTTAGGCAGGAAGGCAGCAGGGCAGCATAGCAGGGCAGCAGAGTAGCAGTCCTTCTTGCAACAAAGAAGCACAGCAGTCTTTCTTCTGAGTCTTCCACAGGTCCAGATGTGTAGTGAAGAGTTGGGTCTGAGGGTCCTTTACTTATACCTGGTGACCACTTTGATTTAGGGAGTAGTTCTGTAGGTTTCTACAACTCTGAGGAGTCAGCCATCCCCTTACTCCCTGCCCTGGCCCTAATTTGTCTGGGGACACAAAACACTAGTGACAAACCCTTTTTGAGTGTGTTCAGGCAGGGCCTTTTTACAACTGTGGTAGGTGACAGCTCTGCCCCCTCGTTAACTCAAATTGTCTCACCATGCCAACACTTAGCTTCCCTTTGTCTCACTATCTGGTAGCAATGCACAAGAACCAACTACCATTTACACCTAGTCATGTGACCCAGGCACAGGCTGCAGGCCCCAGATAGTTCAGACAAGAAAATGCCAACTTTGTAAAAGTGGCATTTTCGGAATTGTGACTTAAAATTCAACTTTACCATTAAAGAGGGCTTTTAGTTACAATTCTTTGAACAGCAAATGTGAACTGTCCACCTGCTCCCAATTGAAAGTTATCACCTGTTTAATGTAATAAGGAAGCCCTATGTTATCCTATGGGAAAGGTATGCCTACCAGGACATGTAAAACTTAAAAGTACATCTTCATCTTTTTAAATACACTGCACTGTGGCCTCTGGGCTGTTAAGGGCCTACCCTAGGGGTGGCTTATATGCATTAAAAAGGAAGGTTTGGGCCTGGCAAAATGGTTTATTTTTCCAGGTCAAAATGACAGTTTAAAACTGCACTCACAGGCCGCAATGGCATGCCTGCAACATGTTTTACAAAGCTAATTAAGTGGGTGGCACAATCAGTGCCGCAGGCCCACTAGTAGCCTTTAATTTACATATCCTCGGTACATGGGGTACCAATTTACTAGGGACTTACAAGTAAAGTAAATGTGCCAATTGGGTACAAGCAAATTCTACCATGTTTAGGGGAGAAAGCACAAGCACTTTAGCACTGGTTAGCAGTGGTAAAGTGCACAAAGTCTTAAGGCCAACAAAAACGAGATCAGCAAAAATAGGAGGGGCGAAGGGAAAAGGTTTGGGAGAAGACCTTCCTAAGGCAGGAGGTCTAACATGCTTGTCTTCCAAATTATTTACTCTGAAATTTCATAGAGCTCCACATGATATGACAATGGAAGCGTATGTTGCTGAGCATGTAGTTAGCACAACCAAAACCTCAAAAGAACAATTTAAAATCATTATACAGTATCATTCACCACATGTTTCAATTAATCCACACTCACTCCTGGAAGGTTTGCAAGGACTTAACAGCCACTTTTATTTCAAATGCAATATCAGGCAGGGTATAAGGAACAAGTCATTCCCTGAATGGATTCTGTCTCTCTGGTGCCAAATACATATGAAAAAGTCCCCTTTGGGGTTTTCGAACCAATTTGGGGGAGCATTTTCCATCATACTCATGTCTGATAAGGTTCCTGAGCCAGCAGGCACATCTCTTGATTAAGGATATTTTAAATCCTTTCAATTGTGGTCCATACCGTTGGACCTAAAATCCACTATACTGAAACATTTTAATAAGTGTTTCTATGCACCCTAAGCTCTTCACAAATTTCATATGATTTTATTTCTTACGTGCCCGGGAAGGCTACTTGAAAAAGTAGCTACTTAGTTAAGCTGCCTGTTTAATTATCGTCAACTGGATTTCTAGCCACGATTGAGCAACATGCTGGTGGTTTTCCCGGTGCATGATGACCTAAGATCGGGGGTGGATGTTGATAATGTTGAGCCTCAATTTTATTAAAACTATTCGTGGCATTTAACACCATAGATCATAACCTCCTAGCTATGAGACTAGACCAAGCTGATTTTAAACTGACGGTAAGGAACTGGTTTACATTTTTCTTATCTAACAGATCTCAGGTGCCTCTCTGCCCCTTCCAAGTCAAGCCTGCAATTCTTGAAGTGGGACGTTCTTCGGTGTTCTTCGGTGTTCAATTTTATCAATGTTATCACCCGCTCTGTTCAACATATATATGTGACCCTTGGCACACCTACTTCAGAAAGGTGGAAACTATTTACATATGTACCTGGATGGCTACGAGCTTTTATTTGGGCTTCAAATAAGACATAAGGCCTCATGATCATCGATAATGGGGCTGCCTCACTTACCAACAGCCTGCCCACAACAAGATTAATAAGGGTTGCCATATTTGTAAAGTTAAATTCCAACAAAACTAATGACCTTCTTACAACCACATACCTTTCATAATGGGATGCTATTCTCTGGCCAGATGCTTCATTGAAAAATACCTAGCTTTGTTTAATCACCCAAAACTGTCTCTGGAAACTCAGGCAAACTATGAGAGAAGAGTGCCAATTATGGACCTCCAGCTTCATATGACAGTGGCAAATGCATTAATTCAGTCGAGTTTGGATTTTGCAAATTGTGGCTGCAAAGCCGATTACATGTCTCTGGAAGCACATTTATCACTTTCAACTTTCCCCTGTTACTAATAATAGGCCACAGGACCGTTTTTACAAACTCCTCTAGATTTGTTACAGTCAAGTTTAAGAAGCATTTTGCCAACCCAAATCTTACACCAGCTAGCCTTTCCTTTTGGTCATTCTGTCTTTGAGATCTGTGAAAGCTAGATATAGGGCCATCTCAGTTGTGGCTTAAATAGCATAGTTACCTAATCTATAGCATGGTAGCTGTCTCTATGTATCACAGTTGTGTATTTGATTTGTTTGTTGCCAAAACAACTGTGAGGTGTGTTGTACTATAGACATATTTTTTTTTGCATCATACAACTCATAATGCTGCTTCTGTCCTACTATGTCTGCAAGGTGCAAGGGTGCCTGCGTTGCAGGGATGATTGTTTTTGTGCCAGAGGGACACCTTCCTGCACAAAACCAATCACGAGAGGTATTTTCCTCTTTCTATGTGTGCTGCAGAATCCAGTACGCATAGAAAGAGGAAAAAACAAGGAGAAATAAAAGTATTTCTCTTCATTGCGCCTCCTTACGCCTCCCATGGGGAGGTGTAGGATTCTGGCGCATTTCCAGATTTACAAAACATTGTAAATCTGGGAATGTGGAAGAATCCATGAGTGCTACATTGGAACACCCACAGCAACACCCATGGCATGCCCCTTTCACACAAAGTTCTGGTTGAAAACAGGCCGTATTTACAAGGGCACAAAAAGCCATGCAGGGTGGCTTTACGTGTCCTTGTAAATATGGAGCACCACACTGCTCCACCAGTGCATCACAAAAAGTGACGCACCAGTGGCGCAAGGGGCTTGTAAATATGTCCCTAAATCTATATTTTCTTATATATATCTACCATTAATATTTTTTTATAATCAGGATTTTGGCTAGAACTGTTTTGTATTAAGGTAGTCTTTCTGTAATGCAGGCTTCAGCTGCTGTCACTGCCATGAACCATCCTGTGCCTCTATCAGCCTGTGGAATCCACAACTGCTTTAGACTGACAGTTGGGCTGTTTGTGCATTCACTCTAGACAGTTAGACAAAGGGAGCAGAGGTGTGCCTTGCATATCCTGATTGCCTATCACCAGGCTGGTGGTCCTTTCTGAGCTAGAGTGGTAGGAGGAGTTGTCACTGACACCTGAATGGGGCTGTGCTGGCTTCTCACAATGCTGTCTCCCCCCCTGTAGTGTGTCTGGATCCAAGACAGGATCTGTGCACTACAAAGACTATCCTTTGAAGTATGCCTACTTGAAAGGCCAAAAGGGGTATAAGTATTGGACCTGTAACCCCAGCCTTTTAGAACATTTCTGGATCAAGAGGAGACTCTGCCAAGAGGAAGAGCTGGAAAGCTGTCAGGAGGAGTACTGCCCCTTTGCTGTGTTGCTTTGCTGGGTTGGCCTGCAGTAGCTACTTCTGTCTTGGAGAGGACAAGGACTGGACTTCACTTTGGTATCCTGCTTGAGAAGATTCTCCAAGGGCTTGTATGTGCTTGCCTCCTGTTAAGAAGTCTTAGGGCCATCAAAGACTTCATCTGCAGCCCCCCTGCACTCCTCTGCCAGGGGTTCAGACCTCCCAAGTAGTGCCAATTCCATTTGTGGGCCCTTAGGGGTGGTTTGGCTGCTTTAAAAATTTTCAATCCATGCATTGCCCTTCCAGTGTCATTTTTCCTGGCAGAAGCTTGCCATTCGGTTGGAAAACCAACTCATCGCTGCACTGTAGCTGAAAAATCAACACAGCACCTGTTCGCGGCCGGAAAAAGAACTGTCGCAGCTCGAGTCCAGAGCACCGTACCGCCAACTTCTGAGACCCTTGCTCTGATTCTGACGCAGGCCCTGCTGTGTGGCTTGTTTGGTTTAGATAAAGATTGGTATTATTCTAAACTATTGCGGTGTCCATTTGTAGCGTTTTCACTGTGTTACTGTATGTGTCATGTACAAATGCTTTACACATTGCCTCTGAGATAGGCCTGACTGCTTGTGCCAAGCTACCAATGGGTGATCAGGGGTTATCCTGGGTGTGCAACTCCCTTACCCTGACTAGAAGGAAGGGTCCCTACTTAGACAGGGTGCATACCACTGCCAACTAGAGACCCCCATTTTTAACAAGAATAGTATAAATTGCTATTCCAACTCCAGTCTGCACAACAGTATGGAAGGTGTTGAACTTAAAAATTCAACACCAGTCCAACATCGCCCCCCCTACAGCAAGTCATTGTTATGACTTGTGGATTAATGTAACGCGTGGTAATGTCGCAGTCGGGGTTATGACTGCATTGTAAAGGCTGGTCATTGTTGAGATTGTGGGGTAAAGGTTGTTTCCCGTGCCGGGGTCCACCACCACTCTCAAGGAAGCTTTTAAATAAAGAGAACCTTTTTTTGGGGAAAACCCATGTTTCCTTTAAGGAAATGAGGCTGCTTTTAAAAAAGGTATTTTATTTAAAGTCAATCACAGACATGTTTTCAAGTTTTTATTGTATTAGAACTCTTAATCTGCTGATCTCTTGCACCATCGGAATGTTTGTAGCACGTGAGCTTTTTCCAAAGCTAGCCTGGTAATAGTTTTGAGTGATATTGTTATTGATTAAAAATGTTCATAGGTGTGAGTCTGCGGTTTCTTTACTCTCACCACAGTGTAAATTGATATCTCATGGGAAAATGTTACTCGAGTCAACTAGGGATTCAGTGATGAACTCAATCAATTGTTCCCTAAATGTTTAATTGTCTTAGGGTGGATAGTAGATGTCATGTAATCAAGGGGTGTGGGGGTCAATCATTTTAACTTTAATTGCAAGACACTGGAAGTAGGAGAATTGAACTTCTTTCTTTGAACATCCACATTTTTCTCCTTGTCTCCATTACTGCTAACGTGGAGGATAGACTATTCCGCTGGGATAAACAGGCCTAGAAGTGAGACTTTATGTAACCAGGTTTATAATAAGAAAATGGGACCAAGATAGTTAGCGGTGATTAGGTCAGAAATTTCTAAGCTATGTTCGATAGATGTTGTATACTTGTGTAAGTGGTATTTGAGGAAGAGTGTGAAGTGGTACTAGCAAAAATCAAAGCTGATTTTTATCTTTAGCAAGTTTTCAAGATGAATTACAAAATTGTTTACAGACACCAGGCATGCAAAAAACTCAGTTTCTGATATAAGTACAACAGGGGCATGTTCAACAGTTACTACAATATATGAACAATGGTGCACAGCTCTGACAGCATCAGCCATGTAAAAAAACTCTAACAGAAGAATGATTAGAAGGAAAAGAAAATTATATGCATTATTATAATCACTGGATAAGTGCATTTCCAAACAATAATTCTGTAATATATTTCAGACAAAATACTGAATGGGTTGTGATTTAGGGTGGTGGAGTGATCAGATGCAGCCTCTGCCATCTGTGCTGGACAACCGTAACATGGCTGTCCATAAGGGGATTTGTATAGAGGACAGAGAGAGAGTGAAGAGGCACCCGGGGAGAAGATGTAGGAGACCTGTGTCCCACTCACGTGGCATTTGGGGGTTCATGGCACTTTTAGAAAGTGGCAATTTTTTTGTTCAACCATCCTGTGTGCCTCTGCCTGTTTGTGGATTGACTGTCTGGCTTTGGAGTGACAGGGGCTGAGAAGGTGCAGAGGCTCCAGGAGTCTGGATGAGTCAGCACTAGGGTGAATAGGCCTGATCGTCATTTGGAGTGGTAGGAGGAGTAGCACTTGTACCTGAATAGGACTGTGCCTGCCTTCCACAATGCTGGCTCCACCCCCTTGTGGTGTGTCTGGAGCCAAGGCTCACACTGACAATGGATGTTGTTGTACACTTGCAGAGTGCCCCGCAGAACTGGTTTGAACTAGGCTGAGAGCCCCTTGCACAAACAGAACAAAGACATTTTTGGGTATAAGTATTTGACCTAAAACCCCTGAACTTTAGACTACTTCTGGAATCAAGAGGAAGCTTTTGCCAAGAAGAAGAGCTGGAGAAACTGAGGAGAAGTACTGCCCTTGCTGCAGTTGCTGTTTCTGCCAAGGAAAGGAGAAGGACTTTGTTGTGTGCTGTGTCCCCTGCTTGAGGAAAGTCTCCAAGGGCTTGAGTAGAGCTTGCCTCCTGTTTTGAAGTCTCAGGAACACAAAGATTTCACCCCCAGCTCCCCTGAACTACCTTGCTGGGAGTTCTGACCTGCCAGGAATGCCTGTGACTGTGTGGGGCCTCTGGAGGTTGGTTCTGCTGCTGGGAGCTGGAAAGCAACGCAACACCAAGGAAATCAACGCATCGCTCTTCTTGCAACATTTTTTTTTCGATGCAACGCCGTGGTGCGAGAAGAATCTCCCCGCACCGCCGTGCCGCTGCTGAAACCGACGCAGCACCTGTCGCCGCTGCAAGAATCGATGTATCGAGGGATTGCGGCTGAAAAGTTCGACGCAGTGCCGCTCGCCGCCGCTGCATCGTTCGCCGACGCATCCCGGATTTCCACGCATCATCCCTGTGCGGCAAGTTTTCCCCGACGCATCACCCGTGGATCGGAGTCGTCTCAGAATCGACGCATCGCTTCCCCCTACAGACCGGACCCGACGCATCGCTCCCCTGTTTACAGCGGATCTGTCGCATCGCATCCACAAAGGTCTCAGGAACGACGCATCTCTTTTTTTTTTACGCTTCTCATCGCTGCAGCTGTTTGGCTTGGTGAATTTTGTCACAACAACAGGTACTTTGCAAGAAATCACGCATTCATAGCTTTCTACGGACTCAGTTGCTAAAACCTTTTGAAAGTCATTTTTCTTAATACTTGTATGTTGGATTTTTGTCGTTTTGGTCTTGTTAAGTTTAGACCGGTGTGGTGTCCATTTGTGGTGTTATCACTATGTTACTGTGAGTGTTGGTACAAATACTTTACACATTGCCTCTGGGATAAGCCTGACTGCTCTGCCAAGCTACCGAGGGGGTGAGCAGGGGTTATCTAGAGTGTGTATCCCCCTTATCCTGACTAGAATCAAGGGTCCCTATTTGGACAAAGGTACCTACCTCTGCCAACTGGAGACCCCCATTTCTAACATTGGTGGTCAGCTGTGAGGATTTGAACTTGTATTTGTACTTGACCCACAGTGATTGGTGTACATCACTAGTTTAGTGCAGACCACTACGCAACCACATACTGTGTTTAATTTTTTATTCTATTTTTGATCTGATCCTTGAGTTATCCACGCATCATGTCTCGGAATAGTAAAGCAGCAAGTGAGGTTGCACATTTGGAGTTTGACTTTGAATTGTTAAGCAGTTACAAGGTAGAGCAACTCAGGCAATTCTGCAAAAACTTTGGTTGTCCCATAAAAAGCCACTTTAGAAAAGAGGAGCTACAGAAGGCCTTAGGGGCCTGGTGGGAAGCCAGAAAAGCTGGGGAGACAGATGATGGAGGGGGGTACACCAGAGAATGGTTTCAGATCACAAGATTTGCCTGTTGGGAGAGCAGCCTCTAGGGCTGGCAGCAGTCACTCTTCTAGAAATTGGGCGCCAGAAGAAATAGAGGAAAGGCACAGGGCGAGAGATCATGAGTTAGAGGCCATGAGACTAAAGGCAGAGGACAGTAAGAATGCTCTTGCTTTAGAAGAGAAAAAGTTGCTCTTGGCCCATGAGTTAAGCATGAGGGAACTGGACATTAAAGCTAAGCAGGTAGTGTTATATGGTTCTTATGGCACATTATCAACATTGCTAAGTTAGCATGAGCTTCGCTGCCATGATGCTGCTTTTGCGCACGCTACTACATGACTTTGTTTTTGCAAGACTTTGTTTGTGCCCTTCACATGAGAACGGGTTGCCTTTCGAGTTCTCTGCCTTTCCTGGAGTTTATCTGATCACGATATGCAAGGTCGATAAACAATGCCCCTTGTTATTCTGTTCTGGTCAGTCCCTAGCACCTAGACATAACATGCTACACAGCTGCAGTACTGAAGACTCGTGCTTTGATATTACGTTGTTGCATGTTGTTTTAACACACTTGGAGAAAGCCGTTCCATGGAGAAGAGCTCTGCTGTTCCTATGGTGTAAACCTTACATCCAGGCTTTAAGGTATGGGGTCTGCTGTCAAAGCCCAGAGATCGTCCTTTTTATAAAATAAACTTCTTCTAGTCAAGGGGAGGGTGGTCAGGCCTATAGGCCCTTATTTCCAGTCTTTATAAAATGACTTCTCCCTTTGTATTCTATACAATTGTAACAATGCTAACTGTGTTGAGTTTATGCATTTTGCTGCTAGTAGTGGCACGTATACTGTATTGTAGAGCACAATAGTTAAAATAAACAGTTTGAACTATTTCAGTGACTCTGCTTATTCTCATTGTGGACAGGTATGAGTAAGTGAGCGAAAGAGTACGTCTTGCTCCTGCGATTCCTGAGAGAGTCGGGATTGTTGTGTTCTGGGTTGTCTAATCATTTGTAGCTCCGTGTTATTTGGAGGAGAACGAATGAGACACTATAGCTAGTCGGTTTGGGATTTTGGGTACTGATATGGTAGGTTGGTACACCCCTATTCACTGAGGTCCTGTTTTCCTGCGCATAGTTCTGTGTATGTGCAGAATCCCTGCAACATGGTGCCGCCAACGTTTGGTCTGGTTCTTATCTGCGAGATGCTTGAATAGTGCTTGTGTTTGTCCACAATACCCTCACCTCTGTTTCCGGAGACAGCTGTGATGGTTTGACCTCCTATATTGATGTTTTTATAGGTTCTTTCAAGCTTGATGTTTAAAAAGGTTTCTCTCTTTAATCTTGACTTGTTATTGCGCTTCCGAGCTCTAGGTTGTTATTCTTGATTGTCAGTTATGGCGGTCCCGATTATAGCCGCTAATAGGGCAGCACTCACGGCTTATTTGACTCAGAATGGAGTATCTAATGCTGGTGTTGCGCTGATTTTTGTAGTAAAGGCAAATGCGGCTTACCGCTTCGAAATGTTTTGTTCTTGGGTCACCTTTCCGGCGGTGGATGGAACAGATAACTTTTTTCACGAATATACGCCTACGGCCCTTCCTAATGCTTATCAGCCCTATCGGGCTCCCTAGATTCCGCTTACCGCTTGGCAACACCAAATTTGGTTTAATGGCACCCTTCTTCACCCAATAACGCCGGTCCGTTTAGGTCCTTTATCGATAGATGGGACCACGTGGCCCGTTTTGGCTGGGTATACCCCTCACCCGCGTTGTTTGATGACAGCGACGCTTGCAGAACTGTGCGTGTTACATACGTCTTTGATACACGTGCATAGAGCTGTTTTACAGTTCATGTCGCGCAACTTTCAGGTGGGACCACCTGGCGTTGCTGCGCAACCTGTGGGACCTGGTGGTGTGACCATCAGTCCCCTTATGGTTAATTCAGTAATGGGCAAGCGTCCACAGAATAAGGATGAATTACCTTATTGGCTTGCTGAAAAATTTGGACAACTAGAGGCTGTCTTTCCAAATACCTCTCCTGTGGAAAAGCACAGGATATTGACTATTAGTTTGCTTAAAGACTTGCTTCCCGAGTTGGCTGATTGTAACACCTGTGGCAAGGTGTTTGCAGCGGTATATTTGAAGTGTTTCGGCACTCCCTCCATGACCGTGCTCCCCTCAGTGATTAAACGTGTTCAAGATGAACATGGAGCCGAAGCGGCTGTGGAGCTGGGGATGAGATTGGTGGGGGTGTTCGACGTGGTTGCTGATATGATCCTTGCCAATGTCAAGGGAGATGCAGTAAGCTTTCAAGTGGCAAACCGCTTAGAAGCTGTCCCTGATGTGGACAAGCCACGCGAATTACCAAAAATTATTGCAAAGGCTTATAAGACCATAGGCCGCAATAGATTGGGAGTTAAGCATTTTACTCAAACGCAAACTCAATCTCAAACTCAGCAAAAAGTCCAGACGGATAAAGATGGACGTCTGTTCTTTCCTAAAAAGAACTGGAAAAATAAAAAATAAGGGCAGCAACAACAGAAGCAAGGTTCGCGTGCTGGTTCACCGACACCTGAGTCTTCTGAGCGTACTTATGACTTGTGCGACCGCGCTAAAATAAAGTCTCCTGATAGCTTTCAGGTCCCTGATCAACGTTCTCCTCATTCTTCACAGGACACTTCTGGCTCTCAAGTCGGAGAAGGGGAACGCCAAGATCGTGGCAAGAGTCAACCTGCGCCACAGGGACGAGATCAGCCTCGACAGTTTGAAGTCAAAGGAAAACAAGAGGATCTACCTCGTTTTTTACCACCGTTTCAGAAGAAAAAGGTTGCTGCTCTAACAGCGAGGTATGCCTCAGACGGTGAGAACGCGACTCCTGGATTGGACATGGGCAGTGACTCTGCTCGACAGCGCAGCAGAGGTTACCATAGTGCGGGAGGCTCTGCGTCCCTGTCTGGAGGCGACAGCAACTGATACCTACATTACAGTAGAGACTGCTGACACCCGGGTTGCCCCCCCGGATAGGCTCTATGAAATAATTTTCCAATTTGAAGGTGATATACCTTGTCCAATCAAAGCGGTGTTCTGGGAGAATTTAACGTCCTCATATGACATTCTTTTAGCGGAGGCGGATTGGCCTCCCCCTTTGTGTTGGCAGCTCCTAGGGGAGAAGACGTGATACTACCGAGTTTTTCACGTTACGTCCCTCAAGAGCATGCCCAGACTTTGGCTGCAGGGTGGGCTTGTGCCCTAGCCCCAGAGGTGTATCGTAATCAGGTGGGTTGGGATGTTGATTCACCGGCTCATGAAATACCTTTATGCTCTATGCCTTAGCCACAACCGCAATATCCAATCAGACGTGAAGCAAAAGCTTCCGTTTGTGATATTCTAACACAGTTGGATTATAAAGGAGTGATTGAATCATTTACATCACCGATGAGTAATCCTCTCTTTACGGTATCAAAACCTGATGGTTCTTATCGGATTGTATTGGATTACCGGGAATTGAACAGTCATTGTCGCACTTTTGTGGTGCAGAACACTCACAGTTCTGCATTGGTGAACAATCTTGTTCGTAAAAATACAAAACTACACTTGATATTTCTAATGGTTTCTATAGTCACAATCTCGCTCCCGAGAGTTGTGACTTGACAGCATTCACCGCCGTCGGGAATCAGAAAAATTTACACGATTGCCTATGGGGTATAAGAATAGCCCCGGGGCATTTGCAGCACGTGTCGTGTCACTATTGCACGACATAGATCCAGATGCGTTCTCGTACGTTGATGACATTTATCTGACGGACGATGAACTTATGCCGTATCTAGTCCGAGTCTACAATATTATTTTGTCCTTTGCTGACTATGGATACAAATTTAATTTTTGCAAAGTCACATATCGCCCATTTGGCGGTGCTCTTTTTGGGCTATGAGCTCAATAATGAAGGAAAGGGCTTGGCCCCTCGCTTCTTGGAGAAATGTGCACAATTGCAACCTCCTTCTACACTGAAGAAACTTCAGTCTTGAGGGCGCTAGGTGGCGCACGAGCGGAATGGCCGCCCTTATGTGAGGCTCCCGCTGCCTGGCACTAATATCCTCTCAGTTATCCTGTCCCATCGGTCTGCATCGCCCTGAAACATCGGACTTTGGAGAGCCTGAGGCACATAGAAGCTGCGGTGCGAATTTGATGTAAATCGGCCATAAACTAAAGCACTGGCGGCCAGGCGAAACTGACACCGTGCTGTCAGCCTGGGCGGACCGGAACTGCCGCTGGACTCGCCCACTTACGTGAGTCCCGGGGATTCCACGTGGTATGCGGGCCTGGCGTTGGAGACTCACCGTCTGGCTGTGGTGAGTTCCCTCCGGCATACTCCTACAGTATCCTGGAAGTCCGGGGGCACAGTATCGAGCAGCGGGAGCGGTGGGAGCGCTGCACGTCTGCCAACTGAGAGCTGAGAAGCGGTGAGTCTTTGCTGGTTACGGGGGCCGCGCGGGTGGCGGATCGGCCATAAGCGGCGTAGACGGGGGAACCAGCGGGCGGCTCAGCGATAATGGAGATGTGCTGCGAGGTTGCTTCACTCGCGAGCGTCGTTTAATCAACCCTCACTGCACGTTACGGCCTCATCTGACAGCGGCCAGGCTTTGTTTAATGGACTACACGAACACTTGAGGGCGCTTCGGCTTGGTTGACTGGGGGAAGGCTGCCCTGCTACAGGATGCGCCATAGTTGTCATACCTGGACAAAGCTGCAAGGAAGTGGGTGTGATAACATTAACTTCACATCTATAGCTACTTACCAACAACACCCCACTGCAGAGTTAATCCCAGTATACCCGGTAGTATGGACACGGAGTGGAAGAGTGCAGGGAAAGCACATAAAGGTAGGAAGGCGGGAGAGGCTGGCCTACGAGGCTGCAAGCACCACGAATAGTAGGGAGGAGCAGGTGGAGGCCAAGAAACCTGGGTGAGTTCACCCGCTACCAAACGACGGTACATTTTACCCCCGGGGCACCATTTGGCGGCTGCATGCTGAGCCCTGCTACTGACTGGAGACTGCACTGAGGCAGCCTGCACAGAAACGCCCTACACCATGGGATTACACAGACATCACTGTATTGGCCCTCCCAACCCCCCCCCCCATTGGGGTTCACACTACTTAGACCACAACACTTAACGCCCAATATGGGGAAACCTGACGCACGTCAACCGCGCATCACCTTTGACGTAAAGAAAAATACCCGGCAGCAAACGTCAGAAGCAGAGGGGGGGACTGATGTGTCACAGCCAGATGTGCAACCCACACAGAGTGAAGGCATGAAAGCACTTTTGCAGGAAGTCCAACAAGGATTCGCAGGATTAGCAGGGAAGATAGACACTCTAACTACACGCATGGACGCAATAGCCCATAAGATAGACGGCCATGAAGCGCGTCTCAAGGAGGCAGAACAACGCATATCAGATGCTGAGGATGCTGCGACCCGCACCCAAAACTCAGTGTCACAAATGGACAAACTGCTCAAACTTATCGCTGCCACAAATGAGGACATCGAAGCAAGGAGCCGTAGGAATAACATCCGCGTAATGGGTATTCCCGAGAGTACGAATACGGGCAAAATGGAGGAATACATTGAACGGTTACTGCTGGAAGTAGTCGGGGTGGAACTTCTCTCCCCTCACTTTATTGTAGAGAGGGCACACCGCTCCCTCGGACCGAAACCTCCACCTGGGAGTGCACCCCGGCCCATAATTGCTCGCCTCCTGAATTATAGGGATAGGGATACTGCCCTCCGGATCGCACGGGAGAAGAACCAGCTACATTTCGATGGGGTCCCCTTCACCATGTATCCGGATTTCACTCCTACAGTGCAAGAAGAAAGACGCAAATTCCTACCGGTGAAGCAGAAGCTGCGGCAGGCCCAAATAGAGTATGCTCTCCTCTACCCTGCGCGTTTACGTATAACTTACCAAGACAAACAAACATTTTTCACGAAGCCCCAACACGCTGAAGAATTTTTGAAGCGGCTTAAGGCCCAAAAGGCCGCAGCAGTTACATCAGGAGGCTCACCACGATCGCTTACACCGCCCATTGATTGAGAGATGTCTTGTGACATGACCATGTACTTGCTACTGAGTCCTACAAGGTTCACCGTGACCTGATGGGATGGACACATGACATAACCTGATCCTTGCTCAACAGGCGACACATACAAATTGGTGTCCTGCGCCTTATGATGGGAAAAGGGAATAGGCAGGTGCCAGGTGCCCTCATGCCTGACAGGGGAAGGATGCCACTTGGCTGCCCCTGATTGGCAAGAGGTAACCGTGGGCCACCGACCAGAGTTACCCCTAAGGGAGATCCCCGTCAATTTTCTCTACACATAGACTAGATCAGTTGATCGAATTGTTCCGTTTTGTGGGCACTTGGGAAGGGGGAGGGAAAACTGTACCTGGCATGTTTGGGATGCTTCAGTGGGAGGGGGTGGTAGGGTTCAGGTTTATTGAAAAGTTTGCTATGTGCAATCTACAACTTTCCATTACCATCTGCTGTTTTTTGCATGGTTATATACGGTGGAGTACACACTCATACTATTGCAGGACTAACACTATAGGGAACTATGAGTGAACAGACAGACACATCACAGCTGCGATTCATGTCTTGGAATATTAGAGGACTGGGAGATCCGCGGAAGCGGCGTCAAATATTGGCCTACCTAGATCGTCATCATATAAGCATTGCCATGCTCCAAGAGACCCACGTTAATCCCAAGCTCCCCAATACATTTGCTAGTAAATGGGCGGGATGTAGGTTTTTCTCGTCATACTCCTCCTATGCCCGAGGCACAGCGATACTAGTAAAAAGCAGACTCCTTTTACACTGGCGGGATCGGAGGTGGACCCCAGGGGAGATATGTGATTGTTTGGGGCCGAATGGGTACGACCTCCGTCACGCTAGCCTGCTGTTATGGACCCAACACAGATACCCCTGAATACTTCACGTCCCTCTGGGGCAAGATTGTGAGTATAGGCTCGACCCACCTAATCTGGGGCGGTGATTTTAATGTGGCCCTTAACCCGGCATTGGACAGGTCCAATACTGCACCCCACCACTATACTCGCGCTCAGGAGGTTATGCAGGGAATATTAACAGAGGGAGGGCTGATAGACACGTGGTGTCACACTCACCCGCAGGCAAGGGAAGGCACACATTTCACGACCTATGCTGCCTCCTGGGCTAGAATAGACTATTTCCTGGTTACTAGGGGATTGGGGCCGGCGGTTCGCACTGTCGCACACCCTGCCAGAACGCTCTTGGATCACTGCCCAGTGACGCTTGTACTTCACCTACCAGGGTATGACAAACCCAGGCCTAGTTGGAGGCTACAACCCACTGCATTACTAGATACGGTTTTCCACCATGAACTGGGAGAGGAGATACGAGACTTCTTTCAGAGGAATAAAGGATCGGTAGATAGTGTAGAAATTATATGGGAAGCCTTTAAGGTTACGATTAGGGGGTTCTGTATGTCCAAAAGTTTTGGGGTTCTCCGGGATATCCAGAACACATTGAAATCTTTAGAGAAGGAACTTAAGGCACTGGAGTCTCGGATGGAGGCAGGGGAAACGGGGCAAGTGCAGAGTGATTTCCGAGGGAAATTGTCAGATTATGAGGAAACCGCAGAGAGAGAATCGAGATTCCGGGGGCGTTATTGGGAGGCTCTCAGATATGGCGAGAGGCCGGGACGGGCTTTGGCTGAGGTGATCCGACGTCCCCGCTTTGCAAATTATATCTTAGAAATTCAGGGTCCTAGGGAAAACCACCATCAAGACACTTCAGACATATTAAATGCATTTACCTCCCATTACACTACACTGTACACTACTCAAAGGAGCGGTAGCTTGGACCTGGATGGCTTTTTGGGAGACATAGCATTGGGGTGGCTTAGTGACGCACACCGAGAATTCCTCAGCGCTCCGTTTGAATTGGATGAAATCCGAGAGGCAATAATGAAGATGCAATCTGGCAAAATACCTGGCCTTGATGGCATCCCTATTGAATTTTACAAAAATTATATTGATATAATGGCCGCAGTGCTTAAAGAAGTCTATGAGGAGTCCTTAGAGGTTGGCGCACTCCCGCCGTCGATGAGGGAGGCGCTTATTACATCACTGCTGAAGCCCGGTAAACCTCAAGACTCCTGCAATTCATATAGACCTTTGTCACTCATAAACTGTGACACCAAAATATTAGCCAAGGTTATTGCCAACCGACTAACACTACTGCTCGACAAACTGGTGCTCCCAGATCAATCGGGGTTCGTCCCCGGGCGTGCCACCACCCATAATCTTCGTACCCTTTTTTCCCTACTCCAGACAGTCGCCCCCGAGTTCCCACTAGCAGCAGTATTTCTGGATGCTAC
Organism: Calotriton arnoldi; assembly: GCA_963921515.1. NCBI lineage: Eukaryota > Metazoa > Chordata > Amphibia > Caudata > Salamandridae > Calotriton > Calotriton arnoldi. The sequence goes on along the minus strand of CAWUFW010003050.1, from coordinate 1,105,805 downwards.
TAAAGCATTTGATTCTGTGGAGTGGGACTACCTTTTCAGGGTGCTGCAAAGGATGGGCTTCCCCCCCCTGTTTGTTTCCTGGATACGCTTATTGTATCATAAACCCACGGCTAAAGTGTTAATTAATGGGCATCTATCGGCTCCTTTTACTATATCGAGGGGTACTCGGCAGGGTGCCCGCTTTCCCCCCTTCTATTTGCCATAGCAATAGAACCATTAGCCTCCCGGTTACGTCAGATTCATCAAGACAAGGCTTTCCGTTGTCATTTACGCCAAATACAACTGTCCCTCTACGCGGATGATATTACTTTGTATGTGAGAGACCCTCAACAGAACATCAATCCTCTGCTGCGGGAATTCATAGTATTTGGCAGACTGTCCGGGTGCATATTAACTGGGAGAAATCACAAGTGTTTCCCCTGACAGATGCAGTCTCCCGATTTGCTCTGGACTACCCATTAGACTGGTGCGATTCTAACCTTCGATATCTTGGGATACAATTTTCAAGGGATCGAGAGGAGCTGTTGCGACTTAATTATGGCACGGCCATGCATCGCCTTACTAACAGTATCACTCGATGGATCTCCCTGCCGCTCTCACTCGCTGGCCGCGCCTCTCTGATAAAGATGGTAGTGCTTCCACAATTTCTGTACCTGTTCATGAACATACCTTATAATCCAGGGCGGTATTTTTTTAAAACTCTTCATTCTGAGTTGCTTCGGCTGCTCTGGGGAGGCAAACAACCTAGGCTTAAATGGACCACTCTCACGAAACCTTACACGCAGGGCGGCTTTGACATCCCAGACTTCGAAGTCTATTATCTAAGTGCACAGGCACATTATGCTTATTATTGGATTCACCCCCCTCGTTATATGCCGCAGGTGGCGGTGGAGCACTGGCTGGCCGATCCCATCCCCTTGGATGGAATCATACACGCACCCCGACGCACCCGGGATACACCCCCCACTACTGTCACATGTACGGTGGACGCATGGCACTGCATAGTTGACCTTCTTGGCTCCCCCTTGCTGTACTCCCCGCGACTCCCCATCTCTTATCACCCCTGTATGCCCTTGCTGCAGGAACGCGGATTTCAACAAATGTGCGCACGAACCAAGATTATTACATGGGGGGATCTCTTTCAAGGCGGCCTATTCCGCACGTTAGACCAAATATTCCATGCAACCCCACCTTCTCCACTTGACATCTTCCTGTACATTCGACTGCGGCAGGGAATTCGCTCTATTATTCCAGACTTTCCGCAGGAACCCACAAGCCTTCCCCCTCTACATCAGATGTTGGGGTCCATCGATGGTAAACATCTGGTGTCTTGGCTCTATCATAGCATACGAACACAACCCCGTGGGTCCCCCAGCACAGCTCGTACACACTGAAACACGGAACTGGGAAGAGAGATAACTGACGACCAATGGGAATACTGCTGCCTCCAAACCTCGCAAATATCTGCCAGCTGTAGATTACGGGTTATACACTACAAATTCCTACAACGCCTCTATTATACACCCGCCAAAAAGTTCAGATTTAAACTGGCAGACAATGATCGTTGTGAGAGATGTAAACAACCGGGAGCAGGGTTCCTTCATTTAGCGTGGGAATGCCCCAAAATACAGGAATATTGGGCATTGGTCTTCGAGGCGCTTGGGCGGATGACGGGTGTCCCGGTGGAGGGGATCCCTTATTGGCGCTCCTAGGCAACACTGAGCAGCTCCCTAAGACACATCGTAAATTTATTGCCACATCGCTACTATTAGCTAAACGTAGAGTGGCTTGTAGGTGGGGTAGGGGACGAGCCCCCAAATTCAAGGAGTGGCTAGGGGATTTAACCTACTGTCAGGGACAATTGACAACATACGCCGAAACACTCCCATTATCTTCCAGGCCTAAGGATATTTGGGGTCCTCTCCAGAGATACCTTTTAACACAAAACGCAGAGGGACCAGATGCCTCCCCTCCGGGGCAGGTAGGTTGAACTTATAATACCGGAAATGTGGACCTATGTGAATATTTAATATTCTAATGCCCCTTGCTTGCCCTTCCACACTTGGGCCACCAGGACATGTACAATATATGCTAGTTGAAACAACATGTTATGAATTGTTTGTCAGCTGCGTCCTTTTGCTGCCCTATGAATGAATGTGTCATATTATACCTAATTATTTCTCTCCTGTAGTAACGGCACAAGATCAGGACTTTCTTTACCATTGTACTCGCTGTGATATGTTCCTTTGTTACCCATTTTGGAATCAGTCAGCTCGCTGTGATAACCATATGAATACATGTACTATGGCTTTTCCGTTTTACGCAGCTGTAATGTATGGTAGACATGATGGAAAATGTTAAATAAACGTTTAAGAAAAAAAAAAAAAGAAACTTCTGTCTTTGCTGGGATTTTTGAATTTCGGGAGGACATACATTCCCGATTATGCCCAGCGTATCTGACCGCTTTATGCGTTGATACAACCGACTTTTTCTTCTGCCAGCTGGCTTCTGGAACACACTTCTATTCTAAATTCTTTGCAAACAGATTTGCTTGCAACTAACTACTTGTTGACGCGTGACAACACCACAAACCTAGTAATACGTATAGTTTCTGGGACAGTAGGTTTCACTTACTTGACATTCAATGAGGGTGACACTGTTCCAATTGCATACAAATCACATTTATACACTGCTGCTGAAATGCGCTTTTCAACTGTTGAAAAAATCTTGACGGCAGTACAGATGGCGATTCTAAAAGAACGCTCACTGGCACAAGGCAAACGCATTCTTATGGTCACGCCCTTCCCTGCTTTGGAAGCCGTGACTAAGGCAAGTGTATCTAACTCGAAAGCATTACATCCCCGTTGGATACAATGGGCTACTTCTTTGACATCGGCTGATGTCACGTTTATCTTTGATCCTTCCTTACAGACACAGGAGTTTTTACAGTATGAACACGTTCATCCTCCACCCTTGTCTCTGCTTCCTTTACATGAGTACAAATGCATCATTTACACCGATAGCTCGGCTCAACCGGCCACGGGTTCCAAACATGCTTATTCAGCCGCTTGCGCAATTGTTGCTGGCTCATTTGTTAATGGGGAGTTTAAGTCTTCCATTGTGCACACTCAAGCACTTGGAGACTGTACGGCACAATTGGCGGAGCTGCGTGCTCTTGTACTTGCTCTCGAGTTTGCTGATCCAAATGTGAATACTCTTATTGTGTGCAATTCTTATTACTGTGTCCAGTCTTTTAATGACAACTTGTTCTTTTGGTCTCAGAATGACTATCGCGATTCCAAAGGCAGCACAATTAAGCATAATACGCTTTGGGTTCGAGTGGCAGAACTTAAACAACGTCTGCCCCTCATTCATGTTATACATACTCTTGGCCATCAGCGTGTGGGAGCACATGCTCTTGGTAATTCCTTGGCTGATGAAGCGGCCAAGTCTGTAGTAGCCACGTGTTCCGTCGCAGCAGTTACAGGATCCAAAACTAAAATAGATAATGAGATTTTGGCAGCTATAGCTGCAACTAGGGAGGGAACTGTTTATCCTCAGGGGTTTCCCTTCGAAATACTCTTATCATATAACTTCCGAACAGGTTCCTTATGCCTTGATTCCTTCTGTTGGGGAGCGGATAATTCCCAACATGGACCGCAGACCTACATTGATCAAAGCCGCACACGAAGGCATAGCATCTGCGCATGCCGGTGTGTCGGCGACAGTCTCTATTTTACAGCAACGTTACTGGTGGCGTGGTTTATATAAACAGACTTGTAATTATGTCCTTTCTTGTGACATTTGTCAGCAAATTAAGCCGTCTACGGTCACCCGCCCGCCACAGACACAGCTGTGTATTTCTAATCAACCTTTTGGTTGTATCTATCTTGATCACTGCGGTCCTCTTTCTTCAGATACTGCGTATAAATATATATTTGTTGCAGATGATTCGTGCACTAGATTCCTTTGGGTTTGGCCACAACGCAGTGCTGACGCTCGAAATGTCATCAGGGATTTGCGTGTCTTTGTAGGGATGTTTGCCTGTGGCACCTTCCATTCTGACCAAGGTCCAGCGTTCGCCTCCAAGGCGTACAAGGATGCGATGAAGACGATGGGGGTGCTGGTGCAGTTTTCGTCTCCATACAGGCCTGAGGGCAATTCAATTGTGGAGCGAATGAACCGTGACTTAAAGCAATCCTTGACAGCTAGAGTCTTAGGTACTGGCAGGAGCTGGCTGGCCCACTTGTATGGGTTCAATGCGCACTTAATAACCTCCCTAGACAATCTCTGGGTGGGCGGACCACATATGAAATGCTCTTTGGCATTAAAATGTTTGTGCCAGACCTTGATGGTCTAGACGTTGTGGCGGCTGCTGCAACCTTTGACGTAGATAATCATTCTACTGTGTTACAGGAGCTACAAAAAACCCGTGACAGCTTTGCAACTGAACATTTACCCTCTTCCACTGATGCAGCACTACTGATTCCAGTTGTCGGTTGGCTTCCGAAAGTCGGAGATCTGGCACGAGAAAAGCTGGAGAACAAAAAAGAATTTGGTCCCTCGTATCGTGCACCAGTTCCAGTGGTTGGACTGAAGGGTACTCGTACAGTTATTTTACCTCCTTTACCTGGTCGCAAAGACAACAGATATATTTCAGTGGACAATGTCAAGCTACACCATGTGGCCGATTCTGAATAGTGTCACACCTGCAGTTTCGTGCACCGCAATTTCATTGGATCCACTGACTTCATCATCTTCTACCGCTCCTCGTAGGGCTAAGGAAGTGATGGACACTATCATTGATCTTTCACCTGTCTGTCCTCTATCTTCTACCATGGATGTCGAGTATATATATCATCCAGATGAGTCCGTCAGTGAAGTGCCGAACAGTCCTGGAGAACATCAAGCGGACCCGACACTTCCACCTCTGATAAATCAACCTACGAATGGCTGCTATGGACATCATGCCAGTCTCTCTTCCGGCTCTTCTTCCTCGACATCCAGTTTGGCTGACACACCGACTAAATTAAGTATTTTTTTCTCTTGGTTCAAAAAGACTTACCTGGTCCCTCCTTGGTCCTACATTTGGTTACTGCTTGTCCTGATTTTTCTCTTCATGTCAATTGGTTTTGTGACAGTGTTCTTTTTGCTCATCAATGGACATTATTTGCCAGATGCTCTGCAGTTAACTTGGTCGATGGAGTTCTTGCCCCTCACAAATCGTCCCATATCATGAAACATGATTGGTCTCATGTTAACGTTTCAGCATTCCCGATTCCAGATGGCATCGTTTGGGACAAAGTTGCCTACGAAGTCCAAGGCCCGACCGAGGTGCTTCACGTACCATATGTGTTTTGCGTCTTTCTAGGAGATGTGGTAACACGGGACATACATTCGGATGATTGGGATGTGCAGGCAGTACATGCACTGTTTTCAGATTTAAAGTATTATGCTGCTTTTGATGCTGAAGATTTGTATTTAAATTCTGCCAATTATGGTGATTTATTTTGTTATCAGCATTATGGACATCATTTTTTACACAAAACAAATACGTTAAGACCTATTTTTAATTATGCACAATGGGAACAGTGTCCTACTCCCGTGGAGGGGAGTTCTAAAACTTTTAGGGATAAGTTCACTAACTTTACAGATTATGACATACCTAATCCGGAATCCTATTATTTTAAACTTCGATCATCTACACAATCCAAATTTATGTTGACCCACATAAAATTTCTTTATGCCAACTTGTTTAGAAATAAATTGGCTACGCAGGGTTATGATCATTGAAGTTACTATTGATTTAAAATCAATCTGGGGCACGAAGCCTTGGCAGGTTCAGGGAACTGAAGCTTTACATCGTGCCTGCCTGATCCCAGCTCAAATTCTGTTTTAAAATAATACAGTGTACCAAACAACTTGTTTTGGCCTGGCAACTGTCAAAAATTTAAATACGCCATCCATTCCGTCTTTAGCGGAATATGCTAATTGGCGCACACACACAATTTATACCATTGAGGCATTGCAAGCTTTGCTTCGCAATGACACCTTCAATGTCTCTGAAGTTGATTCTTCTGGGTGGTTGGTGTGGCAAACGAATACAAATGCATGTCAAATGCGCTATTATAATGTAACACCTGGTTTCACACAGACTAGACTGGACCCGCGTTATCCAAGTTCCCATTCAGTTGCCACATACTCGGTGGGTAAATTATGCCAACAATGGTTGGAACATTCTACGCTGACATCAGTGAAGCAACATCTTTCTCTGCTGTCGCATGACATTAATTTGGCTGATTTTCTCTTGGGACCCAGGGCTCCCAGAGCAAAAAGATTCATGTATGCCGCTTAAAATGAAATTTGGAAACTTTCGCAGATGGAAGCTGCTTTTTGTCTGGGCCAAATTGATCAGGCCAATTTAGAAAAGGTTCTTGCCGTAATAGACAATAGCATAAACACACTTTCCTCACGTATTTATACATTGGATAATATTGTGTCATCTGTTATTGATATTGTTCAAAGTGATGTATCTGTGTTATATCATGGGCAAAATCAGTTACGATCTGTTATGCAATTTCCTTGGACATTACAAACTCTTAAAATGGGAAAAGTACCTTGGGATTATTCGAATGCCACAGCTTTATTCTTGCAATTTAATCTGACTGATAAGCAAAGGTTTATGTCCATGAAAGATGCTACATACACACTATTGCATATTGAACAATTAGAGACCTTGCCGTTTTCTGTAGTGGAAACAGATTCTGCAGTTTGGTTAATTCATGGGGTTATCTCTCTCCCTTTTTCGCTATTTCAGTTTAAATCATGCATGCAACATTTTCCGATTGGCCGTTATGAACCACTGGGTAGTGCTTTTCTACATGAATTGTGGTCCCTGGCTTTCACTTACAGATGTCAGAGGGAGCGTAAGGAAGTTTTCCTAACAGGGGAGGACTGCGATTCCACAGTGGGACATTCCCTTGTTTGTAAACACGTTAAGTTGCACGGCTCATGTAACGTTTCAGCGCCTAATTTGGCCTGTTTTTTAAAAGGGACTCTAGTGCCATCAATAATTCCCACTTTTTCATTGCTTACAAATGGCAGTTATCTTATTTTGAACAACCAAGACTGCTGTGGTTTAGGGGCAGGAGTCCCGTATTTAGTAACGGTTTCCCAGCGCGTAACTTATTGTAGCAATGTGCTTTTTCCGCCCCCGCATGGGAGTCTAGATAGCTCAATTTGGCCTTCCATTCCAACTTTGAAAGCAGATTTCAACAAGTTGAGCAGGCTCAAAGCGCTGTTATTCCAACAAGAGGTGGCCCTCACTTCCGCCTGCGAGACCTTCCAGTTACAGGTGTCTAGGACTTCTGGAGAGATACAGTCCCTTTTGAACACCAACCTCCCACTGCATTTTGGAGAGCTGATACACCAAATATTTAATGCGTCTGACACAACAGGCCTTGCGCATTTTTTTTAAATGTGTGGGATCTGGCCTTGTGTCTTCTTTTCAGACTATATTTGGAGTAATATAGGGGTTTTATTCATTCTATTTTTTCCAGCGCCTTCGGAGGGTTCCCCTTGATTTGGACGTTAGGCGCTGGAATCCTGCTTCTCCTGCTCCTGTTGCGCAATGGCTGCTCAACTTGTGGTATTGCACAGACCAGGCCAGTTGCAGCTGTACCGTGATCGCATGCAGCAGGTTTTCGGATGCTTGCCATTAGCCACGCTTGGAGTCAGTTATGGATTGACTTTTCGCTTTGCGTACTTCACTTGCGTGCAACCAGTCCTTTATTGTCAGCGATGTCCCTTCTATTGGGCACTGGATATATGCCTCTCCAATACGTCACGTCCAGTCCTGGATTTTAACCAGTTGGTGGGTCTCTTAGAGGCCCATGACCAGGCTTGTTCTGGGGATGGCCGTATGGCGCGTGCGACTGCACTTGGAGTTTTGGCGGAATGGGATGTCTGTGCGGCTGCGCAGACCGTCCTGCAACGAAGTTTCATCGAATATCACGCAAGTTGCCCACTCATGCTTTTAGAGGCATCTGATTATGAGGAGCACGTCTGTTCCTTCGACATACTTAATTGGATGGCATCTCTCTTTTTTACCAACGATAGGGATGATCTTTTGAAGGGAATTGCATTCCTCGGTTCATACACCTTGATGGACTTACCACCTCCTTCATAATAACTTTGTTATCCCGGAGGCAGCTCCCCTTCAATGAGCCCTATTAACAACTTTGAAAAAAAAAAAATCTTTTTTTTTTTTAAAGATTTTGATTTTTTTCCAATTTGGTTTTTTCACCCGTTTTGAACTCTGCTTGACTTGTGAACTCTGTTTTGATCCTTTTTCTATGTCCTATGGCCTTACCAGGGGGAGGGTGTTATATGGTTCTTATGGCACATTATCGACATTGCTAAGTTAGCATGAGCTTCGCTGCCATGATGCTGTTTTTGCGCACGCTACTACATGACTTTGTTTTTGCAAGACTTTGTTTGTGCTCTTCACATGAGAACGGGTTGCCTTTCGCGTTCTCTGCCTTTCCTGGAGTTTAGTCTGAACACGATATGAAAGGTAGGTAAACAATGCCCCTTGTTATTCTGTTCTGGTCAGTCCCTAGCACCTAGACATAACATGCTACACAGCTGCAGTACTGAAGACTCGTGCTTTGATATTACGTTGTTGCATGTTGTTTTAACACACTTGGAGAAAGCCGTTCCATGGAGAAGAGCTCTGCTGTTCCTGTGGTGTAAACCTTACATCCAGGCTTTAAGGTATGGGGTCTGCTGTCAAAGCCCAGAGATCGTCCTTTTTATAAAATAAACTTCTTCTAGTCAAGGGGAGGGTGGTCAGGCCTATAGGCCCTTATTGCCACAGCCTTTATAAAATGACTTCTCCCTTTGTATTCTAGTGAATTGTAACAATGCTAACTGTGCTGAGTTTATGCATTTTGCTGCTAGTAGTGGCACGTATACTGTATTGTAGAGCACGATAGGTAAAATAAACAGTTTGAACTATTTCAGTGACTGCTTATTCTCATTGTGGACAGGTATGAGTGAGTGAGCGAAAGAGTACGTCTTGCTCCCGCGATTCCTGAGAGAGTCGGGGGTGTTGTGTTCTGGGTTGTCTAATCATTTGTAGCTCCGTGTTATTTGGAGGAGAACGAATGAGACACTATAGCTAGTCGGTTTGGGATTTTGGGTACTGATGTGGTAGGTTGGTACACCCCGATTCACTGAGGTCCTGTTTTCCTGCGCATAGTTCTGTGTATGTGCAGAATCCCTGCAACAGTAGAGTCCAGTACAAATGGTGGCAGCGCGCAGCCAGTGCAAGGCCAAAAGGTTTACATACCCAAGGATGTGGTACAGAATTTCCAGAAGGGGGAGGATGTGTATGCTTGGTTTGTGGCGTACGAAGTTGCATTGCGTATGCATGAGGTCCCTGATAAGCATTGGGGGGCGGGCCTGTGGAAGCACTTTGAGGCCACGGGGAGAGACACCCTGACACCCCTGGAGGAGACGGGTACCCTGACCTATCCCAAGATGAAGGAGGCTTTATGCCTCAGGTATGGGCTCACACCTGAGCAGTACAGGGAAAAGTTTAGGACCTTTAAAAAGTTTGAATCTCATACTTGGGTTGAATGTGTGAACATGTATAACCTTGCACTGGATGGTTGGATAAAGGGCAGCAAGGTAACTGATTACCAGGGGTTGTACAACTTGATTGGTTGGGAGCACTTGAGTAATTTGTGTGTTCCAGAGCTGAGCCAGCATCTATTGGATAGTAAGCTCACTGATCCCAGGGAACTTGCTAAGGAGGCGGACCGCTGGACTAGCACCAGGGTCCACAAGGGGATTGTGGGAAACCCAGGCAGAGGTAGGCAGGGCCCCCAGCAGAAGAATGGTGGGGACAAGGGTAACCAAAAGGAGTTCTCTAAAGGGCCCCAATTACAGTTTCCAGGGTAAGGATCCCCAGCCCCCCAGTTCTAAGAAGCCATGGCCCCATAAGGGAAGGCAAGACAACCAGGGTCCCCGCATGTACTATCAATGTGGTCAGGAGGGCCACATTGCGAGGGATCCCAAGTGCCCCAAGGCACCACCAGCACCCACTGGTGCACCGTCACCAGGGTTAGTTAATGTAGTGCTGGGGGAGGAGTTGGTTCCCAGTGAGGGTGGAGAGCCAGCTGTGATGACCCTACTCTCGTTAGGAGACAGAGAGATGGTCCAGGAAAACTGCCTGCCGGATAACACTAAAAAGTACCTGCAGTGGGTGACCATCAATGGGAGGAGGGTGGAGGCTCTGAGGGACACAGGAGCCAGTGTGACATCTGTCAGGTGTCAATGGGTGTCTGAAGAGCAGGTCCTCCCCAATGTACTTTACCCTGTAGTTGCTGCGGACAACTCTGAGCGCCTATGTAAGGTGGTGCAGGTTCCCTCTGAGTGGGGGGTCTCAGGTTCCTTGAAGGTCATTGTAAGTCCGTCCATGCCTGTTGACTGTCTGCTTGGCAATGACCTGGAGAGCTCACTGTGGAAGGAGGTGGAGCGCCAGCCTCATTTAAAGATGTTGGGACTGCCTGAGTGGGCCTGTGTGACCACTCGGTCAATGGCAGCCAGTAAGGGTGATCAAGAGGACCTGGAGCCTGAAAGAGTGGCCCAGGTGCCTGCCAGAAAGAGGAAGGGCAGGGGACGTGGAAAACCAGCCCCTGAAGTTCCTGCGGTCCAGGAGGAGGCAAACCCTGAGGGGGATGCCCTGGAACCTACAGGGGAACAAGTGGCCGAACTGGGAGACCTGCCTGAGATGACCCATTGGCAGCAGGAAGGGGGTCCCTCCAGGGAGGATTTCTGCAAGGCGCAGATGGAATGCCCTACTCTGGTTGGTATGGGGCAGCAGGCTGCAGACCAGGCAGCAGGTGGTCCGTCCGGATCACATTTGATTTATTGGGAGAATGGTCTCCTTTACAGTGAGCCTAAGGTCGCTGAGCCCAGGTCAGCCCATGTGCTGGTGGTACCCGCGTGCTACATGACCTTCCTACTGGGTCTGGCTCATGACGTACCTCTGGCAGGACATTTGGGGTGCGACAAGACCTATCAGAGGCTTGTCACCCACTTCTACTGGCCCCAAATGCAGAGGAACGTTGGCACACACTGTAGGTCTTGTCAGACTTGCCGGGCAAGTGGCAAGACAGGAGGGAAATGTAAGGTTCCCCTTCAGCCCTTTCCTGTGGTTAGCGCCCCTTTTGAGAGGTGGGCATCGACATTGTGGGGCCCCTGGAACCCAAGACAGCCTTAGGCAACAAGTTTATCTTGGTCTTGGTGGACCATGCCACCCAGTACCTGGAAGCTGTCCCTCTCAGGACAATCACGGCCCCTGTGGTGAGCCGTGCATTGATGGGGATCTTTACCCATGTGGTGTTCCCCAGAGAGGTGGTCTCTGACCGTGGTACAAACTTCATTTCTAGGTATATGAAGTCACTGTGGGAGGAGTGCGGTGTAATGTATTTGATATTTGATATTTATTAGCTTGTAAAGTGCCCGAATCACTCCATCAGGGGTATCTCCGTGCTGTGACTGCTGCCATCAACCTAGAAGACTCACATCAGAACAGAGAGGTTTTTAGCAGTTTTCTGAATTTCAGGTAGTCGGGGCATTGACGTAAATGAATGGGGAGTTGGTTCCAGTATAGGGGGGCAAGAAGGGAAAAGGCTCTACTGCCCAAACGAGCTTTGTTAAATCACGGGGTACATAGGAGTGATTTTGACCCTGACCGAAGGGACCTTGAAAGTACCTTGAAAGTTTATCTGAAAGGTAGCTAGAACCCAAGTCATGCAGAGATCTGTGAACCATACAACAGATCTTGAATTTAATCTGTTTTCGCACCGGGAGCCAATGCAGCTGTTGTAGAAGGGGAACGGAGGCCGTTCTGGGAGGGGCATTGGCAACTAGGCGGGCCGCCGTGTTCTGGACTACCTGCAATTTACTTAAGGAAGCTTCATTGGCTGAAATCAGCAGGGCGTTGCAGTCGTCCAGGCGGCTTAGCACTAGTGCCTGAATCAAGACTTTCCGCGTAGAGGAGGGTAAAAAGGGGAAAGCTCTTCGTAGTAGCTTGAGAGTATGAAAACATGACCCCGCAATGGAGGTAACATGCTCTCCCAATGTTAGTTTCTGGTCTATACAGACGCCCAAGTTCTTGACCACCTTTTTTGGAGTAGGAGCGGGGCCCAATTCCTCAGGCCACCAGCTAGGGGTCCATCTTAACATTGCTTCCACGAACAGCATAATCTCTGATTTTCCTGCGTTAAGCTGGAGAAAGTTGTCACTCATCCAATCCGCAACTACCTTCATGCCCTCCGAAAAGATGGCCTGAGTATTGGGATTATTTTTATCAAAGGAGAGGAGGAGCTGAGTATCGTCAGCATAGGAGATTGGAGTGAAACCTAGATTCCTCAGTAGTCCCGCCAAGGGGGTAACATAAATGTTGAATAAAGTTGGGCTCAAACAGGAGCCCTGGGGAACTCCCTTGGTAACGCTTGTAGTCTCAGAACGGAAGGGACCCAGATTAGTTGTCTGCGTTCTATCTGATAGGAAGTTTGACAACCTTTTCAGTGCATTCCCTCAGAGTCCGATGTCTCGGAGTCTCCCAAGAAGGATCCGGTGAGAAATGGTGTTGAATGCCGCAGATAGGTCAAGCAGCACCAAAAGTACTGTTTGACCTTTGTCCAAAGACATTCTGATGTTATCAGTTACTGCTACCAAGGCAGATTCTGTACTGAATCTGGCCCGAAAGCCCGATTGAGAGACATCAAGACAATTCGAGGCTTCAACAAATTCGGAGAGGTATTTGTTAATGTGCTTTTCCAAAAGCTTGCTCTGGAGGGGGAGCAGAGAAATGGGGCGATAGTTGGAAACATTGTCCGTAGGAGCTTTAAGATTTTTCCGGATGGGAATGACCTGTGCAGCTTTCCATTCAAGGGGGAGCTTGCCATCCTTTATAGAACAGTTAAGAATGGTACAGATAGGGGCGGCGAGATGCTTGGAGAGCAGGGAGGTAGTCCTAGCAGGGATAACATCTGAAGGGGACCCAGATTTAACTTTCTTTAGAAGTGATTCTACTTCTTCAGGCGTAATGGAAAATTCTCCACAGTCTAGAGGTTTGGAATAGGCAATGGATAGTCTTTCTTAATGCCTTTCCGAGGGCCACTGGCCGCCGTGATTTTATTATAGATCGTGTCAATTTTCTGGGTAAAGTGGTTCGCTATGTTATCACATAAGATTTGGGATGGGGCCTCTTCATTGTTACATGCCTTAGGGTCTGTGAAAGATTTTAGGATCTGGTACAGGGTTCTGGAAGAGTTCCCTGCTTGTTCAAGTTGCTGCGTAATGTTGAGTTTGCGAGCTTTTTAAAAAAAATGTATGGTATTGAGTCAGCGCTTCTTTATAACTTTCCTTATCCTGAGGGTCATGTGAGAGGCGCCATTGCCTTTCAAGTCTTTTGCAATGACTTTTTCTGTCCGAAGGCGGGGGGAGTACCAGATGGTTTGGGGGCGCCTGGTAGAGTGTGAACACTGCTTTAAGGGAGCAAATTGGTCCACTGTGGTTTTTATGACAGTGTTGAAGTGAGCCTGGTGATACTCCACACTATCGGAATCGGGATTCCAAGATACTGGGAATAAATCCTGGAACTGGTCAGGTGTAAGTTTGTTCCATTGTCTGTACTGCCTCGGAGGGTGGGAATTAGGGGCAGTATGATCCTTAGGGCTGTGAAATTGGAAGTCAATTAACTAGTGATCTGACTATGTCAGAGGGTAGGTTGCTCCGCAGAGGATGTTCGGAGAATTAGTTAGAATTAAATCTAACGTGTGCCCTGCAGAGTGAGTAGGGCCGTCATTGATCTTGATAAGCTCAAGTGTGGCCAGATCTGCTAGACATGTGGAGGCATCCTGATTGGATATTTTCACTCTGGATATTAAAGTCTCCTAGAAGCAAGAAGTTACTGGTTGAGATAACATGAGGGGAGAGGAGTTCCATCAGTTGGGAGGAGAAATGTGCCTGTGGGCCAGAGGGTCGGTATACAAGAGCTCCTTTCCAGCTGTGTTGCGGATGTAAATCTATTCTAAAGAATGTACAAATTCACCACTCCTTACCATCCCCAAGGGAATGGGTTGGTTGAGAGATTCAACCGAACCCTGAGAGGCATTATAAAGGGTCTTGCAGAACCCATGAGATGTAAGTGGGATGTCTTTTTGCCATGCCTGTTGTTTGCCTACAGGGAGGTCCCCCAGAAATCTTTAGGGTTCAGTCCCTTTAAATTGCTGTATTGGCACCCTGTGAGAGGACCTCTGAGTTCTGGTGAAGGAGGGCTGGGAGAAAACTCCTGGTAAGACCCTCCAAGATGTGTTCAGCTACATGCTGGCCTTCAGAAACCAGACTCATTGCTTCAGGAAACTCGCTCAGGCGAACCTGGAAGCAAGCCAGGAGGAGATGAAACGATGGTACGACCAGGATACCACTCTGGTTGAGTTTCAGCCTGGCTAAAAAGTGTGGGTGATAGCATCAGTGGAGCCTTGTGTGCTCCAAGACAGGTGGACTGGTACATTTGAGGTGGTGGAGCGCAAGAGCGATGTAACCTACCTGGTTAACTTGCAGACTCCTAGGAACCCTTTGAGGGTCCCACACATGAACTGCCTCAAACCTCACTTTGAGAGGTCTGAAGTCACAATGCTCCTGGCTACAGACGATGGAATGGAAGAGGAGAGTGAGCCTCTTCCTGACCCCCTGTTAGCCAAGGAACATGATGGGTCAGTGGATGGAGTGAACCTCTCTCCCATCCTGACCCCAGAGCAGCAGAGGCACTGTCGCCCGGTGCTGAGACAATTCGCCTCCCTGTTCTCCCTGACTCCAGAAGTCACCAATTGGTGCGTCCATGATGTGGACACTGGGGACAGTTTACCTGTGAAGCATAAAATGTACAGGGTAACTGACAGAGTCAGGGCCAGCATTAAGGACGAGGTTTCCAAAATGTTTGCGTTAGGGGTGATAGAGCCCTCCAGCAGTCCCTGGGCTAGCCCAGTGGTCTTGGTTCCAAAAGCTGCTGCGCCCGGAGCCACTCCTGAACTCCGGTTCTGCGTGCACTACCATGGGCGCAATACCATCACCAGGACTGACGCGTACCCCATCCCCCGAGCTGATGAGCTCATTGATCGGCTTCGGAGCTGCCCGGTACCTTAGCACGTTTGATCTAACATCTGGGTACGGGCAGGTTGCCTTGACTGATGGGGCAAGAGAGAGGTCTGCGTTTTTAACGCCAGAGGGGCACTACCAGTTCTGTGTCATGCCATTTGGGTTGAAGAACGCCCCTGCCACGTTCCAGAGACTGGCCAACCAGGTATTGTACGGGCTGGAGGAATTCAGCATCGCTTACCTGGATGACATTGCTGTGTTCAGCTCCAGCTGGGAAGAACACTTGCAAAACCTCTGCAAAGTGTTGAAGGCTCTGCAGAAGGCAGGCCTCACTATCAAGGACAGTAAGTGCAAGATAGGGCAGGGTTCTGTGGTGTACTTAGGGCACAAGGTAGGAAGCGGCCAGGTGACGCCCCTACAACCTAAGATCAACACCATTCTGGCTTGGGAGCTCCCCAAGACCCAGACAGAGGTGAGAGCCTTCCTAGGACTCACTGGGTACTACAGACGGTTTCTCAAGGGATATGGCACCATTGTTGCCCCCTTGACAGAGCTAACTTCTAAGAAGCAGCTAAGGAAAGTGATCTGGACCAATGCCTGTCAGACTGCTTTTGATACCCTGAAATCTGCAATGTGCACGGCGCCCCGTGCTCAAGGCACCCAACTTCTCCCAAGAATTTGTTGTGCAGACAGATGCTTCAGAGCATGGTGTGGGAGCAGTACTCTCACAATTGAACGACGAGGGCTTGGACCAACTCGTAGCTTTCATTAGTAGGAGGCTACTGCCCAGGGAACAGAAGTGGAGTGCAATTGAAAGAGAAGCTTTTGCTATGGTCTGGGCGCTGAAGAAGCTAAGACCCTACTTGTTTGGGACTAACTTCCGGGTTCAGACAGACCACAGGCCCCTCAGATGGTTGATGCAAATGAGGGGTGAGAACCCAAAACTGTTGAGGTGGTCCATCTCCCTACAGGGAATGGACTTTACGGTGGAACACCGCCCTGGTACAGAACATGCCAACGCTGATGGTCTGTCCAGATTCTTCCACTTTGGTGATGAGAACTCCCAAGAGGGTGGGTAGTTCTCCCCATCTTTCAGCTGGAGGGGACACGTGTTAGACTTGGCATCTTCGGCGTGGTTTCACCTGACTTTTTGCCTCTACCTCCTGTATTTTTGATGCTGTGCTGGATTTCGTTTTTGCTGGCTTAGATGCTTTGGGCACTTTGCCACTGCTGATCAGTGTCAACGTGCAAGTGCTCCATGTGTAAATTGTTATTGTGATTGTTTCTCCCTGATTGGCATATTTGATTTACTGGTCAGTCCCTAGTAGAGTGCACCAGGGCTGGTAAATCAAATACTACTAGTGGGCCCGCAGCACTGATTGTGCCACCCACACGAGTAGTCCTGAAACGGTAATTCAGACTTGCCACCGCAGTGTCTGTGCGCAGTTGTTAACTGCTATGTCGACTTGGCAAGTGCACCCACTTGCCAGGCTCTAACCTTCCCTTTTCTTACATGTAAGTCACCCCTAAGGTAGGCCCAAGGTACCCCTGTGGGCAGGGTGCAGTGTATGTGAAAGGTAGGACATGCCCTGATGTGTGTGGCATGTCCTGATAGTGAATTGCTGCCAATTTCGTTTTTCACTATTGTAAGGGTATCTGTCCCCATAGGAAAGCATGGGAGTTAATTTATAACATCTTATAAATATAACTTAACATTGGGACCAGATAGGAAAATAAAGTTTAGTATGCCTGAACTCAGAATCTAGAGATGCATCTTTTAGGAAAGGTGATTTTTACATTCTGAGTTTGAAAATACCACTTTTAGAAAGTGGCTATTTTCTTGTTCAACCATCCTGTGTGCCTCTGCCTGTTTGTGGATTGACTGTCTGGCTTTGGAGTGACAGGGGCTGGGGAGGTGCAGTGGCTCCAGGAGTCTGGATGAGTCAGCACTAGGCTGAATAGGCCTGATCTGCATTTGGAGTGGTGGGAAGAGTAGCACCTCTACCTGAATAGGACTGTGCCTGCCTTCCACAATGCTGGATCCGCCCCCCTGTGGTGTGTCTGGAGCCAAGGCTCACACTGACAATGGATGTTGTTGTGCACTTGCAGAGTGCCCCCCAGAACTGGTTTGAACTGGGCTCAGAGCCCCTTGCACAAAGAGAACAAAGACATTTTGGGGTATAAGTATTAGACCTAAAACCGCTGAACTTTAGACTACTTCTGGAATCAAGAGGAACCTTTTGCCAAGAAGAAGAGCTGGAGAAACTGAGGAGAAGTACTGCCCTTGTTGTGTGTCTGGGGTTGGCCTGCAGTTGCTGGTTCTGCCAAGGAAAGGAGAAGGACTTTGCTCTGTGCTGTGTCCCCTGCTTGAGAAAAGTCTCCAAGGGCTTGAGTAGAGCTTGCCTCCTGTTTTGAAGTCTCAGGAACACAAAGACTTCCCCCCCCAGCTCCCCTGAAGTTCCTTGCTGGGAGTTTTGACCTGCCAGGAGTGCCTGTGACTGTGTGGGGCCTCTGGAGGTTGGTTCTGCTGCTGGGAGCTGGAAAGCAACGCCACACCAAGGAAATCGACACATCGCTCTTCTTGCGACAAGTTTTTTCGACGCAACGCCGTGGTGCGAGAAGAATCTCCCTGCAACGCTGCGCCGCTGCTGAAACCGACTCAGCGCCTGTCGCCGCTGCAAGAATTGACGCATCGAGGGATCGCAGCTGAAAAGGTCGACGCAGCTCCACTCGCCGCCGCTGCATCGTTCGTCGATGCATCCCGGTTTCCACGCATCGTCCCTGTTAGGCAAGTTTTCCCCGACGTATTACCCGAGGATCGAAGTCGTCTCAGAATCGACGCATCGCTTCCCCCTACAGACCGGACCTGACGCATCGCTCCCCTGTGTACAGCGGAACAGTCGCATCGCATCCACGAAGGTCTCAGGAACGACGCATCTCTTCATTTTTCGACGCTTCTCATCGCTGCGGGTGTTTGGCTTGGTGAATTTTGTCGCAACAACAGGTACTTTGCAAGAAATCACGCATCCATAGTTTTCTATGGACTCAGTTGCTAAAACCTTTTGAAAGTCATTTTTCTTAATACTTGTATGTTGGATTTTTGTCGTTTTGGTATTGTTAAGTTTAGATAAAGATATTTTATTTTTATAAACCGATGTGGTGTCCATTTGTGGTGTTATCAGTATGTTACTATGAGTGTTGGTACAAATACTTTACACATTGCCTCTGGGATAAGCCTGACTTCTCTGCCAAGCTACCGAGGGGGTGAGCAGGGGTTATCTTCGGTGTGTAATTCCCTTGCCCTGACTAGAGTGGTGGTCTCTGCCTGGCTTAGGCGCTTGCCCTAGCCAACCAGAAATCCCATTTCTAACACAGGTACAGACCATTGATATATGTGGTACCTAATTCCTGTTTGGAAGGCTCTCCCGCAAAGCTCCCCTTCCAAGCAACTATTCATAAACCATTTCGGAACTTGTTTACAAAATTGCAAATACTTGTGTGATTCAGTAATTGGGTTTAGTAAATATGTAAAAACGTTTTAGTATTGCAAAACTGTTAATTAAATTAATTGTATGGTTTGCGACTGTTACACATGATTGTACATCTGGCCTCTAGTTCCCTGTTTAGCTGGCATGTTCATTCTAGGATGTTTGTTTTTCCTCACAAACAATTGGCAAATTCTCCACTTTGTCCATTATTTGGTGTCTGATATGTATGAATGTTACCTGGTGGGCCAATATCCTGCCACATTAGTGTTGGTGTCCCGTTATCTGACTTAGAACAGTCCCCTTTCTTGTCCCCCATCATTACCTTTTTCCCCTAGCGGCACAGACCCGTCCTTCTGCCCTTCGCTCCTCCGGCCTTTTTCTTTCCTTAGTTTGAACATATACAGGCACTCACAGGCAGGGTTATTTGGAGGTTTTGAAATGTTTGAGAGGGAGCTTGTTGGGGTTTGTAGAGCGCAGCCGTCATAATTGCCCTCCAGTTTCAAATTGGAAAGAACTGTATGACCAAGTGTTAAACGCAGCAAGGTAAGCTTGATCAAGCTGTGTTTGACTGGTCAGGTTTACTCTGTGGTAACACCATCCCTATTGTCAGCATTGCTTTGTAACTGGTCATGTTGCCCTTCTTGTAAGCCCATGGTAAAATGATTGAGCTTCCGATTCTGCTGCTATTTGTATTTGTATTTGTCTGTGCTTTATTTTTGTTCCCATAAGACTGTCACTGGACTCGAACAACAGGGAACAGGTGCGCTGCCTTGTGTGCACGTTGCTTTCCTTTTACGCTGCTAGACGCGTGTCAAGCAACGTGGAGAGAAACCCCACCCTTCTGCAGCTATAAAAGACTGCCGCCCCCGCTTACGCATGCTTGTGTTCGTTTACCGCTATCCAGCATCTCCACTTACCTGGAATCTCCCGACGACGCTGCACGCTCAGGTCTCCTCTTCGACTTCCGGTTTTCTTCCGGCTTTCGTTGCACTCCTCTGCCTTGGCGATTCAGTTCCTGGTCCGTCCCCCGTCAATCTTCCGGCGCTCACTTCCTGGTCCAGTTTCTTCACCCGACCTGCAACAGAGAAAAAGAAGAAACAGAATCAACAGACAAAGTAAGAACGTTCCGCTTGCGGAGCGCGCTCGCATGCATGCATGAAAGACAATTGAAATTGTAAAAGAGAAAGGAGATACTTATCTCAAAACTGTTTGGCTGAAGTAAGCCTTCTTGCCGCGATCTTCTAACTAAAGACCTAAGACACACAAAAGAGAAAAAACAACGCAAGGGTTACAACAGAGTTACTGAAAGAAGGCTCTGTGAATCAATCATTGCAAAGAACAATTTCGCTCACTTTGTTTCTTATTTGGGGCATTTGTAAAGCGTCACAAGAAACCTGACATTGTGTAAGTGGTCTAAAAAACGAGGTGTACATTTATGTAAGGTGCAATATGAATCGTCTGAACTGATGTGTTTATATTTGTTGCAGAAAAGAGAAAGAGAGAGAGACAAGCATTTTTACTTCATCTCTGAATATAAAGGATAAACGCAAAGGTATTGACAGGGCAAAGAATAGCATTAATGTTAGATACATGTGGATGACTGACTTAGAAGTAAATAGTGTTGCACTCATTGTTGTTTATTGTTTTATAGGCAATGGACCGCGACAGAGGTTGCCGTCAGATGTGTTCTTACTGAAGTGAAGAGAGTGGCGAGAGTGTCCTTTTATTTATCGTTTTGGTTCTTTTGTCCCTTTTTCCCCTTCCCCGAGGACCTAAGAATCCAAGCTGATAATTGACAAAGGCTTAGGAGGAACTAGGTCTTAGGGGGCATAGGAAAATATCTTCTCATCTCTCATCTGGAACGCCTGGATTTCAGGTGAGTGAAGGTTAACAGAAACACAAGCCTTCACAATATTTAAGTTCTAGTTGAGAGATGGACCCAAACAGAGATCATATAGATACCCGTGACATGGCGCAAGCCTTATTTGAGGACACCGAGACTGATAGAACTGTTGCAGGATTGTTACAGTCTATGCAGTTAGAAATGAAGAAGCTAAAGCAAGAAAACTTAGAATTGCGACAAGAAGTCATACGTTATAAACCCAGGGATTTGGCTTGGTCAAATATAACAGTTCCCCCCTTTACCTCATCCTTTGAGACAGGAACCAAACCTAAAACGACAAGTTCTTTTAGGAATACCGAAGAGAGCACGACACCAATACAGATCACAGTTGCAGTTCCGCCTACGGTGCCTTTATCAGCCCCGGAACGGTTTTTGGGTGACAGTGCAAAGTTTAATATCTTCATTAGCCAATGCCAATTACATTTTATGTGTAAACCTCAGGCTTTTGTGTCTGACGCAGCTAAGGTGGCGTTTGTACTTTCATACCTGGGAGGCACTGCTGCAAACTGGTCGATCCCTTATATAGACAGAAATGATCAGGTGCTATATAATTGGCCATTGTTTAAACAAACTATGACTAAATTGTTTGCTAAACATACGTATGTACAAGCTAGTGATAATGAGCTGCTGAACTTGAAACAATCTGGTAAAGACCTTTTGACGTATTTAACTCATTTCAATCGTCTGTTAACAGAGACTCAATGGCCAGAAGAAAAGCGCATATCACTGTTTTATCGTGGATTGCGTGATGAGTTAAAAGACGCCTTAGCCCACATAGTGGACCTTCCAGATGAATATTCTGACTTTGTTGATCTGGTGGTTAAATTAGACCATAGGCTAAACGAAAGAAAAGGTGACAAGATCAGAGTTGAAAGTAGGTTAACGTGGCTAAAGTCAGAAAAGAAAGAGGCCGAAGTAAAACAAACCGAGTCAGAACCCATGCAGATAGGTATAATTAAGGGGCCACTTACTCCAGAAGAAAAAGAACGTCGTAGAAAATTAAACCTGTGTCTGTATTGTGGACGGTCCGGTTACTTTGCAAAAGAATGTCCTACTAAACCAAAAACCCCTAAAAGGTTAGCGTAGCAGCAAAGAACCCTTCTGAGCAGGAAAACTAGGTAACTCGTCAAGGAAGGAGATCACTTGCACGAGGCAGCATCAGACTAAGATCTCCCAATCTCGACTCAAGTTTGTACCTAGAATACCAAAACATTTTATAATTCAAGTCATTCTAATATTGAATGCCCAAATCAGACATACTGTGTCAGTCCTATTGGATTCAGGAGCAACCGGAAATTTCGTTGATAATCAACTAGCCCAGAAACTTCAGATGCCCGTTAGACTTAAAGAACAACCAGAACCGGTATGCGCTGTAGATGGCACTGCTCTGTCTTCAGGAGAAATAACCCATCAAACAGAGCCTATGGTCATGGTTTGTCAAAATGGACATACGGAGTCCATTAGTTTTGATCTGATTGATACCCCTGCCTTTGGGGTTATATTAGGAGTTCCTTGGCTTATCACACATAACCCATTAATAAATTGGGAGACTAGAACAGTAACCCTGAATTCTCTATTCTGCAAGGCCCAATGCTACCAAGTAGCCCACCAAGAGTTCGAAACCATTGTTCATTGTGCGAATTCGTTAGTCACTGCAAGTCTCATTCCACCCGAGTATCAGGACTTTGCAGACGTGTTTGACCCTATCAAGGCTACTGTTCTGCCCCCTCACAGACCATATGATTGTCGCATAGACTTGATACCAGGAGCTCCTCTACCCAACAGTAGAGTGTATGCACTATCTGAGGAAGAAACAAAATACCTAAGATCTTATTTGGATGAACTTCTGGATTTAGGTTTCATCCGTCATTCCACGTCCCCTGTCTCTTCGCCTTTATTTTTTATCCCGAAGCGAGATGGTGGCTTGAGGGCTTGTCTCGATTATCGTGGATTGAATAAGATCACTATAAAGAATAAATATCCTTTACCGTTAATACCCGTATTGTTAGACCAGTTGAGAGATTCAACAATCTATACCAAGTTGGACTTGCGGGGGCATATCATCTTGTACGAGTAAAGGAGCATGACGAGTGGAAGACGGCATTCAGAACTAAATTTGGATTGTATGAGTACACCGTCATGCCCTTTGGCCTGTGCAATGCCCCCGCTGCATTTCAGTTTTTTATTAACGAAGTGCTAAACGAATTTCTGGACATAAGCGTGATCGTATATATTGACGATATCTTGATTTATTCCAAGAATGAAGCAGAACATACACAGCAAGTTAAGGCCGTGTTAGCAAAATTGCAAGACAACCACCTTTTTGTAAAACTTGAAAAATGTGTGTTTAACACAAGACAGGTGGAATTCCTTGGTTATTGTCTCTCACCTGCTGGTATTATGATGGACAAGAAAAAGGTGAGTGCTATTCTAGATTGGCCAGAACCCTCTTCGGTGAAAGAGGTTCAACGAGTTTTGGGCTTTGCCAATTTTTATAGACGCTTCATCCCTCAATTTGCAGAAACAGTGGTTCCCATTACAAAACTGTTAAAGAAAGGACAGCCATTCGACTGGTCTAAGGAGGCCTCACAGGCTTTTCAAACCTTAAAAGAAAAATTTACGTCAGCACCGGTGCTCCGACATCCTAATCCAGATTTGCCATTTTTTGTGGAAGCTGACGCTTCACAGGTGGCTGTGGGGGGTGTTCTCTCTCAAAGGGACGAACAGGATGGTCAGTTGCATCCCGTGGCCTTCTATTCAAAGAAGATGCTTCCAGCAGAGCAAAATTACACAGTCATGGAAAGAGAATTGTTGGCAATCAAATTAGTATTTACTGAATGGCGTCATCATTTGATGGGAGCCAAATTCCCGGTTACAATTTTTAGCGACCATAAGAATTTGCAATTTTTAGTTCAGTAAAGGCTCTCACTCCTCGACAGATGCGTTGGTTGAATTTCTTTAGCTCCTTTGATTTTGTAATCACATTCAGACCAGGTACCAAACAGGTGTTATCGGATCTGTTGTCTAGGTACGGGCACACAATTGAGTCTAAGAAAGAAACAGATAATCCCTCTATTATTCCACCACAAAAAATTGTAGCACCCTTGAGTTCCCCTGATTTTATGACTCAGCTTAGACAACTACATTTAAAGGAACGAGTGAAAGAGTGGTTGCAAGACTCAAAGAATTCCCTTCAAGAAGGTCTACTTTACCATGAAGATTTGTTGTATATACCTAGTGCAGACTTACAACTAAAGGTTATGCAGTGGAATCATGAGTCACCTCTTGCTGGTCATCCTGGAGCTCAGAAAACGTTAGACAATTGTCGAAAACATTTTTGGTGGCCTACTTTAGTAAAAGATGTTAAAGAATTTGTGGCAACCTGTCCCATTTGTGCCAGTAATAAATCCTCCCACACCGCTCCTGCTGGTTTACTCCAACCCTTACCTGTCCCCCCAACCCTGGCACACGATAAGTGTGGATTTTATCACTGGACTTCCGCTGTCAAATGGTCACAACACAATTTTGGTGGTGGTGGATTATTTGTCCAAAATGGCCCATTTTGTTCCCTTATCAAAACTCCCCTCTGCAATGGAGTTTAGTCATATCTTTCTATCGCAGATTGTGAGATTACATGGCTTGCCAAATAAGATTGTTTCGGACAGAGGTAGTCAATTCGTGTCAAAGTTCTGGAAACACTTTTGTGAGTTATTGAAGGTAAAGGTAGCTCTTTCCACAGCTTATCACCCAGAAACTGATGGCCAGACGGAAAGGGCGAACCAGACCTTATTACAAACCCTACGTTGCCTAATGGCAGAATTCACTAGTCACTGGGACAAAGCTTTAGCTCTAGCTGAATTCTGTTACAACAATAGCGTTCATGTGTCTACACAATGTTCCCCATTCTACTTTTTACAAGGTTTTCATCCCAAATCGCTACCTCTGTCTGTAGAACGGTCTTGTTTACCAGCCGTAACGGATCGATTACACAATTTATTAGACATACAGGCAAGAGCAGTGAAACATTTAACAAAGTACAAGGAACGAATGAAAACTCAAGCTGATAAACATAGAGTTCCAGCCCCTAATTTTAAGGTAGGAGACAAGGTGTGGTTGTCCACCAAGAATTTACTATTAGCAGGACCTAGGAAACTGCAGCCAAAATATATTGGGCCTTTTAGCATCATTAAAATATTGACCCCCGTATCGGTAAAACTACTCTTACCCCCCGAGTATTCTGTGCATCCTACCTTTCATGTATCGTTACTAAAAACGTATAATCCGCTCACTAGACAAGACCCCCCTCCTCCTCCTGTTGTTATAGATGGGCGTTTAGAGTATGAAGTTCAGAAAATCCTAGATGCGAAACGACTGCAAGGGAAGTTGCACTACTTAATTGCTTGGAAGGGTTATCCAGTAGAACAAAACTCTTGGGAACCGGCTTCGGCAGTGCACGCCTCTCGGTTGATTAGAGCCTTTTACCTCAGAAACCCACACAAACCACGGCCAGTGGGGAGGCCTTTGAGGGGAGCGACTGTTGGGGTTTGTAGAGCGCAGCCGTCATAATTGCCCTCCAGTTTCAAATTGGAAAGAACTGTATGACCAAGTGTTAAACGCAGCAAGGTAAGCTTGACCAAGCTGTGTTTGACTGGTCAGGTTTACTCTGTGGTAACACCATCCCTATTGTCAGCATTGCTTTGTAACTGGTCATGTTGCCCTTCTTATAAGCCCATGGTAAAATGATTGAGCTTCCGATTCTGCTGCTATTTGTATTTGTATTTGTCTGTGCTTTATTTTTGTTCCCATAAGACTGTCACTGGACTCGAACAACAGGGAACAGGTGCGCTGCCTTGTGTGCACGTTGCTTTCCTTTTACGCTGCTAGACGCGTGTCAAGCAACGTGGAGAGAAACCCCACCCTTCTGCAGCTATAAAAGACTGCCGCCCCCGCTTACGCATGCTTGTGTTCGTTTACCGCTATCCAGCATCTCCACTTACCTGGAATCTCCCGACGACGCTGCACGCTCAGGTCTCCTCTTCGACTTCCAGTTTTCTTCCGGCTTTCGTTGCACTCCTCTGCCTTGGCGATTCAGTTCCTGGTCCGTCCCCCGTCAATCTTCCGGCGCTCACTTCCTGGTCCAGTTTCTTCACCCGACCTGCAACAGAGAAAAAGAAGAAACAGAATCAATAGACAAAGTAAGAACGTTCCGCTTGCGGAGAATGCTCGCATGCATGCATGAAAGACAATTGAAATTGTAAAAAGAGAAAGGAGATACTTATCTCAAAACTGTTTGGCTGAAGTAAGCCTTCTTGCCGCGATCTTCTAACTAAAGACCTAAGACACACAAAAGAGAAAAAACAACGCAAGGGTTACAACAGAGTTACTGAAAGAAGGCTCTGTGAATCAATCATTGCAAAGAACAATTTCGCTCACTTTGTTTCTTATTTGGGGCATTTGTAAAGCGTCACAAGAAACCTGACGTTGTGTAAGTGGTCTAAAAAATGAGGTGTACATTTATGTAAGGTGCAATATGAATCGTCTGAACTGATGTGTTTATATTTGTTGCAGAAAAGAGAAAGAGAGAGAGACAAGCATTTTTACTTCATCTCTGAATATAAAGGATAAACGCAAAGGTATTGACAGGGCAAAGAATAGCATTAATGTTAAATCAATCAATCAATCACGGCATTTATAGAGCGCGCTACTCACCCGGGAGGGTCTCAAGGCGCTGGGGGAGGGGGTAAGTTACTGCTCGAACAGCCAGGTCTTGAGCTGCTTCCTGAAGGCGAGATGGTCCTGGGTTCGCCGAAGGTGAGTGGGGAGGGAGTTCCAGGTCTTGGCCGCCAGGTAGGAGAAGGATCTTCCTCCGGCGGTGGTTCTGCGGATGCGTGGTACGGTGGCGAGGGCGTGGCTGGTTGATCGTAGCTGGCGTGTGGGCGTGTAGAAGGACATGCGGTCGTTGAGGTACTTTGGGCCCAGGTCGTGGAGGGCCTTGTGTGCGTGGGTGAGGAGTCTGAACGTGATTCTCTTGCTGACGGGGAGCCAGTGCAGGTCTTTCAGGTGTACGGTGATGTGGCTGTGTCGGGGATGTCCAGGATGAGTCGTGCGGAGGCGTTCTGGATGCGCTGGAGTCTCTTTTGAAGTTTGGCTGTGGTTCCGGCGTAGAGGGTGTTCCCATAGTCCAGTCGGCTGGTGACGAGTGCCTGGGTGACGGTCTTCCTGGTTTCAGTGGGGATCCATCTGAAGATCTTGCGGAGCATGCGCAGGGTGTTGAAGCATGAAGATGAGACGGCGTTGACTTGTTTGGTCATTGATAGGGAGGAGTCCAGGATGAAGCCCAGGTTGCGTGCGTGGTCCGTTGGCTTGGGTGCGGTGCCCAGGGCCGGGGGCCACCAGGAGTCGTCCCAGGCGGAGGGTGATGAGCCCAGGATGAGGACTTCCGTCTTGTCTGAGTTCAGTTTAAGGCGGCTGTTCCTCATCCAGTCGGCGACGTCTCTCATCCCGTCGTGCAGGTTGGCTCTGGCGGTAGTGGGGTCGTTGGTGAGGGAGAGGATCAGCTGGGTGTCGTCGGCGTAGGAGATGATGTTGAGGTTGTGTCGGCGTGCGATGGCTGCGAGGGGGCTCATGTAGACGTTGAAGAGGGTCGGGCTGAGTGAGGATCCTTGTGGAACGCCGCAGATGACTTCGGTGGCTTCGGATCTGAACGGGAGAGGCGGACTCTCTGGGTTCTTCCGGCGAGGAACGAGATGATCCATTCCAGTGCTTTCTCTCGGATTCCGATGTTGCTGAGGCGCTTCACTAGGGTGCGGTGGCAGACGGTGTCGAACGCCGCGGAGAGGTCCAGGAGGATGAGGGCAGCTGTTTCCCGTTGTCGGTTAGGGTTCTGATGTCGTCGGTGGCTGCGATAAGGGCGGTCTCGGTGCTGTGGTTGGCCCGAAACCCGGACTGCGAGGGGTCGAGGATCCATTCGTCTCGAGGAAGGCGGCAAGCTGTCTGTTGACGGTCTTCTCGATGACTTTGGCCGGAAACGGAAGGAGCGAGATGGGGCGGTAGTTCTTGAGGTCGGTGGGGTCCGCCGTTGGTTTCTTCAGGAGGGCGGTAAGCTCGGCGTGCTTCCAGCTCTCCGGGAAGGTGGCGGTGCGGAAGGAGGAGTTGATGATGTCCCGGAGATGGGGTGCGATGGTGGCGTCGGCTTTGTTGAAGACGTGGTGTGGGCAGGGGTCGGTTGGTGATCCGGAGTGGATGGAGTTCATCGTGCGGGTGGTGTCTTCGGTGTTGATCGGGGTCCAGTTGCAGAGGGTGGTGGTGGCGGGCATTGGTTCGGCGGTAGGGTGCGTTGTTTGTGCGTTGAAGCTGTTGTGTATGTCGGTGATCTTGCGGTGGAAGAACGCGGAGAGTGAGTTGCAGAGGTCTTGCGAGGGGTGATGTCGTTGTTTCCGGCGCTGGGGTTGGAGAACTCTTTGACGATGCTGAAAAGTTCCTTGCTGTCATGGGCGTTGTTGTCCAGTCGTTCTTTGAGTGCCGACTTCTTGGTGGCACGGATCAGCTGGTGGTGTTTGCGGGTGGCGTGCTTGAGGGCGGTCCTGTTGTCTGTGGTCTGGTCGAGTCGCCAGGTTTTCTCGAGAGTGCGGCAGTTCTTCTTGGATTCCTTGAGTTCGTTGCGTGAACCAAGGGGTTTTCTTGCTTCCGGGTCTGCTGGGAGGGTTTTTAGTGGTGCGAGGTCGCCGGCGCAGGCGGTCAGCCACTTGGCGAGGTTGCTGGCTGCTTCGTTTGGGTCCGTTGTGTCGGTGGGTGTGTTCTGGCTGAGGGAGGCGGTGAGCTGCTCGGGCGGTGATCTTGCTCCAGCTCCGGCGGGGAGCCTGTTGCGGGTGGTGGTGGGTCGCAGTCTTTCTGAAGCTGAAGTGGACGCAGCTGTGGTCGGTCCAGTGGAGTCCGGTGGCGTGGCTGAAGGAGATGTGCTTGCTGGACGAGAAGACGGGGTCAAGCGTGTGGCCGGCGTAGTGGGTGGGCGTGTTCACCAGTTGCTTGAGTCCGAGGTTGGCGAGGTTGTCCAGCAGGGCGGTGGTGTTTCTGTCGTTGTTGTTCTCCAGGTGGAAGTTGAGGTCCCCTAGGAGGATGTAGTCGGCGGAGGGCATGGCGTGCGGGCTGATGAAGTCTGCGATGTCTTCGCTGAATAGTGTGCGTGGTCCCGGGGGTCTGTAGATGAGGGTGCCTCGGAGGGTGGTCTTGGGGTCCGTGTGTATCTGGAAGTGTAGGTGTTCGGCGGCGGTGAAGGTCTCTGGCCGGAGTTAGTCGAGATGCGGATGGTGTTCTTGTGTACGAATGTTAGATACATGTGGATGACTGACTTAGAAGTAAATAGTGTTGCACTCATTGTTGTTTATTGTTTTATAGGCAATGGACCGCGACAGAGGTTGCCGTCAGATGTGTTCTTACTGAAGTGAAGAGAGTGGCGAGAGTGTCCTTTTATTTATCGTTTTGATTCTTTTGTCCCTTTTTTCCCCTTCCCCCGAGGACCTAAGAATCCAAGCTGATAATTGACAAAGGCTTAGGAGGAACTAGGTCTTAGGGGGCATAGGAAAATATCTTCTCATCTCTCATCTGGAACGCCTGGATTTCAGGTGAGTGAAGGTTAACAGAGCTTGATTCTCACCTTCATTTGGAATAAAAAGGCAGAGGTAGAAAGTAAGTGTTGTGGTTAAAAGCAGTTCGAAAATGTTAAAAAATATGTGCTCTTTGCTGTACCACCTGCAGGTCCACTGCATAATATGACAGGTAAACAAGAGAGGGTGTACTGCTAGAAGGGAAATTGTGCCTCACATCGGACTAATTTGTTCATTCTTCCCATAACATTACGAAGAAATATAGTCTGAAATACTCCCCCCAGCTGCTCCGATCACTTAAGCCCTCCACAGTACTTGTTGAATACTGTCCAGGGCCGGCTCTAAGGCGGTGCGACCGGTGCCTACCCACCGGGTGCTAACTTCAGGGGGCGCTGAGTTTGCAAGTTTATTTTGGTTTTAAAAGCACCTGCTGCTGCATTCCTTGCCTCCAGCAATTTACAGGCAACAATAAAAATGTCAAGATGACTCCGCTGACTAATGTTCTTCCTGGAGAGAGATCAGAGTTTTATCTGGTTGAGGCTTTGACAGATCATAAAATCGCACAGATGATTAATATGCCTGTTGCAAAGGACATGGACCATGCAGATCACAAGGTGCATATAATGTAAATAGGTCAGTGGGTTACTGTTTTTCTAAGAGACATCCTTTTCTTACTTGCAGTTTATAAGTTAAAATCCTCATACACAACAGTGAATTATTAACTGTCACCAAAGAACTGAATGCAGAATGCAAGGTATAGATTAGAGCATAGATTCATTTTGCAAAAAGGATTCAATTGGGTAGAAATTGATTCTTATTATTAAAGAGAACCCCCAACTTTGGTGTTCTGTTTTCAAGCCCGAGTTTGTGCTTCTCCAGACCAAGCACTCTTAAACAATACTGCCTACCAGTAAAAAGGACATGTCAGTCCTACACCTTGCAGTCCTCTGGCTTATGTAACATTTCCTATACACAGATTTACACCTGTATGATTGATTGTCTCTGTGTAGTGTGTGTGTGATGCAAACTGCTATGACACCCTATACTGATATGAGTGGCACTATATAAGTAGTTAAATGCATCTGAAAGAGAGTGGCTATGGAGACTTGAGGGGCACCGTTAAAAGGTGGTGGGAAGGGAATCCGTGGTGGAGGTGGTCAACACCTCTCCCACTCGGATGGGCGACAACAAACATTGTCGCACCGGGCGCCACCAGCGCTAAAGCCAGCCCTGATACTGTCTGTCTGAATTCAAGCAGGTTGTCTGGGTCTGAGCGGCCGCTGTCACCCACTTTACTCTCCACACCTACTCCAAGCATGCTTGACAGCAATTTGCAGCAACGATTGCTGGCTCCTGCACACCCATGTGTGCGGTATCCTGCGCCCCGAAAGCTGATTTCTCTGTTGGTTCCAAGAAAGTCACTTCTCTGCCATCTCCAATATTTAATTATTTCATATTTCTATAACAACCTTTGTATGATAAATCTGGAGGCACAAAGATGAGCATGAGTGGGCATGCATTTAAGGCCTACGTAAATGTAAAGACCGCTTGATATCAGCAATTCTGCTTATCAACGGATGCTTTCAGTTTATTAGGAATGTTAGGACAATGGCTAACATTGGAAACATTTGAATCCACGGTTGAGGCATTGTAAGACTTTATTTAAACATCCCCAAAGTCGAACCTGTCTTAAGAGCAGTGGCAATGTGGCTGCACAGCAGCAGCAGGTGCAGAAATGGCCCTGGTGGATAGCAGCATTTCCTTTTGTAAGTGATCATACCTGTTTTAGCCTAGATATTCCGAAAGGAGACACTTGAGTGATGTTTTCAAATTCAAATGATGAGCGCTGTTTCCCTCGCTTCCTTATCAGTCAAAGCACATCATGGAAGCTGTCCACAGGCCACATTCAGAATAATATATTCCGGTGGCATTGGGCCCTTGCCCATATATTTACATTTGCTGAATGCAAGAGGACAGGCTGCCAGGGTGCAACCAATTCTAAATCCAAAGAATGCTCGCACGTTTGCCAATGTCACTGTTCTGCGCGCGTGCTTTATACAGAAAATGTGGTGCCTGTTTTTGTAATTAAAATGTTAGGATAGAGTCTGCTAAACTCATCCTAGCAGGCAGACTCCCCTGAGAACCGAATATGAACTGCCCCTTGCACCCAGAGCTACATTCTGGAACACTCCGGACGTCAATAATGTTGCACCGCGTGGAAGCCATTTTAATATTTCATACGTTTCTATTCATCTGGCTCAATAAGGTCTGAATGGACAAAGCTTTGTGTTTTTTGTTTCTGCGCAAAACAAAACGGCTTCAGTGGGTACCGAAAGTTCAAGCGAAAAAAAACCCACACAATCGACCCCCTTTTATTACCGTTGTTGTAATTATTCTTTTTATGTCTATAGAAAGGTAAAAACGCGTGCCTACTGCAGAAATGAAAAATGCTCCGTTTTATTTATTTTTAATAAAACCTGTCTTTTTTTGCAGTGCAACACTTAGTCAGTAAAACACGATGCTTTCTCGTAATGTCATGCATCTCACTCACAATAATTCTTTCTTATTAACTGCTTGGGTACAATTTATTTTCCTCTCAGGCTATGAAGGCGAGTGCAAGAGCGGCCGACTCTGGCTGGCGCTGATAAGCCACCCCATTGAAGCAGCACTGCTGCTATGATGAGATTTGTTAAGGAGACGATATCCCATTGGCTCCCACAAACCATGCTGTATATCAAACCTATCAACAATAATATCTACAAAACAATGGCTCTTCTGCCGCTGCCAGCTGCACAGAAAGCTCTCTGGTGCACCTCCTGGAAATGGGGTTTGATTTTCCCTCCCCCCTTGTTCTGTCTTTCGCAGCACAAACAATTCAGGAAAATAAAGTCTGTCCCAACCGTGCCGTAGTTTATTTTTGATACTTGTTAGACCCCCACAGCTGTTAGCAAAATGTGCTGTGCCAGTGAAATGCACAGTTTAATTTAAATAAACAATACCATACCCTGTGACAATGCAAGGTTGTTTGAAGCAGGGGAATGGGAACAATAAAATAATTGTTTGATTGATAAATACACAGTTCAGTGATAATCTAGTGATGACGATGTAAGGCTATTGTTTACACCAAACCAATATGCATATTCCAAAATATGCAGTGTTAATGCGTTGCAATGTAAAATATCTCTCTCTGCAACTAATATATAGATCTTGTTTTCGAAATAAACATATGTTTAATCCAGCCCATCATATATGTGAGCACCACACGATCATAAAAACATAAAGGCAAGTGAGTGTCTTCATAAAGAAACTCATTGAAACAGGAAACTTCGTGGAATTAAGTCGTAGCTTCACATTTGCAATATGTGTGATATTTGGCACATCACCTATCCTCAGTGAAAAGATGCAACATGTTGTGTGGTGTATTAGGTCTGAAGCACTGTCTAATACAACAGTTTCAGCACACAGCCGACGTACCCTACGACCGTTCCAACGTCCCCCACCTCCACCCTCCGAGCCTGGACCCCGATCAACACCGAAGACACTATCCGCACGATGAACTCCATCCACTCCGGATCACCTACCGACCCCTGCCCTCACCACGTCTTCAACAAGGCCGACGCCGTCATCGCACCCCACCTCCGGGACATCATCAACACCTCCTTCGACACCGCCACCTTCCCAGAGAGCTGGAAGCACGCCGAACTCAGCGCCCTACTGAAGAAACCGTCAGCGGACCCCACCGACCTCAAAAACTACCGCCCCATCTCGCTCCTTCCTTTTCCTGCCAAAGTCATCGAGAAGACCGTCAACAGACAACTGGCCGCCTTCCTCGAGACGAATGGATCCCTCGACCACTCGCAGTCCGGCTTCCGGGCCAACCACAGCACCGAGACCGCCCTCATCGCAGCCACCGACGACATCCGAGCCCTGCTCGACAACGGGAAACAGCGGCCCTCATCCTCCTGGACCTCTCCGCAGCGTTCGACACAGTCTGCCACCGCACCCTAGTGCAACGCCTGAACAACGTCGGAATCCAAGAGAAGGCACTGGAGTGGATCATCTCCTTCCTCGCCGGAAGAACCCAGAGAGTCCGCCTCCCCCGTTCAGTTCCGAGGCCACCGAAGTCATCTGCGGCGTACCACAAGGATCATCACTCAGCCCCACCCTCTTCAACGTCTACATGAGCCCCCTCGCAGCCATCGCACGCCAACACAACCTCAACATCATCTCCTACGCCGACGACACCCAGCTGATCCTCTCCCTCACCAACGACCCCACAACCGCCAGAACCAACCTACATGAAGGGATGAAGGACGTAGCCGAGTGGATGAGGAACAGCCGCCTGAAACTGAACTCAGATAAGACGGAAGTCCTCATCCTAGGATCATCACCCTCCGCCTGGGACGACTCCTGGTGGCCCCCTGCCCTGGGCAACGCACCCAAACCAACGGACCACGCACGCAACCTGGGCTTCATCCTGGACTCCTCCCTCTCAATGACCCGACAAGTCAACGCCGTCTCCTCGTCTTGCTTCAACATCCTACGCATGCTGCGCAAGATCTTCCGGTGGATCCCCACCGAAACCAGGAAGACGGTCACCCAGGCCCTCGTCACCAGCCGACTGGACTACGGCAACTCCCTCTACACCGGAACCACAGCCAAACTTCAAAAAAGACTCCAACGCATCCAGAACGCTGCAGCTCGACTCATCCTGGACATCCCCCGACACAGCCTCATTGCCAGACACCTGAGAGACCTGCACTGGCTCCCCGTCAGCAAGAGAATCACGTTCCGACTCCTCACCCACGCACACAAAGCCCTCCACAACCAAGGCCCCAGATACCTCAACGACCGTCTGACCTTCTACACTCCCACCCGCCAGCTACGATCGACCAACCACGCCCTCGCCGCCGTCCCCCGCATCCGAAGAGCCACAACGGGAGGAAGATCCTTCTCCTACCTGGCTGCCAAGACGTGGAACTCCCTACCCATCCACCTCCGCCTTACCCAAGACCACCTCTCCTTCAGGAAGCAACTCAAGACCTGGCTGTTCGAACAGTAGCGGACCCCCCTCCCCCAAGCGCCTTGAGACCCTCCGGGTGAGTAGCGCGCTATACAAATGATTGATTGATTAATAAAGTATATGATCCAACATTGCAGGTTTTAAGTCTAGAAGATCTAGTGGAAGAGCTATAAACGAGGAAATCGTTATTGCAACGCTTACTACTTCTGTTTATTATAAGACTGGTGAAGACTACAGCATAAAGCAACACTGTTAAGATCATCAGTGACCCACATTTAAAATGATTTTAACTTGCTGACTAGAGAACAGCAACAATTATATTAAAATATAGCTCAAGCTTACACTTATATGGTTCATAATGTGTTGTTAAACTTGGCGGGCAACACCTCCTTTAAGTTAAAACCATTTTCTGCTAATAAAAATCTTTTGATTGGTTGTGATATTTGGGAAGTCCTTCTTCGGGCTCAACTACTTTGATCTATGTTTTTTCCTTGAATATAATGGTGAAGATGCTGTGGGAGCTGAGAGGCGACAGGAGACAATCTGATATTCAATGATGTGCTCATTCCCGCTAATGGTCACTCTTGAGTTTGCGTTGAGCATCATGTACATCATGTTAATCGTAATGTGGAAGCAAATGGGGTAAAGGGGCAAAGCGACATAATTGTTATACAATAGCTTATAGAAGCCAAAGGGCATTTGAAGTCTACCCATGAATATATTTTACACTGCTCAGATAGATGTATGAAATCATGAAGAAATGAATCATAGCTTGTGAAGTGTGGGGTGAGATGGAGAGTTGGCCTACCTCTCGGGATATATTGCTCCGCCAGTGAGGGGAAACATATCTACTTGGTTGAATAACCTGTTCTCTGCTGTTTCCTAAACAGGAGATGATTTTAGCATGCTGTCTCGGTGACAGAGGCTGTGCACTCTAGTTTTTCAAAGTGCAGTAGTAAATGGCTCCTTAGTAAGTTTTGGGACAGAAAGTACAGTCTAATTCAATCTGGCAAGAGGGATCATACTACACAAAGGGGCATATTCTCAAGGACTTATCGCCGAGTTAGCGGCACTTTATCGCAGCCAAAGTGGCGATAGATTTATAGCCCTATTCACAAGCTGGTGCTAACAGCCGATATCGCCAGTTTTCCTGCGATAGCAGCCGCAAAAAACATCGCCACGGATGACACCGGCAACTAACGCTAATGAGATGCAGAGTAGGCGTTCCTGTACAAAAAGCCGTGATAACACCACTTCGAAATATTCCCAACGACCAGCCAGATCGGCGATAAGATCCCAAAACAGGCGATAAGGCGCGTTAGCAGCAGGGATTTAACACCTGCTCTTACCTGGTGTTAAGTCGGACGACAACCTGCACCACAAAAGGGAGCCCAGCCCAGAGCCACACCTGAGGAACAACAGATGCCATGGAGCCACTGATCATGCAGCTTGGAGCCCCAAGAGGGCCACAACATCCACCGCCACCACACCCAGGCCCGCCCCCCCCTGGATCCCCTCGCCTCTCCCCCGGACTACCACAGAGGCAGCACAGACAAAGACAGCGGACCTTCAGAAAACGCACCAGCCTCACAGACTTAACACCAGAGGATGTCATTGCCCACTACAGGCTCAAAAGGACAACCATCCTCCGCATCATGACCATCATTGCCCACAGGCTGACGGTACCAACACAGCGGACAACCAACATCCCTCCGCAGACAAAGCTGCTGGCTGTGCTGCACCTGTTGGCCTCTGGTACCTTACAACCAACAACTGCCAGAGTCGAAGGAGTCTCACAGCCAGCCCCATCCAAGTTCGTCACACCTATCTTGGATGCCATCATCAGCTTGGTACCCCAGTACCTTCACTTCCCCCACACTGCACAGGAACAGCTGGAGACCAAGCAAGGCTTCTACGCCATAGCTGGCTTCCCGCACGTGTTGGGGGCAATCGACTGCACACATGTACTCCTCGTGCCCCCTGTCGCCACTGCACACAATTACCGCAACAGGAAGCACACGCATTCCATCAATGTGTAGGCAATAGTGGACCACCTGTGACTCTTCACCAATGTCGTCGCCAACTACCCAGGCAGTGTGCATGATTCCTTCATCTTCCGACAATCCATCATCAACCAGCACTTTGAGGCTGGCACCTATGGGAATGCATTGCTCGTTGGTAAGTACCAAATGAACACACCACACACCTCAACTCCACAGTCATGCAACTCACGACTCGGGGAATGCACACGTTACAAACTCACATACAACATGCCCACCTACCAGACACAACAGCACAACTTACTGTGGTAACCTGGGCCAGCCATGTACACAAGCCATCAACGGCATGGCACCTCAGCCACACAATAGCAGAATGTGGGGAGAGGTGGGAACCAGGCATGTGCGAAGGAGGCAAGTGACCCATGAATGAGAATGTACACAATGCCAAGTGTGGCCTGGATGTGCTGGCCAGACTGCAGTATGCAGACCACAGACATGTCCATGTCGACATATACTGTTGGTGTTTGGAGTGTAGTGGACAGTGGACGCAACCATGTCACCCCAGGTAGTGGGGAAGATCGCGGAAATGTAGCTTGGTACGCCCCCCTGTAAGCGTGAGCGGAGTGGGCTGGCCCGGCGTACGTCAGGCCGGCGTAGGGGTGTGAATAAAAGCCTGTTGCCCTGGGCGTGGTTCTCTTCCGGAATGGCCATCGTGTCTGCCAGGGCGGCGCCTCTCAGCCCGCCACGAGGCCGATGCCGTGAGCGGCAGTGCCTGCGATCCTGTGCGCCTGCTGCACCCCAGGCCGCTGGTCCCCAGACCTGTCTTGGCCGCCCCTGCGCAACCAGGCCTCACTGCTCACCTGCTGACACCGGCGTGTGTCAAAGAGGGCCCACCACGTGCCAGTGCAAGCTCCAAGCCCGAGGCCTGCGACCTTGGCAGCCTCCTCAGACCATCACGGCCTCCGCGACACAGGCCCCCAGCACTCCTTTTCGTTGACGTACTCCACCGCTGCCTCCGGCCTACACTGCGGTCCAGTAGGTCACACATTTGGAACTGAGTCTTGATTTCATGATGGCCGAGTTCATATGTTAATGGCAGCATTTATATCACTGTACTTCCTTCGATCTGGTGCCACCAACTCTGTGCATCGCAAGCCAACGACACGTGTCTGTGGGCCCTTTCTGACTACTGCCTTCGGCCTACACTGCGGTCAAGTATGTCACACATTTGGAACTGAGTTTTGATTATTCAATGGCCGTGTTCATATCATTGTACGCAAGGAGAGGAGTAAGAGGAAGACGCGGTTCAGTCCGGCGGAAAAAGGATCATCGTTATGGAGGTGATCGAACACTACCAACAACTGCTCTGGTGCCACTAACTCTGTGCATCGCAAGCCAACGACACGTGGCTGTGGGCCGCTGCCTCCGGCCTACACTGCGGTCAAGTAGGTCACACATTTGGAACTGAGTCTTGATTTTTTTATGGCAGAGTTTATACCATTGTACAGGCCTCATCGCAGACTGCATCCCCTTTCAGCTCTGGTGCCACTAACTCTGTGCCCCGAAATTCATGGACACTCTCTGGTTGAACTTTGGTGGCGTCTGAGTCTATGGCCTGGGGGTTGTCTTTATCATCATGTTGCTGATACTGAGTTGGTGTTAAAAATTAGTCTGTAGCATTCATCTCCTCCATATTGCCTGTTTCTGCTTGCTTCTGCCCTCTGCATCATGCCCTGAAAGAACACCTTCCACTGTCCCCTGAAACACTCCGCAACATTCAGCTTCGACATCGACGAGGACCCGCTCAGCTCTTGTGGCCCTACCTCAGTGCACCGCAAGTCACCATCCCGTGGCGGTGTGCCTGTGCCGGCTGCAGTGCATCCGGGGCCACTAACTCTGTGCAGCTCAAGTCATGGACCCTTCCTGATTGAGTCTTGTGAGTGTGAAACTTTGATCACTGTTCTAGTGGTTGCCAGCACCAACCACTCCCTGAGGGCTGGCTTACACTCACCCCACACCCATCCAGCACAGGCGTCACAGGACATGTGACCCTGGCAATAAAAGGGGCCGGGCGCACGTGCCCGTAGCCAGTTCCGCAAACTATCTAAGTGTGTCCGTGTGGTCATTATGTATGCATGAGGGCCCCGGGCCCTACCACATTACATTGTGCTGTGTACAGCAGACGCAACCATGTCACCTCAGGCAGTGGGGAAGACCTGGGACATGTAGCTGTGTCGTACCCCCTGTAAGCGTAAGCGGAGTGGGCTGGCATACGACAGTCTAGCGTAGGGGTGTGGATAATCAGCCCAGGGCTCTGGGTTTTGCTAAGTGTTGGCCTTGCCAAGGAAGTAACTAAAGCATGTGTCTCTGTTGTAGTGTCGTCGCCACCCATCCCGCAATGGACAATGTTGCGATGTAGCATGCCCCCGGAGTGCAGGCTCGGCCGAAGGGATAAATGAAGGAGCGCAAGCCCGCTCGGGGTCCGGGATCATACATGCCAACTGTTGTGTGTGTCGCTATTACCGCAGCATAGGCCAAAGGTCTACCCTCAACTGCATCGCGAGTTCAGCCAGCCATGAACTCTACATCTGTGTCCGCCCTATCCTTACCATAGGCCTACACACACGTGGACGCCCACCTTCAACACACAACATCACAGTGTCATTGTCAGGCTTGTGGACATGCGCAGACAGGCATGACAATGGTGTGCCGTAGGAGTGCAATTGATGCAACTGTGCTGCGCACACTAGTAAATAGGCTCGGGGAGGGAGGAGCAGCAGTGAGGCTACGTAATACACATTGATGCTGCTCATTTGCTACAAGCAGTACCTGTCAAACAGGAATCACTAAGTCACACATATCACACACCAATGAACTAGTGAGCCTGCCAACACATCATGCAGAACCAACTTTTGACTCATGTCTCTATGCACTGTCACAGGTGATCAAGGATATGCACTCTGCCCTTGGATGATGACACCCCTCCGAGCCCCGAACACACAGGCCCAGAGGCAGTACAATGCTGCCCACAAACGCACCAGGGGCATCGTGGAACGCACATTTGGCGTGTTGAAGTCACGTTTCAGGTGCCTGGACATCACAGGTGGAAGGCTCCTGTACAGCCCAGGCATCGTGTGCAAGATGATCGTTGCATGTTGTGTGTTGCACAACATATGTGTACGCACCAATGCCCCACGGCTACAAGTGCCAGATGCACCGGACGATGATGAGGAAGATGAGGCAGGTGGACCACACCCCACTGCAGCAGCAGCAGGAATAGCCCGTAGGAACACCATCATTGACAATTTCTTCACGTGAGCATGTCACTTTGTCACAGTCCTTAGCAATCATGGGACAGTACAAAATGACCACAGGCACAGCATGTGCAAATAAATTCATTACAACACACATTCCCTGTGTGCATGTTACTCCTCTGTACAAACACATCACTCTGACGAGTGTAAGTGCAACATGTAGTGCTAACAATCTCACTAATTGGAAATAGATGGTGGGTGTGTCACCTCTGTACAGAGAGGCTGTTTAGGGTGTCACGTATTCGAAATGCCATTTCTGTGTGTCAAAGATAGTATGGAATCCCACTCATCAGCGTTTCACATGTGTCCCACATCATTACATACAGGCTATCATTTGTGACCTACAATTGACATCAGGGCTTCTTTTGGGGTCAAATATGTACCACCATGATGCAGGGATGCACCCTGTGACTCAAGTCCCACAACATGAGCTACATGGACGTAAGGGGGAATCACTGCCCCTACATTCGTCCATGCTTTCATACTTGATTAATCATAGACATGACACATCTGTGTGTATTAGAATGTATTATTCACGTTCAGTGGAGTGTTGAGGCTGTCTTAGTACTGGGCCATGCAGACAACACTTCACAATGTTGCCCCGTGGAGGGCCAGCCAGAGTCTTTTAGGGATTGACAAGTTACTCGGAAGGGGAAGAGTCCAGTCTGCAGGCTGAATGCTGTGTCATTGTTGAGCATACAAAATATGGCAGTCCATGTCAAGGTCCAAGGTTAGTGTCGCAGAGTGTGTCGGGGGACAGTGGAAGGTGTTATTCCAGGGCATGATGCAGAGGGCAGACCCAAGCAGAAACAAGCCATATGGCGGAGATGAATGCTACTGCTTCCTCCTTACCACTAAGGCAGATTCATCCTCATCTTCGTCCTCTGACGTTTCATGTGCCTCACATGTGGGTGGTGGTGTTTGGTTTGCAGCACTGTGTGACACTGACACATCAGGGGCGGGAGATGTGGATGTAGAAGTAGCAGCAGCATTCATCTGTGCAATGTCTTGTGGCATCACTCCCATGATGAGGATCTGCAGGGCATGGAAGATCCCATCTACAGCTTTCTCATGTGCAGCCGTGGTAGCCATTCTTTGTGACTTCATCCACTCCATGTTCTCCATGACCCTCCTTATGTTTCCCAAATCACGGATGACATCGCTGTAGCCACTCTGACTAGACAGTTGTTGTTGTCTCCGAGTCATGACTCCAGCGATGCCAGCCATGGATTGTTGGAGGGCATGGGGCGGACTGTGGGTGTCTGTTAGGTAGTGTAAGTGGTCCCTGATGGGACTTAGACACCCAGGTATGGCATCTAGTTTGGCTGCCATGAGGTCGAACCCCACCGCACCTGTTCAGCCAGCTCCTTCTGACAGTCTAACACACGGCATTGGAACGCCATGTGTTCTTCGGTGAGGTGCTGGGAGCCAGACGTGGTGGTGGGTGCTTCCTGCTGTGTGGTCTATGCAGGGGGTGCGATCACCTCGATGGTGCTGGGCTGCCCTGCTACTGGAGGTGGGGTGCAGAGGTTGTCCATGAACCGTTGGAGTTCATCGTAGTCGATGTCCTGGCGGTCGTCTCCATCATCACTGACGTGATGTAGGGTCTGCTCTGCAGGAGGTGTTGATTGTCCCTCTGCAATGTAAAGGGGAGATGCAGTTTCACAGTGTGTTCCATGTATGTTGATGCATTGGCGGAGTTTACTTTAGACTGCATGACTGTACATTGTGACTGTTTGTGAGGAGATGCCTATTTGATGCGGGACAGTTGACATTTGTACTACATCACGGATGTGAGGTTCTACTCAGTACATTGTCATCTCACAGTTTCCTGCTATGCCAGATGTGATTGGCCATTTTGTACACACATGCGGCACCAGTTGTGTCCTGTGTTCTGTTGTGAAAGTGTTGCAGTTTGTACCACATTGTTATCAATGTTGAGGTGCTCTTATTCTTATGTGTGTGTGCTGCATTTTGGGTGAGTCGCCCATGCAGCTCTGATTTGGCTGCCCCTTATCCCTTTCAGGCGGTGTGCCTTTGACTTCTGTGCTTCTACAGTGCTGAGATGTTGCGGACTTGGGTAAATTGGGCTCTTGGTCGAGTTGTGACTCTTGGGCATGGTTTGTCCACAGATGTGTTGTTGACGTCAGGGATTGTTTGTGCACGTGGATGTGCCAGAGTGTGACCTGCTCCTTTCCAGATGTGGTCCACACTCAGTCATCTCAGTGTCGTGGCGTGCACCATGTCAAGGTAATTGGACTGCAGCCATGCTAATAGTCATGCAGTGTCACTTGCATTGTCAGTGTGGCTCACGGACCCGCAGCTTTGTTGGGTTCAGCACATGTGTATGGGTTTGTTGTGAGATTAGTGATGTGTGGGGAGGGCCCCCTCCGGGCACATTGTCGATGGGGGCCTACTTGCTGTTTCCATGTGTGCTGCAGTATGCCAAGGAGATGAGGGACATGATCCGGAGTCATTGTGGGTGTGCAGTGTGCTCTGCTTAATTGTGCATGTGTGCCATTGTGCCCATCTCCCCCTGTCACCCCAGTCCCTGGTCGGTACTCACCCTGTTGATGTTGTGTCAGGTCATGTTGATCAGTGTCCGGATCCACTACCCCTGGCACCATATCCCGACTGATGACTGTGGCCACCATTTTCTCCATGTCATCCAGCTCCTGGTGTGCCGCTGGACCCCCACCTCCAATCTGCATTGCTGCTTTCATGTTGGCATCGAGTTTCTTCTTGGTTTTGCCCTTCACATCATTCCAGCGCCTCTTGACCTCTTCCATTGTCCTCCTCAACTCTGCAACTGCATTCACATGGTCCAAGATAGTCTGCCATGTTTGCGTCTTTGTTGCCAATGACACGTTGGAGGTGACGAACAGTTGTTGGTAGCGTTCTATCACCTCCGTAACGATGATCCTGTTTTCCTGCGGACTGAACCGCGTCTTCCTCTTCCTCTTCTCCTTGGCCTTCCCCGACCCCGAGGTTCCTTGCTGGTCGTATGTGGGGCTTGTGGGGTTCGCGTTGTCCTCTGCACTCGGTCCTGGTGCATCCATGGTGCTACGCAGGTTATTTTTTTGTCTTTTTTTCCTGCTTTTATAGTGCATTTTCCCGCATGACGCGTGGGAATTGCAGGCCTGTCGCTGGTTATCGCTGATTTTGTATCGCGATTTGGGGGATCGCAACTTCTTTCTCGTTCGTGTTTCGCATTTTTTCTGCGTCGCGTTAATTTTAACGCAGTCATTTGGCGCGTTATCGTGAGACTATCGCATGGTACCGCCGTGTTGAGAATACAACGTTAACACAGCGTTATTTTCCCGCGATGGACTGCGATGTGCAAAGTTGCGTTAAGCTAATTTTGTGATAATTATCACACGTTCTTGAGAATATCCCCCAAAGTGATGTTGCAAAAAGAAAGGACAAAGACCATCGATGGCTTGAATGTATTTAAGCATGGCTGTTATGAATATGTAACCAGTGCAATTTGACAAGTTAGTTGGACGGCTATTTACAGCACTTAAAGCCCGATTTTAGTCTAGTTTTCGGAACTTTGCAGCATTTGGATTTGTGCTAAAATATACTAGCGCAAGTGGAATTGCAGTGGGCTTAATGTGATGATGACACGAGTGCCTGAAGGGCAGACTTATGACAGTCAAAGAGGAGATGTAGAAGACTTTTCCTGAGGAGTTTGAGGCAGGAAAAGGATGTTGAGGTAACATCGATATTATGATGATTTAATTATAACTCAAAGAAGAGACAGAGGTTTCTAACTTTGATAACTGGATCAGGAAAAGCTCCCACTGAAAACGGACCAGGCATGGGACCAAAGTGATGCAGAGCCTCCAAGAAAAAGGATTTTACAGTTCAGGTTAAGAAAGTTTGTAACTGTCCACTTATCTGTGATAGACCTTCATTTTGACAAGTTTTGTACAGATTAATCAAGGACATTTCTTGGGTCAAACTGAGATATTTTGGTGAAGACAAGAGAGATTTGTTGCTGGAAGCAAATAATAAAACAAGTGAACCTAGTTTGTTTGATTATTGATGAAACATCTTTGTTGCGATAATGGAGACAATGTGTGAAGTACCATTGAAACATTTGAGAGTAAGGTGACATTTAAGGCCTGACTCCTGGACAACAGCGAATATAAGGGACTCTTAATTGGTCAGGGTACTTTTTGGTTGGATAATATGCAAAATACATAATGTAACAGAACAGTAAAAGACATTTGATCAGCTAGGGACATTTGTGGGAAAGGTTACTCATGGACATGTAGTAGAATCCAAATACATCATTGGTGTTAAGAGAAATGAAATTTGCGTTTCGCTCATTAGGCTACATTCATATCATAGTACAATTTACTGCTCCTGCATATGAACAAAAGATCGCTAGAAGCTGTTGAATGCGCTGCTTTTGTTTAATAGCATCCTCGAGCCAAATATTGACACGAGGATGCATTTCGCGCTACAATGTAGCGTGTAAAGACAGAGTAGCATTTCATGTAATTAGGCGTAATTTCACGAACATTTTGCCGACATTTTTCACAATCTTGCAAAAGCAATATACACTCCTAGAAATAATACGCCATAACTACAGATATGCAATTGTTA
This sequence comes from Calotriton arnoldi, assembly GCA_963921515.1. Lineage (NCBI taxonomy): Eukaryota > Metazoa > Chordata > Amphibia > Caudata > Salamandridae > Calotriton > Calotriton arnoldi. The sequence continues at coordinate 1,061,683 of CAWUFW010003050.1, read as the reverse complement.
TAGCACACTTTAGGCCTCAGTCTGTCTTCTCATCAACCCACCAACATTTGTGTTTGCTGTACACCAATTTGTGAAATGTGTTTGAAGATTATCTAACTTCCTCTCCCCATGCATGTTTCAACTTACTTTGTAAATCCTTCCATCATATGCGTTTTTATTCTCTCAGTTTAGGCCTAATGTATCTACATAAGGTCTTTGGTTTTGCAGAGTTTGCCTACCTGCATCTTTGCTGGAGTGTTCCGTTTTAAAAGGTACACTTGCAAGAAATACCTTGCGTTCATTGTTGCAATGCTTCTGTGCTTTTGTTGGCTCTAGGAAATCACAGTTATAGACTGGATACCTTTTTGCCCATTTATGGATCATTAGCTCTTGAAGTTAACTGTTTAAACTAACATCTTGTAAGTAATAGCAGTGGTTGTTATGCTGGTCACGTGCTTTCTGTAATGTGTATTGAAACTCAAACAAGTGAAATGCATTTTCTGGCATTATGTTTCTAAATCATTTATCTGAGACTGTAAACTTCTAATAAAAAAATTATACCAGCTTTCACTAAATATACAGCCAACTCTCCATCTGGGCTATCTGGACCATTCTTGAGTGAGCTGGATATATCTTAGCATATGATTAAACCCCAACTGGCCTAGTTAACTTTGCAGTATGGCCATATATGGAACTGAAAATACAATAATGACAAGAAGTTAAAATGGCATGGAGATTTAAATTTCATCTGTGGACCGAAGCACATATTATGAAACCTACTAAGCTGATAAGGAAAACCTATTGTCACACCTACATGATTAGCTGGACTGCTGCAGCTTTTAAACCTGCAGACAGACTATTCAAAATAACCCTTTTTCATTTTTAGTAAGTCACCATAAGTAGGCTTTGTAGCCCACAAAGTAGGGTGGTACATATTTGAAGTTGGGGCATATAAGAAATTATGGTGGCATGTTCCTACAGTGACTAGCCCCCAAAACATATTTTCACTGTATATAGCTGCAGCTGTTTCCATGGGAAAAACATAAATACAATTAAAATATCATTTTTGGCAATTTTGGAACAGTCAGCTAATTAGCTCTTACCTACCTGCAGCCGCCTCCCTGTCAGAGCTTTCCTCTAGATGAAGTGTGAAAATAGCTCTCAGAGCAGAGACAATGGCTTGGAATGTTTGACAAGAGCAGAGCAGAGCCATGGGACATATTTTTTTAAATAATTTCTTTATTTTATTAAATTAGTACAGTACAAACAGTGTACTAAAAACAATTCCAGAGAGTTGATTCAACATCCCAGGCATGTCGTAAAGTAGCATTATGCCGGCACAAAGGGACTAATGTATACAACAATTAAAAATGGGAATTATTACTCGTTAACTCTTCTTCCCTGTATGTCAACCCCACACGGCATGCCTACCAGTGAATCTCAACCCTGAGAATCCTGTGCATCCTCTTCCGTGACCCTGGGTATTTCCCTGAAACTATCAAATGTCACATTCCATGTTTGCAGGTGCTCCTTGGCATGGTCCTCTTTCCTACATTGCCAAAGTCACACCTCTTCGGCAACAGCCCATTCTGTAACATTTTTAATCAATGTTTGTAGGGTTTGGTGCAGAAACTGGGGAGGGATTTACTCCTAACTTTAGATTAGGAGGTAGCAGAGGCCTATGCCCACATGAATGATGCGTAAGTTTGGTCTCACCCATGAAGAGCATCACAAGAAGTAATGGCATACACACACAGGCAGTCATTCACTCATTACTGTTATGGCATTCCATTTGTTCCAAGGAAAAAACTGGTTTTAACAGATCACTCATAGTAGATTGTCTAAAATTAGACAATGCTTATAACAGCTCATGGTTAGCCCCTACAAGGACCCAGTTGCGGCTCGCTGAGGAAGTGGTGCGGGCAGTGGCGCGGGCGGGGAGGGCAGGGTGGGGGTAGTGGACTCAGACTTACTACGGACAGAACTCCCTCTGAGTTTTGTCCGTCATATGTCTGAGTTCACTACTCCCCACCCTGCCCCTACCCCACCCCTCCCCACAGCCCCGCACCACTCCTCGGTGAGCCGTCACTGCAAGGACCATGAATCACATGATTGGTATTTCGTTGGGTGTCATTGACCCAGGGGCTACTGTTAAAATGTTCAAATTAGAATTGAAATGTAGGTGTAATTTGTGCTTGAAGAGAGAAGACAGCCGTGACCGCTACCACCCCCCGCTCTTCTATCATTTTGCCGAGGGCGGCAAACGCAGGGGCCGCCACGGGCAGCCTAAGGCCTAGCTACGCCCCTGCATGTAACCTGCTACTAACAAATGAAGCTGTACGACCTTACTTACTGTTTGTGACAAACACGCATCAGCTCTTCGTATTGGCCCACTTTTGTCTAAATTTGATCGATCATATAGTAGCATTTCCCGAAATTGTTGTCTTGTGCAAAGGCTCTCGAGCCCTTTCCTTGTGATCAGACTTCAAAATAAAGCACTTTGCACTTTATTTTATTTTGTAAATTCTACGAAAATCCAAACGCTCGGTACGTTAAGCCCTTAGTGCAGAATTTAAACAATGTAGACCAGCACTTATTTTCCTGCAGAAATTAGAAACTAGGTTTACGTGTCTGTCATTGATCTAATATTTAAATAAATTGTTGGAAATCAATGTGGAACTAGCTCGTTCTTTTAAGTGTAATACATTTGTATCTGTATTTGTATGGCAAATGTAATTTATACCAATTTAATGTCTTATGTTTATGCATTAATTTTAAAATTGTTTAATACTTTTATGGTTTTTATAAACTGAATCAAGAATATGGATTTACTACCTGACTACCTGAAGAGCAATAGCGTAGACCCATCTGACACCCATTGCTAGTCGAAACATATAAATATTGTTTCCTTACCCGAAACAAAGAACCAGAAACCTGCATCCATCTTCTTCCATTGTTGACCACTGAACACAAACGTGGAAAAAGACTGTAGTATGGAGTTTGGGGGAAAATAAAATGATGGCAAAAAAGAAATAAAAATAGAATTTAACTACATTGAACTCTAAATAAAATATGTCTATATTTTTATTTTTTAAAATCTTTTACAATATTATATTAATTTTTGCAAATGCATTTTTTTTCATATGCTTACAAATATTTTTAAAGATGTTTCTATGTGATATTTACCAATATGTTCTCTGTTTATTGTACCTAAATTATTATGTAATGAGAAGTAACTCTGTTTTATTTACAATCAATAAATATTATATCTGCAGTTCCAGATACATTGTGAGAGGTGCATATATTTCTGGGGTTTGTGGGGTTAGTGTTACCAGTTTAACTCTAATCTCTGAAACATTGGGGGAAGTTCATATATTTGGATAGGTCAGATTTACTATTCTAGCCCCAGCCCCACTAATTTATGGAATGTGCATATATGTGGTAGGAGGACAAGGGTGAGATGTACTCATCTAACTCTAATCCAATAGACACTGCGAAAAGTGGAACCATTTATATTTTGTGATGCATAATTTATTATTCTAACTTCACTCCCACAAACATTGTAGAGACTTCATATATTTGGGGAGGTGTTAGTTATTATCCAGTTATATAAACATTTAGGAACGGGCATATATTTTGGGAGAAGAGATGAGGTTTACTATTCTATCTCCAGTCCTGCAAAGATTGAGAAAAGCGCATATGTTTGGGGTGATCAGATATACTATTCTAACCCGAGCCCCACAAACATTGTGAAATGTTTACATATTTGAGAAGGTGTGATTTATTATTCTAACTCTAGTCAGAATTAATGGGGAAAGTTCCTTTATGATTAGGATGGGTCAGATTTCCGATTCTAATTCCAGTCCAATTAACATTTTAAAACCAGCATATGCAAATATTTATTGGGGGAGTGGAGTATTTACTGCTTTATCACCAGCCTCATAAACATTGGTCAATGTACATATATGGGGATGTCAAACTTAAATCCAAGCACACAAAATGTATACAATTTTAATTTATGTTGGGTAAGAAATAATACCTATACTGACAACAATCCTACTATTTATCATTATTATCATTATTATTAAATAATAAAAAGGAAAAACTTTATCATATTAAATGAATTTACAAATGAAGTGTATTTAATTTTTAAAGATTCTTTTCTTTTTAATAAATCATTATTTTTTATTTTATAAAGTTTTAAACCTCAACAAATATACAGACATTAATGTCAAAACTGAACACTATTCTTTACGTAGGTTATTCTTTAAAATGTTCAAACACAATAAAAAATACATTTAATAAACCATTACACTACACAATAATAACCAATATCTATGCAAAATAATATTTCTAAACTATCAAACCAATACCCCTCAAAGTTTGCACCTGTTTTTTTATTTTGAATATTCAAAAAATACAAAATTAAGAAACCCCAATATTTTATCCTATCATTTTTTAAATGCGTTTATAAATTTGTTGATAATAACATCACCACTAATAATAATAACAATAATAATAATAATAATAATAATAATAATAATCATAATAGAAAGACTGTCATATTAATTATTATATCGATAAATAAAACACTATGTGCCACATTCCCAAATAAGCCCAACTTCCCAAAAATTAACATAATTTGTTAAACAATACTGTAATATAGAATCTAAATAAAAACTACTCAAATAATAACAGAAATACATATGTATTTAATGTTATTGTATTTAATATAAAACCCAATCCTCCAGTAAATCCCAAAACAAAAAGGGCAATAAATGTAACATATATTTATTCATAAAATTAAAACTAATTATATCAATATTAGCTAACACAATGTTTTAGTATACTATATTTTTAACAGTAACATTAATAAAAACCATAAAAACTCTTTACGCTTACCTTCAATAATATATCCCATAGTATTTTGGCACTCACAATATTTACACCATGGTAATAAGCTGTAACAACATTTTGGAGTCTATATTTGTTTACCATAACCCCTGATATGGCCTATGAGAGAGTCACTGATGTGTGCTGGGTCTATGCCATTGATCCTTTTATTGGCATGTCAGAAGGTTACGGAAACAAAGGAATGCTAGAAATCCTTCTGAATTGAATAACCAGTCAATCATTCAATCAATCAATCAATCCATCAATCAATCAATCAATCAATCAATAAAGTAGTATTTGTATAGTGCAGCTGATCACCCTGGGGGTATCCAGGCACTGTACTGCAGGAATCAGTTAAAGAGTCAGGTCTCTAGTCCCTTCATGAAGTAGACAGTGGAGGAGAAGTGCGGAGGTGGAGGGGAAGGGGGTTCCAGGCTTTGGCTGTGAAATGGGAGAAGGAGCGTCCTCTAGAGCGGCTGCAACAGATACTTGGGGGTCATTACAATGGTGGACGGACCTCAGTCCATCCGCCATTGTATCAGGTTTGGGGCCGGCGGCCTACGATGTGACCTACCCACCATCCGAATTATGATGCGACCGCCACCGTGGCAGCTGCATTACCTATATTTTGTATGGTGGCAGGGATGCGGTCAGCAGCCCCCCGCAATACAAAAATTAGGGTGCAGACATATCCCTGCACTACGTGGCAGGCACCATGCGGTGCCTGCCAAATGGTGCAGGGATATGTAAGGGGGCGCCATAGGTGCCCCCCAGGGTACATTTCCCTGCCCCAGGGATTAAGGGGGGCCCGCTACGGGCCCCCAAATCCGTTTCCACCAGCCATTTTGCTGTAGGTTGACCGCCGCAGAACAACCAGGGGAAAGGGATGTCATAATCCCTACAGCGCTGCCTGGCAGGCACCGCCACAATGCAGGGATTAGCAGTTGATCGGATGGGCAGTCGGATTTGATCCACCCGTCTGGACCGTGGCGGTTGGTCTTTCCGACTGCCATGCTTTCCCGCCGCCATCATAATATGGTGGGGGAAAACTGCATTGCGATGGCGGAGGGACCGCCACCGACATGCTGTTGGTGGCGGTCCCTCTGCCATCGCAATGAGGCCCTAGGTGTCTGAGCGAGGGCGATGTGTGCAGAGCTGAGGTTTCTGGAGGGTTGGCAGAGAACCAGGCGGTGGTTCATGTAGTCTGGTCCTTGGTTGTGTAGGGCTTTGTATGCGCATCTCTTCTGGATGGGGAGCCAGTGGAGGTCTTTCAGGTGCTGGGTGATGTGTGTTCTCTGGGGCAGGTTGAGAATCAGTCTGGCTGCTGTGTTCTGGTTTGTCTGAAGTCTTTGCAAGAGTTTGTTGGAGGTGCCAGCATAGAGTGAGTTGCCGTAGTCGAGCTAGCTGGAGATGAGGGCCTGCATCACAGTTTTCCTTGTGCTGATAGGGAGCCATCTGAAGAATTTGCGGAGCATACAGATCGTGTGGAAGCAGGCTGAGGTGACGGCGTTGGACCTGACATTTCATGGAGAGTTCACTGTCCAGTATGATGCCAAAGATGCAGGCGTGGTCTTTCGGCATGGGGGTGGGTCCGAGCTCCGCTGGCCACCAGGACTCGCTCCAAAGGGCAGTGTGTCTGCCAAAAATTAGCATTTTCCTTTTGTCTGTGTTGAGTGTCAGGCAGTTGTCTTGTATCCATGTCGAGACATTCTTTATGTAGTTGTGGAAGTTGGTCTTCCTCAAGGTGGCGTTCGTTGAGAGTGAGAGGACGAGTTGAGTGTTGTCGGCGTAGGAGATGATGTTGATGTCGTGCTATTTGATGGTGTTTGTGAGTGGCGACATGTAGATGTTGAAGAGGGTGGGGCTGAGGGATGAGCCTTGGGGAATTCCGCAGATGGTGTGCTTGGGTTGCAAAGTGAAGGGAGGGAGGCGAACTCTCTGGGTGCAGCCTGTGAGGAAGGATGCCATCCATCTGAGTGCATTGTCTGTGATTTCAGTCTGGTGCAGCCGGTCAATAAGTGTGTGGTGGGAGACGGTGTCGAAACTTGTGGAGAGATCCAGGAGGATGAGGGGGCTGATTCTCCTTTGTTGAGTAGGGCTTCCGTATAAGCATAAAGTTTGGGCATTCGAATCAGGGGTTTATTGACCCCCATATGAAATCCTTGATCAGAGAATCGATGGAGGGCAAGAGGAAACAGGGAACGCGAATCTGTAGCCCCCGAGTACGTAGTTGAGCTGTGGTGCTGTCACCATCTTTACGGCCTGCACTCTGCCCCAGAGAGATAAATTGAGATGGGTCTATTTTGCAAAGTCTAGTTGGGAGGATGCGAACATAGTGGATAGGTTGTCTTGTTCTAGATGGTGCAGTCCCCTGGATAGGTAAATGCCTAGATATTTCAGGTCTTTCAGCATCCATTCCCTTCCACACCCCGTATGCAAACTTGGGTCATCACTATACACATCGGAATTGCCTTACATTTCCCCAATTTACTCTATAACTGAAAAATTCTGAGAAAGAACCTAGTAATGACATCAGGGCCAGTATGAACGTCCGTGATTGGTAGACCATTATCAGAATATCGTCAGCATATAAGAAAAAGTGAATGGGTCACGCCACGATTGGAACATCATGTATAAGGGGTGACATCCTGATGGCAATGGCTAAAGGCTCAAGGGCCAAAATAAAAGTAAGGGGGAGAGCAGACATCCCTGCCATGTGCTCCTCTTGATGCAAATCGTATAGGATAGATGGCATCCACAGTTAACCTGCTCCGTCTGCCCCTCATAGAGACATTTAACTTTAGAAATAAAGTCCCGGTAGAGGCCAAAGTGCTCCATAACCCAAAGCACGTAAGGCCATTCAACACAGTTGAATGACTTCTATGTGTCAAGCAACAGCACCACCCGTTCATCATCAGCACTTTGCAAGTCCCAGAGGAATGAATGAATGAATGAAGTGAGACTTATATAGCGCATGGCTACCTTGAGGCCTCCCAGCGCTGCGGACGGAACAAGCGGGCCAGGAGCAAGTGCTAGAAAGGGATGTTAAAGAGATGGGTTTTCAAGAGTTTTCGAAATGCCAACAAGTTGGACTCCTTCCGCAGATGGAGGGGGAGGGAATTCCAGGAGTTTGCGGCATTGAAAGAGAAGGAGCGCATGCCCCATCTGGCTCTCCGTATTCTGTGCGTAACGGCAGAAAAGGTGAGACTGGAGCGGAGGTTCCTGGCTGGGTGATAGGGTGTAACCAGGGATTGGGAGATGGCCGGGCCATACTTCCAGAAGGCCTTGTGTGCCAGACACATGGCTTTGAACAGGATCCTTGCCCTGGTAGGGAGCCAATGGAGGTTCCTTAATGCTGGTTTAGCGGATTGTCTGCGGGGAATCTGAAGGAGCAGACGAGCGGCACAATTTTGGATGATCTGGAGTTTATAGATGGTGGATAGAGGGGCTCCCAGATAAAGAACATTTCCATAATCTAGGCGAGAGAGGATGAGGGCCTGGACCAGGATTCTTCTCGCCTGAAATGGGAGAAGGGGGAGGATCTTACGGAGCATCCTCAGCAAGCCAAAGCAGGAGGCTGAGAGCTTGGTAGCCTGATAGTTGAAGCTAAGGGAGTGGTCAAGCCACATGTCAAGGCTCTTAATCTGGTCCTTGGAGTCTGGGGCCGGGCCGAGACTGGGAGGCCATAGCAGTGCAGGGTTGAAGGAGGGAGAATTTCCGAGAAGCATAAGCTCGGTTTTGTCTCCGTTCAGTTTGAGACAGGAGAGTTCCATCCACTTGGCAACCTCCTCTAGGCAGGGGCCTAGGGTGCTAGATGACTGCTCGGGATGATTAAGTGCTACCACGAGTTGCATGTCATCTGCATCGGTGATGATCTTTATGCCAAATGGATGGACAATCTCCGCCAGGGGTCTCATATAGATGTTAAAAAATGTGGGGCTTAAGGCGGAGCCCTGGGGAACCCCACAACTGAGCGGCAGCCGATTGGAGACAACATCTCCTTCAAACACCTGGAAGAAGCGGTCACTAAGGAAGGACTAGAACCATGCTAGTGCAGTGCCGGATACTCCTAAGCTCTTAGGAGCTCCTAAGGAGGTGGGCCAATATGCGCATATGATTCAGAGAGGAGTGTCTAGGCACGTAGCCCACCTGTAATGTGTGGGTCAGGGATGGAATAACCCTTCGAAGTCGGTTAGCAAGGACATTGGCCAGAATCTTCTTGGCAACATTCAAAAGAGAGATAGAGCAGTGGCAACCACAGGCGGGAGGGTCCTTCCCATCTTTAAGAAGTACCCTGATGAGAGCCTTATTGGAAAGAGGGGGCCCAAGATACCAGATGTGGATGCCTCCTGAAACGCTTGGTGTAACATCTGTGCCATTTGCAGTGAACATGTCTTATAAAATTCCACAGGGAAGCCATCTTCATCTGATGATTTGCACGTTGGCAAACTGTCTATAGCATCTTCAACTTCATTGAGGGTGATGTCCCCTGCCAAAGAGCTCTGCCTTTGTCCTACAACACCAGCAAGTGAACAGAGGCTAGGAACTGGTCTGCCATAGGCGTGAGATAGCGACTTTCAGAGTAATAAAGGTGGTCATAAAAGGAGGCAAATGCCTCTGTAATATCCGCAGGGTGCATAAGAAGGAAGCCAGTGAGGGTCGTGAATGATCGGTATGGAGAGTTGGGCCTCTCGTTGGTGCAGTTCAAAGACTAAAATGTGGCCTGCCTTTTCTCCCCTCTCATTGTGCTTTCATTTGAGTTCAGTGAGCGCCTTCTCCATGGCAGAGCTGTAGAGTGTGGTATATTCAAATTAAGCAGCCTCCGGCCTGTGACGATTGACAAGCGAGGGTATCTTGTTATGGGATGCCATATGGGAGGACACCAGCATTTCCAGACATGTCCTCTCACCAGCTCAGCGGTGCTTCACCAATGCACTGTCTCTCATCAAGAGGCCACTCGAAGTGACCTTCCCGGCTGCCCAAACCACCTGAGGCGAGGCAACTGAGTGCTCATTTTCCACTCAGTAGATTCTAACAGGAGCAATCAGTGCCGCTTGTCCTGCGAAAGGTTATATCTGGAGGCCTGCATATACCACATACTGGTTGCCAGGGGCCTAGTCCCCAACCTCACCTCCAGTAGTATTAGGCAATGATCTGTGAGGCCTCCTGATAGGATCTTAGAGTGAAATGGGTAGGAGAGAATTGAGTGGTTCAGCAGGAAATAATCAACACTAGAGGAAGTATTATGGATCGTCGAAGTGTAAGTGTAGTCCTCATCCGAGGGGTGGGCAAGGTGCCAAACATCCACTAGGCCGTGGTCAGCCAGCAGGTCCATGAGCTGAGCCCTGTCCAAGGCATTGTGTCGGTCAGGTGGACCAGTCCAGTTGAGGATAGCATCAAGTGTCACATTCCAGTCAACCTCCACTATCAGTTTCACCATGCCAAATTCCGTAAGGAGAATGGTAAGATGGCTAAAGTCAGCAGCCCCTTTGCTCGCAGTTTCATATACTAAACCCAAGACAACAATGTGTGTTCTTATTTTCAATTTCACAAAGATGTACCTGCCCTCCGGATCTGTCCAGGTTTTCAATAGGGTATGTGGGAGTAATTTATGTATCAAGATAGCAACCCCACATTTTCTGTATGATCGGGAAGAGGTCTAGCGAGTAGGGGATCCAGGATCAAAATCTATAGTGCGGCTACTCCCCTCCACCTATCCCACCCAGTCCCTGTGTAACTTTTCCCCTCACCTGTGGGCAGGTGCAATTCCTGTAGGAATGCAAAATCAGAATTGTGGTGGTGGAAGTTTTTAAGGATCTTTTTATGTTTAACAAAACTGGACAGGCCAATAACATTCATGGACACGACACAGAGGGTCCTGTTCCGAGACGGCAGATGAGATATCACTATGTATAGAGGAGGGTGCCCACTTGTATATTATAGGGGGAAGGTAGGTGCCTGTGCCCTATAGCATGTACCCAATGGGAAGACAGCCACACGAGAGTGTAACGTAGGACACAGTTATGGTTTCTAACTTATACCTTGTCTACAGAAGGCTTATTTAATTGAATATGCCAATTTGATTTGCTGACAATCTAATCTATGGTGGGGCACATTTACTCTAATATTCTTGAGGACAACATCACCCTGATCCTGAATAGGGTGCTTTATCTTTGAATTATCTGATACGATAGCTTCATCACAGGCACCATGTTAATGGTGGTAATTTCTGCCATAGTGTGGGTGGTTGTGGAAAGAAGGTGCTAAGGCACAAATGTAATACATTTTGAATACATTAAAGATTAAGAAGGCTCATAGAAGAGAGGAACCCATTGAAGTGAAAATATAGTAAATTTATAATGTGTACACTAGTATGATAGGTATATCTCTGCTAATGCGTGGCTTTGGTAGAGGGTTGGGCAAGGTGCAACCTGCTGCGTTGGTACATTCTTGTTTTGTTTGGAAATGTTATTTCAATTCTGTGCAACATAGAAGTAATTTTTGTGCCGTTGTCCAGTGCTTCCTACATGACTCATGTTTTGTGAAAAGAAATGTCAGTTTAATATATAATGGACCATAGACCAATGAATGTTAATATTAGTTGTAATTTGTATTATGTTTGTGTATTGCGAATTTTGTGCCAGTAGTAGGAAACATATGTAAAATCAAATAGTGCATTTTAACGTTGGATGGGCGCATGATTCTATAGTAAATACATTTTAGTTCTCACTGGACAATATTAAGCGCCTCATTACGAGTTTGGCGGTAAGGCAACCACCATTGAAATGGTATTGGAAACCCCACCGCCAAGTTGGCGGTCCACCTACCATATTATGATGTTGGCAGTTTGGAGAATGAAAGACCGCTGGAGCACCGCCGCCACCGTCAACCAGTTGCCGACCACCTCGATGGCTGCATGTACAAAGCAACTGTCAGAGGGCGGTACAGACAAGTTCATTGCTGTCGAAATTACGAGCTGGCTTTCCATAGAGCCGACCATGGTGGGAAGACTGCCTGCTTTGAGTCGGTGGAATCGAAGGAATACGGGTGCATACTCACCTATTTCCCTTTTGCCTCCAGTCTTTCACATGGATCCCTTCCTCCAGGTCACCCCTTCATAGCAGCATCTAGACCCCGAAGAAAAGGACCCTGTTGGTGCTGAAATCCAGGTAAGTCCATTTTGCAGTTTTTGTCTGGACTGGGCACATATGGTGCAGACTCCAGCAATGGGAAAGTACTCGTAGTCGGTATTTTTAATGCATATGTGTACATTTAACACTTGTGCAGTCAAAATATAAACACATAAATCGTCACATATGAAAAATATTCCCTGCCATCAGAAACACCGTTACTGGCCTAGCGGTGATATCGTAATACAGCGGGCAGGAGACTGAGGCAATTTTCTTGGGACCGCTGAACTCATAATCATCAGGCCTTAAAGTTCAGCAATTTAACTTTGAACCTGTTTTTATAATTCTGAATGTGTTGACTGATAAATTTTGCTGTTGAGTATATTTAAAGGTTGGCTTCTGACCTCTGAGTAAATTATATAGATGATCATAGTATTGATGTGCAGCTGGCAGATTGTCTTTCCAGCAGTTAAACGAAAACTGTGTGAGGTATAAATATACCACAAGTATCATATTTGGATATTGCAACGATGTGGGTGTCTCAGCAGCACAAACCTGTCTTCCATCATCACCTCAGTGTTAATGTTTCTACCACACATTTCAAAGCAACACCTCTGCATGTGACATATTATTAAAAAGGCTTGCACAGGTGCTCGGGTGGTGACGTTTTGAGCTGTGCTTGCTGGGGTTTATAATGAGTGGTAACGTGGTGAAGTGGACTGCACAGCTTGGCGGTAGTTAAGCTCTCTGTAATTTGTACTACTTTAGCATCTGCTATAATGCCCAGTTAACACCAGCACTATTTCCACTCTGACTTTCTTCATACTAAAGTTGCCCTAAGATTAGTCCTTTTGTCTCCAGATCATTGGAGGAGTGTTATTAATTAATGAATAGTTCGATGAAGCGTGGGCTTGCTAACATTTCAGATGGTTGCATAAACCCCTTTGGGCAGACATCACTAGTCTGCTGAAAAGAATATTGTCGTGTTATCTCGGACATATCTTGAGAGGTACATGCCATTTTCAGTCCTTAAATCGGCGAAGCGAACGATCATGGCCACTTTAAGATGGAAGTCCACAATTCACCTACCTGGGTCCGATTCACAAAGATTCTGCTATCAATAGGTGTGACTTACTTTTGTAATACTTCTGCATAAATACTGAATTCCAGTAGTAAGCCAGGTGTTCTCATGGTTTGCTCCTGATATTCATCAGAAAGTCAAAAGTGTTATAAGAGTAAGTCATGGAGAATTGGGGTCATAGTGTATGATTGTGTGTCGAATTAAAGACGCTACAGTTCTGATTTTATTACTATTGCCTGCATATCAACAGCAATACCTTGTTTCGGTATAGTGCTTTATTTGTCGTGCCAGTTTTGAACTTCCAACTTGCAGGTCAAACAAAATGTTTGCTGGCAGCTCTTAACTCACTGAGCTATCTTTTCATCTGTCGATTGCAACACTTACCATAGAAATAGGGCAATTTTCCTCTCAAATACCATATAGAAATATACAGTTTCTTTCCAAGAGCATGTTTAGAATGTCAGAATGCCGCCGCCGGGCGTCTTTAATTACGATGATAAATGCATTTCCAGCTTCTTGTGGAAGCTGAAAAGAATCTGCTGTCCTGGACACTTTATCGTAAGTAAAATAACTGCTTCTGTTCTGCTTGTTTAGATGCAGAAATAGGATTGTGCCTCTTAGCAGCTAAATGGGAAAATAAATGAGCTGAGAAGAATCCTTAAGAAACCTATAAAAGCAAACCACACATGGAAAGCTTAGGTGTACAGTTACATATGAAAATGAGTTTAATGGTGTAGTGTTCTGAAAATGTAGGCTTGTCGGTGTTTTCCCCGAATGACCAAAAGATGGCAGCAATCCATCCATATTGCAATAGCAATATTTTGTTTATGCATTTTTTTAAGCTGAAGTCACAGATACAGTGGATGAGTTATTTTTCCAGTTACATCAGGTAATCTCTTTGTTCAGGGTGATACATAAGAACTTGAACTGGCAATATAAGAAGAACATGGCATGCAGCAGTTGACCAATACAAATTCAGGTGAGAAACGGCGGGTAATGCCCCATTTCCCATGGTTTCGTATCCACTTGCCCCACATTAAAAAAAATATTAAATGAAGGTGGGATGGCTGCAGAACAAGAATTCCTCATTCCCTGCAGTGAGGAGTGAACGAAGCAAGGAATCCTTGTGACATCCAGCACTCCTGGGGCTCAATCATGAAAATACCTTAATGGTAATTACATTAAGTTATCTGCAATGTCCAGGCCTTGACAGTGCTCTTCAAAGCAACTTTTATTCTGATTACACATGTTGTCTCCCGCCATGATTATCTGACTACAACTTGACTTGAGCATCGTAATCTATGAAGCAATAGCAAGGCTCCTGAAAAATCGGTTTGCCGTAGACAAAGCTCTTTTAATTTCATTAAAATTCATAAGATGAAGATATTACAGCTACAGCAGACAACCACAAATACCCGCTCAAGAAATTGGATTTAAACTTAAAAATTGAGGGGCATATTCACAAGGAGTTATCGCCGCGTTAGCGGCACTTTTCTGTCGCTAATGCGGCGATAATTTTATTGCTCTATTATCAAGCAGTCGCTAACAGCCGTTAGCGACAGTTTTTAGGCGAAAACGTCCGTTGTAAAGATCGCCACTTCTGTTAGCGATAATTATATGCAGGAGAGGCGTTCTCGTGCAAAAACGGCTGCAAACCCCACTACTCCATATTCACAAGGGGATCCCTGAAGTTCTGAAGACCAAAAACTGTCTCTAACTGCAGTTAGAGCCAGTTACTTAAGACCAGAAAATAGCTGGTCTTAAAAATGGGGATAACACTTGGGGCCTCATCTCAGCAGGTTTTGGTGCTGGACAGCGCTGCAAGCAATGTTGCAGCGCTGCCCTGCGACAAAACTACAGTGCAGGAATGCTCACCATCAATAAGATAGTGCGCATTCCTGGGCTCCAGTCATGAAAAGTGTTACAGCGCTGCGAAAAGACAGCGTTGCCACACTACTCACTACGCCCTTCTTGCGACAGCATGGATGCGCTGTATTCTCTGGACAGTGCTCCATGACGCAAGTAATGACAGATACGTCAGGAATCCTAACGTATCTGTCTGCGTTAAGTCACGCATTGCTGCAGTCGTGTCAATGCATGGGGCCAGCCTATGCCTGTGGCCCTGCGTCATCCTCACGCCTGCCATCAGGCAGGCGGAAGGTACTGACGCAGTGCCGTTCATGAGGGGTGCCCGAATGTCGGCGCTGTTGGAGATCCATCGGTGGTGGTTGCAGCGCTGCGGTGTCATATTTTGGAAGCATTGGTGGAGTGTTGGTGCGGAGGGAGTTGACGAGACATTCTTCGGTGGCCTTGATCCAGCTGTGAGGGGGTGCGATGATGGCGGTGGCGTCCGGTGGGCAAGGTGAAGACGTGATGTTACCAATGATGGTCGGTCCAGGAGAGTCCGGTGTTGTGGCTGTAGTTGAAGTTCCCACTGGCGGAGGTGACGTGCTCGACCGTGTGTCCTGCTATGTGGCTTGTTGAGGTGACTTGCTGCTTGCGTCTGATGTAGGGGACCTTCCCCCAGGAGGGGGTGGTGTCCTGGTCACTGGGGTTGTCCAGGTGGAGCATGAGTTCACCGAGTAGGATGTCATCGGTGGATGGGAGACCCTGGGGTGCAATGAGGTCTACAATGGTATTGGAGAATGGGGGCCATGGCCCGGGGGCCTGCACATGAGGGTGCCGCAGAGGATGTGCTTGGCGTTGGTCCGGATCTGGGAGTTGAGGTGGTCCATGGTCACCCTTGGGTCATTAGGAGTGCGTGGTCAGTCGGAGTGTGCTTCTGTAGGTGATGGCAATGCCTCCTCCTTGATGCTCGGGGTGCTCCTTGCGGGTGACACTGCAGCCGTCAGTGATGGCGATGGCGATGTCCGGTCCGGAGCAGAGGTTGGTCCTGGCAGGCGAGGTGGCGTCCAGGGTTGATGGTGAGGAGGGTGCTGGCGTCGTAGCAGTGGAGTGTCCAAGAGGAAGGCTCCTTGGTGCAGAGCGCGGTCCAGGGGCAGACGGACGCAAACGGCGTAGCATATGGGTTGCCTTTGGCACGGGAGACGACCATTACAACGCAGGCAGTACATCGTTAACAATGCAACTCTGACAACGCAGGTGCCTTTACATCGCATTTGATTACAACGCATTGTGCGGTCAGTAATGGGGTAATTTAAAGTTTTTCGGGTGGGTATGGGTTTTGGATGTAAAATATGGAAATTGGGGCGTGTTTTGGGGTAAAATATGGAAATTGGGGTGTGCATTTGGGTCAAATTTGATTTTTGGGTGTGTTATGGGGGCTCAAAAAGGAATTCCAGGGTTCACGGTTGGGTTTGGGATGCAAAGGTTAGTTATGGGTTGCACTCACTGAAGTGGGAATAGTGAGATTAATGTCTCCGCTATGCAACACCTACTTTACTGTTGCAATGTGCCTAGTATTAGTATGCATTTGAATGGAATGCGATGTTATGGCATGCGTCGCAACCACATATGTGCCTTTGGCACACGAGTGGTACGCCCGCTGTGCATGGGTGCACAGCGGCCGCCATTGAGAAGTGCTGGGGGGCTGGACAGCTGTGAGGTGGTAAACGCTGGAAAGAACACTGGATGGGGCGTGGACGCGGGGATGTGTGTGTGAGCGGGTGTTGTAAAAAAATGTATGAGGGAAGTCTTACCTCGAAGTCGGGTCCCGTGTCTTCATAGCTCCTGCTCTCCTGCGTCTGCTTCCAGTAAAAGGAAGTAGGCAGCCAGGTTCCCTCCCCTGAGTCAATCACAACGGTGCGATGCGGTGGTGGGATTGGTAATTGGCAACGGGACAAGTCATGCAGCCAAGGGCCGGAGGGGTGGGCATGTTCTCCATGAAGGCTGTAATGCAGCCTGCATTGCAATCAGGAAAGTGCGCAGGACTGCTTTGGGCGGACTGAGTGGGCCGGCCAAACAGTCATTGCGCACTTGAGTGGGCATGCCAATCCGCCCATGCCCTGCTCCGTGTTCGGAGCAGTCCTACCCACCCTCCCACCCCTGAGGATACATAGCATGATTATATCAGTCAGTTATCCCTTGTTTTTCCCTTTTGAACCAGTTTTTTTGGCTTCTCCCAGCCCGCGCTTCCCACTTCCCCGCCGCTGCTGTCCCTGCGGCCCCGCCCCCTGTCCTCGACCGTTCCCGCCTCCCAGCTGATCGTTCCTCCCCCCTCCCCTACTAAATGGCAGCCGCTGCGCAGTAGCGCAGCGGTCATGCCGCTGGCGCGCTGAAGGCGCGCCTAAGGCAAGCCCGTCTGCGCCTGTCTGCACCCGTCCGCAACCCGACCGCGACCAGCGCCAGGAAACCTGGATCTTGAGCCACCCACTGCTACAGCATAGCCACCCTCCACGCACTCATCCCCGGAAAACTCAGAGACTGCCAACAGGCCTCGCCAAACACGACCCACGGCCAGTTCTCCTGCCTCCACTGCCGCCAGACCTGAACCACCACTTCAACCTCCAACACAGCCGACAGCTGCCTGAAGCTCAACGCCGAGAAGACAGAAGTCCTCGTCCTTGGAACCACCCCTTCAGCATGGGACAACACCTGGTGGCCGACCGCCCTCGGAAGCCCACCTACCCCCTCGGACCATGCCAAAAACCTCAGCTTCGTACTCAACTCATCCCCCACCATGAACCGACAGGTCAACGCCGTCACCTCCAGCTGCTTCAACACCATCCGCATCCTCCGCAAGACCTTCAAATGGATCCCCCGGAGTCAAGGAAGACAGTCACCCATGCACTCATCACCAGCAGACTGGACTATGGAAACACACCCTACTCCGGCATTAACAAGTCCCTACTCCGCAAACTCCAGGCACTACAGAACACCGCCGCCAGACTCGTCCTCGGCATCCCCGGGCACGAACACATCAGCCAACACCTACAAAGACTCCACTGGCTTCCCATGGAGAAAAGTGTCACCTTCTAAGTCCTCACTCACGCCGACAAATGCATACACAACAACAGACCCAAATACCTCAACGACAGAATCAACTTCCACGTACCCAAAAGAAACCTCCGATCTTCCAACCTCGCACTGGCTGAAACCCAGCACATCCACAGAGCCAGAGCAGGTGGAAGATCCTTCTCCCACATTGCAGCCAAGACCTGGAACGAGCTACTTGCAGACATCAGACGCGCCCCTCCCTGAACACCTTCAGGAAGACCCTCAAGACATGGCTCTTCAGCTAACAGATCTGCTGACCCCCTCTGCGCCTTGAGACCCTCACGGGTGAGTACCGTGCTTACAAATCCCCAGATTGATTGATTGAGTTATCTTCATGTGATGATTGTTCCTCTTCTGCACTGCTTGAGGCAGTGGGGCAATGCTCTTCCGCCAGTGCAGAAGTACCGCCACTGTGGGTGCATCATCTAGGTGTGATAGGCCTGAGCGACTCGCCCCCGGCCCTCCTGTGCTACGGGTCCCACCTTCTCCTTACCTAGACATTGACACTGTGGTGCAATCCACTGCACTCTCTCCAAATCTGTGACTCAGCCAGCAGGAGCCTCAGCCAGGTGTGATTTCACTAGGCTGGGTACAGCAGTCGCCGCCTAGTCCGCTGGTGGACCTCCCGATGCAGTTGATGTGGCAGGGCCCCCTTAGGCGTGAAGTTGCAGCGCTCACGCCACACAAGTTCGGCGTAGCACAGGGGCCTCACCCTCCACAGCATACGGCCAGTCCAACATCATCGGGCCTGTGATGTAGGGAGATGGCACACAGCGTTGGTAATCCCCTTCATGCACCCCGGTGTAGTGGTGGATCGTAGTATGCGATGCGGACCTCACTACGTTGGTGCACAGGAGCGCCTCTACCATTAACAGCTCCAAGGGTCACAAGGCGGTCTTCTCACACAGGTCAGCAACGTGTCTCCATGTGACCTGCCAGACTTCACCACCAGGTACGGGCGATCGTCGCGCCTCAATGTCTACCGCCACGGCTCATCGACTCCACAGCTCCTCCACATCCCACTCCAGGCTCCAGACGCTGGTCCAGCAAGGCATCCAGGCTTCAGACACAGGTCCAGTGAGGCATCCAGGCTCCAGACGCAGGTCCAGCGAGGCATCCAGGCTCCAGGCGCAGGTCCAGCGAGGCATCCAGGCTCCAGACGCAGGTCCAGCGAGGCATCCAGGCTCCAGACGCAGGTCCAGCGAGGCATCAAGGCTCCAGGCGCAGGTCCAGCGAGGCATCCAGGCTCCAGGCGTGGGTCCAGCGAGGCCTCCAGGCTCCAGGCGCAGGTCCAGCGAGGCATCCAGGCTCCAGACGCAGGTCCAGCGAGGCATCAAGGCTCCAGGCGCAAGTCCAGCGAGGCATCCAGGCTCCAGGCGCGGGTCCAGCGAGGCCTCCAGGCTCAGGTCCAGCGAGGCATCCAGGCTCCAGGTGCAGGTCCAGCAAGGCATCCAGGCTCCAGGCGCAGGTCCAGCAAGGCATCCAGGCTCCAGACGCAGGTCCAGCGAGGCATCAAGGCTCTCATCCTGGTCATCCTGGATGTTGGGTGGCTTGCAGGGGTTGTTGATGTGTGGTCCCTGGCTGCTCCATTCTGCATTTTATTGGTTTTTATGCCTATTTTATATTGGAGGTTGACTGATAGGCTATTTTTTGCATTAGAGGCAAAAAACTTACGTTGGGCTAACTAACGTGAGTTTTTTGCCGCTAATGGGCCTATCGGAAGTTTTCGCCCGCTAACGCCGGATTTCCTATCGCCATCGCGCTGATGTTAGCGGCAGTTTTCACCGCCGTTCCCTGATACTATCGCCATGTAGCGACGGCTGGTTAATACACCGCTAACATGGCGATAGTTTTCAGGGTTAGGCGGCGATAAAAACTGCCGCTGACTGGCGTTTCGATAGGTATTGCCGGTCCTTGAGAATATTCCCCTGAGTTTTTCTTTTCATTTGCCTGAAGGAGTTAGAGAGGAGAGATAATCCAGCTATAATTCACTGCTCCATTACAACCACGCTAGAGATGTTTTTTTCTAAAGCAAGTATATGTCTTGTAAGTGTTGATGACCAACCTCAACAATACATAGAGGACATATATACTGTGGAAATTTCTATGATTGTCCTTGTATGCAGACATGGAAGGTAGAAGGGGCTTGAGGCAACACTGTTTCTGCCAGACCTTGTGTAGGCCAGTGGACACATGAATGAAATAGCAATTTACATTGTACCAAATTAGGTACCTTCTGGAGAGAGGACATTTTGCAAATTGTACTTTTTAGCTGCAGGGGTTAGGACAACAGGAGAGATTCATCAACTGTGTCTTGAGAATAACTCAATTTGGAATTTGGAATTGGAACACTGTCTAAATGATTTTAAATACAACATGGGAAAACACTGACTTGGGGAGAAGTGCTAGACCTAAGCTAGTTGCTAAATCTAGGTGTCAACCGAACTTGTATATTAGTTTTAATTATTTGAATCATCTCCATTAAAAATGATTTCTAAAACACAGCAGAATTTGAAATGAAAACGACCATTTGATGTTGTGAATATGTTTCCTCGGTCTGACCACACCATATCTGAGAGTTTGTGCTGCTTCATGTTCTGCAGGAAATGCTGCTCATTTGAGAAACTGGTTTAATATCAGGACCCTCCAGCTCTAAAAATCTTCTCCAAAAACGTGATTGGATAACCTAGCTCAAAGAGTCACTTTGTTTGCTTTGCATAAATGGTGTGAATAACATCAAAGCTCTAGTTTACAAACCACATTTTTAATGCAATTTTTAAAAGTATATGCAAGATTCAGTATTTGATAAATGTATTTATCACATAAGATATGCTATTCAAAAGGCTTCTTATTGCCTGCTTGGGCTCTTAATCCGACTTAATAAGACATTTCCATGCAGCGACTATACGAAATTCAATCAGTCTTTATACTCAGAGAGTTCTTTATTATTGTTTTAGAAAGTTGTTTATTGAGCAATGGTCACAAAATGGGGGCATACGTATTATAGTGACTAGATCAGCCAACACATATTTTGGCACTGGTGGCAAGTCGGGCATAGATCTTCTTCATGGTTAGATTTAAAAAATAGTGGTCCAGTCAGTCACCAATGCATGTCAATGTGCATCAATTGATTGATCAACTTGTGGTGGTATCAGGATGGCACACCTACTTGGCCGTGGAGTCTAAGTATGTTCTATTGTTCCAGCTGTTTATGACAGATATGTATAGAACCATGGACCACATGGAGACCTCACGCTTGCCTGTATCCAACACATACAGGTGGAACTAGGGACCATACAGTGAACCCATGACAAAGTAGGTCTGATGGATAAGGGGTATATGATATGTGGAACTGGGTCAAATAACTGAATGGATGGATGTTAGCAAAGACAAAAGGGCAGATTAGAATAAAATCAGCAATCTAAACACAAAACAATAGACAGAAATACTTTCCTCAAATGGATTAAGAATAACCATTGATTCACACACAAAATTCACAGGTTTTGTTTTAGACAACCAACTCAAAATGGGCTTCTGTAACAACGAAATTATAAAATCAGCCACCAGGATTATAAAATAGGATCAAGGTTATAAAATACATTATACCACTCAAGAATTTTAAGAAGTGGTTCAGGTTAAGCTATAACTGGTATTACTGCTCTTACATTCATGCCTCTAAAAGCAACCACTCACACAGTAGCCAGGTTGGCCTCTAGAGCAGAATAAAGATACAACCACGTCCCCAGGTCCAAAAACGAGTAAAGTGGCTTCTATTAGTGGTTAGATTGAATTGTAAGACAACATCAATAACATTCAAAGACATTCACACATCTGCTATCAAAAAGTTAGTTGATAAATTATTAATTTCTGGCCACTCAATCACTCACAGAATCTCTGAAGCAAATATACACTAAGTCTGGAGACTTCATAGCTCAACTTCAGGCAGATGCTTTCTGAATTCCTTTCATGATACCCCACCACACTATGGTACTCTCTACTAACAACGATAAACATAACCTTACCAATTGACCTTCAGAAAACAACCCGATTGGTATCAATAGTACCTGGAGTAAGATTAACCTACTTCACTCTTACCTGTTTGCTTCATGCTCTCATGTTAAACCTGTCAGTCTTAGGGTGATCTTCCCTCAAACATTTTGCTTTTTTTACTTTACTCTTCATTATTTTTCTGATCTCATTTTTGTTGGCCTTAGGACTCTGTGCACTTTACCACTGCTAACCAGTGCTAAAGTGTGTGTGCTCACTCCTTAAAATATGGAAACATTGGATAATTTACTTTTAAGCCCCTAGTAAAGTGGTCCTACATGTACCAAAGGCCTGTAAATTAAATGCTACTCGAGGACTTGCAGCACTGATTGTGCCACCTACTTAAGTAAATGTCTCAGGCCTCCCATTGCAGTCTGTGTGTGCAGCTTTAAACTGCCATTTCGACCTTGCAAAAAAATCTTTTGCCAGGTCAAACCTTTCTTTTAATATGTATAAGTCACTCCTAGGGTAGGCCCTAGACATCCCAGAGGGCAGGGTGCTTTGTATTTAAAAAGTATGACATGTAGTTTTAAGTTTTACGTGTCCTGCTAGTGAAAAAACTTAAATTCATTTTTCACTATTGGAAGATCTACTTCTCCCCTAGAATAACCTTGAAGTTACCTTATTACATTTAATAAGCTGCAACGTCGAAATGCTAAACAGTTCGTGTATGGTATCTTTGAAATTGTATTAAAAATCCTCTTTTATGGTAAAATCAGATTTGTGATTACAATGTTGAAAGTGCAACTTTTAGAAAGTTGGCATGCCTTAACCATTGAGTGCCTGCAGCCTGTCTGTGGATCACATGACTCGGCGTAGATGACAGTTGGGATTTGGAATTGTAATTAAAAATCCCCTTTTATGATGAAGTCTGATTTTACATTAATGTAGCTGGCAGTTGGGCTTTGTGTATTCCTCCTAGACAGCCACACATACTGGAGAACATAGGTTTGCCTGGAAGGGAGGGCAGAGTTAGTCACAGCCTTACTAACACCTGAATAGGCTGTGTCCTGCCTTCACACAAAACATTGCATACCCCCTGTAGTTAGTCTGGAGCCAAGGCAGGAAACCTGGGCACTTCAAAGGAGACCTCTAGAATATTCTCCCACTTCATAGGAGGCACCTGGTATAAATACTGGAACTCAGACACCAACACTTCAGCACACTTCTGGCCCTGTGGAAGTCTCTGCCAGGAAGAAGGACTTCTATTCTGCTGCAAGGACAGCCACTCTGCTAGACTGCTTCCCTGAAGGACTGCCTGACCTGCTGTGCTGCCCTGCTGCCCTCCTGCCTGGGTAAGAAGGACTGTACCTGCAACCTGAACCATGGACCACCAGAGTGACTCCAAGGGCCAAGTTTCTTGCAACTTGCACCTGGACTCTGCAATTGTGAGTCCTGCCCTGCCAAGTGTTACCACATCACACCCCAGTCTTGGACCCTTGGAAGTTGGCCTGAAGGTGCTCTGCCAGCCCATCTGTGGATCCAGCAAAACCGACACATCTCCTCTGCTTCACAGGGCAACTTCAAGCAGAACCAACGTATTGCCTCTGCTGCATGGACTTTTCCTGGTGCCAGGACTCTACATTGCAGCCCCGCAGCTCCTCAGAATGATGCATCATCTCTGCTGTGCGACACATCCTCAGTGCCGGAATTTGCATTGCAAGCCCTCGTCAACGGGATCCTCATCGATGATGCAGGACCTCGCATTTCAGCCTCGCAGCTCCTTGGAATGGACGCATCGCCTAGGCTGTGACACACATAATCGACACTGAACTTCATATTGCAAGTCCTAGTTGACTGGATCCCCATTGGCGACGCACAACCTCGCATTGCAGCCTCATGTAGCATCTTCCCAGTCGAGGTACCCGCCAATGACTGCGCCACACATGGAGCTTAGTAATACATGTCTTTATTTATCTGAGTGTAGCTGCAAACTCAACATTTTAAAGCAGCGTTCACTACAATACACTCTATTCATTACATCATAGCTATACGCAGTTCATCAGAAGCCAAAAGAGTTCCGTCATTGTTAACTCACAAAACACTACATCTCCCCCTCTGTTAAATGAAAGCTTATCAATTTTACAAAAAGATACACACATATATACATTTAAATCTCTTCAATTAATCTCTCTGGTGCTGTAATGGTTCGACCTGAACGTATCATGTGAAGTTGAGACCTGGCACCATCATGAGCCAAGATCTGCTGGTATGGAGAAAAGTCACCAGCAGTCATGGGTTTTTAGAATCAGTTTCTCCTTCACCATGGAGATCTGTGAACTATGAAACATCGAAAGTGAGAAGAGTCTCTGGTAATAGACTTCCCAGGGCGCTGTACAGTCACCATGTGTCTTTTTGTCAACACTACTGTAGTGGTTTCCCTTTTGGGCCCACTTTGGTGCGCATTTTGTTTTGCATCTTGGACGTTTTAGGCTGCATCTGCTCGCTCTGCATAGCCACATATAACACATTTCTTTTTACAACATAATTTTTGGAATACACTGTGCATGCTGTTTGTTATTCAGGGACTCTTCTTGGTATTTACGGCCTGATTACGAGTTTGGCAGTGTGGGAGCTGGCTACCACACCACACCATCGCCCGCCCCCACACCGCCAAACTTGTCCGCTCATAGTCTAGCAGGCGGTGCTTGGGCGGTCCCACGGCAGTGCCTGTTAGAAAGGTACTGCAATGGGAGCACCAAAGCATGTTCCTGCATGGCATGGAGTGTGAAGTCCATGGCGTACAGGAACTGGCAGTGCATGCAGACAGGGGGACACACCATGTGCCCCCCTGCATGCATCCCCTGGCCCAGAGGCAACAGAGGGCGTAGTAGGGCCCCCTTAGTTTCCTCACCGCCAGAGTTTTCATGGCGGGCTCACTGCCATGAAGACTGTGAGGAAGTCATAATATGCTTGGCCGTGCTGGATCCCTGGCGGTTGCAGTGGGACTGTGGCAGTGGGACTGCTGCACTCGTAATGAGCCGGTCAGACTGCTAATGCGGCGGTTCCCGCCAAGCCCCCAGAAGTTTGGCAGTCCGATGCACCTCCAAAGTCGTAATCAGCCCCTAAGTCTACACATCTTGTACAAGGTTGCTTGGAATACATAACAACATAATGTACTGTTTTCTTTGCTTATTCATCAACAGGTCCTACCGTTTTAGACATAACATGATTGCACAGCTGCATCTCCGGCACAATAGTTTATCAAATAAGCTGTGTTCCGTCCCCTTGTGGGCAAGAGAAGAGAATTCCAGCAGAAAGGACCAGAACAACAGCAGTGCCTGACATGCAGCCATGTGTAAACTAAGCTTACATTCATGATGCTGACCACCAGCTATGAGGTCCCAGGCCAATCCCAGAGTTCGCAAATATATCCCTGTGCTCACACAATAAGGGTAGATCTAGATGGATATATCATTTTTCATAGTTGGGATGTTAGTCTTGTACACTTTTTAGTAATGCTAATTGTTTTGTTTAGTTGCATCTGCCTGAAGATCGCTGTCCATTTGCTTCATAACAGACTATGATCGTTTCAATAAATGTATTGCAAACTTTCTTCGTGACTTTCTTATGTTTACTACCGGCATTCATTAGTGAGTAAGTGAGTAACAAAAGGGGAGGATCTGTTTCCATAGTTCCCTGGTCCCACCGACGACTGCCTGTCCTTAGAAAATGAAAAGAAAACTTCTAATTTTCTCTTTTAAATGCATCCTGTTTTCCTTTAAGGAAAATGGGATGCATTTGAAAAAAAAGTTGCTTTATTTAAAAAGCAAACACAGACATGTTGGTCTGCTGTCCCCAGCAGGCCACCATCCCTGTGATATGTGAGATTCCTAAGGGTTGCAAATTACGACCTACCACAATAATATTAATGAGGTAGGTCTTTAGCGACCCCATTAGGAATCGCAAACCGTGTCTGAGACACTGTGGTGCATTCCATTTTACGAGTCGCAAATTGCGAGTCGTAAAACGTCACAATATGCGACTTACAAAGTGGAATGGTCGTACATCTGGCCCTCAGTCCTTACATTCTGATGCCCTGTCATCCTTACAAACAGTTCTGTGTCACCATCAGAATCTGTGCAACACTACTTGGAAAGGTCCTGCACTAAAGGGAGCATCAGATTTTCGTTTCTGCGTCTGCCGTGGGAGCACTCTTTCTCCTCTCTGGAGACGATGTTTCTCACATGTCGTCTTCGGTCAGCATATGTTTTCATCTTTTGTTTCTGAACCAAGTCCCCCAAATGAGTGTCATCTCTTTCTCTCTGTTTGGTCCACAAGGGCATCTTGGTTGTCATTGCTCTCTCGAACATCAATGTTGCGGGAATTTCACCGGTGGTCAAGGTAGGTGTTTGAAAGGCAAGCTCGAAATGTAGAGATTAACACAGTTTGCAAATTGAGCTTTTTAAGTCTGGCACACTGCACTGCTTTCTTTAACATGCTCATAAATCTCTCAACCAGTGTGTTGGCCTGCGGCCACAGAGGAGTGCTCTTTTGATGCGTTATACCAATACACTCTAAAACGTCTTTGAATTCCCGACTATTAAAAAGCTGGCCATTCTCAGATTTTAGTATGGCTGGAACACCCCATGTCACAAAGATTCCATCCAGTCTCTCAATTACTCATTCTTGAGTGGTGGATGAGAAATCTTCAATTAATGGAAAATATGAGTATTCATCCCCAATCACCATCAGGTGGTGCCCATTGTCGAGTGAACCGAAAATTCAGTGGCTATTCTCTCCCAGGCATGCTTCGGGAGTCCTGACATGTTTAGAGTGTGTTGAGTAACTTTTGCAGATAGGTAGTTGCATAGATCAAAGGCCTTTAATTCCTTTTCAACTCGCTTCCCTATGTCCTTCATGGGCCACTTCAATCATTTCCTGCCCTAAACTTACTGGAATCAAGATTCTCGAACCCTGCAATATAACTCCCTCTCGAGTTATGGACAGTTCATCTTTGATATTTCTGTATTTTTGATATTCACCCTCACTTGGGAGGTTGAGTGTGCTGGTTCCATGACTAATGTGTAATTAGATCTTTCATCTTTAGAATGTCACTATTGTGACTCATGGAAATGATAATCTGGGCTAACGAAATGGTAGCTGGTGTGTTTGATTTTATGACAAAGGTGATATAAAGTTAATCTGTCTTGGGTGGAGTTCCATGACCTTGAATGGGTACTCTGGAAAAGTAGTCAGCAGGATTTTGATCCTTTCCTGGATGATACACAGTGTTATAATTGTACTCTTGTAGTTGTAGTCCCCAGTGTTCAATGTGAGGAGGCATCTTGGCCTTTGGATTACCAAATATTGTTAGTAAAGCTTGATGATTCATCACCAGCGTAAAGGCTTTCCGTACAGGAATACATAGAAGTGTTCACATGCCCATACCACAGCTAAACTTACTTTCTCAGGATGTCAGGAAGCACTTTCTGGTTGGGACAAACTCCTACTTGCATATGCCACAACATGCCTTTGAGCATTCGGGTGTCCACTGTGCTGTGCAAGGATAGGACCTTACCCAACTGGTCTAGCGTCAACGACCATCTCTGTATGAAGTTTAGGATTGAAATAAGCCATTTCAGTAGAATTCTCAATGGCTTGTTTGATTGTCTTAAAACTGTTTTCACATTCATGTGACCACTGGAATGAAAAAATATTTTTCATCAACTCTCTCAATGGAGCACTTACAGTGGCAAAGTCTCATATATATCTAGAACAGTAGAAGGCCAAGTCAAGAAATGAAAACTGTTTGAAACTAGGTGATAATCAGAGATAAGTTGGACATACCACTAGTAATAAGGCCACAAACAAATAAAAGGTTCAGTTAGGGTCTCAATAGATTCAGCCCTTGCTCAACCATTGGCAGCTGGCAACAAGTAGGTAGGCTTAACTTAGGAGACAGGCGTGTAAAGAATTAAAAAATACCAATACATTAAATAAGTGAGACACAACACATAATAAAAATCCAACAACATTTTATAAAAATAGGGTATATTTATATGGACAAATAGACACCAAAACGACAAAAATCCAATACAGGGAACCAGAAACATGAATTTTTAAAGAATAACCACTTTCTAGTGCTTAAAAACCTATAGCGCCAAATTGGGACATCTGGTCATGCTTGACCAGGACAAAGTCAAAGTTTGGCGCTAAACGTGATGGAGCCCTGGTCGGATACACTAAGTGGGAGGCTTCAGTCAAAATTTTACACATAGTTGTTTTTCTGGAGCTCTTTCTCTCGCTGTCGAGCACGACTCCTCTTCAGGTCGGATTTGTGTCAACATTGTCAGTTTAGTTTTCTGTGAGGCCCGGTGAAATTCTGGAAGTCTGGAGCTCCGGAGCTTTCAGCGGGACGAACCTGAAATCAAGGCCGGGTTGCGGTTGAAGGTCGCAGGCTTGACTCTCGACGTCGAGTCGGTCTCCTTATGAAGCTTTTACCAAAAAGTTCCCAAATGTCACCAAACTTCTGGATCTTCTTCCAGAAGGTCTCCTTGAGGGTTCGAAGTGTTCATAACACAAATCCAGGAGTCTAGAATCTCTAAAATGGTTCTTGGGATGTTGGGACTAAAATTCCCACAACGCACCTGGCCAAATCCTTAAAACTCCAATGGACGCATTCCAGGATGGGGACTTCTTAGTGGAGATGATACAGGTGGGCTCAGTTAATCTGTAGCTTACAGGGAGTCTACTCCTTTAATCCTTCTTGAAGCATGATAAAGTCCTTAGGGCTGTAGTCCCAGATTATGCAGCAGGTGCCGTCCTTCAGAGTGCAGAACTTTGGGGGTGCAGATCTGGTTTCCAGCAGGGCAGTCCTTCTTCTCTTTGTAGTTTCAGGAAGCACATCTGAGTTGCAACTCTTCCATATTTATGTTGGATTCTTGGGCGTCAAGAAGGGGGCATCCCTGAGCAATGGAATGCAGGGTGCCACACAGGTGTATGACCACTTCCTCCAAAGTGTGGCATATTCTTCTCCCGGTAAGCACTATTCTTTCAAAATCCTACATGGAGAATTTCTCTCCTTGGAGGTTAGATCAGGCTAAGCCAAACCACTGGTGTGGCTAAGATTCCCTACTACTCCCTTTCCAACCCTCTCCCTCATCTAATTACAGGGGATCCTGTGTGGCTGGGGTTGCAGGATGTGGAGGTGAGCCTGTGCTGTCCTAAAGTGTCATTCTTCCTTTGAAGACCAGTTTGGCCATCCCTCCCTCATCCTACCTTTTGCTTTTGTAGCTGCAGTTCTCCACCCACAGGAAATCCTTTGTCTCTCTATCAAGCATAAAATGGGGGTGATCTGGGCCAAAAGAATGACTTTCTCGCAAACACACCATGGAAACATTTTGTGGGGGATCAGCATTTGACAGCGCGTGTACTTTGGCAGGACCTGGTGTCAAACCCCCATCAGAAAAGATATGGGCAAAGAGTTTTAGCTTTGTCTTCTGGAACACACATTTGTCTGCATTCAAAGTCAAACCTGCTCCTGCAAGTAAGCAACATGCTTGTTTAAGAGCTTTATCATGTTATTTTTGGGTAGCTCTGAAAACCAATATGTCATCGCTGTAATTGAACGCATCCATGACAGGCTGTTTGACACGTCGAATGACGTCTTGAAACAGTTCTGCAGCAGATGACACACCAAAACATAGTCTTTTGTATCGAAACAGGCCAACATGTGTAGAAACAGTTGTAATGTACCTGCAATCTTCTGCGAGTTCCAACTGATAATAACCTTTATATAAATCAAGGTGAGAGAAGACCTTTGCACCACTTGGTTGCGTTATCATGTAGCAATGTGTAGACCTGGATGTTATTCTCGTTCAACAGCCTTGTTTGCCTGATGCATATCAACTCATATGCGTATCGCTCCTTCACTGTCATTTATGGGCACTACCAAGATGGGAGAAACCCATGACATTGGACCAGCAGAATGCTCAATGATATCATGCTTAAGTAATGATTCAAGTTCTTTTTCAACAGCATCTTGTAAATGAAAAACAATTTGCCTATGCAACAGGACCAACATCCTCATTAATTTGCATCATTACTTTCATAGTTTTAAGCTGTCCTAAACCATGAACCAATGGAGGGAACTGACTTGCTATTTCATGGTGAGCTTTCGTGTTGTAGTTCATGGAAATCAGTCCCATATCAGCAGCTGTGCTAAAGCTGAGAAGACAGGAACTTGACGCTGCCCCTTGAAGCACATGGATGGGTGCTTGCACCTTCGTTTTCTTGTGTTTCATCATCGCTAGAAATGAACCGTCACTTTTTAAGAGTGTTGATGCAGCCCATTTATACACTTTGGTTGTCGACTGCATAAGTTGTGGTAAGGGATGCAATTCATGATATTTCTCCTCAGGCATAATGTTTATCGAAGCACCACTGTCGATGATGAAAGGTATCAAACAAGCATTTACTTTCAGTGTATTTTCGGACAGTGTTTGAATGACTTTGGTGCTTTGGCATGTCGACTGTTCTTTGACTCACATTTTTCTTCAAATGTGGCCATTCCAACATGCGTATGCTTTTCAGAACTGAACATCGACATGGCACAACCATCTTCTTCACTTTCACTCGATTCTGATATGTATGAACTGTTTGACAATAATTTAGATGACCATCAACTTCGTTCGGTACAATTTGTTGTACCTGACGCCTCCACTGGACCTCGTGGGTGTGCGTCGAACGTTGATTCTGGAACGTTCCGGTGGCCATTTTGTCTTCACGCCATGATGCACTTGTTTTTCTCTTTGCTTTGCACACTGTTATGACATGATTCTCCTTCCCATTGCCCTTACATGTCTGTCAAATGGCGGAACATTTGTCTTTGTGTAGAAATGAATATCTACATCTAACTTCTTTTACATGAAGACATCACCTTGTGTCCTTCAGTCTTTGCTTTGACTTGCTTTTCACTCTCATGACTGATTCATTGTGGGCACCTCCGGCCTCCATGTCAACAGCTTGTCGATCAGCATGCTCTTCAGCTCTAGCAGCAATCAACACTCATTCCAGACACAAAGTTTCTCTCAGCATTCGTCGTCTGAATGAATCGGCCAAGCATCCATCAATGACCATGAGACATATGGTCTCTCCATCAATAAATTAATTGATCTTACAGTGTTTGATGAGTGTGTCTAGTCTCTCTACAAATTCATTGATAGTTTTGCCAACTTTCTGTTGTTCTTGACTGAAAATATATCTTTTATAGTCAACATTTGGCATTGGATTGAACTTGAGAGTCAAGGATTCTTTAGTCTGACGGTATGTGATTTCTTAATCAGCTTGTGACATCTTCTTTCTGAGTTCCTTTACACCACCATTAGCAAGAGTTGTGAGCTATTTGATAATCTTTTTGTCATCAGTCTCTTCTAGTGCATCAATGAAATCTTCAAATGCCTCTACCCACGTAGTACATCGGTCGCCAAAATTTTGCTTCTTGGCGGTATCAAATGATGATGGTGGTTTCAAGAAAGCGGCAGCTTTGTAGACCAGTGTGGAACTTAATGAGGTGGTTCGTGGCAGTCTTTCGCCCACTGCTTCTAGCTCATTCTCCCTGAAGCCCTGTGACTTACTGGCCTCTGGATCATCCTTGATAATAACTGGAAATATGATTTCTTTCTTGGTCTCCATCGGAACAACAAACTGCCACTATTGATAACTCCTCACTGACTTCCACCCTTCAAAGACCTGTGGAGTTCTTCTGAGTCCCACTCAGCGGCTTTAGTGGCTCACCTTGTTCGGTATGGATGGCCCTGTAAGCACAACCCTGAGCACTTTAACTTGGGCTGCTGTGTCCAGTGCTGCGGTATGAAGACTCTCTTTAATTACTTCTGGTAAGCAGACAACTGTTTCTCACATTTAGTTCGCTTTTCTTCTGACATCTCTATATACTTGCCTACACCTGGTTGATCTCTGCCTTACAACACCAACCTGACCAACAGGTTCTTGACCAACAACGTGTAGATCACTGTAAATGCTTGCATTTTCAACTGCTTTAGAGCGGCTGGAACTATGCTTTGACTCCACATGCGTTAAACGTCGATTACGCACTTTGACAACAGCACATGTGGCACGCACGAGCAATTTGCCTGGACCAATTCAGACTCTCTGAGAGAGCACTGAAAATCTTCAGGTTACTTATCCCCTATCTCATCGCCATTTGGAGCGTCTTCCCAGCCAGGGAACCTGCCAATGACTACACCACACACGGATGTTAGTTATACACGTCTATATATTCGTTTGCGTGTAACTGCGAACTCAACATTCTAAAGCAGCTGTCACTGCAATACACTCTGTTCATTACGTCATAGCTCTGTGAAGTTCACTTGGAGCCAAAAGGGTTCTGTCATTGTTAACTTGCAAGACACTACACCTCTCAGCTCCTGTGACCCAACGCATTGCTTCGGCTGTGTGATGCATTCTCAAAGTGGGACCTCGCAAAGTTCCGCAACCAGAATTTAAGGTACTTTTGTTCAGCTGGCCTAACTGAGTCCCTGTAGCTCGCCTGTGCTCCATCGGGGTCTTCTTGAATTTGTGACTTTGTCCCGGTCCAGCTCAACCAGATATCTACAGTTGGTACTTTGTTCTTTTTGGCCCAATTTTCACTTAAATCTTTAAAATTGCCTATCTTTGGTTTTACTGATTGGAGTTCTGTTGTTTTGGTCTTGTTTTATTTATCAAAATTTTCTCTATATGTCTAACCTGGTGTGGGATCATTTTTGTGAGGTGTTTTCATTATATTACTATTTGAAGTGTTGCACAAATACTTTACACATTGCCTCTGAGTAAAGCCTGACTGCTCTGTGCCAAGCTACCTGAGGGCTGAGCACAAGTTAATCTAGGGTTTGCTTGTGACTTCACCCTGACAAGAATTGTGGTTCCTGCTTGAGTAGGATTTCACCCCCTCAACTAGCAACTCAATATCTCACATCTCCCATTACAGAGATGATTGTCTCTTTCCCTTCTCTGATATTCACAGCTCTAATCCTTTGTAATCTCTTGCCACTTTTAAGTCTCCCAATAGTTCCTAAATGTTATAGTGCTTACAGTTAGCGACAATATTCTTTGAAATAATCATTTCTTAGTTCACTGTAAACTGCCCTTATGTCTTGTCATGTAGTTTCCACCAATCAGTAGGAACTGCGCGTTTGCGGATGATTTAAACTTAGGTAGGTGCCAGACTGATTCCATGTATCCCCATAGGATATGTTGTCCCTTGGACCTGCTATCTCGCAGTGCCTTCGTTGGCCCCCTAAACTAAACAGGGAGTGGACAGTTCTGGCAACCACTGAACATGAATTCAAACTTTTGCTCAGTCACTCATGCTTTCTTATCCTCAGAGAAATATACAAAGAATACAAAGAGGGCGTTTTCTATATTGATTGAACAAGTGTGATTCTTGAATAAAATATGTGGGCTGCGATGATTAATAAAAAGAACGGGCTCAGGAAAAGTTTACTGCATTCAAAAACAATTGTGTCAGAAAAACCTATAGGTTTTTAAAAGAACCCTGACCCACCAACCTAGTTGGTGGCATGCTTCATCATTGGGTTCCCACCAAGGATGCCAAGTGCATCCTAGGTGTGCTTCGACGCCTGATTACAGCGGAGCTGGATTTTTAGTGACAGATTGTGAAGGTAGTGAGTTGAAACTGTCTGCATATCTTTATGCTGAAATGCATTCAAAGCATGTATACAATACTTTACAAATGTAAAAATGCCCATAATCGACAGGCATTATACGCAACTGTGGCAGGAAAGTCCCACATTCAAATAACCAAATTAATTTGCATGAGAAGCTGTTTTATGTCAAAAGATACCAGTGACCCACGCGCATACATCAAGCAAAAATGCAAGTAGCAATTTCATGTAGGAATAAATGACTTTATTTGCAAGTGCTTGGTTCCTTGAGTGCATTAGTCGTTCCATGCAAGAACCCTGTCGGAGCCGTCATTACAAACAGTAAGGTGCTGGCATCTGCAGACCTCAAGCATGAATGAATCTCGAATGATGGGGGCTAGTGGTGATCGATGCGGAGCTACCCGCAGAGACATTATGCCTGATGCTTTGCAGTGCGCAAAACGATGGCATGTTACTAAAATTGTTATGACATGCTGTGTGCATTATTGCTCGCAATGTATTTACATGCATTAAATGACTTTAAAAAAATATCTGACAGCGATGTAAGTAATGAGAGGACCATTAAATGCATGTGGAGGTGGAGCAGAATTCCTGAAATATTTGTTATTCAAGAGTATCAGTACAACCCCTTTCTCATCTCAGCTGAGCTAGAAACACCAAATATGTTAACGTAATTACTCAAATCCCACATGGGACACTATATGTATCAAACATATCCACTAGAAAGGAACTGTAGATGCAAAACAAAATGTTCTGGAGTGTGACCAAAGTGTCTACACAAACTAGAACAAATCAGGCAAGCACGGATATGCTCTGCTAAGTACTCCAAACCTCAATATCACTTGACACAGTGTCATGTACCTCTTGACTATGGACTATTCATTCGAGAGATGTGTAAGAAATGGGTTATTAGTTGGGGAGGATGTGAGTCCTTCCTGTTAGAAAGTGAATTATTAATTGGGTGGATGGAAGGCCACCACAATCGATAAGGTCATTATCCTATTAGATCTGGTCAAAGGTTTCAGTAGTTTTAACTTGAGCTCAACCCATATGTGAGAAAGTAATTCTTTTGCCCTGATCAACCCCATTTTTCGACTGATACTGCTGGTAACTGACTCTGATTGCGCCATGGGCTCTGCTAACCAGGCCCAGGGCCAGAACTCTGTGTAAAGGTATATGGTAATTAGGTGTAATTACAATTGGTATGACAGCCTACCTGTAAGCCCCAGTATATGGTAGGACATTGAGGTTTAGAGGCCCAGCAGCTTTAATGCACTTAAGTGTGCACTGCTGCTTGGCCTGCTGCCATCATAAAAGCCAACCCTGCTTTGCAAGCTGTTTTTATAACAAAACTATGCAAAATGTTGGCTTTGGATTTAAAAGTAATTCCAAAGTCTTAAACTACCTTATTTGTACATAACCATCACCCCTAAGATCTACCCTAGGTGCCCCTATGGTAGGGTGCCTTGTACAAATAAGCAGGGACATTTTAAAGATGGTTTATATGCCATGGTGAGGCAAAAACTGCCAATTTCATTTTTTTCTCATTGTAGCACATTGGCTCCATAGGCTGACATGGGAAAACTTTAATAAATTATACCTATTGACAGAGGTGAACTAAAATAATAGTTTGAAGACTTAAAAGAAAAGTTATGATAAACCCAAGAACTTACCAAGGTTGGATTTATTATAACTATTACAGAAAATACGTTATATAATTTGCTTTTCTGATGTGCCAAAATCCAGCCTTGTAGCAGCCTCTCCTGATTGGCTACCTTTTGACAGGTTGAGCTAAACTGCTCTGATGTGGTGTGAAGTGGCCTGCATAGAGTCAAAGGACATCTGGTGGGAGGAGATCTGCAGCTGCAGAGCAAAAGGCAGGAAGGGGTGGAATACTCAAACTGATCATCGAAGAGGGAATGACAGGACAGGACACAGGCTCATCCCCACTTCCTGCACCCCCAGCCGGATAGGAGCCCCAGTAATTAAATTAGCAGAGGGACTGAAAGGGGAGTGTTAGGGAAAGTTAGCCATGCCAGTGGGTTGGCTTAGCCTAATCGTAATCTCCTGGAGAGAGTTTCTCCATGTTGGATTGTGCCAAACAGTGCTTTCTAGGTCAAGAATATGCCACACTTTGGAAGAAGCTGTCATACTTTTGGATGGCACCCTGCACCCCATTGGTCAGGGGTGCCCCTATGCTTGTCACCCAAGAGCACTGGATAAATATGGGAGAGCTACCCAGCAACTCAGATCCCTGTCTGAAACTCTGAAACTACAAAAAGGACTGCCCTGCTAAACCCCCGGCCTGCACCAAGAGGACGGCACTCTTAAATACTGCACCTGCTGCACACTTTGGGCTTCAGCTCATAAGGACTATGCCTTGCTTTGAAAAGTGAAGGAGTGGAATCCCCGAAAGCAAGAGGTTAAAAGAGCTCCACCTGCATCATCTCCAGCAAGAAAAAAACAGCTGACCACCTTCATGTGCATTGTGGGAAACGTAGTCCTAAGAACCCAAGGAGCAACTCAGAGCTTCTGGAACCTTGGAGCGGTGTTGAGGATAGTTTGGAACCCCAAAAGGTCCTTCAGGAAGAAGTTCCAGAAGTTTGGAGACCTTGGGATAACTTTTGGTAAAAAACCTTCATAAGTGGACCGACCTGTCATCAAGAGTCAAGTCGCCGACGTTGAACTGTGACCTGGTCTGAAATTCAGGGTTATCCTGCTGAAAGCTCCATACCTCAAGACTTCCAGGATTTCATCGATGACTCCTGTTGAACCAAGCCGCTGCCTTCACCTCGAAATTTAGCCTGACGAGGTTCCTCGCTCAATGTAGAGAGAAAAGAGCCTAAAATTTGACTAAGTCAGAAGGTAAAAACTGGATTGCTCACTATATATGACCCGTGCTCCATCGCGGTCAGGCTGAAACTTTGACTTTGTCCCAGTCAAGCGTGACCAGATGTCCCAAAGTGACGCTTTTGGCTTTTAAGCACTAGAAAGTATTTAATCTTTGAAAAATCATATCTCCGGTTCCCTACATTGACCTTTTGTCCTTTTGTTTTCATTTCAATCATAAAAGTATTTCCTATTTTTATAAATTGATGTTGGGTTTTTATTGTGTGTTGTGTCTTACTTACTTCATGTATTGGTGTTTTTTAAATGCTTTACACACCTGTCTCCTAAGTTAGGCCTGCCTGCTCACAGCAAGCTACTAAGGGTTGAGCAAGGGAATAAAATATTGAGATCTTGACTGGGCCTTATATTGTGATTGTGGCCTTATTACTAGTGGTAGGTACCTAATTACCCCCACAAATAAACCGCCTTCCAACATTTGGTGCACAGTGGTGTTTGACCACATCATACAGTAATTGAGTGAAGATCCTTAAAAAACAGTGAATTGACTTAGAACAAAGATAGATTTTTGAATTGTTTTCAAAATTTGGACTAAACTGTTTAAAAAAAAATAATATATTTTTATCAGCATTTAACATCAATACAAACAACTGTGCAGTAGATCAAGTCATGGTGACAGTCTAGTAAGACCATGAAGCGATATGAAAGTCAACATCGGTCGAGAGCATACACATTTAGCAGGGAGTTTCTAAGCAAACCCGGATATAATCCACGTAGGGTCATGAATCGTTCTTATTGAGATGGAGAGGGGGTCAGGCGGGAACAAAGAGTGAAGGAGGGAGGACCGAGACAACATGGACCATCAACCAACACAGTTCGGTCCAGCACTGAGAGACAGCTTTAAGCAGTTAAAATTCGTGGCTCATACAGCTGAGTGACACAACACTATTGTTATAAGGAGACCCTTTCAGTTCTGAGCACTCTGCTCACCTCTCAACACTCTTCTGGGGGTTGAAGGGGTGTACACAGCCCGCCTCGGACATCATTCCACTTGCCCCAGACCTTTACCCACTTTCTGGGGCATCCTCTATTAGTATAAACTGTCTTTTCTGCTACCATACATACGTCCATGTCCTTTTCCCAGTCTTTGAGGCTCGGAGTTAACGCCGTCCCCAATTACGAGCTATGTTTCTTTTGGCAACAATCAAGCCCAACGTCATCCAAAGTTTCCCAACTGTTGTGACGGTTACTTCTTTTCAGATATTCAGGAGGCACCATTTTGGCGTAGGGATTAACGACGTCTCCCACATCTCAATCATTTTGGCTATTACTACCCTCCAATAGGGTTGCATCCCAGGGCATTCCCAAATAATATGAAAGAAGGTACCTCTTTGATTGCACCCACAGCAACAGTTCTCAGTGTGCATTCTTCCCATTTTCAGGAGTGTTGTGCAGGCGTAGTAAACCCTATGTAGTATCTTGA
Organism: Calotriton arnoldi; assembly: GCA_963921515.1. NCBI lineage: Eukaryota > Metazoa > Chordata > Amphibia > Caudata > Salamandridae > Calotriton > Calotriton arnoldi. The sequence continues at coordinate 1,023,622 of CAWUFW010003050.1, read as the reverse complement.
GTTGTATCAACCTAAATCCCGCCTTGACAGCTACCTCTCTAAGTGAGGATAATGCTTCTTCCCATTCATCCTCGTCTAATCCCCCTACATCTAACTCCCACTTTTCCTGTAATTGAATGAGAACTTCAGGTAAGTTATTTGTTAATTTTTTCTATGTGAGGGAAGTGGCTTTACGGGTCATGTGACCGTCAAGAAGGCGGTCTTCAAGTGGTGAGTACTCTGAGAGATCGTCACCCGTGGGAATTGCTGACTGCAGCGCATGTCTAATTTGTAGCTACCGGAAGAATTTGGAGCAAGCCAAGTTGTATTCCCTCTAAAGGTCTGAGAAAGTGAGTATTGCGCCCCGGATCCATAGGTCCCCAATTTTGGATAGGCCTATAAGTTCTCATTTGTCGAATCCCGGGTATCTTCCCAATGTTCCCAGGGCCTTCGAGTCCCATAAAGGGGTGGACTGTGTCAGTTTGTTTTCCCAGCCTAACGCTCAGTGTGCAGCCTGCCATACTTGAAGTGTAGTGTTTGTGGGATTCTGTTGTTGAGCCGTCGGGGAGACGTGTATAGGGCTCTTAGGTAACCCCGGGCGCATCATTCAGCAATCCATCCGGATCGAGGGTTCGTTGTCAGGTGCGTATACCCACTGATTGATAGTAGTTAGTTGAGTGGCCCAATAATACCTTTGAATATCGGGTAAGGCAATTCCCCCATCATTCCATCCCTGAGCTAGCTTTTTGAGTGCGATCCGTGCGGCTCCTCCATCCCATAGTAGAGTCAATAGCACAGAAATTATTGCCTTGAAATATTTCGCGGGGACAGGATATGGGGTGTTGTGAAGGGCGTATAGGAAGCGCGGCAGTGCCATCATCTTAAAGAGGGCTGCTCTCCCAAGTAGCGAGAGTGGAAGTGACCTTGGGCCAGATGTACGTCGCTTGCATTTTGCCGCTCACAAATTGCGTCGCTTTGCGATTCCCAATTTGCGAGTCGCAAAATGCAATGTTCAACAGTGTCACAGACACGTCCCCCAATTAGTCGTGTATCATGACACTCTGCCAAAATTATCGATTATATTAATGACTCTAGTTAGGGAGCGTCTGGGTTCCGTGAGGTAAAGGAGAACGTTGTCTGCGTAGAACGATTTTCTGTCCTCCCAATGCGGGCCCAGTGGAGCCCCCGCATTACGTGGTCCATCCATATCCATGCGGCGAGCGGTTCCAGGGCCTGCCAAACAGGAGGGGGTAAGCGGGCAACCCTGCTGTGTGCCGCGCCATAATGGAAAGGTTTTAGAGGTTTCTCTGTTTACTGACACCTGTGCAAGAGGCTCCGAGTACAGGAGGCGCACCCAGCCAAGGAACTGTGGACCAAACCCCAGCCTTACCAATACCTCAAAAAGAAACGACCACTCTATGATATAAAACGCCATTCTTGCGTCCAAGGATAGGATCACAGCATCTTCCTGTATAAATTGTGCTCTGCTGAGTACTCCATGGAGTCTCCTGAGATTGAGCACGGTGCTTCTCCCCAGCATAGACCCTGACTTGTCTGGGTGTACCAAGCCAGTGATTACTTTCAAGAGACGGGAGGCTAAAAGTTTTGCCAACACTTTGCTTTTGACATTTAGGAGCGATATGGGTCTGTATGAGGCGCACTCTGCAGGGGTTTCCCAGATTTTTGGATAAGTATTATTGTGACAGTACGCTGGTCACTCACGTGAACAACCCGCTCACTACTTTCTTCCCACATCCCCAGCATGTATGGAGCTATTTTTGTGGCGTTACATTTGTATAGTTCTACCGGTAGACCATTAGGTCCCAGTGTCTTGCCTGTTTTTAGTTCCTGGATAGCCTGTATTATTTCCTCTTGGGATATGTCTTCCTCTAGGGTTTTTTTTACCTCAGCTGTTAGGGACGGAAGCGGAATATCTTTTAAAAACTGGCTACAATCTTCAGGGTTAAAGTCCCTGGATGGAGAGTAGAGCTGCTTGAAGTATGCAGCAAATTCCTCTGCTATTTCTACTCTATCAATTATTTTGTTACCCTCCTTCGACTGCAGCCTATGAACACAGTTATTCACCCTTTCTCTCTTGTCTAACCAGGCAAGGAGCTTTCCCGCCTTGTCACTGTATTCATAGACACGATGAAGGGTTTCTCTCTGTTTCTCTATGGCTGCCGCCCGTGTAAGCTCCCGATATTCCATCTGTTTGAGGGACAGTTTATGGGAAGTGTTGGTGGTGTTTGTGAGTTGGGCCTCAGTAGGCTTATGTCACGTTCAATAGTTTCTACCTGTGCTCTATTTTCTCTTTTGTGCCCCACACCTAAGGAGATGCCTCGACCTCTGATGACTGCATTGCATGCCTCCCATAATACCGTGGCCGAGGTCACTGAGGCCTCATTCTTGGTGAAGCAGTGCTCAGTGGCTACTTCTATCGCTTCCCGCATGTTTAAGATCTTGAGGAGGTACGGGTGTAGTTTCATACGTTGGTAAACGTGTAGATTTGCCCCTCCATAAATAGCCCATATGGGTGAGTGGTCCGATATGCCTCTTGGTAGGTGCTTAATAGTTCGGAAGTGTGGCAGGTCCCGGGACAACATCAGGAGATAATCTATTCTGGATATGGAGCCATGTGCTCCTGAGTGAAATGTGTATTGACGCTCTACCGGGTGGCAGGCGCGCCAGATGTCAATTAGGCCCATGGCGTTGAGAAAACCTCCTAATTGGGATCACCCCCAAACACTGTCGTGCAGGCCAATGGTCCGTGGTGTCGTCGAGGGCTAAGTTCAAGTCACCCCCATACAGAGCACACCCTCCGGGAGGGCAAGTAATTTGTCGCTAAGCTCCGCCAGCGTGGTGTCTTGACGTTTTGGTGGGCAGTACAAGCTGACAAGGTTAATGAGTGTTCCCTCCCATGTACTCGCGACTGCCACATAGCATTCTTGTTTGTCCACTTGAGTGGTGTGGGTTTGAAAAATAGCGTCTTTTTAATCAATATTCCCACCCCCGGAACCTGATGTGTAGCTGGTGTGAGCCAGAATTTTGTAGCCCCATCTGTCTAATGCTTTACTCTTATTATTGGTCATATGTGTCTCTTGGAGGAAAACAACATTGGGCGAATGGCGTTTTATATATTGGAGAACTATTCCCCGGACCATTGACGTTCCATGACAGTATACGCAATTGTGTTTTATCTACCCTGTCCGGCATTAGTGTTTCATGTTGTCATCGGTGCGGGTATAAAAACCTGCACCTACCATTCCTATGTGGTTATGTAACCTGTGTGAAACGACTCTCGACCTCATCTGCACAATATGATACAAACAAAACCCATAACAGATTCCCAACATTATCCCTCCTCCCTACCTCCCTGCAAAACTGCATCGAAACTGCCCGTCACCCCAACCATGCAGAGCGCCTTTCATCCCTTAGACTCTAAACAAATAACTGTGTGGAGGGAAACAGCCATCGCCACCCCGTTCAACCAAATCAGCTACATTAGGTTATCTTCAGCGGGCTTTAGTGTACTACAATTGTAGAGTCTCATTGACTTCGTTCAGGTAATTTCAGGGTGTGGAGAGCCTCCGTGTCCACCCCGTGTGATCGGGCCTGGCTGACCAGTTTTCTTTTCATCTCCTTGGTGTGGTCTGTTGTGTTGATGTCGCTCAGTAGCTCCAGGAACTCTTCTCCACCCCTCCAGCCATTCCCAGGCCTCGTCTGGCAAGGCGAAAAACCATGTTTTGTCTTCAGAGACTACCTGCAGGCGGGCAGGGAAAAGCATGGAGTACTTGATACCTTTTTCTCACAAGATTTTTTTGACCTCCAAAAAGGAACGTCTCAGCTTTTGGACTTTGAGGGTAAAATCAGGAAAAATTGTAATAGTGGCGTTGTCACATTTCAGTGCGGGGCACTCCACGCTGACTGTAAGATTACATGTCGGTCGCGAAAGTTGAATATTCACACTACGATGGGGCGCACGGGAGCCCCCGGGCGGAGGCGAGCCCTGGGCACCCTGTGTGCCCTCTCAACCGAGAAGAATTTGGAGAGTTCTTAAGTATTAGTTCGTCAATGAGGAGATCAGTAATTGGGCCCTCCGCTTTCTCAGGGACCCCGAGTATGCGGATATTGTTCTGCCTTGAGAGGCCTTCCGCATCTTCCAGGCGGGCCTCGAGGGCTGCCGCCACAGGCTTCAGGTCTCTGGCCTGTGCTTTGAGAGAGGACGTGTCTTCCTTCAGCGTCACTGTGGTTGTTTCAACTTCTTTAACCTTTTCCCCAATATTACCCAGGTCAGCTCTAACGAGTGTAAGCTCAATATTCATAGTGTTAATTTTGTGTTCCAGAGATGTTAGTACTCCTTGGATAGCCACCATCACATCATGAAGTGTGAGAGCATCCTCTGCAATAGGAGCAGCTGTCACAGGTGGGAGCGCTGCAGCAGTCTCGCCCTGGACTGAGGTCTCCTTCGTGACCGTGTATTTGTGCAACTTGGTTTGGTGGCTGTTCTTGGGCCCTTTGGTGGCCATTTGTGCAATTTTGCTGCCCTGAGGAGGGTTTCTGCGAGGCATGCAGTAGTAGAGTATGGGAGACAAGCTGCCCTCACTCTCCGCCCATATTTTTCATTGGCTTTTGTGTTTGTCCTTCGTAAATTCTGTCTTCTGATTGATTATGAGGCTTGTTAGTCCCGCCTTATTATGCCATGTCGTCATTTGTACCCTCCCATGGCTATTGGCCCCTTTACTTGAGTGTTACACTGTGCGGACGTGTTATTTAGAGCACTATTTTTTTCCGTGCTTTCTCACCCCACCCCGCCCGCACTCCTGTTGCCCGTGCCTTCTTCCCCCTCTCTCGCACTCCCATTGTCCGTGCCGTCTCGCACCCCCGCCTCCCCACTCCCGCTGTCCGTGCCTTATCGCCCCCTGCCCCCGCCCGCCCGCACTCCCATTTGCAATGCAATAGGTCTCGCGTAAATGCGAGTTCTATTGCATTGCAAATGCTTGTTCACCGAGCCACTGAACTGCGAAGGTGCTTACATTGTCTTTATCACGGCTGCACACTACGTGCCAGCGAACTTACTCTGGAAGGCTCGATAGTCACTCATATACCGTAAAGCAGCCTGCTGCCCAAGGTTTTCGACTTTTACGGTACAAGGGTACATAGAGATTCGCATAGTGTGCCCCATGTATCTGTTAGCTCTGCACTGAATTTACTGAGTGTCATAGTTCACAAAGCTATTACCTTGAAGGGGGTTTAACAAATTTAAGATGCATTTTCATACGGAATACTGGAGTGTTGCAATCTACTTTACGTATATCCATACTTCAATTCAAATAAAAGGTAGGGGTGAGCGTCCAGGCCCCCATGTAAGTGCACCCCTCCACAATGACACTACACACTCCAACAAGGAGCACTGGAACAGCACCTTTGAGACAAAAACTATTCACAGCATTACGCCGAAACACACTCGGTAAAAACCGATCGCCCTTTCAGAAATTAACACAACGAGCATGTTTCCATAAACCTTTATTAGCCCACTGGGCTACTGTCTCAGCTAAGGTGGACTGCTGTCCAGTGAACTCAAAACAACCATTGCAGTACACCCCAAGGGGACACAGCATGGTTTGATGAGTAGAAACTATTATATCTATGCCCGTTTGTGGCTGAAAATTAGTGCCGTTTGTGGCCGAAAATTAGTGTAGTTTGTTTGTTTGTTTATTTATTTATGCATGCTTCTAATATGCCACATCAACAAAGCAGTTTAGATTGTGCGAAATGCCCTTCACGTAGGGAAGCACGTGCTGTAGAGGGCACAGACTGCATTCCAATAGCTGTCCCTGTCCCTCGGTGATACCTCCTCACACCGGCTCAATGCACCCCTTGCAGTGACTGTCAGAGCCCACGGAGAGCAGAGCGGGAAGGCTGCAGTCTACTCACAGGCATGCACGTGTGCCCATCTGTTCATGCAGAGTATGGTGATACACATACAAGACCTGGGCATATCCCCGGCTTTACTTGCCGTTCCAGCGGCTCCACATGATTAATGAATTGTAGAGGATTATCCCCTGCCCTTAGGCAATTTGCTAATGATGTTGGACACCGAAGCGAGTAATGTAGCTGGAATGTGCTCACACGTTGTATTTTTTTTTTTGCCAAATCTTTTTTATTGAATAAACAGAAACAAAAAGACCAAAACAAAAAGGGACAAAGTGCAGTGCAATACCGGGATTTCCAACAATTCCCATACATTGGTACGTTGATCGACATAATAATACAATGGATCAATACGTCAGACGAGCGTCTCATACAGTGTTTGATGATACAGACATCATTCTCCCACTTGATTCACCAGCAGTGAGGAGGTGTCGTTGAAGGGTGTACATATCATCCCCCTACTCACATTCCATGCTCCCCAATTTCTTGTCCAATTTTGCGGGCATCGCCTACTTTCATATACAACCCTTTCCGCCTGCATACACCAGTCCATATCGGACTCCCAGTCATGAAACTTGGGTTTGAGTACCCCCTTCCATGTTCTAGCTATGTTGCGTTTCGCAACCATACAGCCCAGGGAGACCCACACTCTCTTGGTTCTTGATTAATCAGTTGCCTCCCAAATATTGAGAAGGCACAAGCGGGGTAAGACCTCAAACGTTTTACGGCAGATTGAGGACAGTGCTGATGTGACCCTCCCCCAGTAAGTCTGAAGGGCCGGACACTCCCACCACTGATGTAGGTAGGTGCCGATATGACCACATCCCCTGGGGCAGGTGGCAGAGTCCAGGATGCCCATTTTTACAAGCACCAAGCTAGTGTAGTAAGCTCTATGTAGGAGTTTGAGTTGAATAAGTTTAAACCGGGAGCGGATCGCCACCTCCCGGGGGAAGCCAATGCCTCTTGCCATTCTTCATCGTCAATGTCCCCAATGTCCTCCGCCCACTTTGCACGAATTTTACCTAACGTGTCCGGTGTATTGTTGAGTATTTTACGGTATGTCAATGAGATAACCTTATCTTGGAGGTAATCTTCCAGAAGCCTATCCTCAAGGGGTGAGGAGGCCGGCAGCTCCGTGCCTTTGGGTATCGCCCTTTGTACCGCGTTCTGGGCTTGGAGATATCTGAAGGTTTCTCCGCTCTGCAATTGGTAATCTCGTTGGGATTGCTAAAAGGAACCACACCACCCCTCGCCCACAGATCGACAACCCTTGAGAGGCCTATCAGATCCCATTTGTCGAAGCCAGGATGCTTCGATAACATTCCCAGTTTGTATGTGTCGAGTAATGGGTTGACTTGTGTGATTCTATCTTTCCACCCCAGCGAGGTTGTCGCCGTGCAGCATATGTCAATAGTGGTAGAAGTTGGGGTGTATTTAGGCGCATAGTTCCTTTCTCCATAGAGTGCCCTGAGGTAGTTACCGGTTAGCATATTATGTCTATCCATCCTGTAAGCAGGATCTGTCCCTGGCCTGTGCATCCAGTGATTTACAACCACCAGCTGGGAGGCCCAATAATAGAATTTAATGGTGGGTAGGGCGATACCGCCGTCATACCAGCTTTTCATGAGTTTGGTCAATGCTATTCGGGGAGCCCTATTGTTCCAATGCAGGAAGCGCACCCCGCCTCAATGTTATTGAAATGCAGCTCTGGGACCGAATAGGGTGTATTTTGCAGGGCATAGATGAAGCGGGGGAGCACCATCATCTTATAAAGGGCGGCCCTGCCCAATAGGGTCAGGGGCAGGGATTTCCAATGTTGGATGTCGGCTTGGAAGCGGCGCAGAGGAGGAGCCAAGTTATGGTCGTAAAAGGCTGAGGGGTCGGTCGTGGCATAGATACCTAAGTAAAAAAAACGTCTGTAACTATCTGAGCCCCACAGTCCCTAGGCAGGGTTGGGCGATCTCCACTTAGGACGTAAACTAGAGACTTGTCCCAATTAATGGTATAACCGGAGTACTTCTGAAAAAGAGCAAATATGTGTAGAACACGGTGAATGGAAAAGTATGGTCTGGCCAAGTAGAGCAGAATATCATCTGCATAGAGGGATATTTTATCCATCCAGTCCGCTGCCCAGTTGAGGCCCCTAATGAGGGGGTCTCCCTGATCCATATTGCCAGGGGCTCCAAGGCCAAAGCAAAAAGTAAAGGGGAAAGGGGACGGCCCTGCCTCATTCCCTTGCGCAGTGTAAAAATTGCTGAGCGACCCCCATTGACTGTAATTCGGGCCAATGGCTCCGAGTAAAAGTCGCACCCAGGACAAAAATCTCTCCCCGAACCCATATCTTTCAAGTGCGGCAAATAAAAGGGCCATTCGAACATGTCGAATGCCATTTTGGCGTCTAGGGACATGATCACTGCCTCTTCTCGAATTGTGGCTGCTCTGCCCAGAACTCCGTGGAGGCGACGGAGGTTCAGAGCGGTATTTCTGGCCGGCATAAAACCAGATTTGTCCAGATGAATCAATTTATGGAGATGAGGTGAGAGACGCCGTGCCAGGATTTTAGTGAGACTACTGGGTCTAGGAGGGAGATAGTCCTATACGAGCCACAGCACTCCAGGGGTTTACCCTTTTGTGAATAACGACAATGTTTGCCAACCTCTGTGTTTCGGGCAGAACTCCCCTGTTCACACTTTCTTCATACATACGTATAAGGTATGGGGCGATCGCGGACGCGTTTGATTTATAGAGTTCAATAGGAAGGCCACTGGGGCCCATGGCTTTTCCAGACTGCAGGGCGCCAATGGCCTTGATCACCTCCTCCTTGGTTAAGGCAGAGTCTAAGTCTTTTACATCCTGAGGGCTCAAAACGTGCAGTCCCAGGGTGTCTAATAATTCTTTCGCTAACCGCGTGTGTGGAGGGATGAGTGGAAGTATAGACCTGTTGGAAGTGATTCGCGAACGCCTCAGCATTCCCAGACCTATCATGTATTCTCGTCCCCTCCTGGCCTACTATTTCAGCCACCCATACGTTGGCCGCATCTTGTTTGTCTAACCAGGCTAATAGTTTGCTCGCCTTGTCACCAATGTCATATATGCGATGTTGAGTGGCCCGGTATTGGGCCCTCGCGGAATCCTCAGCTGCATTTCTATATTCTTGTTGTTTCATAAGCAGTTTGTGTTTGGCGTCTGGAATGTTCGACGTCACTAGACCACGTTCGAGAAGGGCAATCTCACCCTCAATCGCCTGTAAGTGCTTTTGTTTCTTGGTCCTGTGCCCTGCTATTGCCACCACCCCTTTACCTCTCACCACTGTCTTGTACGCTTCTCACAATACGGTGTCAGAGTCCACTGAACCCTCGTTTTCAATAAAGTACTGGTTGGTCACCTCAGTGAGTTTGTCTCTGATTGCAGGTATCCTGAGGTACAATGGATTAAGAACCATTTCGTGGCGAGTGGGGGAGGGGCGCTGCCATAGATCACTACCAATGGGGAATGATCAGAGATGCTCCTGGGGAGAAAGGAGACCTCTCCAAACCTGGGGAGCTGGGTGGATTTGCAGAATATATAATCGATTCGGGACATACTGCCATGGACTCCAGAAAGGAAAGTGGACTGTCTGGCTGAGGGGTGACAGACCCTCCAGATATCTATCAGACCCATAGCCCTTTCTTTCATCTTTCCGGGCGCTTCGCCCTGTCTGGGTGGCTGCCTATCTAGGTCACCATTAAGAGCAGCGTTACAATACACCTCCCAGGAGCAAGTCACCTTCAGGTAGGTTTAATATGTGGGAGCCGAGAGCGGCCAGTGTGGTAGAGTGCAATCTAGGAGGAACATATAGTGAGATTATATTAAGGGATTTACCCTCCCAAAGGCCCGAGACTGTGACAAATCTACCAAGTGGATCGTGGGTAGTCGATTGGACCTGGAAGGGGAAGGAGGTGCGCATGAGGATGCCGACCCCTCTGGACCCCTCGCATAGCCCGAGTGGGCCACCAGTTTATACCCCCATCTATTGAGTGCATCGTATGAGGACCCCTGGATGTGAGTTTCTTGTAGAAGCACCACCTCGGGGGCCTGCCGTTTCAAATATTGTAAAACTATCCCACGTTTAATTCGGTCCCCCAGACCATTTACATTCCACGAGAGCAGTTTAAAGCGGCTCAGGAACGGAGCCGAGTCACGATTATCACCCATTTAGATGCTGTGAATTGGGCCATGTACAACCGAGGACTGCAAGGATGGAAAAACAGGGACCAAGCCTCCCACACCCACCTGACGTGCACATTGTAGACACTTTGAACTTAGTACACATTGATCCATCTCTTAGTTGACTGTCAATCTTCAATGCACCGGGAAAAATGCTGTTTTTATAGCTGCACCATAACATAAAACACACAATACGAACATCCCATTGAAAATGCCCCTCCCCCTCCCTGCCTCCCTGCAACGTGGACTTACAACTGACCACCCCCAATTTTGCAGAGTGCCTATGTACCCTTAACCGATAACCTTTGAGAGGGAACGCTACACAGCCGAACAACCCCGACCGGGAGATCCAGTACCCCCTTAAGTACCCCTTTATGCCTGACCACTCAAGCCCATAATATAACATTTTGCAATCTGTTAGTCCACATTCCTTGTCAAACTTAGAAAACAACATACGAGTGTCCCATCTGTCTTGATGGCACCTAATGCTGGATAATATGTCTAGTGACATCCGGCCAACACCAACCAACTATACATACGTAATGGTGCACCCACGTGCCCAGTAACCAACATGGCGGGTCCCCCAGCTCCCGCCGGGACAGACCTACGTTCTTCTGACCATCACTGTCATCACAAAGTTTGGGGAGGGCTACCTAGGCAACCTTATAGCATGACCTTTGTATCAGATTAAACACCCTCCTCTCGATCAGAACTTGCTTGACGATTTTAGTGGCCCTGGAGACGCCTCAAAGAGATATTTTTCTGAGCACCAGGATTTCTCCAGCCCTCCAACCATTCCCAGACTTCTTCCGGGGTCTGGAAGAACCAGGATTTCCCCTCCGCCAGCACTCGCAGCTTGGCTGGAAAAAGCATCGCGTACTTCAAGTTTTTGTCCCGGAGAGCTTGTTTCACTTCCAGAAAGGACCTGCGCAGCTTTTGCACCTTCAGTGTAAAGTCTGTAAAGAATGTGATTGTCGCGTTCTCAAACTTGAGTGGGGGAGCTGTATGTGCCGTTTGAAGGATGATATCTCTGTCCTGGTAATTAAAAATTCTCGCCAAAGTGGGGTGCGGAGGAGCACCAGGCCTTGGCGGTCCCCCAGGCACCCTATGAGCGCGTTCGACTGAAAAATACTGGGACAAGGACCAGGGCTGCAGGTGTTTTTGGATTAAGTCCTCGACAAAGAGGTCTGTAGTTTGCCCCTCCGCCCTTTCGGGAACACCCAAAATGCGCACATTGTTTCTGCGCACGCGCCCTTCATAATCTTCCAGCTTGGCCTCCAGATCCGACGTTTGCACCTGAAGCCTTCTGATGGTTGCTTCCAGCGTTTTTGCAGATTTTTGGAGTGTCAACACTGACTCTTCAGTCGCCTTGACCCTGTCCCCCAAATTACGTAGGTCGGCATGCATAAGGGTTATCTCGGCCATTACCATGTCAATTTTCTGTTCAAGGGCCGCGCGAACACCCTGGATATTATCCATTACGTCCATCAGGGTTGGGGCCCCCTTTTCCGGCTGCAGCCTCCCTCCCTGTGGTGCCGCTCTTTCTTCTGCGCCGTCTGTCTTGGACTGTGCGAATTTGTCCAATTTCGTCTGATGGGTCTGTTTGGGTCCCCTAGCCATGGACATTTTGGCGTCGTCGTCCCTTCAAAATAGCCCCAACGGTGCTCAGGATGTTGGGGCCCCTGGCGAGCAAATCAGCCCCAGCTGCCTTGTCAAGGTGAGTGGTAACTCCCCATCCACCACTCGACTGCGTGGGTGGCCAACCACGTCGATGAACACTGTCAAAATGGTGGTTCACTCTGATGGCCAGAGTCTGCTGCACTACTGCCAACTTCACAAGCACCAGGCGTTGCCGAATGTAACCCTATCGCCAGGCCACAGGCAGAGATCACGATCCAGACCTCCGGCCTCCAAGACCCAACAGACAAGAACAGTAGCTGGTGAACCAACAGTCATGGGTATGTGGGTGATTGTGCTTGCCAAACAGTCTGTTTGCTCCAAGGGTGCCCCCAGGCCTCACCAACCAAGCCAGAGCACAATAAGGGTGGAGAAAAAAAGGGGGGTGAGAACGAGCACTGGTCGGGCCCCCGGGTCAATCCATGCAACAGAGGCGCTGGGTGGTATTCGCGTCAAATGGGTAAGGGGGAGTGAAGAACCACACTCCCCCGCACCACAAAGTTCATACTGTGCCGTCTAGTCACTGAGCCCCTCGTGTCTCTGGACGCACGTCAGGCAACCACCAGGCCTTCCAGTCTTACCGGGCAAAGTTGAAGTCTCTCTGGGGCCGCAGTTCGGACAGGCAAGATAGTCCAGAAAGGCCACAAACAATGCTGCGTGGTGATCAGCACAGGGAACGGAGGCGATGGGAGGCTCCGCTTCTGCCGCCCCCGCCGGCACCTCCTCTGTACGCTTACGCTGGTCTCACTGCGGGGAGCGGAGGCGATGGGGGGCACCGCTCCCCGCCATTTTCGCCGGTTGTATTTTTTTGTTTGTTTTTATGACTTCATTACAAGAAAGATAGTACGTGAAAAAATGCAAATTTTTCTAAACGGGTATTCTCAATGAATCAGTCGATTGCCAATATATGGGAGTAAATCAATATTATTTCCCAATAAATTTTAGGAAACTTTTTACATATTTTGAAGACTGTGGTCCAACATGGCCACTTCTTTCCAATGTGGCACCGGTCCCTTCAATAATAGCAAAGTAGACACAAAAGCAGCCATCCCGCGACATCCCAAATGGGGAACCCGGGTGTGGAGAGGGGTGGTGTTTGGTCCGGGTTTGAATAGGCTGCCATGTTTCTACCCCATTAGATTGCTAATTGTAGGTTATGCAATTGGCCAAGCTGGGGTGCTGGCACTGTGCCATTTTCCTGTACAGTATTGATTCTCAGATTTGCTTTGATTAACAATATAGTGCATCATGCTGCCAGCCCAGAGCGCTGTTACATGAATGTAAAATACATGATAATGTATGATCTGTCAAATTCAACACCAGTGTTAGATGTCTGTTTTAAGCAGTACACAGCAATGCAAACATGGTTCCAAAGGAACATCGAGGGAGCCTACGTTTATTTCAGGTTCTGTACAAACTACTTTTTTAACAGTTAATACTTTACCATTGAAAGAGGATAGATTATCTAACATTATAACTGCACCTTTAAGGTACAAAACAAAATGCTATGAACCTGAGACACATTTACAATCGGTGATATTCTCAAGTATTCTCTGAAGTTTAGGTCTAATCATTGAGGGCCCAGGTGGAATATTGTCCAATGTTTACCCATTCCGAGTTTCATAATCCCATGCTTCCCATCATGTCTCTATTAGTTATCCTCCCTTGTTAGGTGATCTACTCAATTTTGCATTGTTAAACACCAATCAGTCAGTTAACCCTTTCACTGCCTGGGGTTTTGTGCACCTCTATACCAGAGCTTTTTCCAAAATATTGTCATTAGGTTGTTTAAACACATTCACATCTTCGGTCTCCTTGTGAACCAACATAAGCTATTTTTGTTGTCACATACAGGGCTACGTATTGGTGCAAACCTTGCATCAATATCTCATTACAGTATGAAAATATAATGAACAATTTGGGGATATTTTACATTTATATTAACACAGCTGCTCAATATTGTGTTGCATTTCTGAAACGGACCAACATAAAACTAGAAACACTAGCCAAGGCAAAGTTGCCCTGAATGTTTGCAGTCTGGCAATACCAAGTGTGTGTTGGTTTTCCAAAGGAATGCAGTCTGCACAGTCAATTCTATATTAGTACAGACCACAAAATTATGGCAAAATCACTGTTTACGGAGCACTGTTCATTTCGATGACATAAAATTTAAGACTGTATGGAAAGTATGGAAACTATAAACATTTTTAAAATTATGTACAACCCACTGGCGTAGCAAGGGGGGTGGAGGGGGCGGTGCGCCCCGGCGGCACGAGTTTCGGGGCGGCAGCGGCCGCAAAAATCATCGCCAGCACCCCCCCTCAGCGCGGCGGCAAAAGGCAGGAAGGCAGGGACCGCCACGGGCGGCAGAGTGCCTAGCTACGCCACTGGTACAACCTATGGAATCAATTGGTGCAAGCTAGACTTGCATTGTGTCACTGGCTGGTTGGTAGAACATGCTGAACATGGCGTCTGTCAGATGTTTAGCAAATTAGTTTTCAAAAATATGGTGATGGTGAGTCCCTCTATCCACCATCACACAGGAACATATACCTTCCAAGGTGTGTCCCCCCAGCTTTGTTCCTCTGGGCTTCCTGAACATGGAGGGACCAGATGGTTTTGGGTTTTCTATGGGTTCAGGGTGCCCCCAGGCAATAAACTGGATGAAGTGCATTCTGTATGTTTGGAAAGGATCTACAAGAGAAATGCAGGCTTAGGCTACACATCTTTTGGTTACTGGCATCACAGATGGGTTGATGGAAACATAGCACAGTCATGCATTTTTAACATCTACACATCCTAAAGTTTCTGCCGCTTATGCAAGACCTCCCTCATTCTCATTCTCATTCATTGGCTGGGAGATCATACTGAACATGTTTAGCTATTCTTTTCCAAAACAATGTACTTCCCTCCAGTCTCCCTCACTCAGCAAAATCTGTTTCCATATGTCTTCTGCGTGTGGGGTTTGAGCAGTGATCCACACATTGGACATCCGGGAATGTTTTTCATGGGGCAAGATTCCATGCAGGTGGTCTGTAATATTTGAGCTTGGGTCAGCAGGTACCAAGGGAAGCCTACAATCATCAGACATTTCTAAAAAAATTACACTTTTCCAGCCTTAAGATCGCCTTATTATTATGCAGTAAATATACATCCAAGAAGACAATTTCATAAAGGAAACCTTGGTAATCATTAGTATTGTGGCCAATATGGCCCCCATGTACCTTAGCTGATAAAGAAAATAAGAGGCCCTGCTTCAGCTTGCCTCGACCAAGTTATCACCGGACTGCTACTCTAATTGAACCAAGCAAGAATCTGCTTTTGATGTCCAGATCTCATGAAAAACAAGCTTGTATGAAAGAGTTTAGAGGTGTCATATCATAAAACTCTTATTTATGACATGTATTGACTTATGAGTTTCTTTTTCGTTGTTTTTATTGCATTTACTTGTGAAAGGGAAATTCTGAACAAATGGGTGATTTTTAGAACCTTTGATAATAGTAATGCGTTTAATTAACCTTCAATAATAAATTTTACTTCTTTTCTATGTAATCAATTAATTGTCAATGATAAACGGTTAACAATTTAAAAACATGAGTGTAGCTTGCAGTGCTTTTGGCATCCAACACTGTCTCCCAGCTTTCTTATTGTTAAGGTCCACCGTGGAATTTTGCTTTTTGTTACTTGTTCCTAGCTCATATCCGTAATACTCATCTACTCTCTCCTCTGTATCACAATCTAGATTAACCAAGTAGCATACTGATATACGTGTATGAGCTTTATTGATTCACTTTCAAATACTATTTGGAGTCACTGTTCCTTTTGTGTCCTTCACTGTAGTTTTGCTATTACAATTAGCTACATGTATATACTGATTTGACACCGTCACTTTCACATTATACCTAGGAGCTGACTTTACCCCCAGATGGGGGTTAATGTGATGTTCAAAACAGCACAGTATCAATCAATCAATTAATCAGCATTTGCAACACTGTCACCCCCGATGGGTATCTGAGTGCAGCGGGTGCAGTGTCTCAGTCAAAAAGCCAGGTCTTGAGTCTCTTTCTGAAGTCCGTCACGGAGGGTGTTGTTCTGAGGTGGAGAGGCTCCAGGTCTTGGCGGTGATGTAGGAGAAGGAACGGTGCCCTCTATGACTGTGACAGATGCAGGGGGTGTGGGCTAGGGTGAATGAGGAGGAATGCAGGAGTCTGGAGGGTTGACGGAAATTCAGTCGATGGTTGATGTAGGATCGTCCTTGGTTATGAAGGGCCTTGTAGGTGTGCGTGAGGATCTTGAACTGACATCTCTTCTGGATGGGGAGTCAGTGGAGGCCTCTCAGGTGGGGGTGATGTATGACTGGGAATGTCCAGGATGAGTCAGGCTGCTGTGTTCTGTATGGTCTGGAGACGTCTGAGGAGCTGGGTGGAGATGCCGTCATAGAGGGTATTTCTATAGTCAAGGTGGCTGGTGAGGAGGGGCCGAGTGACAGACTTTCTGGTGTTGATTGGGATCCAACTGAAGATTCGGCAGCACATGTGAAGAGTGTGGAAGCAGAAGGAGGCAACTGTGCTGACTTGTTGTTTTATGGTCAGTTGGCTGTCGAGGATGATCCCTAGGTCATGTATGCATGGTCTGTAGGCATGGGGGTTGGTCCAAGTTCAGCTGGCCACCAGCGGTGGTCCCAGGTGGAGGTGTGTTGGAGTTCAGTCTGAGGCAGTTGTTTCTCATCCAGTTTGCTATGTTGGTCATGGCGCTGGAGAAGTTGGTTTTGGCATTGGCGAGGTCCTTGGTGAGCGAGAGGATAAGTTGAGTATCGTCTGCATAGGAGAATATGTTGAGGCAGTGGGATCTGATGACGTCTGCGGGTAGGGTCATGTAGGTGTTGAATGGGGTGGGGCTGAGTGATGATCCTTGGGGTATGCCACTTATTATGTCCTTGGGTCCGGAGGCGAATATCTAAACATATCATGCGTAGCCACTCACAGTAAAAATGTATTTTATTGCACTTTGAGTAAAAAGCAATTCAGGTTTTCTCTGAAGCGGAAGCAGGGGTGCATTAACAAAGTAAAAATCAGGTATTCATTCAGTATAGTTATGACTGTAAAGTGGGCTACTTGAATAAAATGAGATCATTTGAAAGGCAACATTTCTTTTCATTCTTTACAATGGAAACATATAAACATAAAACAATGTAAATATCTAACCCATGACAGTTAAAAGTCTTTATGTCCCCTTTCCCACAAAACGTATAATTATTAGTGACATTTCATTAGATTTGACCAGAAGTGAATGTATATCTGCAACTTGCATGTTTAATGCTGCGTTCAGATATATCTGCCTCCACTGTTAAGATCATCTTTTCCAAGTTAAAAAACATGGGAAACAGAAATATAGGCGGCTAAGGTGCATTCAAAATGAAAATTTACTGTCTCACCAAAGAATAATGATTTTCCTTTTGGGACACACTGTGAATTCAGATGTGAGAAAAAGGTATATTAAATCACCTTTCAGGAGTTCATCCCTAACATTCTTATTGATAAAGAATATTAATTTTCCAAAAATGTGAATAATAAAAATTATATAATATACATTTCATGATATAAAAACATTCTTACCAAATTACCAAAAGAGGGAGTCAATAAAAATTATTAATGGTGATCTCTAGTGCATGGCCCCCACAATAATTCTAAGAAAAAAATGAGACTGTACATCAGGACAGATATTCATCAATACTCAATCCCTCGTTTACGCAACCATTCATTAGAAGAAGCCACTGCTATAATGATATGTATCTGTTGATCTGCAATAAACCTATGTACAAGACAAATGAAGCAGTGAAAAGTCAAAACAACATTTTGCCAGACCTACTTCCCTCTACTGTCTGGCCTCAGGCTACATCTTTGTATGTTATTTATTCAGAAAACATCTCAATAACATCACTGTCCAACCACCTATCAACAAGCAGCCAGTTTTAAGATATCTTACAGAATCTTCTTCTCATTCTAAATTCATCTCTAATGCAATATCAGTATATATTTAATGCTTACTAACTACCTTAACTACCATAAGTTTAAAATACCACCCTTCCTCCTTAATTAGGCAACAATAAATGCATTCCCATCCCTTGTCCATTTTGTGATAAAGCTTACATCCATAACTCCTTCCCAACCAAAAACTTACAGTTAATTCCTTATTTAAAATAGTCTACTTTATATAAATACTTGTGAAGCATAGTGAGAGATGAGGCATAATTGGCTGTTCAGTGACATTTCGCTATGCCTGCCACAAAAAGAAGTACATTTTGAGTTGGTGAACTACATGGACAAGGACCTTCAAGACCGTTCTTGAATCACGTCAGTCTTTCACTACATAGTCATCTGCATCGAAGTTAACATATATCTGCTTCATATGAGCCTTTTGTTAATTGTATCTATACTAGGCTATAGCAACGGCACCACAGTCATTGGCTAACCATTTTAAAATACCTATTTTATTTGCAATATGATTTGCCTGCAATTTTAGTAGCCATGTACTGCACGACAGTGTCTTTTAGAATTACATTTATTGCCTTAATAGGAAAAGAAATGGTGACAACACATGGGTCAGCTTGATGATTGCCTGCACCAATGCCTTTAACCTCACCACTTACATCATGTTCTTGCTTATCCTTTTAAAGAAACATTGTCCTTTGCCTTGCACAGAAGCACATTCACCTTTATCAAGTCCTCATGATCAAGTGTTGGTACAGCAAGAAACTTGATTACAAAATATTAGAACATTGGAATGTCGAGAGAACTATTGAAGACAGCGGCATAACTTGGGACCAATAGTAGTTGGTATAGACTTTTTAATTCCAAATTCCAATGTTGTCTTTCAGTTTCTCCCTTTTAATTTAGAACATTCTAACCTCAGTGGATGAAAAGTTCCAATAGCATTATCTCTTCTTATTTTGGATATACCAGATCTTAAAGGTTCTCTCCTTCAATACAGGATCCCCTCCAGGACTATAACCTGGGTTTCTGCCTTTAGCATCCAGTATAGATCTCAGCAGCGGGTTATAATGCTATAGATTATACCACGACCCCTGTCTTAGCACACGTGATGTTATTCATTTATTTCTTATTTCTTGATATTAGCAAATTAGAGATCATACTCAAACCTGGTAGCTACTCTCAAATTAGACTGGCAATATTAGACCTCAGGTGCGTGGTGTGCTATTACAACACCACAAGCATACTTACGAAAATCAGAGTGATTAAAGTCTGTAGTTTAATGATTTGCTGGTTCCCTTTAGGCAAAGGAAAAACATTTGAAGTTTGACAAAGATTTCTTAGAAGTTTTGCTTTTAATGATAATCTCATGTTTGGTTTCAACATTAAAACTTCAATTCAAAAACTTGCTAAGTGTTTGAAAACATAGCTTTGTGTCTGAGAATATTGCATTAATGAATGGGTCTACATGTTGACATAGAAGCCATGTTACCTACGACGTCATTCCCTCCATAAGGACTGATTGATTTGCCTACTTCCCAAAGAAAAAGGCCGAACTCAAGTATTTTAAGTCTGCATTTGTTTTCCTTTCTTTGGGCAATTAACTGCAGTATAGACTTTCTAAAAAAGTTAAGAAATGTTCAATTTTCTTGTCATTAATCAACAGAATCTGGATTATTAACAATAAGGAAGAGGAAAGGATAAACTCCCACAAAGTTAATTAACCCAGTTCCTAAGAAGTAAAAAGCAGGTTTCATTGAGGATTCTTAGGATAACCCCTTCTGCAAAGGCTCCATCAATAGGCATTTCTAAGAGAACAGTGTGAGCAAAATGTGTAAGCCAGTGCTAAAATAATATTAATGCCTAGAAATCAAACCATAATATTCCCATACTGTTAGACCTGGCATTTCTTGGCGTGGTTACCCCAGACTTTTTGCCTCTACCTCCTCGATTTTTGATGCTGTGATGGATTTCGTTTTACTGGCTTAGATGCTTTGGGCACTTTGCCACTGCTGATCAGTGTCAAAGTGCAAGTGTTCCCTGTATAAAGTGTTATGGTAATTGGTTGTCCATAATTGGTATGTTTGCCTTACTAGTGAAGTCCCTAGTAAAATGCACCATGTGTGCCAGGGCTGGTAATGCAAATGCTACTAGTGGGCCTGCAGCACTAATTGTGCCACCCACACAAGTAGCCCTAAAGAGATATCTCAGGCCTGCCACTGCTGTGCCTGCGCACAGTTTGTTAACTGCCTTGTTGTCCTGACAAGTGCACCCACTTGCCAGGCCTTACCTTCCCTTTTATGCACTTCAGACACCCCTATAGTAGGCCAAGGTACCCCCCTGGGCAGGGTGCAGTGTATGTGAAAGGTAGGACATGTACTGAGGTGTGTACCATGTCCTGACAGTGAAATACTGCCAAATTCGTTTTTCACTGTTGCAAGGCCATCTTGCCCATAGGACAGAATGGGGAATGCTGTGTCCCATGTTTCCAGCATATCTTCCCATAGGCATATGATGGAGAGATGGAGTTTAGTGTGCCTGAACTCAGAATTTAATAACACATCTTCTTGTGAAGATGGTTTTTGAATTGTGTGTTTAGAAACCACGCTTTCAGAAGTGGCTGGTTTCTTGTCTTAAACCATCCTGTGTGCCTCTGCCTGGTTGTATATTGCCTGCCTGGGTTTAGACGTGACAGGGTCTGGGAAGTGTCCTGACCCCAGGGAGGAGAAGGTGAGACAGCAACAGGCTGGCCTGCATTTGATGTGAGGGGGAGGAGTAGCCCCCTGGATGTGAAGAGGGCTGTGTTGCTGCCACAAAAGGATGGCTCCACCTTCTGCTGAGCGTCTGGGCCCCAGACCCTGACTATCAAAGGAGGAGGGTGTGCACTGGCAGGAAGACACCCAGGTCTGGTTTTGGACCGAGGTCAGAGCCCCTGAACACAAAGACTTCAAATGCATTTAGGGGTATAAATGTAAGAGCTGAAACCCCTGAACTCAAGACTGAAATTCATATTGAAAAAGGATTGAGCCTACTTGGTGCTCAAGAGGAACCTCTGCCAAAGAAGAACAGCTGAAGAGACTGAAGAGAAGGACTGCCCTTGCTGTGTGTTCTGGGGCTGGCCTGCAGTTTGCTGGTTTGACTAAGGATAGGACAAGGGACTTTGCTGTGTGCTGTGTCCCCCTGCTTGTGCGGACTTTGCTGTGTGCTGTGTCCTGAAGTAGCATGTCTCCAAGGGCCCGAGGAGAGCTGGTCCCCTGTTGTGGAAACTCAGGAACACAAAAGTTTCCAACTGTGTCTCAGCGACGCTGTGTGCGTGGTGCTCTTGCACGCCTGAGACTGCCGTGTGGTCCGTGGTACTGTCTACGAGGTGCCCCGTGATCGCACTGCCCCCGCAGCGTGAAACATCATCCATGCTGCTGCCTTGCTGTTTGTGGCCCGAGCCGTCATCGTAACTGAGGCTGTGAGTAAAGATCGCTGCTGCCGGCCCGAGCTGCAACGTGCTAACAGGGCACTTGAAACTGAGGACTGTGTCTCAGCGACGCTGTGTGCGTGGTGCTCTTGCACGCCTGAGACTGCCGTGTGGTCCGTGGTACTGTTTACGAAGTGCCCCGTGATCGCATTGCCCCCGCAGCGTGAAACATCGTCCACGCTGCTGTAATGCTGTTTGTGGCCCGAGCCATCATCTTAACTGAGGCTGTGAGTAAGGATCACCGCTGCTGTCCCAAGCTGCAACGTGCTAAAGGATTTCTTGAAGCTAAGGAAGCTACAAGGTGAAAGGGATCGTGATCGCTATTCGTCGAAAGGACTTTGCCCTGCCCAAGATCATCAACGACGGAGAAGGCCGCGCCGTAACCTGTCCGGCTACAGCGTCCTCTAGCAACAGAGCCGCAACGTGATCGGGATCGCCCAGCGGGACGTCCGGCGAGCAGGGAGAGAGAGAGCGAGGCAGCCCAGGTAAAGCTTGGACTCCGGTTGGGAGCCGCAAGCGTGTGTGGTCTGGGGAGGGGTGCAGGAGGAGTACAGGAGTGCTCCGAGCTCTCTCCCACTGCACCGTGTTAGATGCGCTGAGTCCCTGAGCGGCCCATACCAGCCCAGCAGGACCGGGGCCGCCCCTGTAAGCCTATGACCGTTGTCTCTGCTGTTGGGGTGCCGAGTTGACCGCGCAGATTGCATTACGAACCGCATTATTATTGCATTACGAACTGCCTGATTCTTGCATTACGAACCGCATTATTATTGCATTACGAACTGCCTGATTCTTGCATCATGAACCACATTATTATTGCATTACAAACTGCCTGATTCTTGCATTACGAATCGCATTATTATTGCATTACGAACTGCCTGATTCTTGCATTAAGGACTGTCCTATTATTACATTACGAGCTGCATTACGAACTGCATAGCATTGCATTAGGACTGCATTATAGATCGTAAATTGCTCATTAATACCGCAAGAACCTACAAGTGATTGCTGGCCTAATAACCGTCCAAGTGAATTATTACGAATACGCATATGTTGGTTTTCTATCGTTTGGTCTCATCGTATTCCCTTTTTATAAAGATACTGCTATTTTTATGAAACCAGTGTGGTGTCCATTTGTGGTGTTATCACTGTGTTACTTGGAGTGTGGTTGCAAATACTTTACACATTGCCTTGGAGATAAGCCTGGCTGCTCGTGCCAAGCTACCAGGGGGTGAGCAGGGGTTATCTAAGGGTGTGTCCCTCCTTACCCTTACTAGAAGTAAGGGTCCCTATTTGGACTAAGGTACATACCTCAGCCAACTAGAGACCCCCAGTTCTAACACATACCAATTTATCAAAAAGAAAATACATGTAGAAAGAAAATAGCAAAATGGTAAAACAAAATCAGTCAAGGAGATCAGGGGTTATACATTTTTGAATCAATGTTAAAAAGTGGCCATGAGAACAATGGGAAGGTAAAACCCAATGTTAGTCTATAGGGAAGGGGGTGACAGGGTCCAAGGTGCCTTTTCCAGCTGACCATGACTCAGTGTGGATCAGTGGTTCATCCCAGTAAACAGTTTGACCTTCAGACTCCGGGTGATATGCACAAGAACGTGCGATAAACATTGCCAAAATAGGCTAACGCAATTTCTCATATCGCCGTCTATTGCGGGGAAAATGACTCCGTATCAACGTCGTATTCCCAACACGGCGGTAACATGCGATAGGTTCCCGAGAACGCCACAAATGTCAGCGATACAACTACCGTGACAGCGATAAAAAAGGAAACCCGAACGTGAACAAAGCTGCGATGGGCCCAACTGCGATAAAAATCCAGCAAAAAGCAGCGCCAGGCCCGCAAGTCCCACAAGCAAGGCAGGAACAAACACTACAAAAGCTGCAAAAAAACACCTACAAAACACAAACAACTGCGAAGCACCATGGAGGCAGTCGGAGCAAGTACAGAAAACAACCAGAACCCCACAAGCCACACGGAGGACCAGCCTGGGACCTCGGGACAGGGAAGGGCAAGGAGAAGAAGAAGAGGAAGACGCGTCTCAGTCCGCATGGAAACAGGATCCTCATCACGGAGGTGACAGAACACCACCACCAACTGTTCATCACCTCCACTGTGACATTGGCAACTAAAAATACAATATGGCAGTCCATCTTGGCCAAGGTGAATGCAGTCGGAGTGAAGAGAAGGGAAGTGGACGACTGCAAGAAGCGCTGGACTGATGTGAAGCGCAAAACCAAGCTGAAAACCGCTGCCAACCTGAGAGCAGCAATGCAGACTGGAGGTGAGAGTCCAGCGACACACCAGGAGCTGGATGAGATGGAGGAAATGGTGACCCGAGTCATCATTGGGGAGACGGTGGCAGGAGTTGGTGGACCGGACACTGCACAACATGACCTGAGCCAACAGCAACAGGGAGAGTAACGACCAGGGACTGGGGGCGGGGGAGATGGGCACACTGGCACACATGCACAAGTAAGCAGAGCACATCTGCGGACAAACCATGCCCAAGAGTCACAACACCGACCAAGAGCCCAATTTACCCAAGTCTGCAACATCTCAGCACTGTATAAGCACAGAAGTGAAAGGCACACCGCCTGAAAGGGAGACGGGCCAGCCAAATCAGAGCTGAAGGGGCAACACACCCACAATGCAGCACACACACATAAGAATCAGAGCACCTCAACATTGACAACAATGTGGCACAAAATGCAGCACTCTCACAACAGAACAGAGGACACAACTGCTGCCGCTTGTGTGTAGTAAATGGCCATTCGCATTTGGCATAGCAGGAAACTGTGAGATGACAATGGACAAGTACAACCACACATCCCTGATGGTGGAGAAATGTCAACTGTCCCGCATCAAATAGGCATCTCATCACAAACAATCAGAATGTACATTGGCATGCAGTCCGTTAGTAAACTTGTCCAATGCGTGGACATACATGTGAACACAGTGTCAATCTGCATCTCCCCTTCACATTGCAGAGGGAGAATCAACACCTCCTGCAGAGCAGACACAACTCAGCACTGATGACGAAGAGGACCTCGACACCGACGCCCTCCAGCAGCACATGGTCAGCTTTGGCACCCCACCTCCAGGAGCAGGGCAGCCCAGCTGCATTGAAGAGACCCCACCACTGCACAGACCACACAGCAGGAAGCACCTACCACCACGGCCAACACATGGCATTCCAACGCTGTGTGTTAGGGTGCCAGGAGAAGATGGCTGACCAGCTGCGGGTGGGGTTCGACCTCATGGCAGCCAAACTAGATGCCATACGTGGGTGTCTAAGTCCCATCAGGGTCCACTTACAGTCCCTAACGGACACCCACTGTCGGGAGTTGGGGCACATGCGTAGGATCATGGAGAGCATGGAGCGGATGCATGCGGAACGATTGGCTGCCACGGCTCAACACCAGCGAGATATAGCTGGGAACTTCCATGCCCTGCAGACCCTCGTCATGGCATTGCTGCCACTCGGCCTGGCGCGGATGACTGCTGCTACTACTCCATCCACATCTCCGCCCCCTGAAGAGTCCATGCCACACAGTGCGGCAGACCAAACACCACCACCCACATGTGAGGCACCTGACACATCAGAGGATGAAGATGACGATGAATCTGGCTTGGTGGCAAGATTGAAGTGGTAGCATACATCACCGCCATATGGCCTGTTTTAGCTTGTTACTGCCCTCTGCATCATGCCCTCGAATAACATCTTCCACTGTCCCCCGTTACACTTAGCGACACTCACCTTGGACCTCGACATGGACTGCCATATTTGGATTGGTTACCAATGACACAGCAATCACACTGCGGACTGAAGTCTTCCTCTCCCGATGAACCTGTCCATCCCTAAAGGACTCTGGCTGGCCCTCCACGGGCGACAATGGAAAGTGGGGTTTGCATGGCCCTGTACTGGTCCAGCTGAAACACCCCACTGAATGCGAATAAAACATTCAAATTCACACTGATGTGTCATGGCCCTGATCAATTAAGCATGAAAGTATTGATAAATGTAGGGACAGTGATTCCACATAAATGGTACTCCTGGGTAATGCTATCAATGCGCATGTATGGCCGTGACCCAGATAGGCAGTGAGACACACATCATCATTCAAAACAACTCACAAAACAGTTGAAAACAAGTGAATGTGCGTAGACTTTATTAGCATATGCGTGCCAGTACGGGCAAGAGAAGTGCCACAACATGCAGACCAATGCAGCAGTATGTCAGAATGAGGAACGTTGCCAAGCGCCGCTGTCCACTCCGGGGAGTGCCTCACCTTTCACAGGAGTGAGTCACCCCGCGTGGTTGTCCGCCCACGTATTCGGGGTCCAGGCGAATGCAGCCATGTCCACTGTTGTCGTGGGATATGTGACCAGAACCCCAAGATGCAACAAGGTGTTGGGACATGTGCAATGGGTTCCAAACTGTTGTGGCTGCAGGTACGTAGTTACACGTCCATGAAAGCGAGTGCAGCTTCATAGGCAATCATTTCCAACAAGAGGTCGTTGTCGACTCCATCGAACAGGATGGCGAGGTTAGCCATTAGCAGGTCCGGACAGATGTGCTGCGTCCACCCCCTGTCACCAATTAGCACTACAGCCCAATAGGGGAGCGGCTCAATGTGGTCACTGCACACGAGGAGTTCTGCAATTTTTCAGGTCCAGCTGCCAGCATGTATGCCAAGTATCCAGGCATCCCATAGACGGGAATCACGGTGACAGTCCTGGTCGTGGGCCAACAGGGGGCGTACACACATGTCGAAATCCAGTTCGGCTACCGTCCTGTTGGATAGGCAGACATCCATGGACCACTCGAATATGCACGATCGACAATGCAACACAGGCTGAACGCAGGTGACGTTGGCAAGGCGGAAGCTCAGCCGGTAACTGACCCGCAGCACTACCAATGGCAGTGCCCCCAGTAAATGCAGCATACGTGCACGGTACAGTTCCACGTGACAGGGGTTGTGCATGTGTCCGGGATGTTCTGCCATTGCGTTAGTGGCCCTGGTTGAAGCGGCACTGTTCTGACCTGCGCCAGTTCTGTGGATGAAATGCCACAGCTCGGATCAATGAGTTGTTTAAGTGTGCAGCAGTTGTACACCTGGGATGGAGTGGGAGTAAGTGTGAAGGCCATTCCATGCAAGATAACTCCGAGAAAGGACTTCTGTGTGTGGGGTGTGTATGCGTTGGTCTTTCGTTGGGCTGTGCGTAGTGTGGGAGTCGTCCTCAACTGCTATCGTATCTGTCAGGGGGTGCCGGGCACATGCAATTCCGAGGTCGGAGGTGCAGATGTGCTTCCGCCTGATAGTTCAGACAAAGGAGTTTTCATCCCTAATGTCAGTTTGTCATCTGCTTGCATTCAGGAATTGTGATGTGGCTTGTTGGGTGTGGGGTGGGATGTGTGCAACTTTGGGATTCATGTTTGACATGACTTGCATGTGGCAAATGAGCGGCATCAGTGTGTGTTACGTTGCCTCACAGCTGCTCCTCCCTCCCCCGAGCCTATTCACTTGTGTACGCTGCGCGGTTGCATCACTTGCACTCCAAAGGCAAACCATTGTCATGCCTGTCTGTGCATGTCCACAAGCCTGACAACGACACTGTGATGTTGGCCGTTGAAGGTGGGCGGCCACATGAGTGTAGGCCTATGGTAAGGATAGTGCGGACACAGATGTAGAGTTCATGCCTGGCTGAACTCGAGCTGCGATTAAGGCTAGGCATTTGGCTCATGCTGCAGCAATACAGATACACATAACACTTGGCATGTATGAGCCAAGACCCTGAGCGGTCTTGCGCTCCTTCATTTCTCCGTCAGAAAGGGCCCACAGCCACGTGGCGATGACTTGAGCTGCACAGAGTTAGTGGCACCTGGAGCGCTCAGCGGGTGCGCGGCCTGCGATGATGCATCATTTGACTTGGGGACCTGCTGACCGCAGTGTAGGCCGGAGGCAGCAGTCAGCGAGGGCCCACAGCCACGTGGCAATGACTTGTGGTGCACAGAGTTAGTGGCACCTGGAGCGCTCAGCGGGTGCACGGCCTGCGATGATGCATCATTTGACTTGGGGGACCTGCTGACCGCAGTGTAGGCTGGAGGCAGCGGTCAGCGAGGGCCCACAGCCACGTGTTGATGACTTGTGGTGCACTGAGTTAGTGGCACCTGGAGCGCTCAGCTGGTGTGCAGCCAGCGATGATGGCGTGTCCTCGCAGGCCAGGATTAGATTTGATTTGAGCGCCCTGCTGACCGCAGTGTAGGCCGGAGGCAGCGGTCAGAAAGGGCCCACAGCCACGTGACGATGACTTGTGGTGCACTGAGTTAGTGGCACCTGGAGCGCTCGGCGGGTGTGCGGCCTGGGATGATGCGTCGTCCGGGCGGGCCGCCCTGGAAGCAATGTCTGTTGCCTACTGGACTCTGCCATAAATAAATCAAGACTCAATTTGAATTGTGAGCCCTGCTGACCGCAGTGTAGGCAGAAGGCAGTAGTCAGCGCACACATTACTCTGCGGTGCTGTGCCACTGGGTGCGCTGGGGGCCTGTGTCGTGGAAGGCAGCGATCGGCTGAGGAGGCT
Organism: Calotriton arnoldi; assembly: GCA_963921515.1. Classification (NCBI taxonomy): domain Eukaryota; kingdom Metazoa; phylum Chordata; class Amphibia; order Caudata; family Salamandridae; genus Calotriton; species Calotriton arnoldi. The sequence goes on along the minus strand of CAWUFW010003050.1, from coordinate 995,769 downwards.
GGCGGTCATGGCGGCGGACTCGTGGCAGGGTGAGGGGCACCGCCCTGGTAGACGCGTTGGCCTTCCCGGAAGTGAACCACGCCCAGTGCCCCGGTCTATTTATTCGCACTCCTAAGCTGGTGTGGCGTACGCCGGACCAGCCCACTGCGCTTCCTCGTACAGGGGGAAGACACAGCTACATGAGCGAGGTCTTCCCCACTGCCTGAGGTGAGATGGTTGCATCCACTGTCCACAACACTGCACACACCAGCAGTATGTGTCCACAGGGACATGTCTGTGCGCTGCATACTGGTGTCTGTCCAGCACATCACCGCCACACTTGGCATTGTGTACATTCTTATTCATGGGTGACTTGCCTCCTTCACACATACTTGGTTACCACCTCTCCCCACATTCTGCAATTGTGTGGCTGAGGGGCCATGCTGTTTTCGGAAGGTCAGCTGTCTTGTTCTGCGCTGCCACGGTGGTAGTGCGGGGGGGCAGGAGGGGGAGGGTCTGGGGGTGGTGGCGGTGGGTGTTGTGGACCTCTTGGGTCTCCGAGCTGCATGATCATTAGATCCATTACAAGTGTTGGTCTTCAGTTGTGGCTCTGGCCTGGGCTCCTCTGTACTGCAGGTTTTCGTCCTACTTAAGACCAGTAATGAGCAGGTGTTAAGTCCCTGCTGCTAACGCGCCTTATCGCCTGTTTTTGTCCGGCATCGCTGATTTGGCTGGTCGTTGAGAATATCGCGAAGTGGTGTTTTCGTGTGTTTTTGCATGGGAACGCCTACTTTGTATGTCATTAGCGTTGTTTGTCGCTCTCATCCGTGGCGATGTGTTTTGCGGCAGCTATCGCAGGAAAACTGGCGATGTCGACAGTTTGCACCAGCTTGTGAATGGGGCGATAAGTCTATCGCTACTTTTGCGGCGCTAAAGTGCCGATAATTTGGCCATGGCTCCTTGAGAATATGCCCCTCAGTCTCTTAGATGGATGTTGTCAGTAGACTTTTAGACAGAGTTCCCAGGACTAGCCCGGTCAGCAAGAAGAATAAAAGGGTTCCTCACAGATTGCCAAATATGAAAACACCAGATATCATTAAGCATAGAGCAAGAAATGGGCTGGGTTCTGTTTGAAACTGGGTTCTGGTTCACAGCGGTATGCACTCTGTTCAAGCAGGAACCACAATCCTAGTCAGGGTAAGTCAGATACACACCCTAAATTAACCTACGCTCACCCTCTAGTAGCTTGGTACAGAGCAGTCAGGCTTAACTTAAGAGGTATTTGTGCAACACTTCAGGCAGTAAAAAGAATGAAAACACCACACAAAAGATACCACAACTAGTTGAAAAAATAGTGCTTAATTTAATGACTAAAACAAGATCAAAACGACAAACATTAAATAAGTTCGAATGAGATGTGTCAGTTCGGACCTAGCAACAACGGCGATGCACGGGGCTTTTGCAGTTGCAGCACTCTAAAACCACTTCCAAGGGCCCAGGACTGGATTGGCACCATGTGGCAGGGCAAGACTCTCAGATTGCAGAGTCCAGGTGCTGTTGATGAGTGGCATGAAGTCTTTGATGTCCCTGAGACTTCAAACAGGAGGCAAGCAGCAAGCCCTTGGAGCAACTCTGGGTTCAAGTGTTGTAAGTCCAGTCCTTCTCACTCAGGCAAGGAGGGCAGCAGGCAGCAGGCAGGTCAGCACAGCAGAAAAGCAGTTCTTTCAGAGTAGCAGTCCAGCAGAGTGGCAGTCCTTCAGCAGCACAGCAGTCCTTCCTGGCAGAGTATCCACAGGTCCAGAAGTGTACTGAGTTGGTGGTGTCAGTGATCAAGTACGTATACCCAATTGAAGTGGAGGAGACTTCAAAGAGAGACCTTTCAAGTGCAAAGAGTGAATGCCCTTCCTGCCCTGTCTCCAGACTCACTACAGGGGGTTATGCAGCCCTTTGTGTGGGGAAAGACCCCAGCCCATTCAGGTGTAAGTGTCAGCTCTTCCCTCCCATTCTGCCCAGGATGGCCCATCAGTCACATCTCAGCTCTCTTTGTGAGTGGCTGTCTGGAGGGATGCACAAAGCCAAGCTGTCACCCACCCAAACATGTATTCAAAGACAGGTAGAAGGCACCAAATGGCTAAAGTAAGAAAATGCCATATTTCTGAAAGATTGATCCACAAAAAAGATACCTGCCTCTTTTATAATTTAGTGCTAAATTGCTTTACAGCTTTTAATCAAACAACCAATTTGTAATGTCTGATTATAGTTATTTATTTCAATTTATTTAAAAAATTATATTTGTTTTCATCATTTCAAAAAATAGAAAAAAGGATCACACTCAATAATCAAACAAATAAAACATACATCACTTTGTCAATAAATAACATACACCATTTGGACAAAAACAACGTACAAATACAGTACATCAATAACAAATAATCAACAACACATTATCACCAAAGCAGTTCGTAGTCGTTTGCATCATACTAAATTAAACACATGGCTAGCCTTCAGACTTACAAATAGAGCCATCAAGTAAGGCAACGCCTGGACAAAGGGAACAACAGTTATTCAAGTTGGGAAAACAAATTAATTACACCAACATGTATTTTTCAAACGTTCCACAATGATGAAAAAGAAATGCCAACGCGTTTCAAAGCGCAGGCTTGCTGGACTGCGCTTATCATCAGGGCCTCTTAATTGTGTAGATATTCCACGATAATCTAAAAAACAAACGATGCAAAAAAATCTATGAAAAATGATAAACCTAATCTATAAAGCTTTTATGTAACACATACTCCCTTACAACTCCAAAGTTTCGGAACACAACTGCCAAGCCAATTACCTGTAATGCTTTATTTTGAAAACGTTATGCGAAACTGATCGCAAAATCACGTGTTGTGGTGCTTCAGGGCAGACCACTCACAGCTGAACGAATACGATATTCAACCCGTCCTGTTACTCTGTAAACACAACCGGAAAGCTAGTAAGCATATACGGTCGCTCATTAAAACTTGTACACCTTAACAACAACAAAGGTCAAGAAAGGAAGGGGGAGGGAAGGGGAGACACGCATACCTTCGGACCGAAGGAGAAGTCGCGCATCAAGCGAAATTGAATTCGAACACTTCTGACGAATCTACAACAAAATTAATGAGAGTTACCAACAGTGCAGATCGCCACTGAAGTAACACCATAAGCTTTTTGTTAAAACAAACAATTGAAGTAATGATATTGAACTCACTTCAAGAGCTACTTAGTTGCTCGTTACTGCCGTCATTCGAGCGGGAACATTTCCTGAAAGTAGCATGTTCAGAATGACAATTTAAAATCTAACTTCACCATAACTTAGGATTTTAAATTGTGATTCCAGAAACACCAAACGGAGGAGCCGACCACTAGAAAGCCCTGGCTCAAATTAAGCACTGGAAGCATGTCAGGAAATCTTACTTTAGCCTGACGCGTGGCGGTTCCTCAGCATTGCCCTGGACAGCATAAATCCAGCATACCACTATTGTGCTATTGGTGCTGGAGTTATACTGCCCAGGAACTTGAGTTAGATCCTCCTCCTCCTTGTTTCTTACTGGTCCTCAGATTGTGACAATGAAATCCCAGCACAGATAGAAAAGAAGGTTAGAGACTGTGGTATCAGTTCTGGCATGTTCTTCATAGCCCAGGTGCTGCAACAAGCTACTCCTCTTGTTTCCTTTGGGCAAGGGCAAGCATAGAAATTGTTGCAGGGTCAGACAGGCCCCAGAGAGGCAAGAGTTGTTCATCTTTATCACACCATGATTTTCAGGACCATGGTGAACAATAAACAGTGTCCCGTTCCAATGTACTTCTGATTGTTAATAAATTATCACAAGCAAATGCTAAATTAAAAATGAACCTTGCATGATAACAGGGTTGACTCTCTGCTATTAACTGTATTAACTCATCTTATCATCTTGTATTTCATACCACGGCCTCAAATGGCAAGTCAAGATCTGAAGTGAAAATTCATAATCTTTTCAGTGATGATATGGGTTGTTAACCAACATGATAACACCTAAATCCTTTTATCAAGGACTCGAGAAATTCATTGAACAATGTTGATGTTTTTTAAACTTGTGTAGCTAATGGTGAAGTACTTGTAAGACTATGCCAGTGCATGTTGAGGAGATACGCGTTGTCATTGGTGTTATCCAAGAATGGTTTATAGATCACTAGTTTTCATTCCTTTTGATTTCAGGGTTTAGAAGGAAGTTTCCAGAGCACTTTTAAGGAATAAATATACAATATTGACTCTGTGAAGCAGTGCCATTTCTCGTCCTATTCTCTACTCCATCAAGTTTGCTAATAGTAAAATCAGGTGTAATGAAGCGGTCCAATATAGGTTTTGGTAGATACTAAAACAGTAGTTCCTAATGGACACATTTATCAATAATTTCCTCCATTGCTGGATGTATATCAAACCAGTTATGCACTGAATGCTATGTAAGACCAGCCATAGTCTTTGGAAAAGTTTAAGAGACTAGTGCAAGAAATCCGGGAATCTGGCTGTATAAAACTCAACTCTGTACAGACTTTATAATAAGTTAAATGGGCATCATTAGAACTGGGAAGGATGAGAGCAAAACTTTGAGTAGGATGAGTGGTTCCAGGGAGGGTCACTGAATAAAATTTCTAGGTTTATGGAGTAGTCACTGGATTCAGCTCCAAGTAGAGGTAGAAGTACTGGCTGTATGGAGTGGTCACTAGATATGAATCCCAGCAGGGGCCAAGGGATGTGACAAATATCTGAGGTGCCTGCAAGGATGGTAATGGATGCTGCCACTGCACACGCTGAGTTCCCTATGAACAGCTGTTTTTGTATCTGTCGTAATTACCCAACGTTTTTGGTGGCATACCGAGTCGCCCTTGCTCTTGTAAGCCAACAATATTGGTTGTGAGGCATCATTTAGTCATAGTTCTTCCCCACACTACACTGCGGTACACATGCCTTCTGAAACATCACTCAGTTTGGTCAATTATTCTTCACACTAATGTATACCACACACCAACAACAGCCCAGGCATACCAACAGCACAGATGGACTGATCACTCTTCAATTCATCTAATTTATAGCTCTGAATTAACATGTAGTCCTCATCTCACATATCTCAGCCAATCAATATTGGGCTATCAAGCAATCCTCAAATATTTTTTCATCCTAGTTGAGAGAAAATTACCTCCTAAAGGGTTCTATTTGTGTTGCCTAGCCAGGAACCTTATTACATCATTTATGCTGAAAGAGTGCAGACCTCATGGGTCTAGTGGAAGCTCCAATATTTGGGACAGTCTCAGAGGTACATCTAGGTTTATTCAGTGGACAGCCTGACACCTTTAATACTATAAAGTAACAGGAGACCTTAATTTATAAATTGCCATTGAGGTTGTAACAAGCACGGATGAAGTTATCATTCTGACACATTACAATGGCAAACAGTATTTATATCACGTTTTTAGGTCGAGCTTTAGCAGCAGCACGCATGCGCTGCTCGCTCTGCAAGGCATGCAGTAGTAGAGTATGGGAGACAAGCTGCCCTCACTCTCCGCCCATATTTTTCATTGGCTTCTGTCTTTGTCCTTCGTAAATTCTCTCTTCTGATTGATTGGGAGGCTTGTTAGTCCCACCTTATTATGGCCATGTCGTCATTTGTACCCTCCCATGGCGTGTTATTTAGAAGCACTATTTTTTCCCGCTCCCCCGCCAGCACTCCCGTTGTCCTTGCCTTCTCTCTGCAAGCCAAGGGCCTTTGTTCAGTGACGAATCTTTTCAGCAACAAAACAAGCTCGCTAAAATATCCTGTTCTTTTCAGCAAAATGTAAAGGCTTGTAATGCTTGTAAAGATGCTGTACAATAGGAAAATAGGCATTTGATGCCAACATAAGTTAATGTGTGACGGCCTTTTTTTTAAGCAAACCTGTATTACAAATTCCTTACTAATGAACACTTTAGAATGGTCTATGTGCACGTCCCTGCTGCGTTTACCCTTTTAATTAGTTTTGCAATAGTGTGTCTGGCGATCTGTGCTGTAGTGAATCAGTGTAAGTGTTCCTCTTCAGTGAAAGCCCTGCACCTGCCCTGCAAGCTTAATTTGTGCCAGTATGTCGCAGGTGGCAGGCACCAGCGCTCCTGTTTGGGACCAGGACTTCATTATCAGACTTTGTCCAAAGAGAGAAAAGCAGAAAAAGGAGCCCGAGGGAAGAAGAGAAAAATAGGAAAACAGTGACAAAGGCAGAAAGTAGAAATTAAAAAGATGCCGCAAGGGTGATAAAAAAGATAAAGGGTATAGCGATGGAAGAAAGGCAGCAGCTGATATTAAGACTCGACCGCATCGGTATTCGGTAACAATGACTTCAGCATCAGCGGAGGGCTCCTAAGAAAAGCCTTGGGCCCTTGCAATTTGTTTTATTTTTGCAAATTAAGCACTGCCTCAACTTCCACTTCTTCTTTTACCATGTACAACACATAGGTGTACAATGCTGACTTATCTCTGGGGGCACGTGTTCCCGCTGCAGAGATCTTTGTGTTGTCTGATGGTCTCTGATCTATGTCTTATATGAATAAAATCAAAACCAGAGCCCGGTCCACTGAGTCACAATACAGGGGCAGATTTACAAGCCCCTTGCGCCACTTTTGCGTCATTTTTAACATGGAAAAAGTGACGCAAAAGTGGCGCAAGGGGCTTGTAAATCTGCCCCACAGTTTGTAGGGAGTGTCGTATAAACGATGTTCACATTGCTATCCTGATGTTAGCGTTGCAGGGTCTTTTTAATGTAGTGATCTTAGGTGGCCATTACATAAGGTATATATGCTAACATTTTATCATGCATTCGATCTATGCAGAAAGAATTTGAGAAAGATGGAGCCCTAGATACAGGGGGCAGATTTACAAGCCCCTTGCGCCAATTTTGCGTCACTTTAAACATGGGAAAAGTAACGCAAAAGTAGCGCAAGGGGCTTGTAAATCTGCCCCAGGAATTTTAATTTATTACCGTAGTATTTTGCCTTTGTTGAAGACTGTGCCAAAACAATTTCTGTGGAGTCTCAAAGTTCTAGTGTTCACTTCAGAGTTGTGTGGCAATCCTTTGTGTCTTTTTAGAGAGGGTGAGAAAGTACAAAATGTGCTTTCACTTCTCAGCTTGTCTCCTTGCTAATTAGCGAGCAGACATGGAGGTGTGTACCTTTGTTTCTCCGGATCACTTGAATGCCAAGTACAGCAGGCTCCCAACTTTGCTGCCTTGTTTTCTGACACTGCCCTCCAGGGAACAACTGTGAAAGATGGGTGGTTGCCTTTCAGGTATTGTAGTTACTTCTGCCTGGCTTTGGGACCAAAAAATGGTTTAAAACACACCACACTCTTTCTGAGAATCTGATACCTGAACTATGGCGCCCTTCTGGGGCCAAGTCTGTATGGTGCTCAACATTGCTAGTTTCCTTGCAGGCACTGAGTGGTTCAAAAGTAATGTTGTGGTGTTGGAAGACTTAAAAAGTTTAAGGCATAACCATCTCGTGTTACTTGCAAGATCCAACGATCTGATACAACCACAACCAACTCCTGATTAAAAAAATAAAATTCTTTCAGCCAGGCTCCCATTGCCCCCGTCCAATAGTCAGGATGTATTTGCTTGCTCAGTTTCATGCACTGGCTGGGATTTTGAGAGGGCTAATGAGCCCTCCCACCCTCTGCAAGCTTGGCGCCCACCCCAGGGGCCGTTTCTTCTCCTGGAACGACAGAACCGACCTTTTCTGGAAAAAAAGACTGCTTCGTAAATGGTACATGAAAAGAAAAAAACATCATTTGCTCCCCAGTCGATTGTTCTCCACCCTCCCCCGACCATTTGATCCAGTTGTGCATCAAACAACTTGGCCCAGAGGAGTGGAAAGTCATGTATAGAAGACGTCTCTGACTGACTTATTGAAGACCCCGAAGATGTTGCCGCTGCCCAGAGGGAGTTGAAAACCGTGTTGTATCCTACAAGAACTTTGCTAGAAGTCCAATTTTTCCCGAGAACTTCAGTAGGGTCCTTACCCTCTTATAAACAATCAAAATCTATCAAACTCTTTCAACATAGCCTGTGAGGCACATGCTATATAAACGTTTGTCATCAACACAAAATGCGCAGCTGAATAGTTCCTTTTTAAGGCACTCACCGGCTTCCTGTCCACGGTATCTGAAAGAAATGACTCCTCGGAGACCAAAAAACAAGCATTTGCAAGATTTTGAGCTATTGGGATTGCAAATAACAATGCATTTTATTTATGTTTTTAAAAAACGTGCAATAATAAAAGGAATTGTCATTTACAATGCCAGCAGGTCAAAGTTTCTAAAATGCGAGACCTATTGCATTGCAAATTATTGTTTTTTTGGTGGGCCCCCACCTCCTGACTGAGGAGGGCTCTGTGATGCTCTATGGGGCGCCGCCGCCACCACCACCTGCCGCAAGCCAGTCCAGACCACCGCGGCCTGCTGGTGACGCTGCAGGTGCCCTTTGTCCAGAAGTGGGTTGCTATCTAGGTAGGAGATTGTCAACCTGTCTCAGAACTGTCCTACCAGTTCTCTTCTGCAGCGGCCCATTGTTAGCCTGTCTGCCCAGTATGTGACCTCTCGTTGCCGCGGTTTTCAGTCCCGCCTGCTCCAGGCCCAGCCATTGTCACTGGGACATCTCCCAGGGGAGGAGGAGGCCGCACTGCTAGGATCCAGATTGGCCGGTGGGCCCGGCGAGGCTGCCACGCTGCAGGGCATCGTCACCGCTCAGACCGCATCATTGGGAGCGAGGGCTATGTGATTAAAAGCAGCAAAGGGCGAGTGAGGCATACACGCCGCTGCCTCTGTGCTTCCTCCCCATCTCCACCTCCTAATCTCTCAGGATGACGTCAGAGCTGGTCTTCAGGCTGCAGGGCCGGCCGCCGGTTCGATTCCGGGCATTAATCTTGTATTCGCCGTCCGAACATGACGGCATCAGGGCTGGCAGCGATCGAGGGGCGATTTTCCCTCTGCTCCTCCGCTCTCAGCTGCAGCTCCACCACTCACAGGTTCCTCAGCTCCCACGCACAGGAGGCACCAGGCCGTCGCCTCCGGCAGTCTCGGAATTCCGTTTGTGGTTCTATCGGCAATCCTCTCATGATCCGGGCCCGTGGGACTCCAGATGCTGGGAAGTGCTACACCTATCGTTTTAGGGCGCTGGAGTCCTCAATGTGTTTAGTTAAATTGTCCACTTCTGTTTTGGCTTTGTTGTACTCTTCATCAGCGAAATCTATAAGTTGTCTGATCATGTTATTGGAACATTCCTTTGAAACACTATGAAACTAGGTCTGAATAAAGATGCAGAAATGCATGTGTGGCTGGGAAATGAGTAATCCTCATCCTCCGATCATCTGTGACCCTCCTTTTCTGAAACACTACCCACTTTAGAACGATGTACAGAGGGGCCCATCACAGTACAGGGGCCCTTTCCATCTGCCTATACATCTCACCGACATACCCTCCCATTAGGTGACTTACGTCCTGTTAACCACCACCCATTAGGACCGTATTTGATCCTATGGGCTATACATTCTCCTCTCCGGGTTACTGGACCTACCATAAGTACATAATCTAGACAGTGTGCTATAACACCATTTTAAGCTGAGGTTTTTTCCTCCACATTACACCTGAGGTACTATCTGAGGTTTCACTCATGGTACTTGTCCTCGGGGCGGTCCTTTTACTATAAGGTTGCTCCTCTGTGATGTTTTCTCCCTATTCCAGGCTGCCATCAGCTATATTTCTTCCTACCTACCCATCTAGCTTTCCGACACTTGATCAGATTTTTGCCAGATAGGCTCCACCATGCCACGCAACTCATCTGCCATAAACTCACCGTCCACCAGACCATATTAGTACAATATTTGTTAGAACTTACTGATCGTAAATTACTGCACTATTAATCCCGAGCCTATCTGGAATACACTTTATGGCTTAGATTGTGAGCCCACACCACTTCAAGATGGCACTCCGCCCAGATTATGACCCCTCGACCCGGAACCGGAAGAACCGCGTGTCGCGTCTCTTCTTAAGCGCATTGAATTCTGGGCACTTTGCCCACGCCAACGGATCGTAACTGATAGCAGACGCTTTTCTCCGCACCACAAGTAAGTAGCAGTACGTGCCAACAGACTAGGTCAACGCTCGTTTCGTACGTTGAAGCTTAGCTCGAATCCTGGTCTCCTAAATTTTGCAAGACCAGTCCCACTCTTTGCGAAGCCATAATTTTGTATGCTTTGTTCCCCCACCTGTTTTTCTTTTCCCCCCTCCCTCTAGGATTGCCATTTACGGCTCACAGGGAAAGGATCATATTTTATTCCTAACCCAGTTTTCTATTCCTAACGGTAAGCGCATTTCGGGCACCCCGGCGAAGTTTAACATTTTTTCACGCAGTATTGAATTTCTCCCCCATTCACTCGGGTTTTTCGTAAGCCCTCACACCTACCCTTACCAGTCATAGGAGGCCTTTCAACACCACGATACATGTGAGCACCCACACAGGCCACAGAGATTTATTCCATCACAGGAGTTCGAGATTCCCTAGAACCCCGGGCCGGACAATCTAAAGCTATGTCATATAGGACTAAAGATCTGGCCCAAGATAATACTGTAACAATTCACCTCTTTACATGTATGGTAACCTGTTGCTGTATATTTCTTTTGACCTGCTCATCCATCTTTGGAGCCCTAACCCTTTTACGCTGGACCCCGTATATATTATGATATCTAACATGACATTGATGCCACATGATAGCTGTATTAACCATATTTACATATGTTAATCATCATTGGACCTGGCTCTTGAACAATTTCTCATGTTCTGATATGTCAGTATACTTGCCTTATATTTGTGTTTGTGTATGCTGCAATATGCACGCCCTCCCTTTTCTCCCCGCTTCCCCAATCCCTGTCCTTTCTCCATTGTATATGACTTACTGCCGTATTCTCTCCTGTCATGCCGGCGCATGCCACACCCATTGCGTCTCTTATTATGCACTAAAAATTAATTACGATTTTGCAACCACTTATGCTGTTTTTCCGGTTATCTCTGTTCTTCTTCCTGTCTTCTGACTCCTTTCCACCTTGGTATTTTCACTCCGCCTCTTCTCCCCTCTACGGATAACTTCCCACTTTGTTACTTCCTCCCTTTCGCTTTCTATCTCTCTTCCTATCCTCTTTTACTGCTCTGCAAACCCTTCATACACCACCCCACCGGGTTGGACCTACTCACATATCTTTCACATTCGCACTACTCTAACTGTGAAATCCTTACGATTTGTTCAATATATAATCACTATGCACTTGCTATAATTGTACAGCCCTGAGAAAGCCCCAGGTCAGATGGCCGGTGTAAGGGGCGAAACACGTGTTGGCTGTAAATGTTCTTCTTTTGTTTCAAGCACTACAAAATAAATTGGAATTGGTTCGGGAACAAGTGACTTGTCTTACTCGTTCTGACACATCGACCAATGCATAATGGGACTTGGTCATTTTTTTCAGAGGTGTGGGGATCTCTGAGTGGGACAAAGCTGAAATACTGTTGGATGTCGTGGAACTGCTGGTCAGATACTTTTTCGGTGGGTCCCGCTGGAGATCTGGAGTGCAGGAGGAAACATTTTTAAAAGTTTCCAAACTTTCTACTGGTGTTTGAACAACCACAGGAGTACACGTCTAAGGCCCACATGAACTCAGGGAAGGCACTTAGAGGCTCTCACGGTGTCAGCCGGTGTCAGCCAGAGGGAAACAGCAAAATCCAGTCCAGATCCTGCTGCCACTGTTCATCTGGGCACCTCAAGGAAAGGCCCTTAAGCGGCTTGTTGTGTTCTTGAAGTCACACAGGAGGTCAGCCAACTGACCCGTGTAGTCCATGTCTTTGTCCTGGGTCGGTCCAGTCTTTTAGGGGGCATCTCAGGTCACAGACAACAGGTCCCTTCTTTTTCTGATTTTCCACAGGTCAGGAAAGTGTTCTGAGGATGGTGACCTGCATTGCTACCTTTAGTAGGTAGGGGTAGCTCCATGGCTCTCCCTAAACAATGGGGTTAAAATTTCACAGGGGGAACCCTACCCACTTGTTCAGCAGTTCTTGTTTGTCCTACTGCAAATAATCCAACTTTGCCCCTTACTCTCAAAATCCAAGATGGGGAAAGTCGTCTTGCATTGTGCAAAGCCTATGTGCCCATCCAGAGGTGTGTTCAAGTTAATCAGCATTTCCCTCCTCTGTGGTCATTCAAAACTGGTTCTGGGGGAAGCTTTGCTCCCTCTGGGTTTGGTGCCAGCCTTAGAAGGGGGACTAAGGCTCACCCTTTCCTGGTGTCATCTAACATTTGCATGTGAAAAGGCAGGGCCTATTGAAGTTATTGTAGTTCTAGGTCCACCTGAAGTGGTCTTTCTGCAAGAGGATGAAAACACCTCCCCATACTTAGACCTTTGTCTCTGCTCTGGAAGCAGTTTTCACACCTCATTCAGACTAAGCACAGACTGCAGAGAGGCTGGAGAGTGAATGCTAATTAGCCCCCAGCACTTTCAGGCAGGGTAAGGTTAACTTATTTAAAACCTACATTTCCAGGGGCGTGGCTTGGATGGCAGAGCTTATGGCTGCCTGATCCTGTCGCTCCGCCGTATCGGAGAACTGAACTAAAGAATCCACAGCGAGCAAAAGGGACAGAAGTTGCAGTGACCGATGTTCTGAGCGTCGGAACTACCTGGGCACAAGTGGGTTGTTGTGCGAACCCCCCAGATGCCCGCTGTTGCGAGAAAATCCTCACCAACACCGAGAGACAGAGAAGGGAGTAGCGAGAACAAAATGGCGGCACCTCGCTCGCCCACAGAAAACTGAGCCGAGCGGACTTTTATGTGCGGCTTCGAGACAGGTGAGCGGATCAACGTAACCCTCGCTAAGAGCATCGATAAGCTGAACAGTCTACACCGCCCAGCCCTAGCCCTAGCGCCTGCCCTAACTCCATCGCTTGCCTGTGTTCAGGGGAGAACCACGGAAAGTCCACACAAGTGGTGTGGGTGTATGGGAAGGGGGGCGAGGACCAAAAGAGCTGCAACATCGGCGCCAAACATCAAGCGTGCAGAGATCTCACAGAGCACTGCCTTTTAAAAGTCAAGCAAGTGACGGCACTCCGCTGGGTAATTATGGCATCGAGGATCAGTGGAGGAAAGATGGCTGAGCGGTCCGTCTGAAGAAACGAAACCGAAACCAAACCGAAACTAGAATCTAAGACCTGAGAGTGATGAGACAAAATGGCGCCCACCATAACAAAGGAATAGGCTCGGCTGCATAATCGTGCGCTAGTACAAAGAGGGGGTGCAACGGTAGAAATGGATATGTGAGCGGAGCAGCGAGAAGTCACAATAGTGCTGCGGAAAAGTCTGGGGAGTGGTACTTCGGCAACCGTTAAGCACACCGCTAAAACGGAAGATAAGCCCCGCCTGCTGGCAACTGCCAGGACACAGTGAACTGCTCTCAGGAAAAACGTGAGTGCTGGTGCTGCAAAAGGGTGCAAAAGGGTGCTGCAAAGGGCAGTGGAGTGCCAATAGGGAAATGCTCTTTCCCACAAGGGGGGGCAGAACCACGGCAGCAGTGACGAGAGTGGTGGGAGCGTGCTGACCGGCACAGCCAGGAGCCTCAATCAAAGCACACACATTCGCATAGAGGTCTGGCAGTAAAGGTCATGGTTGACCGCGAACAGCTACGTCAATCGATGTGGAGGAGCCCGGGCTAACTGGGTCTGAACTGACTGGGTCTGAACAGAGAGGGCTACGGAGGACAAATGGCGCAATCTGAGACAGAAGGAAGCAGAAAGGAGCAGTGGGTGGCAAGCAACAAGGGACGGTGGGGCCCCCAAAGGGCACCACAATTGCAAACCAACAGACATAGAGAAGGCTCAGGCTGCTCACGATCTCCTCAATCTCGCCAAGTGCCCTACTAAAGCCTCCGGGCAGAGTAGCACAACTACAGCAACAGACGTCCCGCCACAAGGCTCATCGACGAGCGCGCAGAAGAACGAGAGAATGCCAGGAGCTGTGTCAACCAGGGTGTGACCCATTGCAGACTGGGATCCCCCAGACTTTAACACTGTAGTGCCCTGTGTGGATAACTGGCCAAAACCCATCAAAACCAGATAAGCAAGCCAGAGAATCAAACAAAACAGAACAAAACAAACCCAAGAAACAGAGCCTGACGCAAGAGCAGCACATCTCATAGGAGAACTGCTAGAATATTAGGTGAACATTGCTACCAGTAGCAGAAACAGACCCAGCAAGGCTCTGGCTGTGAACAAGTTCCCCAAGGATAACCCTGTAGAAACAACCATGGCGGAGAGAGAGTCGAGGCTGCAACAACAACTAAAAAAGAGCAAGGGAGATCCAGCGATATATGACTCCCCACTCAAACAGAAGCCCGACATTAACAGCACCCAAGACATGATTCTCAAAAAACTAGCCGATGTTCACGACCTGGCAAAAACCACGAAGCACACCACAGACGCGATCCAACTTGAGTTCGCAGCGGTCAGAGCGGACCTGAATACAGTGAATAAATGGTTGGAAGCAGCGGAGCAAAGGATCAGTGCCGTTGAAGATACAACCCACACCTCAAGCCAGGAGCTAAAAGCACTATCCAAAATCTCAACGTCACTGCAGAGACAAGCGGCGGAGCTAGAAGACCGTAACCGACGGGGGAACATTCGGATACTGGGAGTCCCGGAGGGCGCGGAAGACGCATCAGGATCATGCACTGCTTTTCTTGAAGACCTGATCCCCAAACTCACAAATTTAAAATTTGACAGGCAGTTCGAAATCGACAGAGCGCATAGAGTACCTTCGTTTAAACATACTACAGCTAACCAAGCAGCCCGCCCTATCATCTGCAAGCCATTGAGATCGCACCACACGGATGCCATTTTTAGCCACGCACGCAAGAATCACCAGATCACATGGAAAGGTCATAAGATCATCCTCACGCAAGACTACTCTAAACCCACGGTCGATACCAGGAAGGGGTTCCTCGCCTTAAGAGATAATCTCAGGAGAAAAAACATGCAGTTCTCTTTCGTGGCTCCAGCCAAATACAGGATAATCGATAAGGGCAAACATCTCTACTTCACTGACCCCAAGGACCTTGCTGCTTTCCTGGAGGGATCATCCGCACAAGCATGGAAACATCGCAAGCCGGCTCCAGCAAAAGAAGACCGTCGCCAGAACGAAACGCTCTTTAAAGCTCTACCTCAAGGCCAGGACAAGCTCGTGTACCTAATCGTGTACCTAACCCTAATGATTCGACAACACAACCACTATCTACCTCACCTTCTACTATATTTGCACAGTGGAAAGGCGCGTTCTACAACCGCTATATACCTCGCTAACTCAAGCAACGCCGCACCGGAATTGCGGGGGCAGGCAAACAGACAAACCATGCTGCCAACCCTCTATATCCTTTAGAGACAGTTTTACTGCCTTTAGACTCTGCTCCGCCAGACAATATGTGGGGATGTATGAGGGGGAGGTTGGGGAGGGGGAATAGAGAGAGTGTCCTGAAGCAAAGTGGGGCTGCACTCCTAGTAGTATTCCACAGGATTCTCAGCGAAGAAATAACCAGTAAGTTATTCTCCGAGGGGCGGGACGACGATCCTGTCGTTGCACCTCCGACATACGAGTGTTCTCAGGAAGGGGGAGGGGTGGGTGGGGAGGGAGGGGTTGCACTGGGGGGAAGAGAAATCCGCACTAGGGTTTCTCGTTTCTTGGCTTTCTAAATTCTCTATCTTCCTTTTCCTCTTCACCTCTTTTTTACCTAGAAACTGTACTCGACAGGCCGTGGCAGCCGACTCCTTTAGGCATCCTGACTTACAGGAGGGCCCAGTGATGTCACAATGCACGCAGAACCCCTGGGGGGGGCAAACGCACAGAACCATGGGAGCAGAAGGGGGGGCCCCCATTCCAGCTCATCAGAGCCAGAATCAGAGACAGCGCCTTTACGATTTATGTACATAGTTCAGTGACTTTTAGCACATTAAACCCAAATGATGGCCCGCAATAACCCACCCACCCTGGTCTCCGACCTTAACATAGTATCCCTTAATGTTAACCACCCTATTAAGCGCCGGAAGATTATAGACTATCTAGCTAAAACCAAGGGCGATATAATCTTACTACAGGATACCAAACTATCCCTGGAGGATGCAAACCTGGTGAGGGGTAACTGGATATCGCAGGTAGCTTGTTCACCCGCCGACAAAAAGAAACGCGGGGTCATGACACTGATATCCAAAAGATCGAACATAACACTAGAATCACAGTCTCAGGACAGCGAAGGTAGGCTACTAGTGACACACCTAAGACGGGGGGAGGAGCTAATCCACGTAGCAAACATATACGGCCCCAATGCGGATGACCCAACCTTGTGGTCGGGGGTGGCAAGCACGTTAGATAACTTCCCCCAAAGCGATCTCATGGTAGTAGCAGGGGACTTTAACATCCCGTTGGACCACATAACGGACAGACAATCCTCCTGTCAATATCACCCCATGAACTCGCACACGGTACTCCAAAATATCTGCTCTAAACATGACTTAAAGGATGCATGGCGCCTTCAACACCCGGACACTAGAGACTACACATTTTACTCCATCCCTCACAAGTCTTACACCAGGATAGACTATATCTTAATCTCTGGATCGCACACACGCACACACGCCTAATCGAACACTCTGACAAAGCTCAGAGACTAGTATCAGATCATTCATGCATTAGCCTAAAACTGAGCGGGTGCCACAATGAAGCCGTCCCACGGAGATGGCGCTTCAACAATGATGTGCTAGCGGATCCCGCGAACAAAAAAAGGTTGAGGAGGCCATTATAGACTACCTCAAACACAATGACATCCCCGAAACCAATCCTGCCACACTCTGGGATGTCCTGAAGGCAACCATTAGGGGCACAATAATTGAAATAAAATCAAAAATAAATAAGAGCACAAACCTGAGACTAACTCAGCTGGAGCAGGAAATCAAAAGGTTAGAAATGATCCACGCAAAGGCCCTGCAAAACTGACACAAACAAAGTATGAGTACAACAAAATACTGAGCGAGAGCGAGAGGGCAGGTCTTTGGATCCATAAATACAAAGCCCTTAACCTCTGCGAGGCCAATAAAGCAGGGAAACTCCTTGCCTCCTACCTCAAACACAAACGCAACCAGACTGCCATCTCATCCATCACTGACTCTAAGAACCAAACACACACAAGACACATGGACATCCTAAAGACTTTTCAAGACTTCTACCAAGAGTTTTACAAAAACGAACAGAACTTTAACATAGAGGAGTGCACAAAATACCTCGATAGACTAGGCTTACCAGAAATAAGCGCAGAAGACTCACTTAGGCTCGGCCAAGAGTTTAACTGTTCCGAAATAGAAATGGCAGTCAATTCGCTGAAAGATAATAAAGCCCCCGGGCCGGACGGCTTTACGGCTGCATTCTACACGACCTTCTTAGATCAGCTGAAGTCGACCATGAAACAAGTTTTTAATCAGTCAGCAGCGGGTGGGGCAGTATCAAAATCCATGTCAGAAGCCAACATTATAGTCATCCCTAAGGAGGGGAAAGATCAAATGTCACCCAAAAACTACAGACCCATATCCCTTATTAACGTTGACTGCAAAATTTACGCCAAAATACTAGCAACCAGACTAAACTCCGTTCTTCCAAAACTCATAAGCAACTCCCAGGTCGGCTTCTTACGTACTAGAATGTCTAACGATAACACCCGACTCCTCTGCCACATACTAGAAGACACGGCCACGAAAGCTGAACCGGCGGTAGCTATCTAATTAGATGCGGAAAAGGCTTTCGACAGAGTCTCGTGGGCTTTCCTAGATCGATGCATGCAGACATTCAAGTTAGGGGCGGGATACATACGGATGGTTATGGCCCTGTACGGGGAACCGTCAGCCCGTATCGTGGTTAACGGCTCTCTCTCTGATCCATTTACACTACAACAAGGCACTAGACAGGGATGCCCCCTCTCCCCTTCGTTATTCTTGCTTGCCCTAGAACCCCTTATCCAAGATATCAAACTGAACACGAACATAAGAGGGATCGATATCAATGGCGTTGAAGTAAAGCTAGCTGCCTACGCAGATGACATACTCATAGTAGCCGAACATCAATTGATGGACACGATAGCAGAATACTCCAGGTTCTCGGGGTACAAACTTAACAGGGACAAGTCAGAATGCAAGCCACTAAACATTCACTGCACGAGAGACACCCTGGGGGTTCAGGGTTAGCCTGGCAAACAGGTTATATCAAACATTTTGGCAGTGACTTAATCAACACGCTACATCAGAATGAGAAACTACTACTAGAAAAGATTAAGAAACTCCTAGACTCCTGGTCCCCAAAATTCATAACGTGGTGGGGCAGAATCGAAACCATTAAAATGATGATCACCCCAATGATCAACTACCTGATCAGCATGCTCCCGTTATTCCTAACAGACGAATTCCACCGCAAAACTGACATCCTGATCTCGAAATTCTTATGGCGAGGGAAGAAGGCGCGTATAAGCATCAAAAAACTAAGATTGGATAAAAACCAAGGAGGGGTAAATCTCGCAGACTTCAGAATATTCCAACTAGCCTTTCTGGCTAAACAAGGCACATACTGGATATCACCGCCAGCCGACTACACGCCGGTATGGCTACAGATAGAGACGGCCGTCCTGAACAACCTATCACCCCTGGCCCTATTAACTGCAAATAGATACCCCCACACAGCCAAATCCATTTTCAAGAACACAAAAATGGCACTACTAAAAGTAGTTAAGAAACTGGAGAATAGCATAAAAGGATCAAAAATGGAATCACTATGGGCCAACAGCAAATTTCTGTACAAAGGGAAAAGCCTTGCTTTCGAGGTATGGATTGAGAAAGGTATCCACTTCCCTTACCACCTTGATAACGGAACACACCCTATCACTTTCACAGACCTTAAAACAAGATACAAACTAGAGGACATAGACCTCTATAACTTCTTACAAATTAGAACGGCCCTCGCTAGAACCAAACTATCCGCTTCACAACCATTAATCTCCCGATTTGTTTCGAACATTAACAAATTGGGACACCAGGTCTCACACCTCTACAAACTCCTCCGCCCCAATTCCTCTAAGCTTAATGATAAGACGGTTGCATACTGGGATGCACAAGCGAACGTCAAACACAGCGAACAAGAGTGGGCCGCAATATGGAGCTCGCCCTCACGTAACAAGATATCCCCCGTTCTCTCACAAACAAAATTTTGGCTGCTTCACAAGGCCTTCTGGACCCCGGCCCGTCTATTCTCACTAGGCATCAGGGATGATGCGATATGCTGGAATTGTAACAAAGAAACCGGGGACTTAGCACACCTCATCCTCCACTGCCCAACACTCAATTCATTCTGGGAGAAAATATTTGGGTTCATAAATGGTTTGTTTGATTGTACACTAACTAAAGATTTTTCCACACTTAGCATGGCCTTTACCGGTACAGACGTAAGAACTGCACCCGACAAAGACCTACTTGACCTGTTACTAACTGCGGCTGTGAAAATGGTCCTAGCCAACTGGAAAGACACTAGCAAAACCACCTACAAAGGCTGGTTCAACTGGATCACACATCTTAGACGAGCGGACAACATTGCACTCCGGAATTCACCATGGAAACCAACATCCAGGAAAATGTGGAATGCGCTAGACACGTACCTGGACTCTTATGAACCCCCGTGAAAATAAGGTACCGATAGCACGCATCCTTCATAGATGCCAATCACCCCACAGGACGTCATATGTCACAGAGGCCGCATGGAATAGTTAAGAAATGTAATTCTCGCTGCCTGTCTCCTTTTCCCCTTGTATCTATCCCCTTTCTCACCCTTTCTCTTTCTCTTCTTTCTCTTCTTCTCCAACTACCGTCAAGTGGGGTTAGCTAAACATTTGGGACTTGCACGTCCCTGCATATCAATGTATAAAATGTGCCTGAAACAACACTGCTAACTCTGCAACAGATCCGCCAAGATGGCCATGTAAAATTCTTTTTAATAAAATATGTGAAATAAAACCAACATTTCCAAAATATTTTATAGAAATCTGACTTCACCATTCTTATTAAATATAAAAATAAGTCTTTGAATGGAGTCTGAAGTTGGTAAAGAACAAAAATTATAGATTAAAGTTTATAATTGTTAGACCTATCAGCCTTGGGTTGGTCTTCCCCCAACCTTTTGCCTTCCACCTCTTACTTTTTGCTGATCTCATTTTAGCTGGCCTTAGGACTCTGCACACTTTAACATTGCTAATCACTTCTAAGGCGCCTATGCTAATTCCTTAAAACATGGGGGCATATTAGCAAGACCCACGTTAAAATTATCGCCGTTTTAGCGGCAGGAAACTGCTAACCTGGGCTTCTATTGGAATTCTATAACGCATATTAGCAAGCCCATTATTGCCGTTTTAGCGGCAGTTTCCTGCCGCTAAAACGGCGATAATTTTAACGTGGGTCTTGCTAATATGCCCCATGGTTTTTCTTTTTATAAATGTACCGCTTAAGATTAACTCCCTTTATTTGAAAGAGATTGAATCAATAGTTAGGGATTTTGTATGGAATAGGAAAGCTTCTAGGGTTAAGCTGCCTATATTACAGTTGGGAACCGCTCAGGGGGGTTTAGCGCTACCAAATATTCGTACCTATTACATGGCAGCAATTTTGGATTTGTCAGCACGTTTATTGGAACCAAATGGTCTGTTAGATATGTTTTTTTACGACAGAATGATACAGGAGTCTGGTTCGCAAGTTCCTACTTTCTTAAAAACAGCTAAATTACCAAAAAAGACCCGATACAAGACTATCCGGGATTTCTCCGATAGATTACAGTCTTTTTTTAAACAAGCTGGGTTTGCGGGCTTTTATTATTTGAAATTAGAGGAGTGTAAAATCTTCGGGCTCCAAATCCATTCTTCCAGGCTCAAAAGATGGAAAGACTGTGGTCTTGGAGAATTGGGTCTCTTCCTTACTTCACGAAAACGTATCTCCTGGCAAGAGGTTTTGGACAGATCTGACAATCGACTAAAACTGGGGTTTTTGGAGTATCTCCAGATTGTAAACTTTATAAATAAATATAATCTGTTGTCATGTGGGATACCATCAGTTCAGGCTAACGCCTTATATAGAGCCAAATTGAAGGGGGTGGGAAATTGGTATACCTTACTGAGAAAGAGTGAAGAGTCCCCCCTGGTTGATGAAGTTCTGGCCAAAATAACCCGTGAAACCAATTGTTCCTTCTCGGGCAGGAGTGGGAGGAGATAGCCCAAATAGGAAGTAAGGCCCTTAGAGCAGCCAATTTTAAAAGGATGGCCTTTTTATCGCGGTGGCTGGCCTATTTCACCCCAAAAACTCTTAATAAACGCTTTCCGGGAGTGGAAAATAAATGCTTTCGCTGTCAGTCTCAAGGCGGGGGCGATTGGCTTCATATATTTTTTACATGTCCAAAACTTGAAATATATTGGCGTAAGATCTTTTCATCAATAAGCCAGGCCATTAATAAGACGCTTGACCCCGAGGCCGAGGTGGATCTCTTTGGCATCCCCAAAAAAAGGTCTGATCTGACCAAAGCCGAAGAGACATACACAGCGATTTGCTCCCTAGTAGCTCGCTCCCTAATCCTCCAAAATTGGAGGTCCGAGGATGTACCATCTTACCTAAAATGGGTGAATAAAATGAAAAGGACAAGGAGGTTTGAAGAGGCTTATGCTAAAAGAGTTGGGGCAACGAAAAAGTTTACTAATGTTTGGAAATTCTCCGATAGTTGGGAGTCCATGACTGTTATTTAGCACTTTAGCACTCAGGCACTTTATTATTACTAACTTAAGGATAGTCACGATAGCACTTTAAGGTTGCAGGGCCCCTTGTCAAGGTAGAATGTTTACTCAATGATTGAATACGATTTATATTGGGAGGGTAAGGGAAACAATAACAAGAATGGTGCTCAACCCTGTAATTTTATAGTATTGAACAATATTAACACTTTTTGAAATTAGGACGGTAAAATTTAACCCTTAGCACTGTTAGCACTTTAGAAATCGTGATAGTAGGAATTTTGTTTTTTTCTGCTGTTTTCTGTTAATGTTTTCGACCAAAGGATCTTATTAGACTTTGCTTATCTTTTTTAAACAAAATTGTTGTGTGTTTTTTAATCCCGATTATTGATTATTGTATATTGTATTAATTGCCCTTCTGCTCTGCTCAATAAAAAATTATAAAAAAAAAAAAAAAAGTTCTAAGGCGCCTATGCTAATTCCTTAAAACATGGTAATAATGGCTTATCACCAATTGGCATATTTAATTTACTTTTAAATCCTTAGTAAAATGGTACTACATGCACCCATGGCCTGTGATTTAAATGCTACTAGTGGGCCTGTAGCTGTTAATTTGCTACCTACTTAAGTAGCCCTTCAAACATGTTTCAAGCCTGCCATTGCAGCCTGTATGGGCAGTTTTAAACTGCCATTTCAACAGTACAATAAAATAAACCTTTTGCCAGACCTAAACCTTCTTTTATAATACACGTCACCCCTATGGTAGGCCCTGAACAGCCCAAGGGGCATGGTACAGTGTATTTAAAAGGTTGGACATGTGCTTTTAAGTGTTACATGTCCTGCTAGTGAAAAACACATACATTTGTTTTTCACTTCAACAAAGACTACCTCTCCCATAGGATAACATTGAGGTTATTGTATTACATTTAATAAGCTGCAGCTTTTGTAATGAAAAAAAATCTTTTAAGGTGGATTATACATTAAAATTGTCAGGAAGACGAGCATTGCAGCGCCTGCCGAGTATCCCTGGAACTACATCTCCCATCATGCCTGCCTACGGGAGGGGATTTAGTCGAGGAGGACGCACAGGAAGTTGCGCGTAATTCTGTTTCGAGTGTGACTCTCTCTCCTCCGAGAGAGAGCTGATGTAGGAAGGCGCCGTCGGGTATTACCCTGAAGGAAGAATCCTGTTGGATACGGAAGGCTGTGAGGACTTACAGCCGATTTGCGTGAGTACTAGGAACTGTTCGTGAAGCCTGGAGTTCGGCTTCTTTTTGCCATTGTATCCGAGGGCGGAGTTCTTTAACCTGAGCGGAATACGGCGGTACTACCGCATATTGCCGTTTCTGTAGTTCTTGTTTTTGTTGCCATTTAGGATAGAACTGTCCTTTTGTACACAGCGGAATACTGCGGTGAAGGAACCGCGTATTACCGTGTGTGTGTTTTCAATTTGCATTTGTTTGGGAAGTGTTTGGGACTTACATAAGCAGCGGATTACAGTGGGAAGTCACCGCTGATTTAAGTACTAAGGAACTGTTTATTGTACTCGATCAAACCGGAATCAGTATTCCATTTGCATTGGATTACGGAGGTGAGGTAACCCCGTGGAACTGTATTAACTTTTACTGTGCTGTGACTGATACTCCTTGTAAGGGGGGCTCTATCTCCAATTACCTACTGGCTTTGGATTGCTATTGTCAGTAAGGGGAATGAGCTGTCTATATACGCTGCAGTTAATCAAACATCTCATGCCTGAGGTTATGGTAATCTCTGGGTACGTATGAGGACTGTGTGGGCTCTTAGTAGAATGAGAGGTGGGGTGATCTTGCAATAGCTAACGTCTGAGAGTTCTTTGTTACAGGGTTGATGTTTGGGCTGCATGACGTTTGATGATTCCCGAGGATTGTACCAACAGCAGAATTCATGTTCAGGTATATAAATCCTCTAGTGAGACATTAATGAGAGTAGACGTTGTAAGCCCTTGTTTATATCTGTGTTTTTGTTGTTACAGGTTCTATTCCACTGCAGTCTCTTCCCTCTCCTTTTTTCCCTCGCCTGATCGTTCTAACACCCTGTAAATATCTTGTATCAGGATGTTGGTAAGATCTGGAGGTGGACCTTTTTCTGCTGCGACTGGATCCTGCGGAGCTGGGCCTGACAGAATTACGCGCCTACAAATTTAGCTCCGCCCGGTCCAGGCGGGTAGAGAATGGCTACCATGGAGGATGTGCTCCAGGCGCTAGTTCTGGTACAGCAGGAATTGGCATCTCCAAAGGCTGAAACAGCCGCATTAAGAGATAAGGTGGAAAAGTTGTCTAGGAACCCTTTTGACGTCTCTCCCATTGCTCCACAAATACAGGTTACGGTACCTCCTCCCATCCCGTTAGCAAGTCCTGAAAGATATGCCGGGGACCCATTAAAAATATAGGTGTTTTTGACGCGGATAATGCTGCATTTCTCTTGCAAAACAGCCTCCTTTCCCAATAATCATTCTAGAGTAGCGTTTGTGATTTCGTACTTGGTAGGGGATGCAGCCAATTGGGCTGTTCCTTTAGTTAGAAACAATGATGCAGTGTTATCGGATTGGTCAGCGTTCAGAGCAGAGTTCGAGAGAGTTTTTGATCGAAGGGCAACCACTTTCAGTGCTTATAAGGAATTGTTGGACCTTAAGCAAGGGAGAAACGATTTAGTAACGTATTTAACTACTTTCAACAGATTAGTGGCTGAAACCGCTTGGCCAGAGGAGAAGAGGATGTCCTTGTTTTATCAGGGGCTGAGAGAGGAGATGAAGGATATTCTGGCACAGATAGATCCGCAACCCACTACTTGTACGGACATGATTAATTTAACATTGCGTTTGGATGGGAGAATGTCCGAGAGAGGGGGTGAGAGAAAGAAGTGGGATAGGGGTTACTATAGATCTGAGAGACCCCCACGCCGACCGGTGTCTACCCCCGAGATGTCACCAGAACCCATGGAAATCGGGGCGGTTCGAACCCCTTTGTCCAGAGAAGAGAGAGAGAGCAGAAGGGTACAGGGTTTGTGTATGTACTGTGGAAAAAAGGGTCACTACGTTAGGGAATGTCCTTCTAAACCCAAGTCCTCAGATGCATGGTCCCGAAATAAAAGGGTGGCGGTATCCACCTCATTTCCTGCAATGGCTTCAGGGGATTCCCCTGGTATCGGTGAGACTAACAAGGGTTGGCAACTCCCCTCATTAGCTACCTCTGGTTTGCTAGATACAGAATCACACATAGTGCTTCCTATGAGCCTTGGGTGCAATAACCAGTTCCATCATGTGAAGGTCATGATAGATTCCGGTGCCACAGGAAACTTTATAGACAGCAGATTGGTCACTAACCTTGAGTTGCAGAGGGTACCTAGGAAGTCTCCGGAAGAGGTATTCGCTGTAGACGGCAAACCTTTGAAATCTGGTTTGATCATTGAGCAAACGGAGGTAATCCTATTGACTTTAGCTATGGTTGATGAAAGACATAGGGAGGAGTTATCCCTGAATATCATAGAAGCCCCACAGTATGAGGTTATCCTGGGTATGCCTTGGCTATGTCATCATAACCCCACCATAGATTGGAAAACTAAAACTATTCAGTTCCATTAAGAAGAATGTCGAGGACATTTACTCCCGAACAGTCTCTCACAGGCAGCGGCGCTGATGCATCCGTACGTGGTGTCAACAGTGGCTGAGAAAGAGACTATGTTACTTGTAGAATACTCTCAGTTCACGGATGTCTTTAGCGAGATCCAGGCGGAACAGTTGCCCTCTCATCGGGAGTATGATTGTCAGATTGACCTGGTAGAGGGGGCCACGATCCCTGCATGTAGAGTGTATGCATTGTCTGTGCCAGAGACCAAACACTTGCGCGAATACCTGGATCACTATCTGGAAATAGGGTTCATTAGACCTTCACGGTCACCGGCTGCTTCCCCACTCTTTTTCATATCTAAAGCCAATGGCGATCTGAGGGCTTGTGTGGACTATCGCGTATTGAACAAGAACACTGTTAGGAACAGATACCCTTTACCCCTTATTTCTGTGCTGCTTGATCAGGTGAGAGATGCCACGATATACACAAGGTTAGACTTGAGAGGAGCGTACCATTTGGTGCGTGTCCAGGCTGGTGATGAATGGAAAACAGCTTTTAAGACACGTTATGGCTTGTTTGAGTATACTGTCATGCCGTTCGGCCTTTGCAACGCCCCGGCGGCATTTCAGTATTTTCTTAACGATGTTCTGAAGGAATTTGTGGACCTGTTTGTTGTGGTGTATATCGACGACATCCTCATCTATTCTGACACAGTGGAGGGGCATGCCAGTCAGGTTATCAAAGTGTTGACCAAGTTGCGTGCCCACAGGTTATTCTGTAAATTGAGCAAATGTGAGTTTGGGGTGAGACAAGTGGAATTTCTAGGTGTTATGCTTTGCCCAGAGGGTTTACACATGGCAGAGAGAAAAGTGTTGGCGGTGCAGGAATGGCCAACCCCAAAAACTATACGTGATGTGCAGTGTTTCCTGGGCTTCGCGAACTACTATCGTAGATTTATCCTCCATTTTTCCCAGGTAGCAGTTCCAATTACTAGGCTACTTAGGAAGGGTCTTACTTTTCAATGGTCCAGTGAGGCGGAGGAAGCCTTTACCTTTCTGAAGAGAGCCTTTACCACGGCTCATGTACTGGCACATCCCCGACCAGAGCATCCATTTGTGGTGGAGGCTGATGCCTCAGATGAGGCTATCGGAGCCATCCTATCTCAAAGGAATCAGAGCACAGGACAGCTGCATCCTGTGGCCTATCTATCCAAGAAACTGAACCCTGCGGAAAGGAACTATACTATCGCCGAGAAAGAGCTGCTGGCGATAAAAAAGGCATTTCAAGAATGGAGGCAATATCTGTGGGGGCTTGCCACCCTATCATGGTATTTACTGACCATAGGAATCTCCAGTACATGAAGTCTGCGCGACATCTATCTCAAAGACAGATGAGATGGATGTTGTTTTTCGCGAGTATGACTTTGATGTTACTTTTCGACCAGGGGTGGAGAACCGCAAAGCAGACTCTTTGTCTAGACAGGAAGCAATGGAACATTCTTTTCATGACAACAAAACAGGGGCTATCATTGAACCCTCTAAGGTGCTGTGTGCTATCCGAGTGGAAAACTTCTTGGAAGAAGTAAGAAAGCATAGATCTCTTGCTGTATGGGAAGCATGGGCTACAGAGGAGACGGAGCGCACAGTGAAGCATGGATTGCCGTTCTATAAAGACAAGTTGTATCTTCCCACTCCAGATCTACAAAAGAAGGCTTTCCAGTGGTGTCACGTGTCGCACTTGGCAGGACATCCAGGAGTGCGGAAAACCACGCAGTTAACACAACGCCATTTTTGGTGGAGTACCTTAACTACAGATGTCGCTTCCTGGGTGGCGAGGTGTGAGGAATGTGCTAGAGCAAAGAATGAAAACGTAGGAAAAAAAGGAAAACTCATCCCCATGCCCACTCCACACCGCCCGTGGCAAAACATCAGTCTGGATTTTATCACTGGTTTACCCTTGGAGAAGGGGAATTCAGCTATTCTGGTGGTGGTGGAATGTCTCACAAAGATGGGACATTTCATTCCTTGTGTGAATCTCCCTATGGCCTATCAAACAACACAGCTACTGTTAACTAACATCATCAGAGTACATGGACTGCCTGAAATCATCGTGTCTGATAGGGGGCCTCAGTTCATAGCAAGATTTTGGAAGTTATGGTGCAAGGCCCTGCACATAGACTCTTCTCTGTCAACGAGTTTCCATCCGCAGACTGATGGACAGACAGAACGACTGAACCAAACTCTCAAGAACTACCTCAGATGTTATGCGAAGGAGGCCCAAGAATCCTGGGTAGACATGTTATGGATGGCAGAATTGGCGTATAACAATGCTTGGCATAGTTCTGTCGGTCTATCTCCTTTTCGTGCAAATTTTGGGTACGATGCCCGAATATTGCCTATCAACATTCCGGAGGAGGTGGCCAATCAACCCATGGTGCTGTCTCAAGTACGGAAACTCCAGGCACTACATCGTAAA
Source organism: Calotriton arnoldi (assembly GCA_963921515.1). Taxonomy (NCBI): domain Eukaryota; kingdom Metazoa; phylum Chordata; class Amphibia; order Caudata; family Salamandridae; genus Calotriton; species Calotriton arnoldi. Next base: position 967,804 of record CAWUFW010003050.1, on the reverse strand, counting down.
GTCCGAAGCCATCTGATGCAGGCAAAACAGACCTATAAGAAGTGGGAAGATCGTCACAGATCTGAGGGGCCTCAGTATCGGGTAGGAGACAAGGTGTGGCTGTCCACCAAGAACATCCATTTCAAGTTGCGTAGCATCTTCCATCCTAGATATATTGGCCCTTCCACCGTAGTTAAACAACTCAATCCTGTCACTTATAAGCTGATATTGCCTGGAACCCTTCGGATCCACCCTGTGTTACACTGTAACCACTTGAAGCCTGCCTTGGGGGCGCGCAGGCGTGCTCCACCTCCTGTGATCTGTGATGGGGGTATGGAATACGAGGTTAAAAGTATTCGGGATTCCAAGATGAGGAGAGGGGTGCTCTGGTACCTGATATCGTGGAAGGGTTACACTGCTGAGGATGATTCGTGGGAACCTTGGCGCAATGTGCATGCTCCGGCGGCTGTCCGTTCGTTCCACAGACGGTTTCCGTTGAAGCCTGGGCCTAGGAGGCGCTAGGTGATGGGGACCTACTGTCAGGAAGACGAGCGTTGCAGCGCCTGCCGAGTATCCCTGGAACTACATCTCCCATCATGCCTGCCTACGGGAGGGGATTTAGTCGAGGAGGATGCACAGGAAGTTGCGCGTAATTCTGTTTCGAGTGTGACTCTCTCTCGGCTGAGAGAGAGCTGATGTAGGAAGGCGCCGTCGGGTATTACCCTGAAGGAAGAGTCCTGTTGGATACAGAAGGCTGTGAGGACTTACAGCCGATTTGCGTGAGTACTAGGAACTGTTCGTGAAGCCTGGAGTTCGGCTTCTTGTTGCCATTGTATCCGAGGGCGGAGTTCTTTAACCTGAGCGGAATACGGCGGTGCTACCGCGTATTGCCGTTTCTGTAGTTCTTGTTTTTGTTGCCATTTAGGATAGAACTGTCCTTTTGTACACAGCGGAATACAGCGGTGAAGGAACCGCGTATTACCGTGTGTGTTTTCAATTTGCATTTGTTTGGGAAGTGTTTGGGACTTACGTAAGCAGCGGATTACAGCGGGAAGTCACCGCAGATTTAAGTACTAAGGAACTGTTTATTGTACTCGATCAAACCGGAATCAGTATTCCATTTGCATTGGATTACGGAGGTGAGGTAACCCCGTGGAACTGTATTAACTTTTACTGTGCTGTGACTGATACTCCTTGTAAGGGGGGGGCTCTATCTCCAATTACCTACTGGCTTTGGATTGCTATTGTCAGTAAGGGGAATGAGCTGTCTATATACGCTGCAGTTAATCAAACGTCTCATGCCTGAGGTTATGGTAATCTCTGGGTACGTATGAGGACTGTGTGGGCTCTTAGTAGAATGAGAGGTGGGGTGATCTTGCAATAGCTAACGTCTGAGAGTTCTTTGTTACAGGGTTGATGTTTGGGCTGCATGACGTTTGATGATTCCCGAGGATTGTACCAACAGCAGAATTCATGTTCAGGTATATAAATCCTCTAGTGAGACATTAATGAGAGTAGACGTTGTAAGCGCTTGTTTATATCTGTGTTTTTGTTGTTACAGGTTCTATTCCACTGCAGTCCCTTCCCTCTCCTTTTTTCCCTCGCCTGATCGTTCTAACACCCTGTAAATATCTTGTATCGGGGTGTTGGTAAGATCTGGAGGTGGACCTTTTTCTGCTGCGACTGGATCCTGCGGAGCTGGGCCTGACAAAAATGTTGAAAATGCTACTTTTAGAAAGTTGGCATTTTCCTGCCTTAGCCATTTAGTGTTTGTAACCTGTCTCTTGGTCACATGACCGGATGCAGCTTAAAGTTGGGCTTGTGTATTCTCCCTGCATAGCCATACACAAAATAGAGAGATTAGATTTGCCTGGATCGGCCATCACTGGGAGGATGGGAGGGTTGAGCTGGGCCCAGCCCTACTTACAATTGAATAGGTTGAGTCCTGCCTCCACACAAAGAGCTGCATATCCCCTGCAGTTAGTCTTGAGCAAGGACAGGAAAGGCAGGATGCCTGGGAACTTCAAAGGGAAACCTCTTTAAGCTTCTCCCCACTTCAAAGGAAGGCCAATATATAAATATTGGACCTCAGGCACCAATTATTCAGTTGCTACTCTGCTGGACTGTTGCCCTGAAGAACTTCTGACCGTCTGTACTGCCCTGCTACCTGCTGACCTCTTGCCTGTGTGACAAGGGCTGGACTTGCATCTGTAGAACACAGGGCTCTAAAGTGACTCCAATGGCTAGTTGGCGGGCCTCCTGACCACAGCCCCAGGGACAGAAAGCTCCAAAAAACTTGAACCCAGCACCTGGAGTCTGCCATCTGTGAGTCCCACCCTGCCAAGTGGTACCACTCCAGTCCTGGACCCTTGGAAGTGTGCCTAAAGGTGCTATGCCGCCCATCGGTGGATGGAGCAGAACCAAAGCAACTCCTCTTCTGTGCGGCGTGAACGCAAGCAGACCTGTCCCGGTCAGGCGTGACCAGATATCCACAACTGGCGCTTTTAGCTTTTGTGGCACTATTTACACTGAAATATTTAAAATTGCATGTCTGCAGTTTTACTGTGAGGATTTTTGTTGTTTTGGTCTTGTTTTATTTATTAAAGAATAATCGATTTTTCTAAATGTGGTGTGGGATCCTTTCATGGTGTGTTTTTACTGTGTTATTGTTTGAAGTGTTGTACAAATACTTTATACATTGCCTCTAAGTTAAGCCTGGCTGCTCTGTGCCAGGCTACCATGGGGGAGACTTCATCCGGACAAGGATTGTGGTTGGTGCTTGAATATGGTTTCACCCCCTCAACCAGGAACCCAATTTTGTATAGTGATCTATATTTTGACTTTCCCTGTGTGCCAGATACAGCCTGACTAGTGACAATGTCAGTTTGGGTCTAATCACTGGGGAAGTATGCCATTTCTAATGTCACACTTGTTCCACTCCTAAATACTAATTACCCTACCTTGTGAGCAGCAATGTGCACTTAGGGGTGACTTGTTTAATATTTAAAATTGGGTTTTTGTATCTGTCAAATGGATGGTTTTGAAAGTACAGTGCAGCAGGGTTCGGGAAACAGCCTTTACAATGAGGTTTTTACCTTGTTGTGCCTTTACCACGCATTTTTTACCACACACATTTTTACCGCGAATATGCATTTACAACACATGCCAATACCACGCATTTAAGGTAAGTTGGTGGGGGCGTCTCCCCTCACAAATACATTGTTTTTAAATCTAAAAACAATGCGTGGTATTGGCATGCGTTTTAAATGCATATTCGCAGTAAAAACATGTGCGCTAAAAATGCGTGTGAAAGGCATGTGAATTAATTGCATGCGTTGTACCATCGTACAACCCAGGGTTCCAGCTGCTGCTGTCAGGCTACACAGGGTAGGCCTGAAGCCATGTTTCCACTGCAACTGTAGGGGAAAGGCGGACTATGGATTTTATATACAATGGCGGGTCTGGTGGCTTAGTGGACTAATGCATCCACTGCAAGGGCCTGTGTTTGACCTCATGGTCACAGGTTCAAATCCCGGCGGGTCCACTCAGCCTTTCATCCATTTGAGGTTGATAAAATGAGTACCATTGAGTTGGGTAACAATAAACATCTGTTATTCAGCGCCTTGAGACCCATGGGTGATAAGTGCGCTTTACAAATACAAGTGTTCTGTTATGTTATACATCCACCCAAGTATTCAGAAGGGCATTAAACAAATCCATCAAACCGCAAAACTGGCTGTAAGATAAAGGAGAACTTCTCCTCAGGGTGTGTGAATGCTTAGCCGGCCGTCTCGGGCCGGCCAAACAGACATGCGCACTTTGCATGTTCTCCACCCAGGCTGCATTACAGCCTGGGTGGAGAACATGCCCAGGCTCCTACTCCCTCTCTGAGCGCCGAACCTTGGCGCTCAGACAAATCATGATGCTTCTATCAGCAGCGTCGTGATTGGCTAGGGGAGTCTGGAAGCCTGGGTGCTTCCTGTTCCTGCTTCCTGCCCTGGAGTCCTGGAAGCAGGCAAAGAGGACCGAGAGGCTGCGGCGGTGGCACACAGGTAAGTTGTTTTTTTTCCATTCCCTCCTCCAGCCCCCCTTCCGCGGGTGACCCACCCCCCCCCCACTGCCATTAAGTAGCAGCCGCTACTGGTCAAACTGTCACATTGGTGGCTAGTGTTGAAATCATCCGGTGATCAAAAGGAGGTCCCCCTTTTGGAGCCCACCTACTCCCTGAAGATCAAGCAGAAGCTACTGTCGCTAAGACACGGAGAAATCCCAACTTTGGACTTCATGCCAAAGTGGCAGGAAGAAGGTCAAAGGAGGGACCTGAAATGTCGCTTGTGTCACAAGATAGACCAAACGCAGCAACACATCCTTTGTATTCGCCCCGCCCTAGGTCACAAGCGGAGAACCCTGTTGGAGAAGCGATTTAATGCTTTAGGGATTAGGACTTGTAGGTCAGCAGTAATTGAGTCACTGGACCCAAGAAATACAATGTGTAACATCTGTCTGGTGCAATTTCTGGACACTTTTAAAACACTCATCAAGGAGAATTCTCAGGTCCAGTTGGGGGCCAAGGCGATTGGCCAGGAGAGCCTGCCTTAAGAGTCCATGGCATCCATCCATGTTAAGGCGGGCTACTAGGGAGAACCTGTGCTCTTCAACTGTCAGGGCGGGTTGCTATGGAGAACCAGGGCTATTGGCTCCTTATACCGCCCTACTTGATCCAGACCCCCCCCCCCCCGTCTGAATATCAGCACTGTTGCACTTTACGCGTAATTTTGCACGCAGCATAGGGCTTGATCAACCTTACATCTTTTCATTGTCATGGAGGGCTGCTAGAGAGAGCTATTGTTCATCGGCTCCCTATTGGACCTTACTGGGTCTTGATGTTACCATGACCAAATATTTGCACTGTTTCAATTTATGCGTTATTTTGCACACAAATGTAATTTGAAATGATTATTCATTATATCTGTCAGCTTTATGTGCATATGGAATTTCACATGAATCTAAATTTGGCAGCACCTTATCTTGGGGTCGATGACTGTTGTTTTTGAGGAGGAATGAACCTTGGAATTTTTTAAACAGTAGGCACCCTGGCCGTATAGTAATGAAGGCTATAAGGGTGAAGGGATCTGGTCTTTTAGAGTTGCTTTGATGTGCCTGATGGTTGATTGTTTTAATTTCCTCCCTTTTCTTTTTACTAATTTATCTGTGATGCTAATTGTATATTTTTAATAATGTGTATGGTTTTTAATGACTAATAAACAAATCTTAAATCTATAAGTGCTGCAGTCCATTGGTGGCATTTAACTTCCAGGCCCTTGGTACATTTTATGTATCATATAATAGAGACTTACATGCAAGTTACATTAGTCAAATAGGAATAACTCAATTTCTACATTTTAGGGAGAGCACAGGCACATTACTCATGGTTAGCAGGGCTAACAGTGTACAGAAATGTAAGTCCAGCAAAAATAGAGTCCAGAAAAATGTGAAAAATTTAGGGTAACCATACAGTAAAGGTTGATTTCCTACGGTGATTATCATTATATGTACGATACTGGCAATATACTATCGTAGTTTCAAAACATATATAATAAAATCAACACACTTTCAATATACTGAAAATGAAATAATCTAGAATGTCATTAGTGGCATAAATTGTAAAAGATGAAATGTCCATAGGGAATAAAACAAATGACGTTTCCTTCCATTAGCTTACCATCAGGTAAAGATGTTTTCAATTTGTACATGCCTGCGGTCACTGCCTTCATCCTCACTGTCAACTTGCTAATACTTGTCGCCACCATCACCCTGGGGTTCCCACTAGTTATCGTTATCGGAGATGAATGGAATATTTCTCTGCAGAAAAATGTTGTGAAGCATACAACATAACACAACAATATTGCAGTCCTACCTGGGAGAGAAAAGGAGGGCCCTTCTGATTTTTTCCAGGCACCTGAACGGGCCCTCAAATGCCCAAAAGCTTGCTCCACAGAAACCCTTGTTGGCACTTGGACCTCATTGAAGCAGATATCCCCTGGCACTGTTGAGTTTCTCAGAGGTGTTAAAAGTCAAACACAGCTCGAAAAAGCTAAGTCCCCTGGAAAATATCATCACTAAATCAAATGTATTTGAAATAATATTTCGAAGGGTACCACTTTCCTACAGAAATTCACATTACCATAAATTTTAAAAACTTGCCAATAAGCCAATCCCTCCCTTGTGCAAGGTCTGCTGTCTGTTGTTATATGAAGCGTCTGGTGTGCGTAGCACAGGTGAGTCATGGATGAAATTTGGAAATCTTGCACACACACACAGGCTATGTAGATATCTGTTATTCAAACCACCTGCACATTGATGGAGTGCAAATGCGTCCTCCCAAGCAATAGAACTCAGCCTTGATATTGTTCAGTGTAGCATATACTTTTGGAAATAAGACATAGTAAGCCATATGTCTGAGCATAACACCCCAAACTGTCTGAGAACATCTGAAAATGTGGGTTGCAACATCCCATTGAAATTGTTCACAGTGTCCTGAAAGGAGACAGTAGCACAGAATTGTAATGCCTTCAGAATAGGTGCAATGGGAGTCTGAATTCTGATGTCTGGCAAAAACTCAGATTAAAATGTTTGCGATAAACCCTCAACAGTGTTTCGGTTCAGCCTGTACATATTTATGCTGTGCCTTTACTGCATGATTTCTAGATCTGGATGTGGTGTGTTCACTCATTCATTCTGTTGAAATATCCTTCTGTGTCTTCCCCGAAGTGTTTGATAGACCGATCTGAAACATATCAGTGCAATATGCTAATGTTCTATGTTTACACGTATGATGGACATAAGATCCATGGTGTCACTAAGCAGCTCATGTTTTTCTGAGAAGGTTGTTTAAATGGCATTAACGTTTTAGGACATGGGAGTATCAAAGCCAAGGGAGGCTCTGCCTGTGGAGGATAACATTCAGTGGCGGCTCGCAGTGGGAGTGCTGCAGAGCGGTGGGGCGGGGTGGGGAGGGGAGGGGCAGGGTGGGGGGTAGTGGAGTCGGACATACGACGTCCATGAGTAAAGTAGGTAAATAAAGAAATAAAACTATTTACCTTGCGTGCACTACATCACCAACTCGGCGATGCAGTGGACCCACCTCTTCACCCTTACAAAACTGGGATGGTAGACAAATGTGGGTGCTGCAGTCCCTTATTATTCCCATAATGCTGTACCTTCTGGCAGCTGCCTACCCCAACTCTAATGGGGAGCTGAAGGCCGTAGCGCAGCAACAAGGGGGTTAGTGTAATCTTTTGAAAATATATTGAATGTTGTTTTTAACCATTTTTTAAATTTTTTATTTAGCAATATAGCTTTACAATTGAAAAGTTGAAAAGTATAAAAGAAGTTTGTATTACAAGTACCATAGGATATGTTAGAGGTTGGCCCAGGTCTAGAGTTTGCTGGACAGCCATTCCATCAACAATGTGACAGATTTCTCATCCACTGTATTAAAAGTGTAATTTGATTTTAATACACTTCTAATACGGTGGATGGGATATCTTTCACATTTGTGATGCAGTAACATAACTGTTAAACTATAGATAAGGCAAGTGGCATTACTGTATTTTTATCTTTTCAGATGAAATATCTGTTAGTAATGGATTATGCCCCAAAAAATAATCCCAACCAGCCCTTTCATCAAGTGGTTCATGAGACTCATACTCATGTGGTGCACATAAAAGGTTTTGGACAAGCTCATGTCTATATTAAACATGATGCCTTGACACAACTGTTTTTTAAATTATATTACATCATAGTATCCCTTAGCCAGTACTTCTGGCTGCACTTTGTATAACACATATAGGTCCTCGGAAAGTGCATGAAGACCAAAAGGTGGCCTAGGTATAGACATATACAGGTTTTGGTTTTTACTGTGGTCCATATAGTTGAGCAAGTTTGATAGGAAACGTGTACAATTGTGAATGCTGGGCATGTGCTACTATTATACACCATGCTCAGAACATTGCTGTCGACAATATGTCAATGTACAAAATCCCAATCACTGCTTTAATTACTTTTTGCTAGATGGGATAATTCTTTAAAAAGATGGTAGAACAGAGAGTCAACAGTTTCCAAGTGCATTAAAGCATATTTAATTTGTGAAGTGCTGGCCAAAATGTATGTCAGATTTGTGGCTTAAGTCCTAATTTAGAGCCCGATTCACAAAAGTAATCTGAGACAAAATCCTAACTTTACGACGTTCGGTATTCACAAAAGGCATTTAGGAGTAGTAAAGTTAGGATTCCTAACTTTACTACTGCTAAATGCCTTTTGTGAATACCGAAAGTCGTAAAGTTAGGATTTTGTCTCAGATTACTTTTGTGAATCGGGCCCTTAGACTTTGACAGACAGGTTATTCTTTCACAAATGTGACGGATATCCCACCCGCCATATTGAAAGTACATTATATCCTATGGCACTTGTAGTCAGGTGGAAAGGATATCCATTAGGTTTGCGATGGAGTAATCGGTTTACCAAACCTCAAACGAGGCCCCAAGTGTCCCCTACAGCTAACTGTATAAATGTGACACAGTGTTTGAGATTGGTTTACATTGTGGATACTTGGGTGCTAGACCTGTCATCCTTAGGGTGGTCTCCCCAAACGTGTTGCCTGCTTACCTCCACATTTTGTTGTATATATTTGCTGGCCTTAGGACTCTGAGCACTTTACCTGACCAGTGCTAAAGAGCATGTGCTTCTCCCCTAAACATGGTGACATTGGTGTACACCCAATTGACATATTTAGTTTTCTTGAAAGCCCCTTGTAAAGTGGTATACCATATATCCAGGGTCTCTAACCTAAACGCTGCTAGTGGGCTTGCAGCAGCGATTGTGCCACCCACACAAGTAGCCTTTCCAACCTGTCTCAGGCCTGCCATTGCAAGGCCTGTGTTGACAGTTTACTGCCACTTCGACTTGGCATTTATAGCTTCTTGTCAATCCTTAAACTCCCCTTTTATCACACCTCAGCCACCCCTAAGGTAGGCCCTAGGTAGCCCTATGCGATACAAAAGGGGATGATGGACGGAACGTTTGAGCCAATCAAACACTCACCCCCAGTCAACTGATCTGGGTTTAATCCATCATCATTCTTTAGCTCACTCCACCACCCCAGTTCAGACATGGCCATATGCAAATCAGTCTGACCCTGTGCCTCATGGGAACAGTCCAGCCCGAACTGCCAAGCCATGTCTTCCCTGGACCGGAAACAAGCATCCTAGGACCGGTTTCTGGCATTCCAGCCGTCATCAGCCAGGCTTGCTTGAATCCAGTGGCAAAGTGAGCAAGGGACCCACGTCTGGGCATACCCCGCCAACTTAGGGCGAACAAAGCGATACAAAAGGGGATGATGGACGGAACGTTTGAGCCAATCAAACACTCACCCCCAGTCAACTGATCTGGGTTTAATCCATCATCATTCTTTAGCTCACTCCACCACCCCAGTTCAGACATGGCCATATGCAAATCAGTCTGACCCTGTGCCTCATGGGAACAGTCCAGCCCGAACTGCCAAGCCATGTCTTCCCTGGACCGGAAACAAGCATCCTAGGACCGGTTTCTGGCATTCCAGCCGTCATCAGCCAGGCTTGCTTGAATCCAGTGGCAAAGTGAGCAAGGGACCCACGTCTGGGCATACCCCCGCCAACTTAGGGCGAACAAAGCGATACAAAAGGGGATGATGGACGGAACGTTTGAGCCAATCAAACACTCACCCCCAGTCAACTGATCTGGGTTTAATCCATCATCATTCTTTAGCTCACTCCACCACCCCAGTTCAGACATGGCCATATGCAAATCAGTCTGACCCTGTGCCTCATGGGAACAGTCCAGCCCGAACTGCCAAGCCATGTCTTCCCTGGACCGGAAACAAGCATCCTAGGACCGGTTTCTGGCATTCCAGCCGTCATCAGCCAGGCTTGCTTGAATCCAGTGGCAAAGTGAGCAAGGGACCCACGTCTGGGCATACCCCCGCCAACTTAGGGCGAACAAAGCGATACAAAAGGGGATGATGGACGGAGCGTTTGAGCCAATCAAACACTCACCCCCAGTCAACTGATCTGGGTTTAATCCATCATCATTCTTTAGCTCACTCCACCACCCCAGTTCAGACATGGCCATATGCAAATCAGTCTGACCCTGTGCCTCATGGGAACAGTCCAGCCCGAACTGCCAAGCCATGTCTTCCCTGGACCGGAAACAAGCATCCTAGGACCGGTTTCTGGCATTCCAGCCGTCATCAGCCAGGCTTGCTTGAATCCAGTGGCAAAGTGAGCAAGGGACCCACGTCTGGGCATACCCCCGCCAACTTAGGGCGAACAAAGCGATACAAAAGGGGATGATGGACGGAACGTTTGAGCCAATCAAACACTCACCCCCAGTCAACTGATCTGGGTTTAATCCATCATCATTCTTTAGCTCACTCCACCACCCCAGTTCAGACATGGCCATATGCAAATCAGTCTGACCCTGTGCCTCATGGGAACAGTCCAGCCCGAACTGCCAAGCCATGTCTTCCCTGGACCGGAAACAAGCATCCTAGGACCGGTTTCTGGCATTCCAGCCGTCATCAGCCAGGCTTGCTTGAATCCAGTGGCAAAGTGAGCAAGGGACCCACGTCTGGGCATACCCCCGCCAACTTAGGGCGAACAAAGCGATACAAAAGGGGATGATGGACGGAACGTTTGAGCCAATCAAACACTCACCCCCAGTCAACTGATCTGGGTTTAATCCATCATCATTCTTTAGCTCACTCCACCACCCCAGTTCAGACATGGCCATATGCAAATCAGTCTGACCCTGTGCCTCATGGGAACAGTCCAGCCCGAACTGCCAAGCCATGTCTTCCCTGGACCGGAAACAAGCATCCTAGGACCGGTTTCTGGCATTCCAGCCGTCATCAGCCAGGCTTGCTTGAATCCAGTGGCAAAGTGAGCAAGGGACCCACGTCTGGGCATACCCCGCCAACTTAGGGCGAACAAAGCGATACAAAAGGGGATGATGGACGGAACGTTTGAGCCAATCAAACACTCACCCCCAGTCAACTGATCTGGGTTTAATCCATCATCATTCTTTAGCTCACTCCACCACCCCAGTTCAGACATGGCCATATGCAAATCAGTCTGACCCTGTGCCTCATGGGAACAGTCCAGCCCGAACTGCCAAGCCATGTCTTCCCTGGACCGGAAACAAGCATCCTAGGACCGGTTTCTGGCATTCCAGCCGTCATCAGCCAGGCTTGCTTGAATCCAGTGGCAAAGTGAGCAAGGGACCCACGTCTGGGCATACCCCCGCCAACTTAGGGCGAACAAAGCGATACAAAAGGGGATGATGGACGGAACGTTTGAGCCAATCAAACACTCACCCCCAGTCAACTGATCTGGGTTTAATCCATCATCATTCTTTAGCTCACTCCACCACCCCAGTTCAGACATGGCCATATGCAAATCAGTCTGACCCTGTGCCTCATGGGAACAGTCCAGCCCGAACTGCCAAGCCATGTCTTCCCTGGACCGGAAACAAGCATCCTAGGACCGGTTTCTGGCATTCCAGCCGTCATCAGCCAGGCTTGCTTGAATCCAGTGGCAAAGTGAGCAAGGGACCCACGTCTGGGCATACCCCGCCAACTTAGGGCGAACAAAGCGATACAAAGGGGATGATGGACGGAACGTTTGAGCCAATCAAACACTCACCCCCAGTCAACTGATCTGGGTTTAATCCATCATCATTCTTTAGCTCACTCCACCACCCCAGTTCAGACATGGCCATATGCAAATCAGTCTGACCCTGTGCCTCATGGGAACAGTCCAGCCCGAACTGCCAAGCCATGTCTTCCCTGGACCGGAAACAAGCATCCTAGGACCGGTTTCTGGCATTCCAGCCGTCATCAGCCAGGCTTGCTTGAATCCAGTGGCAAAGTGAGCAAGGGACCCACGTCTGGGCATACCCCGCCAACTTAGGGCGAACAAAGCGATACAAAAGGGGATGATGGACGGAACGTTTGAGCCAATCAAACACTCACCCCCAGTCAACTGATCTGGGTTTAATCCATCATCATTCTTTAGCTCACTCCACCACCCCAGTTCAGACATGGCCATATGCAAATCAGTCTGACCCTGTGCCTCATGGGAACAGTCCAGCCCGAACTGCCAAGCCATGTCTTCCCTGGACCGGAAACAAGCATCCTAGGACCGGTTTCTGGCATTCCAGCCGTCATCAGCCAGGCTTGCTTGAATCCAGTGGCAAAGTGAGCAAGGGACCCACGTCTGGGCATGGGTGCAGTGTAAGTAAAAGGTAGGACATGTACTCTTATGTTTTGCATGTCCTGGTAGTGACAAACACCCAAATTCATTTATCACTACTGTGAGGCCTACTCCTCTCAATGGCTAGAGTGGGAAATTCCTTAATACACTTTTGAGCTGTAATTCATGATTAGAAAGGAGTTCCTGTATCATGTTTCATATCTTTGAAATGGTGATGATAAATCCCCTTTACTGGTAACGTTGGATTTAACATTAATATTTTATAAATGCCACTTTTACAAAGTAGACATTTCTCTGCTCTTACTGCTCTGTTTGCCTTGCAGCCTCTCTCCAATACACGTCTGGGATGGGTAACGGCTACACTTTGTGCATTCCCTCTAGACAGCCACAAACACAGGAAGGGTGGGTGTGACAGAGAATTAATCTGCATTCATCTGCATTCTGATAGCTTTTCCTGGGCAGAAAGAGAGGAGGGGAGCTGACACACATGAAAAGGCAGTGTCCTGCTTCTCACACAAAGGGCTGATTACCTCCTACTGACAGTCTGAAGCCACGGCTGGGAAGAAAGGGGACCTGTACACTTCAAGGGCCTGCTTTGAAGTCACCCCCACTTCAAAGACACAACTGGGTATGTGTAACTGGGTATAAGTACTGGGCCTCTGACCCTACCAAGACAGTACACTACTGGACCTGTGAAGAAGGATTTACACCCTGCTTGACTGCTGCTCTATAAGAACTGCTGTTCTGCTTTGCTGTTCTGCCCTGCTGCCTGCTGATCTCTGCCCTGCTGAGGACAAAGACTGGACCCATTTCACTTGAACCCAGATTGACTCCAAGGGACTTGCTGGCTTCTCCCCTGTTCTGAAGTCCCAGGGCCATCAATGACTTCATTCAACCCTGCAACAGCACCTGGACTATGCTATCTGTGAGTCCAGCCCGGTGAAGTAGTTCCAATTCAGTCCTGGGCCCTTGAAAGGTGACTTCTGCTGTCCAAAACCATCAAAAGCACAGCATAGGGTGACTCCTAATTTGGGGCAGCACTAAAAATAAATCAATGCGTGATTACTGCTTAATGGGATGGGAGTAAAAATGTTTACCCAGGCCCCATACCTTGACATTTTTTCCATACATCAACCAGATCAAATATCTCCATAAGCCTAACTATGCCTTGAGCTAGTTGTGCATATGATTCAAGGGACGGAAATTAATTGTTTCTATTTTGAGAGTTTGTATGCAATTAAAATATACATATAGTATAAGTAAGCTTGTCCACATAAGTTCCATAGACAACTGATCATATGTTTAGGGGCAATCGCTGTTAGGGCCTTACACTGTACAAACTACCAGTAGTTGCTTTTAAACCATTACCTCAGCAATTGACCCTCCTAATCACTAGCAGTTTGTATAGCTTCTTCAATATCGTCTGGTATCAGAATTGCGAGACTTCAGATAGTAGATGATTATGTAGTGCATATTGCCAAATAGTAGTCCAGCTTTCTCAACCATCCTCTATCTTTATAGTCTATATTTGTTTCTTGCATATCTATTATATAGGCATCATAACTACAGATTTTCTTATTTACTAGATGCAGTTTATTGTGACTATTTCGACCATTGATATTCCAACTGAGAAGTGGCCAGGCAAGATGGCCGGGTGGACGTGACCCACACCGGCTCCAGAGACCCACACTGAGTGGAAAGCGCATCCAAAGCGCTAGCGGCCAACTAAAGGCTTAAACGGATCCGGAACGATTGAGGTAGGCAACGGTGCCGTCAGCGCTGTGGAGGAGATGCCGCAATAACGAGATTTGCGGTCGTCTAGGCGCCGGATCGGAGGCCGCCGTGGAAACAAGATGGCGCCGATGAGTGAGTAAAGGAAAAGACCACAGCGGGAGAGACCCGGGAGGCTTGCTGCAGCGTCTGGAAGGCTGGCGGATTTTCGGAGATCCCCCGGGGGGCATGACACAGCGTCGGAGGTGAGCCTGGTGGGGGTCCGCTGCCCGGAGACATTGTGCATCGGCGGCAGAGGGAACTCCGAGCGTTACGGAGGGGCCGCGGAAGCTCCAGATTGTGCATACTGGGGCAGCTGAGAGTGGCGGGGGCGGAGGATCGTTCCCCCAAGAAGCATAGACGGCACCCCCCCACAAATAGACTTACTGATGCCAGCGCATATCTCACAGGCATCCACGAGGGCTTTGGGAGCATGCCTGACCTTAACATGGAGGCCATATGAAGGCGAACTAACGGCAGTGGAGACACAAAGTGGCTGAATGGTTACCTTGTCGAAGTGTCTGGAACATGAGGGAGTCAGGCGGCAACTCTACCCTCTCAACATGCAAGCAAGGGCAATGGTGCAGTAATTCACTAGAGAACACATTTGCCTGACTCCAAAATGGCGGCCGGGAAGCACTACTGAGATATAGTGGAAGGCCAGATCTCCAGTTAAGAAACACTGCATCCTACAGAAGACGAGGGCGAAATCATACTGACTGCCTGCTGTTCCCCATATCTGCGCGGTCCTTGGGCTGGGTAATCACACTGACCGTGTGTGAGTTTGCCTTTTGGACGGCCGACACGGACTGCAGTCGATACAAGTCCCTCCCGCCCGGACCCTACCACACTAGACGGGCAGGGTTACAAAATCACCCCACGCATCCTTGGGGGGCAACGATCTACGCTGGCAGAGAGAGCTCTCCGAGGTGTCCATATGCCACCAAAAAAGGCGACGAACAAGGTCACCACGTATTTCACAACATTCGACAAAAGGCAGGAACAGGACGCCAGTGGACAGACAGGCGCAATGGCGCCTCATTCTTGAAACAGCCCGGACGAAGGGTCCTTTCCTCAGAGATCCCGAAATCGACATGGCTGCCCCAGCAGAATGGCGGAGAGGGCAGCTGGAACCAGCACCACACATGGAAGCGGTGGCTCTACAAAAGTCCGGTGAGTGCGGCGTGCTGGGCGGGAAACCTGATCCGAGTGAAGGAACTCGAGGCCCATGGGCAGCTCGTAGGTAGCCCATCACTGAAACTGGCAAGCAACAGTGTGAGGGGGATTAGCACAATAAGAAAGAGCGCTACCGGAGGTATGGAGAGCGATACCGGCTGCTCCAGATGGGACGGTAGTGCCCTGCCTGACCTCAACATGGCGCCCACTGCCCGACATCGTTTAATAGAAGAACGGGGAGAACGCTGCAGGATTCTTCTTCAGCCTTGTGCATAAACCTCTTGCGGACTTCTGAGTGATTTTGGTTGGCCCTACAAACTTAGCAGTATTTCCGATCTCTATCAGCCAAAATTATCCATACCACCATGCCTGACCCCCCAGGCGGAAACCTTAATTGTCTGTACGTTCCGCGGTGCCCGAGCAACCTTGGCCGATGCCCGGTGGAGCTGTCCTATGCAGCTATAGATGAGTTTAGCTCTGGTTCACCCCTCAGCTGTCACCTACCCAGCCGGACTTCGGACATTGTTTTCCTCGTTTCCCCGTTGTGTCTCTTTTTCCCTCCCCTGCCTCCTCCCTCCGTGATTCTTTGTCTGCCTCCCCTTTTCCAGCCTTACCTTTCTGTGTCCCCTGAAGTACTTTATGTTATGCTATGCTTTAATAATCTCATGTAACTATGTTATACTGTTTTCCCTTTCTATGTTATGCGACGCTACTGAAACTGATGTAACTATGTAACAATGTTCTGAAACAATGTCCTACCTCATGTAAAGCGCTCTGATACCTCCGGGTCTAGCCAGCGCTATATAAAACTTTTCAAATAAAATCTGTATATAACTCATGCGTGACTCTCCACCTCAAATCTGCGATTTCCCTCTCATTATTGTGAGAGCTCTGAATATTTTCTCATAGCTCTGCAATATGCTGACACTGCAAATGTATTAGTATAATCTGTGTGTTACTTGTAGTTACATGATATCCTGATGCACGATCAACAGATTCTGTCTCCATTTCAATAGAGAATATTGCAGTGTTGACCCTTTCAGTAAGAATTACAACATCATCAGCATATGCCAATATTATAGTTAAAATCATGTTGGATACAATGTTCTTAGTTTGTTCAGTTTTATTTAGTCCAAGTTAAAAAGGTTCTAAGTATAATGCAAACAACAAAGATGATATAGAGTATGCAACGCATACACCAGATAAACACATTTGGAGAAGAAACCTCTGCTGTCAGCACAATCTTAGCAAACAGTGAGTTGTGCAGTGACAGTTTTGACCTTAAAAACATCTCTACGAATCCCATTGCTAGCAGTAATTGGGTAAATCCCAATATTGAATGAATTATTTGCTTAGTGGGTGCCTGTTTTAAACAGGGAGAAACGTTTCTTTTTATGTTGCTAGATGTAAGAAATTGCACAAGTGCACTTTAATTATTGCTGCTAAATGTGAGCCGTCACATAAGTGCACTTTAGTAATTGCTGCTAGATGTAAAACATTGCACAGGTATGTTTTAACTATTGCACTTTAATTATGGCATTTTTAAATTTGAATTTTAAATTGGGGGTAGTGTAGGTGGGTAGCTGTCATTTAAAGATACGTTATTAGATAGATTGGATTGGTATAATCAAGTGGATTGTAACTATTGATGCTAGATGAAAGACACTGTACAAGTGCTTTTTAACTATTGCACTTTAATTATGCTATGAATTTTAAAATTTGGGGAAGTGTTGGTTGTTTTAAAGAGATCATTTTTTATTACCAATTTGAAGTGATGTCTTATGTAACCGGCCCGAAATATGGAACCGAAATATAATGTACCTTGATATAATTTTCAACCTAATGTATTATACATGCTACGACATTTAAAGACATGATATTAGCAAGAACAAATTGGTATAATTAAGCTCTTGCCACAACCCAAATGATTTTTTTATTTTTGATTATAATGATTTTTATTAATCAACAATAAAGAATTTCTTCTTCTCCATGCAATTCATCACTGACCAGAGTTACAGTATGGAACCCTATCAAACATATTTTCCTTGCCTAACATTATCATCCTAAACTGCTGTTTTATAACCAGTGCAATATCTAATAGAGCAATCGCCTGATTAATATGGGAAGTGGTATTCCTCCCTGGTACAAAACCAATGTTGGGAGGGGCAGAACATACTTTTAGCACATACTTTTAGCACATTGTATCATCAATATCTTACTCTATATTCTGGCAGTAATATTAATTAAAGGTATTGCGTGATAAGATCAAAATTTTGCAGCAAATCTATCTTTTTTCAAAAGTGTTAAAATATTTATTATTTTCCAGATTTTAGGTATTTTTAAAGTCTGTTGAATATGAGAGAGAAAAAATAAGAGCTTTAATATTGTAAAGAACTTAAAAATCCCATTTGTACATTACCTGCCTTTGCAGCTTTACCAATATGGAGACTAGTAATTGCTAATTCTTCTTTGGATTAAGTTACTAGTGCCTCAAAGGCCGACATTTTCTCCGCTATAAGTCTATCTTATCTGCTTCCCTTCAAGTAATTATCTTTTTTCAAGGATTTATAATTTTCCCTATTCAAATGCTCATATTATTGTTGAAACACTTCAGAAATTCTTTCTGAACCTCAAGTCAAATTTATGTTCTGTCTAATATATTGTTCCTAGTTGCTCTCTCCCTGATCTTCATTGCTAACATTCCCCCCAAGGTTTTGCTATGTTCATACACTTCTTGACTTTGAGATTGGAACACTTTAGCTGCCTTTTCTCTACACCGGTACAGGATTGGAGAGTGAACAGAAAAGAGCTGACAATATTTATGTGATCCTGCTGTGGATCAAAACTCTTGCATCATAGTAATGCGTAAAAATTAAACCAGGAAGAGCGCTTGTTGCAGTGACAGATTGGAGGTGGGTAACTTATCAAAAACATGCTAAGCAGTTCTTGGAAATAGGAACATGGCCAAAATTTAAAAGAAGGCAACATTATAATATGGTTCCCATGATAGGGCTCACCTTCTCATGTCGATCGATGCTGGCACACTTGAAATGCATGCATCTTGTGAAATATGATAGATGTGCTCCCTTTCCAAGGAAGGAGAACTATGCCTGATTAATGAATTATCAGGGTTGGCGATAAAATAACAGGAATTTCAGAACTTGCTGATGACTCTTTAACTAGGGTGTCAGGAGGTGAGTAAAAAGGTGAAAAAGACTTTTTGCCACAAGGGGAGCATGTACAGAAGGGAAGGGATAAGGGATCAAGAAGGAGTCAGTGACAACTGAAAAGATAGCTACAACATAAATGTAGTTGGAACAAAAGGCATGAAGGAGTACTCTCTGGTAGGTCAAGCAGGAAAAGTGGGGAGGGGGTGCTGTGATCCCACTTCTCAGGTCAGGCACACTAGGGTAGGTTTACTCTTTGGAGAAAAGGAGAGTGTAGGCGTCTCTCACTGCTCACCACGAGTTATGCTCACATAGATAAGGAGTCTTAGGAGTCAGACAACTCTGTAAGAGTAACTCTGTTGTATAGGGGGACGATTGTATCTAGATATGGACCCCCACGGCAGCAGTCCGTGCTGGTAAGCGCGGTGGGGTGGTGGGGGATGTCGACAGATGACAGAACAGTAATTATTGATTTATTTAATTTTCCCTACTCCGTTGTCTTTCGACTCCCCCCTCCTGCCCCACCGCACTACCACCGCGCTTACCTGCACGGACTGCCTCTGGACCCCCAACCCATACCTTAAAAACAGTTGGCACCTACAGTGGTTTGAATTTTACAATAAAAGGTTATTTATTATGCACTATTTACACATAAATCTTATGTATCAGGCTGATGGCACTTATTAAGTTAATCTCAGCAGTTATAATACGATACAAGGTTAAGATTCGAAATGTCTCAAACATTTTACATCACACAGTCCTACTCTCTCCATGAAAATAGCCTAGTACCTAATTAATATTTACTTATATGCTATTAGCCTCATGGTTATTATATTGACTGAATAGTTATAAGAATTTCCTAACTATTTAATTGCCATGCCATGTAAGTATTCCCAATTACCTCAGAAAGCCATTGTGTCTGCAGTAGGATAGCATTCCTTAAGCCTGTCCCACCCAAAAGCCTTAGTACTTTTTATACCTTCTCATCTAATGAGTTTCCATGGAGAAGGAAGGGGAATTCCTGTGTAGCTTCTCATATCATTGCTCTGGAACACTAGTAATGCTTCTGTAGCAGAAGTGCACACAAGGCAGGCGATATTGCCATATTGCCATTTTATTTCCTTTTTAGCTTGATTTGTGCAAGGCCGGGTGTCCTAGCAGCTGGAATCATAGCTCGTAGTCCTGCAGCTTTTCAGAGAACTGAGAATGTCTTTTGTCTATTTGGTTAGCGTCACCTATGTCAACTTACAGCTCTGAAAATAATATCTGAAATAATATGGTGATTGTGCACATACTGTTAGCATTACCGTTTTAAAATATTAGCTTTTCATGACACTAGGCCGAACACACACTCACTGTAAAGAGTTAGTACTCTAAGGTCAGGATACAATCAGGCCTGACTTGTATAGAACATGTATGCATTATTTAAAAAGCCCGGCCCCACATGACCGGGGGAGGTCCTCAGGAGTGGCCCATAAATTCCGATCAGCCTGGTAACCAAAGTTATTGGGCCCATTAGAATGATAACTTCTGACAGAGATTTTGGCTAAAACCTCTGTGTGACACTCTGTGTGAAACACAGAAGCACTGATTCCTCCTCGTTATTCCCCAAAATGTTCATACCTCAGTAACAATAATTCCAGTCCAAGGACATAATAGGAATTTCAACAGTCTACTCAAAATAAGGGCCTCAGAGTGCAATAGTAAGATAAAATGATAATGTAGCTGAAATTGAGCTCATAAAAGACTTGGAATGACATCACAAGATCCACAATAAAGCACATCTTCCAGAGGAATTGATTTCTCATCAGCATAGCTTATGGGTGAAGACAGAGACACCTGCAAGGAGAAAAAGGGTATCTGAAAGTAACTCTAAGAAAGACACTGAGAAAGGCTTGGCCCAATCCTGTACATTTTGATGGAATAATTCTGCATATGAATAACAATGGTGTGAGGTGATCTGGGACCCAGAGTACCCCACTGAAAATATGACAGCTGCTGACTGCAAAATACAGATCACAGCTGAAGAAGAGCACAGTCTAGCAGCTATATAAAAATCACAGACTAAACATAGGAGTTAGACTCATAAAGAACCCCTTGTTGTACAGATCTCGCAAGAAAAAGTAAAGTGGCACTGAGGAACTGCCAAACCCCTTCGGAAAGACTGGAAATAAATGTGGCAGAAACTGAAAAAGTTATGACTGTCACAAGAAAGTCGGTCCAAGCTTATACAGCTTTCCATACCAAACTTGAGGACTTTGTCGAGGGTACTGAAGGCAATGACTCTAAAAACTTCTTTACAGATCTTTTTTTCAGGAATTTCCAGACTTAATGTAGGTTTTTTTCTCACAGAATCAGAGAGCAGAGCACATAGGGTCCAGTTCAAATCTATGGTTTACCTGAAACAACATGAAACTATTCTGATATACATTTGTAACTTTATTCTGAGAGAAATGTTGTACTCTGTAGTGTGTCTTACATGCCCAAGCCACTGTGGAACGCATTCTTTTTTATGTAAGACCAGACTATTTTTGGGCAACACTGGAGAAGCGAAGAAGGATGCGACAGCTAAAGAAGTGCAGGTTTCCTTATGGAAACTGACTAAATTAAAAATTGTGTAGATGGGGCAAACAGCTACTGTTCATTTGATTAAGAAGTGAAAGAACTCCTTCAAATGTGGACCAAAAGGAAAAGTCAATATTAATTATACATAAGATGAGGAAACAAAGACACGGGAAAGAGGGAATGAGGTAGAACAGCACTGCTTACATGTATTCAAAAATAAAGATATACAATATTAAATAACAATACAAAAAATTACTATGAATGCACTTCAACAAAAATTACATGAAGTATTTAACTTGGAAGAGGCTGCTTTACTATTTTCACTCCCTCCTATGAAACAGTATGGTAAGTGTTGGACTCTGGAGGTGTTAGATGAACTATTCCCCCTCCAGTCTATGCAACAGTAGTGAAAGTGTTGGACTGTGAAGGGGTTAGAATTACTATTCCGACATCATTCTACGTAAATGTAGGGAAAGTGTTGGACTTCGGAAGGCTTTGATTTAATATTCCCA
This sequence comes from Calotriton arnoldi, assembly GCA_963921515.1. NCBI lineage: Eukaryota > Metazoa > Chordata > Amphibia > Caudata > Salamandridae > Calotriton > Calotriton arnoldi. Next base: position 946,327 of record CAWUFW010003050.1, on the reverse strand, counting down.
CTCTCGCTGATGCAACAGCAGGGAAAGTTTTGGGTTTTGGAGGGGTTAGATTTACTTTTCCCACTTCAGTCCATGCAGCAGATGGGGAAAATGTTGGACTCCAGAGGGGTTAGATTTGCTATTCCCACTCCAATCTACGCAACAGTATAGAAAAGTGCTAGACTAGATTTGCTATTCCCACTCCAATCTATGCAACAGTAGGGGAAGTGTTGGACTCTGGAGGAGTTCGATATACTATTCCCACACCAGTCTAAGAAACAGCAGTGTAAATGTTGGATTTTGTTGGGACTAAAAATAACACTCCACTTCCTAATCATTTTGTACAAAACATGTAAATATCTTCAATCGGAAATAAATGAAATCATAGCACGATAAAGTTTGGCCGTATCATTGACTTAGATCTGATGGGACTCACTATCCCAGGGTACTTCTGCTCCTGTCCCGTCCACAGCTGCTACTAGCGGGAAGCGTTGGTGATCACGCTTGAAGCGCTGGCTCTGCACCCACTGTGTGTTTTGTACAAAACATGTAAATATCTTCAATCGGAAATAAATGAAATCATAGCACGATAAAGTTTGGCCGTATCATTGACTTAGCCCTGGTGGGACTCGCTGTCCCAGGGTACTCCTGCTCCTGTCCCGTCCACAGTTGTTGCAAGGGGGAGGTGCTGGTGATTGTGCTTAATCCTGTGATGCTGGATGCACGCGGGCAGCACCCGGGTAAATGCCGGGCCAAATGCGGGCCCATCCGCGCCTGTCAGAATCCGAAGGAGGCTGGGTTGGGCCACCCCTCTTGACTTGGTCATTTGGAGTTATCACCTGTTTTCCCCATTACTGTTTGTGGAAAACCATGGGTAAGAGAAAGGCTAGCGTCATCACTGCGCCAGTCAAAGATTGACAGGTGGCTGTCTCAATTACCAACAATCTGAATACCGCTATGAGCACCATTAATTCTGAGATTGGGGACAACTAGGGTGACCCTGTTACTTGCAGCTACTGGTGACCTGGTATCTAACTCTGTGCAAGTCAGGTCAGATGCAATTGCTGATGCAGGGGGAGTCCCAAGAATCCCACATGAGGCTGGTGATGCATAAAACAACCGCAGTGTGTATATAGGGGATGTAGATATTGTAGCAATGTCACAGGCGATTCCATCTTGTCCTGGCAGGTCTCCAAATACAGACATTTTGGTTCCCCTCCAACCAAAAGAAAGAAGGGTAACGCTCGTCCAGTGCTTGTACCTATGGGCTAAGGGAAAAAAGACTCTGAGCTCTTGTTGGGCGAAAGCAGGAGTGGGACATGGTACCCAAGGTACATACCCAGGTGAAATTTTCTACAATGGATGGTGGGAAAAATGACGATGCCCGTGGAAGCATCAATCAATTGGAAGGGCTCATTACAAAAATCCTTAGCCCGGTATTGGCCACACTTAAGAGTATTGATAAACTGTTGAGAGAGTGTGTTGCACAAAATCATCACAACTTACTTGGCCCTATCGAGTGTACTGAATGTCGACCTGTGAAGAATGGCCCCCCCAATTAACAAGCCCGGCATTCTCCCCAGAGATGATGGAAGTTCAAAGTATCACAATCCAGTATTGAGGACTCAGTTTGTCCTGGCTAATGCAGGTCGATGCCCTAAAGAGAGGTCTGCTATAGATCTGGTCCCTGATGCACTATCAAAGAATGCTCCACCTTTACAGCTACCCCGGATTGTACCCCACATCTGACTGTGTTAAAAAATGTTCCACCTCTACATTCAAACTTCCTGGAGTTGGATTTCCAACTTAAGCATAAGATGATCCATTGGCTTAGCGCGTTCCTAGTAAATATTATCTGCAATACCTTTTCCAGAGCTATAATGGGTGTACGCAGGGCCCGTTGGGAGGGGGGTGGGGGCTCAGGCACATTCTGCTTTGGTTGTCAGGTCTTCAAGGGTCTACGAAAGGTATACAGCCAGTCCTGTTGGGGTATTGTTATAGACCCCGGAAAGACGTACTCTGAGCTGTACCCATTTACAACTCCGAGGGCATGAGGACATTTGCTATCCCAACATAGAATCAATTTGCCATTCTCGAGGAGGTTGATTGGCTAGAGTATGCCAATACAAGATCAAGCCCAACTATTGGGTCTACCGGGCTATGTCACTCTGGGGAAGACCACACCAAAAAGTTCCAGCCTCTTAACAATAGGTCTATCAAATATGGGTCTGATCATTTACATCTTGAAAATAATCAAATGACAAGCACCATTACTTGGCCCTCCATTGACGCTAGAAAGCCTAATATCCATTCATATCACTCTATTGATTTCCCACCTACTGAGCCTGGAGTACCTGCACAATTTTCCAACACAAGCATGGCTCCGATATGTGGCACAAATAACAACATTGCAGTTCCAGACCTGAGTTTGCTATTCTGGAATATTGCTGGCATCTCAAGTAAACTTAATGATGATAACTGGGTTACTTATCTAGCCAACCACCAGATTGTGTACCTACAAGAGACATGGTCCCGAACGAACACACACGTTAATGGCTTCTATTCAGTCTTCATTCTTGTCACCCCGTCACCATCGGGGAATAATAGTTAGGGCTTATTAACTTTAGTAAGCATTGCAGTGCCAGCCAAGATATTTAAAACCTATGTGGACTCTCCCTATCTCCAGATTTTCTGTATGTCATTTGTTGGGTTACCGCTTGTTGTCTTAATTAATTTCTACCAGAACAATTTTGACAGCAAGAATGTTTCAAATATTGAGCCCCTTGCATATGCACTTGGCAAGGTATTGGCAGGTGTGAGTGAAGATTATGTTATATTATGGGGGGCGATTTCAATTCTAGAGTGTGCCCTGCATTCAACGATTTTGTTTGTGGGACAGGGGAAAATGAATCAACAAATCACTCGCACTTTCAACATAATCTTTGTGGGAATATGTTGAACAAGCTAATGGCGACCTATGACCTTTTCCTTAGCATAAGAACTGGTCTCAGTTGAGGATATCGGGCAGATAACATACACAGGAAGGGGCATCGGGTCTGTGATTGACTATATTGCAGCTCCAAAGGCATGGCTGTGGAGGGTAAATAAGTTCTCCATTGTTAAAAGTTCTATGAGTGATCACAACATGCTGGTATTAGATCTTTGCTTAGGGCTTTCAACATTGTTCCGTAGTGTGATGGCCCCTCCGATCAAGTACACCAAGAACGATGGTGTACGGCGCAAATGGCGGGACATCGACAACGAGGCATTTTTGTCTCTACTTCTGGAAGACAAGAGGGAGCAATTCTAGCTATGCCTAAGGGCCAGATGTACGACCAGCAAAATTGCGCCTCGCAAATTGCGACTCGTTTGCGAGTCGCAATTTGTGAGGTGCAATTTACCATGTACAACAGTGTGTTTAACACTGTTTGCGATTCCCAATGGGGTCGCAAATTGCGAGGCTAGTTAATATTAATGAGCCTCTCGCAATTTGCGAGCCCATTGGAAATGACAGGCCCTCCCAGGGATGGTGGCCTGCTGGGCTCAGCAGACCACCAAGTCTGGGACTGCTTTTAAATAAAGCTGTTTTTTTTAATGCAGCCCGTTTTCCTTAAAGGAAAACGGGATGCATTTAAAATAAAATAAAATGAAACATTTCCCTGGGACTACTGCCTGCCCTTAAAAAATTATTTCGCATGCATTTGCATTTGCGAATGCATTACCACCAGGTGGTAATTGCGACCACAATTGCACTCGCAAAACATTAGTACATGGGTTTGAGACTCGCTATTTGGAAGGGAACGCCCCTTCCAAATAGCGAGTCTCTAAACACTTTTTTGCGAGTAGCAATTCATTTTCGACTCGCAAAAATGTGTTGGTACATGGCCATGACAATTTTAGCATGCGCAAACGGGTCACTAACCCATTTTCGCATGCTAAAATTGTTTGTACATCTGGCCCTTAGTCTTAAGCCCGATTCATAGGGGACAATGGGGTCATTCACTGATATATATATGTATCTAATGGAACTGATGACGTCCTCACAGTCACCGTGTGTACCCAAGTGCATTTAATGGTTCGATAAGTCCTGTTCACAAGCTCACAGCAGTTTGTTATGGACAGTCAAAAGGTGCCCAAAGGAAATGATAGAAGTCAGATCCTGTAGGAAGTATTATAAGGATGCTGTTAGGGCAAGGAAAGAGAAGATGAGGAGGGAGGCATAGGAGCAATTAACAACTGCTGTGTCAGAGATGATGTGTCCTAATTTTGGCAGGAAGTGAATGCATCTTTCTTTGCAAACAGTTCTACCACTAGCATAGATGCAACTGTCCCACAGCATGCCTAGGCCACTGACTTTACAAATGTTTCTGTTTCTTATAACCCTGCTTACCATGATGACAAAATATCAACTGGGGCAATTAGCCTGGGTAAGGATGAGCACCTGCTAGCTCAATGATATCATAACTGCTGTCAAAAGGTGTCCAAGCAGTAAAGCATCAGGACCCGATGGGGTCCAGATCGACTTTTTTAAGAACAATCTGGACCTTTGGGCCCCGATTTTGATGAACGGGCTGCATAGCGCGATCCACGTTGGGCCTCCTAAATCTTGGTCTTGGGCAATTATTGTCCCCCGATTCAAGACAGGGAATAGAGGTGACTCACTGTGTTACTGGCCAATATCCGTCATAGATTCTTCTGCTAAGGACTGCCTTAAACTGACTAAAGCTCAAAATATCTGACACATGTAAGAGAAGAACTGCGGGCAGATTTGTATGAAAGCCCGCAAAGCATCAATTGTTCCCTAGTGAAGAGGGAAATATTAGGCTTAGTAGCTGTGAAAAGAGCTCAAGTGGAAATAATGAAAAAGCCATTTGAAAATGATCTCCCACTGACTACAACTGTTAATACGGAACCATATCTAGCTAAAGCGCAGAAGTTTTATTTCACAAGGTTTAGATTGGGGAAGGTCCATTTCCTGGTGTCTTATCCCTCAGACACTTATGTTAATAGTAAAAAAATATTGTTTGGAATTATTTAAAACCATATCAATGTACCGTAGAATATATAAACAGTTAAAAACAGGATAAAATCAGGTAAAAGCAATTGATCAGTACGAGCTTGTAGCTAATAGTTCCATTTGGCCTAGGGAGTATGTGGACCTTAAGTTGTTCAATCGCCTCCCAGATGGCTAGCATTCAAGAAGGCCATGTCAATACAGAGACAGATTCATATTATTCACCAGCCTATTATTGGTTCCGCCTCACTTCTGTTCGGTAGTGCATAGCTGCTCCTACTGCGTGCCCTATATTCTGTCAACCGAAGTGATGTGATGCACTTGGATGGGAAGGGGGATAGAGGGCCGAAAGCAGGGGGTGACAGAAGATAGGCTTTTTTTTTTTTTTTAGTTAACAAAGCTTTATTGAATAAAATATGAATGTACAGAATTAGATATTTCATAGAACAAATAATCAGACCATAAATATAATGTTACCCATAAAGGCAAAAATTATTAACATTCAATAAAAAGGGAGAAATAAATTATACAATTAATAAATGAGATCATTCTGTACTTAAAACATCACATTTCTTTATATATTTTTTGTTTTTGGATATAAAAAAGAAAAAGAAAAGAAGAAAGAAGAAAAGAAAGAAGAAAGAAGAGAAGAAAGAGAAAAGAAGAAAACAAAACAAAAAGGCGTATCTTATGTATATATCACTAAATAAACCTATATCCTATAAAATATTAATTCATACAATAAAAACATGTTAATAACATATTATTTCTCATAATAACAGCATTAAATAAATAGATGAGTAGTTACACAAATTAGAGAAGAAAGTCATCATGGGGGATGGAAAATCCTAGTCGAATCACAGGGGGTTTTACGCTTATTATTTAAGTAGTTAGTAAGTGGGGACCAAAAAAGGTCCTTGTTGATCACTTGTAATGCAGATGTAGCTGCTGCTGTGTCAAGTCGGTGAGGAGAACAAAGAAGATTCCACTAGTTGGTGACATTAATATCCTTGGCAAATTTCCAGTTGGATGTAATGACTTGAAAAGCAATTGCAAGTGACAAATCTAAAAATTTGCCTAGCTTAGAACGTGCTGGCGACATGTGTGACAAACTACCCAAAAAGATGCATTTAACATCTAAGGGAACATCAATGGAACAAATTGTGGAAATAGTCTTGCAAACTTGTTTCCAAAAAGCAACGGTAAGTGGACAGTGAAAAAACATATGTAAATATGTACCGGGAAGTGCTTTACAAGACCAGCACATGTTAGAGAGTGTTGGATTGTATTTCTGCAAAGAGTGTGCAGTTATATATAGCCTATTATAAAAATAATAAAGGGTTTGTGTAGTACTAGCGTTAGGAGATGTGTGGTGTATTTTATTCCAAATGAGACCCCAGTCCCGTAAAGACAATGACTGTTGAAGATCAGATTCCCACAATATCTCAACCTTGGACTTAGAACGAGAAGGAACAGTGTAATGCAAATATTTATATATATATGAAGCTTTGAGAGATGGCGATATTACAAGTAGAGCAGGAGAAGGTAAGTTGTCGGGAGACTGGGACAAATTGAGAGTGGAGATGGCCCGTCCGAGAGCACCTCTAGGAGACTCATATTTAACAGCATAAGACGAGGGAATAGCAAATTTATTCTGAACTTCAGAAAAGGTAAGAGGAACCGCATCACACATCAGTTGTTTTATTTGAAGCACTCCTTTCAGTACCCAATTTTTCCCAAAAATAGTTCGATTAGAAATTGTTAAGGCTTTGGTATTCCATATAGAAGATTCTAGAAATTGTTGTAACAGGGATGAGGGTCGTGTAAAAATAAGGAAAGACAACTGGCTTGAGTATCTAATAGGCGGAGAAGAAAAAGTTCGAGGAGGTTTCAAAAAAAACGGTAATGAATAAAACGGAAATGGCGACACAAGTGAGTCCTCCAATCTGAGCCATATATTAGTAGGCAGAGAATCAGTGCCGTCCAAATATGGCAGTACCTGTTTCAAGGCAAAGGCACTATGATATTGCTGAAAATTGGGGAAATTTACACCTCCTAACTCCTTACAAAGAGACGTTAGAGAGATACGTGCTTTTTTACCATTCCATAAGAATGCAGTAATTGATTTATTTAGCAACTTAAAACTCTTAACCAGTAATTTAACAGGTAGCATCGACAGATAAAAATTAATAACCGGTAAAAACATCATCTTGATAGTTGACAGCCTTCCCCACCAGTATAAATATAATGGGGACCATTTCTCTGTCATTTGAAGAATCTTACAATGAAGTTCATCTAAATTAATCTTTATTGTATTGGCTATGGAAGTAGAGTATTTAATACCTAAACATTTAATATGATGTAGAGACCAATTAAACCCAGTGCCATCAAACATACCCTTCTGACATTATTTGTTGAGAGGGAGTACTTCAGATTTTGAAAAATGTAATTTATATTCAGACAAATCAGAATAGACTGATAAATGATTAGCGAAGGCAGGCATCGATGTTTCTGGGTCAGAAACATAAAGAACTACATCATCAGCATATGCTGAGAACTTAACCTCAGTGTCCTTATGTTGAAAACCACGAAACGAAGTTGAATTACGCAATGTATGCAAAAGGTGTTCTAGGGACAAAATAAAAAGCAATGGAGAAAGAGGACATCCTTGTCTAGTACCACGTAAAAGGGGAAAATATGAAGATTGTGAACCATTTAGAAAGACCGATGTCATCGGTGATGAATACAGTGCTCTGATATTTTTAAGGAAAGTTGGGCTAAAGCCATACCACTGTAAGGCCCGCATCATGAACCTCCAATTTAAACGATTGAAAACCTTTTCGGCATCTAAAGAAACAGCTGCCATAGGAATGATGGTAGAAGAGGCCATATGTAGAATATCAAGAAATAATCTGGAGTTAACTGTCATATGCCTGCTCTTTACAAAACCAGTCTGCTCAAGTCCAACCATATCAGGATTTAAAGGGGAGAGTCTATTTGATAATATTTTAGCAAAAAGCTTACAGTCTAAATTGATAAGGGATATGGGCCTATAATTGGCACATAAGGAGGGGTCTTTATCTTTTTAGGGATCAGACAAATCATAGCCTCTAGAAAGGTTCCTTTAGCCTTGTCCTGCAGGATAAAAGACTGATAAAAAGTGAGAAGGTGGGGAAGCAAAAGACAAGAAAAACAGGAATAAAACTCAGCAGTAATGCCATCTGGGCCCAGAGCTTTATCTTTGGGTAAAGCCTTAAGAGCAGACCTCAGTTCAGATATCAAAATTGGCTCATCTAGAAAAGAAAGATTCTGTGCCTGTTGTGATCTTGGCGGGAGTGAATGAAAGTATGCATCCAATGCCTCATCTGTTGGAAAGTCATCTGGCGTATAAAGATTAGTATAAAAATCAGTTTTAAACATGAGTTTCCACTCTCATCCAAGATCTTAACTATTTTAGATTTCTGAGATGTAAGTTTTAAATAATTGGCAAGTAATTTGCCGGCCTTATTGCATCCCCCAAAAAACTTTGAATTAATTTAGCCTCTTCAGTTGACTTTTTATTAAACTCAAATTTAGCACTCATCAATTTCTGTAACACATTATCATCCTTGGTAGTGAAAAAGTCATGTTCTAGCTGTTTAATGACATGGAGTAAAGTTGAGGACTCCTTACTCGCGTTCTTTTTTTTTAATGAAACAAAATTAATAATATGACCTCGGGCAGAGGCCTTGAAAGCATCCCAAACAGTATGAAATGGGATATCCGGCGTGATATTGAGCCAAAAAAATTCTTTAATAAAACAATTAAAATCCTGTAAAAAGTTGTTATCTTTCAACAGATTATTATTAAAATGCCATCTATTAGATTTAGAGGTTTCGGGCAATAAATCTAAATCTATGATAACTGGAGCATGGTCTGAAATTAAAATTGACCCAATTTCAGCATGCGTTGGTGAAAAAAATGTATATTCCAACGTATCTGGAAAGTATAATCTCCATGCATCAACCAATCCCCTAGAATGTATAAAACGATTAAATGTTTTCTGCATTTTGTTAGGTACATATTTAACTTGAAACTTGCTGTCTAAAAAGGGGTCGAAAATTTGATTGAGGTCTCCATCAAGTTTGAATTAAAACATGAGCGCAAAACATCTGACATTTGATTCCAAAAGAATACATCTATACCTGTTGGACCATAAATATTTAAGATAGAAACAGGCATGGTGAAAATTTTTTATATTCCAACGTATCTGGAAAGTATAATCTCCATGCATCAACCAATCCCCTAGAATGTATAAAACGATTAAATGTTTTCTGCATTTTGTTAGGTACATATTTAACTTGAAACTTGCTGCCTAAAAAGGGGTCGAAAATTTGATTGAGGTCTCCATCAAGTTTGAATTAAAACATGAGCGCAAAACATCTGACATTTGATTCCAAAAGAATACATCTATACCTGTAGGACCATAAATATTTAAGATAGAAACAGGCATATGATGTAGAGTAGCAGACAATAAAACCCAACGACCCTCATCATCACTCTCTACTTTCTCCACAATTAAAGGAAGAGATTTATGAACCAGAATAATGACTCCATTTTTATGGTCAAGGGCTGGGGAACAAAAATTTGACCAGCCCAGTTTTTACGCAGTGAATTCAAATCTTTGTCAATCAAATGAGTTTCTTGTAATAGAGCAATATTACATTTTAGGCGTGCCAAATGGGTCAAGACTCTTTGCTTCTTAATAGGATTACGTAGACCCTTAACGTTCCAGGAAATAATCTTAAGAGAATTCACCATTGTAACATGTCAGTAAACGTAATAAGCAAATACAGCCAAAGAATAACTAATAGTAACATCAAACTCTTCAGAATTATATAGCATCTAAAGTGATCTAAGTATAAAATTCAATAAAAGCTGTGATATACATAGATGCAAAGAAGAAAAAAGGAAAAAGAGAAAGTACAAAAAGAAAAGAAGTAAGGAAAAAAAATAAAAGGAGCCAGGAAAAGCAAGAAGAATGTTAGTAGCAAGAAAAAGGATGACAGAAAGCCAAAGGCTTTAGTCATAAGTAGAATGAGACACATGTAATGTGAAGAAATAAAGTGAGGAGGTGGAGAAACGCACAAACTGCAGACGGACAACAGGCAAACATTCATTTAAGATAAAGAGAAAAAAAAACAGTATCAGAGACATTCAATATTATACAAAAAGCAGAGAGCGTGTAAAGAAGGAAATATCTGTCAAACAAAAATAAGAGAAAAGCAACAAAACAACAAGTTAAAAAGACAACAATAACATAAATTATATAAAAGTGGTCAAAGGGGACAACTTACCAGACACGAGGAAAACATGAAACACTAGGGGGTATATTCACAAGAACGTGTGCTAAACATCTCCAAAAAATGTTAACGCAACTTTACACATCGCAGCCTATCGCGTGAAAATAACCCTGTGTTAACCTGGAATTCACAACACAGCGGTACCATGCGATAGTCCGCCGAAAACGCGGCCAATGTCCGCGATACAACCACCTCGACGGAGATAAAAACACAAAAAAACGGGGATGAGCCCATTCGCAATGAGGAAAGCAGCGATAAGCACCTCCAGGCCCGTGACACACACACGGCAGGCGGGAATAAGCACAACAAAAGCATGAAAAAGAAAGACAAACCAAACAGAAAACAACAGCCAAGCACAATGGAGGCAACCGGAGCCAGTATACAACCCCACAAGCCCCATTGGCAACAAAACATTGCACATGGCAGGCCATCATGGACAAGGTCAATGCAGCCAGAGAGCGGAGGAGGACAATGGAAGAAAACCAGAACAGCCGGAATGATGCGAAATGCACAAACAAGCAGAAATATGCCAACAACAAGAAGGCAGCAATGCACACCGGAGGTGGGAGTCCAGCGCCACACCAGGAGCTGGATGACATGGAGGAAATGGTGTCCACCACATCAGTCTGGAGATGGTGGCAGGACTTGGGGACCAGAAACTGCCAAAAACAACAGACACCACAGCAACAGGGAGAGGAACGACCAGGGACTGGGGGTACGGGGGGAGATGGGCACAATGGCATACATGCACAATTAAGCACAGCACAACTGCAGACAAACCATGCCCAAGAGTAACAACACCAACCTAGAGCACAAGTCACACAACCCGGCAATATCACACCACTGAACAAGCACAGAAGTGAAAACCACACTGCCTGAAAGGGAGAAGGGTGAGCCAAATCAGAGCTGAAGGGACATCTCACACACAATGCAGCACACACAGATAGGAAGCAGAGCACCCCAACATCGAACACAATGTGGTACGAACAGCAACATTTGCACAACCCAACACAGGACACAAGTGCACCTGCTTGTGGCCGGTAAATGGCCATACGCATCTGGCAAAGCACTAAACAGGGACATGACAATGCACAAGTACCAACTCACAGCCCTGATAGGGTAGCAATGCACGTATGGCAGGGATCCAGAGAGTCTGTGACACACACACTGGCATACAAATCAAGACACACCACAGTTGGAGACAAGTGAAAGTGCGGAAACTTTATCAACAAGTGCGTGTCAGTACGGCCAAGAGAAGTGCCACAAAATGCAGACCAATGCAGCAGCATGTCTGAATGAGGAACGTAGGAAAGCGCCCATGTCCACCCCGGGGGAGTCCATCACCAACACAAGTCAATGCCAACCTGCGTTGGTTATCCGCACATGGATCAGGAGTCCAGGCCAATGCAGCCATGTCCACTGTCCTCTTGGGACATGTGACCAGATTCCCTACATGAAACCAGGCTTCGGGACACATGCAATGGGTCACATCCAGTTGTGGCTGCAGGTACCCTGTCACTCGTCCATGAACGCCAGTGCAGCAGCATAGGCCAACATCTCCAATGAGAGATCGTTGTCCACCACATTTGACATGTCGTCGACGTAATCCATCAGCTGACCCGGACAGATGTGCTGCCTCCAACCCCTGGCCCCAATGTGCCCAGACGTGGGTCCCGTGCTCTCCATGCCACTGGTGTCAAGCTATCCTGGCTGATGAGGGCTGAAAGCCCAAAACCGGTCCTAGGATGCTTGTTTCCAGTCCAGGGAGGACCTGGCCTGGCAGTTCGGGCTGGACTGTTCCCATTGGGCGCAGGTTCAAGACTGATTTGCATATGGCTGGGTCCAAACTGGAATGGCAAGGTGAGCAAAAAAACGATGGATTTAGGCCCAGATCTCTGTACTGGGGTGAATGTACGACATTGTTCTGCATTCTGTCCATCAATTGTTGTTTTTGCATTTGTCACCCCGAGTGGGAAGGGTATGCCCAGACGTGGGTCCCGTGCTCTCCATGCCACTGGTGTCAAGCTATCCTGGCTGATGAGGGCTGAAAGCCCGAAACCGGTCCTAGGATGCTTGTTTCCAGTCCAGGGAGGACCTGGCCTGGCAGTTCGGGCTGGACTGTTCCCATTGGGCGCAGGTTAAAGACTGATTTGCATATGGCTGGGTCCAAACTGGAATGGCATGGTGAGCAAAAAAACGATGGATTTAGGCCCAGATCTCTGAACTGGGGTGAATGTACGACATTGTTCTGCATTCTGTCCATCAATTGTTGTTTTCCCAATGTGCACCAAAGCCCAATCGGGTAGCGGCTCAATGTGCTCACTGCACACAACGACTCGTGCAATCTCCCAGGTCCAGTTGCCAGCATGCATGCCAAACATCCATGCATGCCATAAACGGGCATCACAGTGACACTCCTGGTTGTGGGCCAACAGGGGGTGCACACACACGTCAAAATCCAGGTCAGCTACAGTCACGTTGGAGAGGCAGACATCCATGGGCCACTTGAATATGTACGAGCGACAATGCAACACAGGCTGAACGCAGGTGACGTTCGCAAGGCGGAAGCTCAGTCGGTAACTTATCCGCAGCACTGCCAACGGCAGTGCCCCAGTACATGCAGCAGATGTGCACGGTACAGGTCCACGTGACTGGAGTCGAGCATGTGTCCGGGATGGTCTGCCATTGCGTCAGTGGCTCTGCTTGAAGCAGCACTGGCTTGCCCTGCGCCAGTCCTGTGGATGAAATGACACAGCTCGGAGCAATGAGCAGTGTCTGTGTGCAACGGGTGCAGGCCTGGGGTGGGGTGGGAGTACGTGTGAAGGCCATCTTACGCAAGCTAACTACGACCAAGGACTTTTGCGTGTGGGATGTATACACGTTGGGCTCACGTCGGGCAGTGCGTAGTGTGGGAGTCGCAAGTAAATGCTATTGTATCTGTCAGGGGGGGCTGGCCAAATGCAAGTCCCAGCTCGGATCTGCAGATGTGCCATCCGCCTGATAGTACAGACAAAGGACCCTTCATCCCTACAGTAACTTCACCATCTGCATGCATTCAGGAGATGTACAGAGGCCTGTCGTGGGTGTGGTGGGATGTCTTTGACCCTGGGAATCATGGATGATATGCCCAGCACGTAGCACATGAGCGGCCTCACTGTGTGTTACGTTGCCTCACAGCTGCTCCTCCCTCCCACGAGCCCCACACTTGTGTGCGCTGCGCTGTTGTATCACGTGCACTCCTACGGCACACCAATGTCATGCCTGCCCATGCATGTCCAGCGGCATGCCAACAACACCGTGACCCTGGCCTTTGAAGGTGTGTGGCCACGTGAGTGTAGGCCAATGGTCCGGACAGGGCGGACACAGGTGTACAGTCCATGGCTGGCCGTGATCGCGCTGCGAATGAGGCTAGGCAACTGACTCATGCAGCCGCAGGACTAATACACATAACACCTGGCATGCATGTGCCAAGACTCGAGCGGTCTTGCGCTCCTACATTTCCCCATACATGCGGGCCCGCCCTCCTGGTGCATGCTACATTGGAACATCGACTACTGTGGCCCTGGTGGCGACAACACCCCAACACAGAGACACACTTACCGCACATCCTGCCCAAGGCCAGGTCCGAGCCATGCCCTGCTCCCCCTGCCGAATCAGCACACCCCTGCGCTGACCTGACGTACGCTGGACCAGCACACGCCGCTTGTGCATGCAGGGGGGGCGGGCGAAGGTACATGTCCAGGGTCACTGCCAACGCTGAGGTGACATGGTATCGTCCGCTGAAGACAGCACACTGTGATGTTGCAGGGCCCGTGCCCATCATGACCACACGGACACACTTTCTCAGATGGTGTGAATGGCTACGGGCACGTGCGCCCGGCCACATTTATTAGCAGGCACACATATTGAGTGACACCTGTGTTGGATGTGTGTGGGGTGTGTGCACACCAGCCGGCAAGGGCTGCCTGGTGCAGTCAGAAATTGACAACAGTGTACATCGTAAAGGACACAACCATTCAACCGTAAAGGCCCCATGAATTGTGCTGCACAGAGTTAGTGGCCCCGGATGCACAGCGTCCTGCACGGGCCTACCGCCACGGTCCGCTGACTTGTGGGGCACTGGGGCAGGGTCACAAGAGCAGGGCAGGTTCCCGTAGATGACAAAGGAGCTTGTCGCGGAGTGTCTCGGTGGACAGTGGAAGGTGTACCCCCAGGGCATGAGGCAGAGGGCAGAACCACGCTGAAACAGTCACTATGGTGGAGATGAATGAAACAGACACATGTCGGACACCAAGTCCGGTCCAGCCAGATGAAGACGCAGAAAACCACCAGGCCATGGACTCAGACGCCACCAAAGTCCAACCAGAAAGTGCCCATGAGTCATTGCGCACAGAGTTAGTGGCACCAGTGCTGTTAGGGGATGCCGCCTGCGATGAGGCGTGTCCAATGGTGTGGACTCCTCCATATCTTACCCAGGACACAGTCCCACATGTGTGGCCTACTGGACCGCAGTGTAGGCCTGAGGCAGCAGTCAGCAGGGGCCATTCACCGAGTGTCGCTCAGGTTGGATGGCCCCACCGGCCTGTTTAGTTCAGCTTCAGTGGCACCACGGGACGCGGACTTGCGGTGAACAGGGTTGATGGCACCAGGTCGGTTGTTGATAGTGTTCGATCACCTCCGTGACTCTGATCCGGCTTTCGTCCGGACTGAGTCGCATCTTCCTCTTACTCATCTCCGTGCGTTCACTGGTATGGACTCTGCCATTCATGATTCGCAACTAGGTGCTGGATGTGGGACCTACTGGTCCGCAGGGTAGGCCTGAGCCCTCATCCACGTGTCGCCGGCTTGCATTGAACAGGGTTAGTGGCACCACGTGTCGCCGGCTTGCGTTGAACAGGGTTAGTGGCACCACGTGTCGCCGGCTTGCGTTGAACAGGGTTAGTGGCACCACGTGTCGCCGGCCTGCGTTGCACAGGGTTAGTGGCACCACGTGTCGCAGGCTTGCGATATGGAATTATGCCTCACTGATCAAAGGGAGTCTGGTGCTGTGGCCGCTGCCACGGACTTGGGGTCACTGCCATTCAAGACTCAGGACACAGTTCCATATGTGGGACCGACTGGAGCGCAGTGTAGGCCTGAGCCCTCATCTACGTGTCGCCGGCTTGCGTTGCACAGGGTTAGTGGCACCACGTGTCGCAGGCTTGCGATATGGAATTATGCCTCACTGAACGAAGGGAGTCTGATGCTGTGGCCGCTGCCACGGACTTGGGGTCACTGCCATTCAAGACTCAGGACACAGTTCCATATGTGGGACCGACTGGAGCGCAGTGTAGGCCTGAGTCCTCATCCACATGTCGCCGGCTTGCGTTGCACAGGGTTAGTGGCACCACGTGTCGCAGGCTTGCGATATGGAATTATGCCTCACTGATCGAAGGGAGTCTGGTGCTGTGGCCGCTGCCACGGACTTGGGGTCACTGCCATTCAAGACTCAGGACACAGTTCCATATGTTGGACCTACTGGGCCGAAGAGGACGCCGGTGGAGTATGTAAATGAGAAAGGAGTAATGTGGGCCAGCGTCCGGGGGGCCAGCGATGGTCTGCGGAGGCTCCAGAGGTCGCAGAACTGGTGCTTGGAGCTTGCACCGGCACGTGGTGGGCCCTCATCGATACACGCCAGTGTAGGCAGTTGAGCGGAGCCTCGTTGGTGCGCTGGGGCTGGCATGACGGGTCGGGGAACCAGCGGCCCGGGGTGCAGCAGGCACACAGGGATGCAGGCCCCGCCGCGCTCGGCGCAGGACTCGTGGCGGGCCGAGATGGGCTTTTTGTTCACACCCCTATGCAGGCCTGGCATACGCAGGTCCAACCCACTACGCACGCGCATGCAGGGGGGGACGTAACGTACAACATTTCTGCGTTCTGCCCCACAGCCTGTGGGGACATGGTAGCATCCACTGGCCACTGCACTCCATGCACCAGCAGTTGATCTCCACATGGCCATTTCCGTGGTTTGCACTCTGTGGTCTGTCCGGCACCTCCACGCCACACCTGGCATTGGGTAGGTTCACATTCCTTGGTCACTTGCCGCTCTCGCACATGCCTGCTCCATGCCTCTCCTCGCATCCTGCTGTTGTGTGTCTGTGGTGCCATGCCGTGGCTGGGTTGTGGGCATGGCAAGGCCAGCTTCCCAATGGAGTCGTGTTGTCGTGTCTGGTCGGTTGGCATGTTGTGTGTCATGTTGAATGTAGTTGTGCTGCGTGCCCATTGCCAGTGTCGTGAGTTGCATGACTGTGGGCGGGAGGTGTGTGGTGTGTTCATTTTGGACTTACCAACGGGCACTGCATTTCCATGGGTGCCATCCTGGGAGCGCTGGGTGATGATGGACTGTCGGGTGATGTGAGAATCATGCACTCTGCCTGGGGAGTTGGCCACGACATTGTTGAGGAGTCCCGGGCGGTCCAGTGTTGCCTGCACATTCATGATATGCTTGTGCTTTCTGTTGTGGTAGTTGTGTGCAGTGTCGGCAGGGGGCACGAGGGGTACATGTGTGCAGTTGATTGGCCCTGACACGTGAGGGAATCCAGCTATGGTGTAGGGGCCTTGCTTGGTCTCCAGCAGCTCCTGCGCAGTGTGGGTGAAGTGGAGGTGCTGGGGTACCAGGCTGTTGTTGGCATCCAGGACAGGTGTGATGACCTTGTATGGGGCTGGCTGTGTGACTCCTCCGACTCTGGCAGTTGTGGGTTGGATGGTACCAGAGGCCGACATGTGCTGCACAGCCAGCAGCTTTGTCTGCAGAGGGATGTTGGTAGTCTGCTGTGTTAGTACCGTCAGCAGGTGGGGGATGTGGGTCAGGATGCGGGGGATGGTTGTCCTTTTGGGCCTGTAGTGGGCAATGTCCTTCTCTGGCGTTGGGTCTGGGTGGCAAGTGCGTTTCAGGTGGGTCCGCTGTCTTTGTGTACGCTGCCTCTGTGGTGCTTCCGGGGGGTGGCGGGATGGGTCCTGGGGGTGGTGGCGGGCCTAGGGTGGGTGGGTGTGGGTGTTGTGTCCCTCATGGGTCTCGGAGCTGCATGATCATTGTCTCCATGGCATCTGTGGGTCTTCAGATGGGGCTCTTGGCTGGGCTCCCTTTCATGCTGCAGGTAGTCGTCCTGCTTAACACCAGCAGAAGCCAGGTGTTAAATCCCTGCTGCTACCACGGCTTATCGCCTGTTTTTGGTTCGCATCGCAGATCTGGCAGTTCGTTGTGAAAGTGGTGTTGTGGTTTTTTTCGTGTGTTTTTGCACGGGAACGCCTACTCTGCATCTCATTATGGTTAGTTGGTGGTGTTCACCGTGGAGATAAATTTTGGGGCAGTTGTCGCGGGAATACTGGCGATGTCTGCAGTTTGCACCCGCTTGTGAATGGGGTGTTAAATATATCTCCACTTTTGATGGGTTAAGGTGGGGATAAATCGGCGGTAGGTCCTTGTGAATATGCCCCTAGGAGTAGGAAGGGGAATAAGCAGTGGGCCATATATCAAATCAGGGGAGGAATTCCAGGGTAGACAACATCTAACTGTAAAAAAGGAATGATACAAATTAATATTAACAAAAAGAAGAACAAAGAAAGAAGCTGATACATTAACTAAAAAAGAATACAACCATAAACACAATAACATCAATTATATGATTACTGTTATAATGACATTAATAAATAATAACATAAAGTATAAATCAAGTAAAATCTCAGAGACATAGAAAGGATATCAAATGCTGAACAGAAATCTAGAATTTAAAATCTAGAATACAGGAAACTTAAGCTTTTTCCATGTCCATCGCTTCACCCTTATGCTGAAAAATAAATTTCCTCAGGTCATGTGGACTTTCAAAAGAATAAGTTCGATCTTTATAAGTGACTTTAAAGAAGCATGGGTGTACAAGACCGTATCTTGCATTCATGGATCTTAAGGTTGGTCGAAATGACAAAAATTCCTTCCGACAAGCTGCAGTTGCTCGAGACACATCTTGAGATATATATATTCTCTGACCAGACCATAGTATTTGTTTTCTTTGCTTAGCTGCAGCTAACACCATCATAAGTTCAGAATATTCTAAAAAAAGAACAATTATACCTCTAGTTCGGCCAGAACTTGCCACACTAGAGAATTTGGGGCCAAGACGATGAGCCCGTTGTAGATTGAGATGGATCCCCTCTTTAAGACCCACCAGTTTCGGAATACGGAGTCCAAGAAAGGCAAGCATATCTGATCCCTCTGCTCCCTCCGGAATACCATAAATTCGAAGGTTGTTGCATCTGTTTCGATTTTCCAAATCCTCAGTCTGCTGCTTCAAAAGCGTTATTTCCTTAGACATACTGTCAATTTTGGTGGCAGCGTCCTGAACATCACTAATCCGCTGTTCTACTTCAGACACCCTAGACTCCAACGTAGACCATTTTTCCTCAATGCGTTGAAGGGTGACATTGGTCTCCATGACAAAAGGTTTCAAGTGTTTAATTTCCTCCATGAGATCTTCCAAAGTGAGAGGCAAAGGAGACTTGGTAGGAGAGCCAGGGTCGTTTTTATGCCTTTTAGTAGGAGCAGTTGTATCCTTCTGAGCAGTGGCATTGCTGTAGACGTGGTGGCAGCCTTCAAGGTAGAAGCAGTAGAGGACTCCATATACTGACACTACTTATTAAGCACTATCCAAGAGCTACATTCAGATTTGTGGCGACAATAAGGCACAAGAAGCTGAACAAATAGTGGTCAAAATGACCTCATAAAACGTAGAATATGAGAGTATTAGTGGAAATGCGACAGCATTTATAAATAGACTGAGGAAAGTGTCAGGAACAACCACTTGAACAAAGACCAGATTATATTGCAAATATCTCCTCAGAAAAATGAACTATTTAAAGCACTGCCAAGACCGGTAATTGAAACATCAGGTAGCAATTAGCTGAAAAATGCAGGCAGCGGAGGCAAAGTACAGGCATATTCCAAGACTATCCAAAGTCATTTACCCTTGAAGAGAGGAAAAAGAGAAGAAAAAAAAGAATAAAATTGCCTCATAAAATCAAGCGTCATGCTGGAGGAAATTCATCTCCGACGCACTCCGGTATTGCAAAATGGCGGCCGCGACCGCCGGTGCTGAGGTGAGGAGCGCGGAAGGGAGAACGAGGTGAGTAGCACGGAAACAGTCCAGAAAGTGGAAATTACCTCATCTCCCAATCCGTGCGCTCCTGAATCCGCAATCCGCACATATTTTCGGCCACCGCCACTGTAAATTGAAGAAAATCTCCAACACCGAGCGGAGCTTCAGGGACCTGCGGCCATCTTGCGGCAGTCCAGCCACGCCCCCCCAGAAGATGGGCTCTTAACACAGGGAGAATAGCCTTTGGACATGGATCTGTACTCTTGTGATCTGATGTCAGTTACTGTTTTCTGATTTATTCTTACAATTCCTCTGTTAAACTGAACCATTTTTTTCTGATCGAACTGCAATTATATCACTGTAGTAATATACTAGTGTATGTGAGCTCTGTGTGGAACACTTGATGTTCAGTGCTCCACCGGTGACTCTTGGGATGTTCTCCTCCAGGTTGGCAGTTGCCTCCTGGTGTTGCTTTAAGAAACTTGAATAAAGCATCTCTGCTCTACCGCACCATTTGATCGATGTATACCACTACAATTTTGGCAACGACCGGGTTTTTGGACCTCCTGAAGCAGTGGGTGAGCGGCTGGTCCTCACGAAGCTGTGTGTGTGACCAGCACTGTGTCGTGCCGTCAGGTTGGTGATTGTCCATGGGCCTGTACTCACCCGAGGTGAGAGTGTCACGCTACGCTCAAATAACTTTGTTTAACTGCTTCGCTGCGACCGGAATTCCCCCACTGTGCTGAGGAATTCCACGCGTGCGCGGTTTGGACGGCCCCCGGCCATCCTCCGCACACTCCTACCGTGACGTCAGACGGCCGACGCACGCAAGGGGTTAAAAGAAGAAGTCAAAACTCGTGTTTCGGGCAAAACACGTTTATTTTGTGAGGGTTCACGGTTTCATCATTTAAGAAAGTGCTGCATGCCTTACCTTGAGACTCCTCACAGTTGGACCTCTTGTGAAGGAGTCAGTGTTCGGCTAGGGTTCGGATCGGTGCTGTGGTACACAGTGAGAATTCCTGCGATTATATTCCTCCCTGCGATGGAGTTTCATCTTCAATGGCGTGTGTCCTGTCAGTGATCGCCACGGTCCTTGGCAGTGTGTCACAGGAGTTTGTTTTCCTCAGTCATACGTACACTGGGTTTCATCGTGTGTGCATGCTCCTTTCCCTGTGCACTTTGGGAGCTCTTCCGGATCAGGTGTTTATTCTTTCGACCATTTGGGGCATATCCTGCAATATCATGCTCAGAGGTCAGTGCGTGTTTCAGACATTGACGAAGTCGGAGCTCAAGCGGCGTGTCTGTATCACAGTGTTTGCAGTGACATGCACACTTGCTTCTATGGTGCATTTCACCCTTCGTTAAACTTCCAGTGACACGCACACTTCTACTGAGAACTATTTTCCAGTAAGGGGTTGACAGAGCCTTACAAATGTTATAGCACTGTGCTCAATTTAAGTTGTGTTGGTTTGTGGTTTTCCTCCCGGCGTGCTTAATGTGTGACAAGCACATTGGGACAAATGTTCTATAGCCTGGGTCTTTGTAAAGAGTCAATATTTGCGACTATTACCAAGTGAATAGGAATTACTCTTCCAGTCTTCTTTACCATTTTTTGGTTGGAGGTTTGTTTGCATTTACATCAGCTTTGTGTGGGAGTGGTTTGTAACATGCAATCAGTAAATACACCTCTGCCTTTTTTACAGTCCCCAGTTGAACCACCAATAAAATGGAATATTTGGTATAGGGCATTTACAAAGTATTTAGGGACAGTGGGAGGTAATCGTTATTGCCCGGAGAGTAAAATGTTTCTTCTTGAGCACAATTTGGGTTTCGAGGGTCAGACTATTTTTGAACACCTACCTCCAATTCAAAGAACCTCCGATGATGAAGAGAAGAGTTCGATGAGTATCAGGAGGCAGTTCGGAAATTGGAGACACAGTTTGTTGTGGTACCTAGTTTGATTGTAAACAGACATACATTTTTCACAAGAGAGCAGCCCCAGGAGGAGTCTATAGACTCATATGTGGCAGCTTTACGTGTGCTTGCTGCGGACTGTGACTTTGAGGATTTTATGGATCAATTGATTAGGGATCAAATTGTGGTAAGATGCTATGACAAGAAAGTTCAAGAAAAATTATTCACTCACAAGAATCCGTCATTATGTGAGACAATTGACATAGTCAAGAGTAATGAGCTTTCTCAAAAATGTTCAAGAGAGTTGATTAAGAAAGAGAGTGTAGGAGCAATGTCTGATCAGGGGCCTACTAAGGGGGACTACACAAAATTACAGGATCAAAAGAGGAGATTTGACACTAATACGAGAGATAAGAATGCGTTTTTAAGCAAAAAATGCAACTTGCAGGAGCTGTGGGAGACTCGGTCATTTTGCAAAAGTATGCCAGGCTAAGAAAAATAATAATAAGGCAAATGTGATAGTTGATGAGTCTTGTGGCGACATGGCGGGATTGATGTATGGAACATGATTTATTTCTTTATTTGACGAGTTTTATATAGCACTGGCTAGACCAGGAGGTATCAGAGCATTTTACATGAGGATTAAACAGTGTTATAAAGTTACATCAGTTACAAGAGCTTGGCATAGAAAAAGGAAATTACATTAATTGGGTATTTAATAACAGAGCAAACAAGATCAATGGGGTCTAGAGGGTGATGGGGGAAAAGTAAAGGGGATAGAATGCAGATCAGGTCTCAGTAGACCAGGCAAGGGGTGAAGCGCAACAGGGGATACCAGGAAGTCAGAGTCAGCCAGCCGGTGGGGTTATTCATGATCGACCACATCGTAATTTGAGCTGGAGCGGGTCCGAGGGGGGGGGGGTGAAAAGGTGCCTCACCGTGATCCACAAGAGGAGAGGGGTGAAAGGTGCTTCAAGAGGGGGTCGGGTTAGGGCACGGGTAAATCTGGTGGAATAAAGGCGCTAACCAGTGGGGTAAATCAGTCTGGGAGGCTTTCAGTCAGCAAAATGGAGGATCCAGGACATGAACCCCAAAATACCACGCCACAAAATGGCGGGGCTGCGGGCAAACAGGAATCGGGTCTTAAAGGCCAGCAAGAAAAACATACCCATGTATAAGTCAAAGTGGGGGGGCGATCACCAGCACAGGATGGAGAAAGGCTGGAGGTCATCGATCCCTTGCGCGTCAACAAGGTCAGGGGAAAGTCAGCGCAGGGAGTCCAGGCAGCGGCACCGGAAGACGAAGGCAGCTGAGGGGATAGGAGGGCGCGTCGACACCGGAAAGGGAAAAGAAACTCAGCAGTACGGGCAGCCGACCAGGCCCTCACGAAGGTTGCTCAGTCGGGAGAAAACATGATCCATGCATCCCTGCCGCAGCCCCGGAAAAGGCACAGCAGGTCGCCAGGCCACCTCAGCCCAAGGTCCAGAAGGCAGGCAACAGCCAGGAGGGGTGATTCCCAGTCACCATAACATGCAGTCACAAAAGCAGCCCAGCCTGTCTTCAGCCGCGATGTAAGGGATCAGCACTCAGCCGACTCACGGGGTCCACCGGATGGTGGGGAGGCTCCCCACTGCTGCACCGCCACCAGCAGGCTCAAGGGGTCCACCGGATGACGGGGAGTCTCACCGATGCTACTCCCCCAACGGCAGTCCACGGCAGAATCCTCGGTGTTTCTTCAGAGAGTAGGGGTGAGAAAAGAATACACAGTGGAGAGATGAGGAAGAACAGTGCCCGATGTCCGGCTGGGTAGGTGATGGCTGCGGTGGGGACCGGAGCCAATTCTCCTCTGTAGCTGTGTGGGCAGCTCCACCGGGCATCGGCCATGTTGCTCGGGGCTCCATGAGACATGGTTTTGGTCTTACAAGATGAGGGTGAATGTGAGTGTAGAGATCCTTATTCTTACTTTCAGATAGATGGGAAGTCTTTGAAATTACTCATAGACTCAGGTGCCAAAATGACCATAATCACTGAGGAATTGTTTAAGAGCACATGGGACGACAAAGCGTTGTTGCCGCCTAACAGGTGTCCAGTTACATATGATGGGAAAAGAATTGAGTTGGTAGGGTTTTTTGAATCTACTCTTAGACTTAAGGAGAAAGCCCTTTGGGGAAAAGTATACGTTGCTAAAAAGGGACGCAACATCTAAGGGTGGTATCACCAAGGTTTGTTTGGTTTAACGTTGTGACCCGGAAGAGAAGTACAAGTGTCCTTGGTCAAAGAAGGTCTTTCGGATACCAGTAATGAGTGGATGTTGAAATTTCCCAAAGTTTTTGACTAAGGTTTGGGGAAGATTAATGGGTTCAGGCACAAGATCAAAGTGTGTGACAATTTCACCCCGGTGAAACATAAACGTAGGATGGTGCCTTTTAGCATCCGGGACGAGTTGGCTAGCATTCTAGAAAAGATGTGCATCCAAGGTGTTATTGAGCCCATTGAATCCTCCCTCTGGCTTTCTCCGTTAGTCAGTGCAAGGAAGAAATCTAGGGACCTTAGGGTTTGCATTGACCTATGAAGCTTGAACAAAGTGGTTGGGTTGATTCGCATCCCCTACCTCGGATTGATGACAGTGTATCCAGTTTTGCGGGTGCTACACCTTTCAGCAAAATTGATTTAGCGTCTGCTTATCATCAAGTGGAACTAGATCAATCATGCAGCCACCTCATAGCTTTTGTCTGACCCCTGGGCACATTTCAGTTTAGAAGGATGCCTTTTGGGTTAGCGTCTGCTGCGTTAGTTTTTCAACGCATTATGGAATCTATTCTCAAGGGCATTGATGTCTGAGTTGTTTTTCAAGTTGACATTTTGGTAACAGCAAGTGACATCCAGAAACATGATGACATCATGCTTACTGTTTTGAAAAGACTTGAACAAGCAGGTGTTGTTGCAAATGCACAAAAATGTGAGTTTGCAAAGTCACGTATTGAATATTTGGGGCATGTGTTTTCCTCCAAGGGTGTGGAGCCTCATCCTGGTTTAGTCGAGGCAATCATAGGAGCACCCGCACCCAACAGTAAAGAAAAAGTGTCATCATTTTTGGGTGTGTGTGAGTTCTATGCGAAGTTCATTAAGAATTTTCGCAAGCAAAACAGAAAATGTACGTAGTCTCCTCAAAAAAACAAAGGGCCATATTATCAAGAACGGGCGATAACATTATCGCCGCTTTAGCGGCAGGAAACTGCCGCTAAAGCGGCGATAAGGGGCTTGATAAAATGCCCTATAGAATTCCAATAGAAGCCCAGGTTCTGGTGTGAAGGACATCAAACCTGGGCTTCTATTGGAATTCTATAGGGCATATTATCAAGCCCCTTATGGCTGCTTTAGCGGCAGTTTCCTGCCGCTAAAGCGGCGATAATGTTATCGCCCGTTCTTGATAATATGGCCCTCAGTCTTTTTAAGTGGGATGGAGCATGTCAAGAGGAATTGAAGCCAGATATTGGGTCTGGAAAGATTCTGGCACCTTTTGATCCTGAAAGGGTGTGCATTCTCACTGTGGATGCCAGCAATAGTGCGTTAGGAGCCACTTTGTCTAAAAAAGGTTAATTCATGTGAATTCACCATTGGTTTCACTTCAAGAGCTCTGCGAGAAAATGAGAAGTAATTCTCAGTTATAGAAAAAGAATTGCTGGTGTGTTGTTGGGCCGCAGAGCGTTTCAAATGTTTTGTGTGGGGAAGGAAATTTAAAATATTGACAGATCACAAACCTCTTCTGGGTATTTGGATGGAGATGTTATTAGAGACTTAACTCCAAGGATTGCGAGACTCAGTGCAAAACTTCTCCAATACAACTTTGAGGTTGAACACATTCCTGGTGGGAAGAATGTCAGAGCAGATTTCCTGTCTAGGTCTTCCCTACCCTAAAGAGCCTAGAAGGTGTCCTGCCTACCACATGCAAGTATGCCATAGTTCTGGTAGATTATTACAGCAAGTGGTGGGAGGTGGAGTTTGTAGAAGAACCAAACACCAATGCGGTTTTTACTTTTTTTCAAAAAGTTTTTCGAAGGGAAGGCATGCCCAAAGAGTTGGTCTCTGACAATAGGGTGCAATTAGTTTCTAGAGAAATGAGGGATTTTCTATCTAAGGCTGGAATTGTACACAAAAGAGTGGCCCTGTATCATCCTCAAGCCAATGGTTTGGTGGAGAGGACGAATCGCATTTTGGTGGAATGTATCCAGTGGGCAGTCAAAAATGGTGTGAAAGTTACCGATGCAGCAGAAGAAATGCTTTTTGCCCTTAGTACCAGTCCCAAAGCCATTTCAAACAAGACACCATTTGAGATTATGAGAGGCCGTGTCCCTGCCAGTTTTTTTTTTTTTCAGCATGGTTGAAAGAAAACAGAGCAGGTTGGGCTCATGAATGTGATATTGACAAATGGATTCGTCCATTGGTAGAAACAGCACAAAGCAAGACAAAACGTAATTTTGACAACAAACATGGGACGAAAAGGCACTGCAAAGCTATCAGTAAGCGAGATTGGATTCGCATAAAAGAACCTTCTCATGTTCCCAAAGGCCAATCTAGATTCAGGGAGCCAGTGCAGGTTGAGGCAGTATGCAAACATTCCATCTGTGGGATGGGTAATCAGTGGTGGAATAACTCAAAGGTTGTGAAGGTTGATCATGAAGACACATCTGATGGATGTGGTGAAAGTGAGATGTGTCGGACGGGTGCGATTCCTTCCGGGAGCAGAGAGCGTCAAAAAAACATCATCAAAAAACCTTTAAGATACCGATGGAGCCATATTATGTTTTTTACATGTTGGTGAAATGTAAGGTATTTTCTACCTATGCATGTGTACATATAACGATGTTTGTTCATATATATATATGTATTAACTTTTCTATAATAATATTTTCTTTGTTGTTTTTTTTAAAGTTGTGGTAGGGAAAAAGGGACTTGCTAAACTTGTTTTCTTTTTCCTATCTCTTGGGTTGGAAAAAGGGAGATGTTGTAGTATTCTCCTAGTGTATGTGAGCTCTGTGTGGAACACTTAGGGGCATATTCTCAAGAACGTGTGATAACCATCGCAAAAGTTACTTAACGGAACCTCCAACATCGCAGTCTATCGCGGGAAATATACACCTTGTTAACCAAGTATTCACAACACGCCGGTATCATGCGATAGTCACCAGATAACGCATCAAATGGCCGCGTAAAAATCAACACCACGTCACAGAAATGCGAAACACGAACGCAAAAAAAGCTGCGATGAGGCCAATCGCGATACAAAAAGCAGCGAAAACCAGCGGCAGGCCTGCAAATCCCATGCATCTAGCGAGAAAATGCACTATGAAAGCAACAAAAACAACACACCAGAAACAATACAAAGTGCGTAGCAACATGGATGCATCCTGACCGACGCAGAGGCCAACGCGAACCCCACAAGCCCCTCAGACCACCAGCAAGGACCAATCGGGTCGGGGAAGGCCAAGGAGAAGGGGGAGAGGAAGACGGGGTGCAGTCCATAGGAAAACAAGACCAGCGTCACGGATGTGACAGAACTCTACCAGCAACTGACCCACAATCAGACTACCTTGAATGCAGCCGGAGTGTCGAGGAGGCCAATGGAGGAGGCCAAGAGGCGCTGGCATGATGTGAAAACCTAAACCAGGCCCCAAGCCGCTGCCAACAGGAAGGCAGCAACGGCGACAGGAGGTGGGAGTCCTGCGCCACAGGAGGAGCCGGAGGAAATGGAGGCCAGTCATCAGTGTGGAGACGGTGCAAGGAGGTGGGAGTACGGACACAGCTCGAGAGGACCTGACACAACAACAAAAGGGTGAGTAATCAACAGGGACTGGGGGGACGGGGGGGATGGGCACAATGGCACACATGCACAACGATGTGTAGCACACTGCACACCCACAATTACCCAGGGTCATGTCCCCCATCCCCGTGACTGCAGCACACACATGGCAATCACAGCACATCCCATGACAATGTGGCACAAAGTGCAACACCGACACTGCAGAACAGGGGACACAACTGGGTCCGCCCATGCGCAGAAACAGGCCAATCACATCTGACAGAGCAGGGAACTGTGATATGCATATGTACGGGTACAACTTCACATCAGTCATGTAGTCCAAATGTCCACTGTCCCCCCTCAAATTGCCAGCACTGCCCAAACAGTCACAATGTATATTGTCACACAGTCTACATGTCTACAAGAACAATGCGCCAACATATATGTCAACATGCATCTCCCCTTCACATTGCAGAGGGACAAACAATGCCTCCAGCAGGTCAGACCAGACAACCCATCAGTGATGCAGGAGACGACCAACACACCTTCGACACCGATGCCCTACAACAGCCATGGACATCCCACGCAACCCACCACCAGGACCAGGGCAGACAAGCTACTCAGAGGAGAACCCAGCCCCTGCAACAGACCACACAGCATGAAGCACCCGCAAGCACGGCTGGCTCACAACACTTCACCTACCCACACATGGCACCCCAATGCCAGGTGTCAGAACGCCAAAAGGAGGTGGCCGAACAGGTGCGTGTGTGGTCCGAACCCATGGAAGGCGAACTAGATCACGTACGTGGGTGTCAATTACCCTTCAGGAACCACCTAGCACCACATACCAAAATATTAGTTTTTGAGTGGTTGACTGCTAGTTTGTTGTCCTTGCAGTACAACGAAGGAGCCTCCAATGAACGCTGCAGCCCTACAGGTGTTTGATCAACTTCCAGTGTGTCATTGGCGTACTGGAGACAGTGGATGTGTGTGCCCGCCAACTTGGGAGGAAAGGCACAGACTGAAGCTAAGGCATCATTTATGTCTGCCACATAAAGAGTGGATAAAACTGGAGCTAACATGTACCCTTGTTTAACACCTGTGTTGGTCCTTATCTTATGGGTTGTAACTCTGCTGATATTTTCACTCGGAACCAGGTCTTAGTATAGAGGCTCCTGATGGCTCTGAGCTGATTATCTGAAATGCCCCAGTTGGTCAGCTTATGCTAAAGTCTTTGTCTGTCCACTTTGTTAAATGCTGTAGTAAAGTCAATGGTGGCAACATGAAGCGGTGGACGGGCTTTGATGTTAGCATCGAGAATAAAAGAGAAAAGTATAATTAGATTATCTTCAGTACCACGGCCGAATCTGAAGCCTGATTGGGTAATCGGAATTATAGACTTCATATTAACTCATTCCTCAAGCTCATTATTCAGGATTTTTGTGAAACATTTGCCCTTGATGTCAATGAGGGAAATAAAGCTGAAATTGACTGGTTGATCATATGTCCCCTTTTTGTGAAGTGGCGTCAAATTGGGGCCTCTCCAGCAGTCCGGCACTGTGTTCAGCAAAGAACAATTCTTGTAGCGGGTGCTTAGCAGAAGGGCCCATTCCTCAGAAGTGGTTTTAAACATTCTAGGTAGGAGATCATTTGGTCCGTGGCTGCAGCTAAGCGAAATGATGTCAGAGTTCATTTGATTCTGTTTTTGTCACAGGAGGCCCGCCCGCCGCACGGAAGCGATGGATGAGAAGATAATTTCCTTCATTTTTGATCTGTTGGGAGCTGCCGTCAAGGGTGAGAGCGCGCAAGGAGGCGCCTAAGAGCACATCAGGGCTCCCACAGCGTGGGACGCCCTTTTCCAGCCATCGAACCACTGCAACACTTGCCTGACAGGAGGGGGAGCAGGATTACAGCTCCCAGTGTTCCCTGCGGCACGGGAGCCGCCGTCAATGGTGAGAGCGCACCAGGAGGCGCTTAAGAGCTCATCAGGGCTCCCACAGTGCGGGACGTGCACGGGCACAGCCCGGGCGAAGGGCGGGCCCTTCTGCACCCATCAGCGGCCGGAGGAGGCCGGGCTGGGCCCAATCTCTTAGTCTTTGTATTTTTACTTATCGATCATAGCGGATCAGTATTGCTGGCAAAAGGATGTTGGCCGTCTAACTCCGAGGATTGGAGCAAAGTAAGTCCGTTGTCTCCTTCTTTTGTACCCCTATTATTTAAACCTACAACTAGCAGTATGGGCAAATGAAAGGTGGGGGGTACAAAGGCATTGGCTGAGCAAACTACCACCCCTAAGCGAACCACCATAGACATCTTCCTGACTTGTGCTGTGGGAGCCATATCTAAAGAAATTGACCTAGCCGAGCGGCGCATGTCCCTTACTGCGACCGACCAAAATGGGGGTACCCAATGTTTAATGTCTACTAAAGGGAAGCCTGATCTAGGTAATGAACAAGATGACCAAGACGACCAGAGTGCGGGATGCACCAGTGGACCTATTTGCCAAATGCCAACACAAATTGTATTAGAACAGGCACTAACTTCTACTCCCCCGGGTCCAGTAACTATATGCACAGGTAAAAGCTCGAATGCAACCCGTCAACCAGCAGCTAAACGGAAAAGAAAGAGACAGCATGGATCTCCTGTTGACCTTAGGTCCATGGATGTACTTGCCCTGCTGGGTGGGGTCGAAAATGGAAATAACCTTATGGACAATCCAACATGGACTCCATTTTGGAATAAACTAACATCTATTATTAGCAGCTTACTAAGCCCCCTTGAAGAAAGATTGGGAAGGGTGGAGGAGGAATTGAAAAAGGCTACTAATGTGAGCAAAATGCCACTGGATAAGAGGCCCCCATTATTAGATACTAGTCTGAAGAGTGCTATAGGCAGCATGCTCCCTCATGCCAAGGCTACGATTCATCCCAGCCAAGTTTTATTAAGCCTACCTGCACTCAAATTTGCTCTTTACTCTTCTTGTGTTCCGTTGTCACTTCCTGCCTCTGGTAGTGCTCTCGCGCTGATTGGTCGGCTCTCAGCCAATCAGTGCTCAGCCCGGGTGGAGCCTGTTGAGCCCCGTGGCATTTAATGAACGCCGCTGCGAGGACGCGCGGCAAGACTGAGCTGGGGTATCGCTTTGGGAATTGCTGGGGGAACGATTGTTGAACTGTTTTTTAAAGTTTTAATGATTGCACCCACAATTGATGCTAAAACTGCACCTTTTAAAAGTTTTATTAAGCCTACCTGCACTCAAATTTGCTCTTTACTCTTCTTGTGTTCCGTTGTCACTTCCTGCCTCTGGTAGTGCTCTCGCGCTGATTGGTCGGCTTTCAGCCAATCAGTGCTCAGCCCGGGTGGAGCCTGTTGAGCCCCAGTGGCATTTAATGAACGCCGCTGCGAGGACGCGCAGCGGACGCGCGCAGTGGGCGCGCCTAAGGCAAGCCCGTCTGCGCCCTACCCCGCCTGGACGTCGCCAGGAGCCAGGGACTCTACCTCTCCTAAGGCACAAAGATTAGCCTACTCCCGTGAAGCACTATTTGCCTTACATGGAGTGGGTGCCTGTGGGACTCACAGCTGGGCCCCAGATGACTGCCCGACCCTGTGTGGACAATGTACCTTTAGGTTGAACCCTCCTGGGCACCCTATACCCTCAGGTCCTAGGACTCTGACACACACTATCCTGAGTATTAACTGCCGATCCCTGTCTAAACACCACGCTGAGGTATTCGACCTCCTTCAGGATCGATCACCTGAGGTCCTCTTTCTATCGGAAACTTGGCTTTCCAAGGCCTCTGTGGCTATACCGGCACTCGCCCTCCCCACAGGATATGCTATATGCAGTCTAAATAGAACAGGGGGGAGAGGGGGTGGTATTGCGATCGTCTATAAATCAGTCCACTCATGTAGCTTTATTCCCCAAGACCTACCGGACTGTGAGAGTGCGCTCTTTAAAATTGCACTGAGTGCAAACTTCACCTTCTCTGGCTTTCTCATTTATCGCCCACCTGGTCCATCTAGAACCTTCAGAGAAGCCCTGGTGAACACTATTACAGTACTAGCCCTCCAGACTGCCAATTTCAATATCAGCAGTGACCTGAACCTTCACTTAGAGATGCTAGAATCCCCGTACATTCTTAGTTTCTCAGGGGACTTGGCAGCCTGCCAACTGACTCAACTGGTCCCCGGCGCTACGCATAGCGCCGGACATCTCCTTGACCCCATTTTTTCTAACCTTGAGTCACTGGAAGTCCTAGCACCTCTTCCCATGATCTGGACAGATCACTTTCTCATCTTAATGCGGCTAACGATAGCTGGTCCCAAGTCCCAGCCAAACCAGCTCCCTTCACTGAAACGGCCTTGGCATAAACTTGACCAGGAGGCTTTCCTTACAGCCTTGAGCACAAAGCCACTAGATAGAGCCATCAATATGGAAGAGGCTGATGCGCTCTTTCATAGGTGGGTAGCTCAAGCACTGGACACCTGCATCCCTTCCAAACTCACTCACTCTAAAGGTGCTCGGGCTAACGCCTGGTTCAACGAGGACCTGACCCTAGCCAGGAAGAATTGCAAGGTTCTGGAAAGAATATGGAGGCGATCATATGACTCCCAGGCTAAATTACAGTACAGATCAGCTATCAAATCCTACCATAAACTAGTGCGCAAAACTAGGGCAGCCCACTACTCCAGCCTGATCACCACAAGTACCAATCGCAGCAAAACTATATTCTCTCCTTTGAAGGACTTGGTCACTCGTCCCTCGGCATCAGGCAGTATTATATCCTCTAGCCAACAATGCGAAGAGCTGGCGAATTTCTTCCTGGAGAAGGTTGAAGGCATCTACCATAACTTCGACCACGGCGTAACTTCCAGTGTCACCGGGAGGAACACGCACATTGGTCCTGAGATCGTTTCTCTTACATCATTACCCACTATTCTCCTTAAAGACTTGGAGGGATTAGTGGTCAAAATTAAATCAGGATCTCCAGACGACCCCTTAAGACCGGACGCTTTCAGGAAAGTTCAACAGGGCCTCCTACCTGAGTGTCTGGAGTTGCTCAATCTATCCCTTGCCTCGGCGGTGGTCCCAAATTCTTGGAAGCATGCAAAAGTGGTTCCTTTACTTAACAAACCAACATTGGATACATCTAAGCCAGAAAATTATCGTCCAATTTCACTGCTTCCATTCCTATCCAAAATCCTGGAAGCTCATGTAAATTCGACGTTAACCCACTTTCTGGAAGTCAATCATATACTTGATAGCTCCCAGAACGGTTTCCGACCACGATATAGTACCGAGTCTGCACTGCTGACGGTTGTAGAGCAACTAAGATCCGCCTTGGATGCCGGCAGAACCTCTGCTCTGGTTCTGCTGGATCTGAGCACGGCATTTGACACGGTCTCCCACGAAATCCTGCTCCACCGTCTGGAGGAGATAGGGATCGGCAATAAAGCCTTATCGTGGTTCTCTTCCTTCTTGGCCGACCGGACCTTCCAAGTGATAGCTCCACCTTTTGCCTCCCGTGTCCACCCACTCCGCTGTGGGGTTCCTCAGGGCTCGGCACTGAGCCCCACGCTTTTTAATATATATGAGCCCACTGGCACGGTTGGCCAAAGCGCGGGGAATTTCCCTGTTGTCGTACGCAGAGGACACCCAACTGGTGATCACCCTGTCTAATAATCCCAGCCAGGACAGAACGAAATTTAAAGAAGACATATTGGCCATTGTAGAGTGGATGACAGCTAACTTCTTGCAGCTGAACTCTGCTAAATCTGAGATTCTTCTGATTGGCAAAGACTCCCATCTTTGGAACAATGACTGGTGGCCTCCGGCCCTTGGAGCCCCTCCTGCCCCTAAACCCGCAGTGAAAAATCTGGGTTTTATGCTTGACAAAGATCTCAGCTTTGAGACGCATGCCAAATCAGTGGCCGGAAAATGTTTCGGGCTACTGTGCGGCCTTAAACTATACTTGGTCTATTTGACGCCCAAACATGTCAGCTGATCATCCAAGCCTCTATACTGGCCCGATTGGACTACTGCAACGTGCTTCTCTTGGGCTCTAATAAGTCTGTGTCGAACCGACTGCAGCGGGGCCAGAACGCTGCAGCACGCGCCATCTTCGCCCTCCCCAAGTACAGCCATGTCTCCAACCTCCTCCACCGCCTGCATTGGCTGCCCCTTGACCACTGAGTGCGTTTTAAGGCGCTCTGTACCATGCACAAGATTCTGACAGGTATCGGCCCAGATATTCTGAGCGACCTGTGCGCCCTCTACTCTCCACCGCGAGCGCTGCGCTCGGCAAACCAGATCCTCGCACGAATACCACGCATACGAAGGACCAGATCTGGCGGTCGCTCCTTCAGGCGACTGGCCCCTGTCTTATGGAACTCTCTTCCTCTACACATCCGCAGCAACTCTGACCACCAGGTCTTCAGACGGCTTGCGAAGACCTGGCTTTTCTCTCAACTTTAACTCCTCGCCTGCTCCCCACTTTGTCCTGCTTTAGCGCTGGGACGCCTCATTGCCGAGGCAGCCATGCGCTCTACAAGTATTTTAATATAATCTAATCTAATCCAAGATGCGAGGTTGGGTGGAAATGTACAAGAGATTAATAGGGATCTCACTAGGGGGCCAGTCACCATGACACACTCTGTGGCACAAGATTCACGGGACCCAAATACACCCCCCCTAATATCAATACCAATACACCCTTACAAGATTCAGCTACCATTAATTTGCCACCTGCTAGCTGCCCTTATGTGGCAGTATTAGTCAATGTCCCCCCACTAAAACAGGGGGTAAGGGAAACTGCAGAATGCCTGAAGAACAAGGTGGTGCACTGGCTTAGCTCTAAACATTTATTTTCCCCTAGTAGAGCACATGAAATCCTGTTTACAAGGAGAGTGGGGTGGATTGGGCCATTGGAGAAGAATTTTGGTGGCGAATGTATAGTAATTAATTTTAGGAACCCCAGAATTACTAGAGGTATCCACACAATGACAGGGGTATTAACTATGGCTACACAAGATATGGGTATACTCCCATTGGGGTTCTTCTACCGCCATTTGAAGAGTTCAGACCAACGCTGTAGCAGTGTACAGAACTCACAAAGACAGAGGGTCATTCCAAGCTCACATCTGTCACATGGTTTGGAAGTTGCAATGCCTAATAGATATGATGCATTGAGTAGATTAGATGATAATAAATGGCTCAGCCATGATCAAAGCTATGCCAGGGAGCCTAGGAACCATCAGACAAGGGATCTTACAAAGGATCTTATAACCAATCGGATACGCCAGCCACCCCCAAAAGACTGTATGTATATCACGCAGCCCGCTATCTGTGGGCTGGTTGAAGTCAATGCAACTGGTAAGGATAATCCTAGTCCCTGCAGCATACCTTTAAATGCATTAAACATTCCCCCTATATGTCAGCCTCTTGAGGTAGGGTTTGAGTTCGCAACTTGGAATGTGAACGGGCTATCCAACAAGGTTGAGAATATTGATTGGGTTAGTACCATATCATTATATGTCTACAAGAGACCTGGGGGCATATTCTCAAGAACGTGTGATAACCACCGCAAGTTTAGCTTAACGCAACTTCTCACATCGCAGTCCATCGCGGGAAAACAACGCCGTGTTAACGTAGCATTCTCAACCTGGCGGCACCATGCGATAGTCCCACGATAACGCACCAAATGACCGCGTAAAAAACTATGCGATGCCCAAAAAATGGGGAAACACCAACGCGAATAAACTTGCGATGAAGCCAACCTCGGAAAAAAAAAAAACAGCGATAACCAGCGACAGGCCTGCAATTCCCACACGTCTGGCGGGAAAATGCACCATAAAAGCAGAACAAGAAAAACACACCATAAACAAAATAAAATGCGTAGCAACATGGACGCACCCGGAACAAGTGCCCAGGTCAACGCGAACCCCACAAGCCCCACAGACCACCAGCAAGGAACCTCGGGGTCGGGGAAGGCCAAGGAGAAGAGGAAGAGGAAGACAGGGTACAGTCCGCATGACAACCGGATCGTCGTCACAGAGGTGACAGAGCACTAACAACAACTGTCCGTCTCCACCACCGTGTCATTGGCAACACAGACGGAAAAATGGCATTCCATCGTGAATGCAGTCGGACTGCCGAGGAGGCCAAGATGCGCTGGCACGAAGTCAAAAGCCAAACCAAGCAGAAACCTGCTGCCACCCGGAAGGCAGCAACGGCGAATGGAGGTGGGAGTCCTGCGTCACAGGAGGAGCTGGAGCAAATGGCGGACGGAGTCGGGAGTACGGACACTGCTCGACATGACTTGACAAAACATCAACAGGGTGAGTAACTAACAGAGACTGGGGGGACGGGCACAATGGCACACATGCACAATGACATGTAGCACACCCCACACCCACAACGACCCTGGGTCATGTCCCTAATCCCCGTGGCACACTGCAGCACACATACAAACACCAAGTAGGCCCCCGTCCACCATGTGCCCGAAGGGGTCCCACCCCACACAACACCAATTCCACTACACACACATGCACCAGTGCGAAACACAGCAAAGATGCGTATGCGAGAGCCACACTGACAATGCAAGTGACACCACATGACGAGCAGCATGGACGGAGTACAATCACCATGACACTGTGCACGCCACGAGACTGAGGTGGATGAGTGTGGACTACATCCGGAAGGAGCAGGTCACACCCTGACACATCCACGTGCACAAACAACCACTGACGTCAACAATACATCTGCAGACAAACAATGCACAAGAGAACAAATGACCCAAGTCGCCAACATCACAGCACCTCAAAAGCACAAAAGCAAAAGGCACACCGCCTCCAAGGGATAAGGGGCAGCAAAATCACAGCAGCAGGTGCGAATCTCACACAATGCAGCACACACACATAGCAATCACAGCACATCCACAGATGGCAATGTGGGACACAGTGCAACACTTACACTGCAGAACAGAGGACACAACTGGCTCCGCCTGTGCGTAGAAAATGGCCAATCACATCTGACATAGCAGGAAACTGTGAGATGAAAATGTACGTGTACAACATCACCTACGTCATGTAGTCCAATTGCCCACTATCCCGCATTAAATAGTCCGCCAATCCAAAACAGTCACAATGTACATTGTCACGCAGTCTGTATGTAAACCCGAACAATGCGTCAACATACATGCCAACACATTGTCAACAAGCATCTCCCCTTCACATTGTAGAGGGACAAACAACACCTCAGCAGAGCAGACCAGACAACCCATCAGTGATGCTGAAGAGGACCTCCACACTTCCGACACCAACACCCTACAACAGTCCATGGACATCTCAGGCAATAGAGCTCCAGGAGCAGGGCAGCCCCGCTGCACCGAGGACACACCACCCCCTGCACGGACAACACAGCTGGATGCACCCACCACCCCGGCTGGCTCACAGCAGGCCACCTAAGCACACATCCCATTACAAGGCCAGCTGTCAGACTGCCAGAAGGGGCTGGCCGAACATGTGCGGGCGGGGTACTACCTCATGCGAGACGAACTAGATCCCATACGTGGGTGTCAAAGTCCCATCATGGACCACCTACACACCCCAACGGAGACCCACACTGCGACAGGGACACATGCCTTTGCACATTTCCAGTACTGAACCACACCCAGAGCCACGTGATAATCACCCACACCCCCACGCTGGACTGGCGTACGCCGGCCAAGTTCACTCCTCTTACATATTGGGTGGGGGACAACAAAGCTACATGTGCAATGTTCCACCCTCTGCCTGCGGTGACATGGCTGCGTCCTCTGCACACGGCACAATGTAAGGTTGTGGGGACGGGGCCCTAATGCATACATCATGAGCACACAGACAGACTCAGATAGTTCGTTGAACTGGCCACGAGCACGTGCGCTTGACACCTTTATTGGCATGGTCACATGTACAGTGACGCATGTGCTGGATGTGTGTGGGGTGAGTGTATGCCAGCCCGCAGGGAGTCGTTGGTGCTGGCAACAACTTGAATAGTGATCACAATTGAAGCAGAAACATAAAGTATCAGCATAACAGAAACAACTGTGAAGCATCATGGTGGTTGCCGGAGAGAGTACAGTGTTCACCCTACATGCAAGAAGAATGGTCCTTGATTTGTGGTGCACTGAGTTAGTGGCGCCTGAGGAGCTGAGCAGGGTATCAAGCTGATGATGGCACCCACGACTGGTGTGAGCTACTCTGAAAGTCTGGCAGTAAGACACTTCTGACTCTGGCACCTGTTGTCTGGATTTGGTCTTGGCGGTGGTGGCGCATGCATCCTGCGGTGATGCGACGTCCAGGCAGGTCAGGACTCGATTTGATGTGTGAGCCCAGGTGGACCGCAGTTGAGGGCGGAGGCAGCGGACAGGGCAGGGCCACAGACACATGGCATTGATGACCCCCAGGCCATCGACCCAGAGGCCATCCAACATGCCACCAGACTGGGGCCATGATTTGAGCTGCACAGAGTTAGTGGCCCCGGATGCACTGCGGCCGGCACAGGCACACCGCCACAGGACGGTGACTTGCGGTGCAGTGAGCTAGGGCCACATGAGGTGAGCGGTTCCTCGTCGATGTCGAAGGTGAATGTAGCGGAGGTTTGCGGGGGACAGTGGAAGGTGTCCTCCAGGGCATGATGCAGAGGGCAGGAGCTGGCCGGAAGCGGCAAATGGAGGAGTGGAATGCTACTGCCTCATTTTGGCCACATAGTCAGTATCACCGACATGATGATGAAGACAACCCCCAGTCCATGGACTCAGTCG
Source organism: Calotriton arnoldi (assembly GCA_963921515.1). Taxonomy (NCBI): domain Eukaryota; kingdom Metazoa; phylum Chordata; class Amphibia; order Caudata; family Salamandridae; genus Calotriton; species Calotriton arnoldi. The sequence continues at coordinate 908,351 of CAWUFW010003050.1, read as the reverse complement.
CCAACAAATCTCAAGAAGAAAGTGTCCATGGTTGTGGGGGAACAGACTTAGTGGCCCCGGAGCTGGAAGGGGATGCAGTCTGCGACGAGGCCAGTACAATGATATCAGGTCTGCCATAAATGAATCATGACTGAGTTCCCAATGTGTGCCCTACTCGACCGATGTGTAGTCCGGAGGCAGCGGCCAGCGTGGGCCAACTGCTGTTCAGCGAGCTCCTCCTGGAACACTGACACACAGCGCTCAAATGGCATGTGGGGATGACTCGTGGTTGACCGAGGCAGTAGCGACAGAGCTGAGCGGGTGTTTAGCAAGCGACGATGCCGTGTCCTGCCTGGTATGGACTGGCATGGATTTGTGTGGGGCCTGCAGGACCGCAGTGTAGTCCGAAGGCGTAGACATCAAGGGCCCACAGACACGTGTGGTTGGGATGCCCAGCACATACTTTGTTCACCACATCGAAGGGAGTATAGTGAGTTAAACTCAGTCATGAAGTGTGTACTCGGCCATTGTGTAATCAAGACTCAGTTCCAAATGTGTGACCTACTTGACCGCAGTGTGGGCCCGAGGCAGTGGTCAGCAGGGGCCCACAGCCACGTGTCATTGGCCCACGATGCACAGAGTTAGTGACACCAGAGCAGTTGTCGGCAGTGTTCGATCAACTCCGTAACGATGGTCCTTTTCTCCTCGGGACTGAAACGCGTCTTCCTCTTACTCGTCTCCTTGCATACATTGATATGAACTCCGCCTTGCAGAAAACAATACTCAGTTCCAGATGTGTGACCCACTCGACCGCAGTGTGGGGTGAAGGCAGTAGTCAGCAAGGGACCACAGACAGGTGTAGTTCGAATGCTATGCACAGAGTTGGTGGCACCACATCGAAGGGAGTACAGTGATATAAACTCAGCCATAAGGTGTGTACTCTGCCATTGCATAATCAAGACTCAGTTCCAAATGTGTAACCTACTTGACCGTAGTGTAGGCCGGAGGCAGCGGTGGAGTACGTCAATGAGAAAGGAGTAATGTGGGCCTGTGTCGCGGAGGCCGTGATGGTCTGAGGAGGCTGCCAAGGTCGCGGGCTTCGGGCTTGGAGCTTGCGCCGGCACATGGTGGGCCCTCTTCGACACCCGCCGCTGTCGGCAGGTGAGCAATGAGGCCTGGCTGCGCAGGGGCAGGCATGACGGGTTCGGGGACCAGCGGCCCGGGGTGCAGCAGGCGCACAGGATCGCAGGCCACACCGCTCACGGCGTCGGCGTCGGCCTCGTGGCGGGGTGGGAGGAACTGCCCTGGCAGGCACGTTGGTGATTCCGGAAGAGAACCACGCCCAGAGCTACGTGCTTTTTATTCACACCCCTGCGCTGGCCTGGCGTCCTCCGGGCCAGCTCACTCCGCACACGCTTACAGGGGGGGACGTCACAAGGTACATTTCCGCAATCTTCCCCACTGGCTGGGGTGACATGGTTGCGTCCACTGTCCACTACACTCCAAACACCAGCAGTGCATGTAGACATGGCTACGTCTGTGGTCTGCATACTGCAGTCTGTCCAGCACATCTCCACCACACTTGGCATTGTGTACATTCTCATTCATGGGTCACTTGCCTCCTTTGCACATGCCTGGTTCCCACCTCTCCCCACATTCCGGTATTGTATGGCTGAGGTGCCATGTCGTTGATGGCTCATGTACATGGGTAACCAAGCTTGCCACAGTAAGTTGTGCTGTCGTGTCTGGTGGGGGGGCATGTTGTATGTGATTTTGTGACGTGTGCAGTGCCAGAGTTGTGAGTTGCATGATTGTGGAGTTGAGGTGTGTGGTGTGTTCATTTGGTACTTGCCAACATGCAATCATTTCCATAGGTGCCATCCTGGAAGCGCTGGTTGATGTTGGACTGTCGGAAGATGAAGGGATCATGCACACTACCTGGGTAGTTGGCTATGACATTGGTGAGGAGTCCCCTGTGGTCCACTATTGCCTGCACGTTGATGGGATGCGTGTGCTTTCTGTTGGGGTATTGTGTGCGTTGTTGGCAGGGGGCACAAGTGGGACAAGTGTGCAGTCGATTGCCCCCGACACATGCAGGAATCCAGCTATGGCGTATAGTCCTTGCTTGGTCTCCAGCTGTTCCTGCGCATTGTGGGGGACGTATGGGTGCTGGGGTCCCTAGCTGGTGAGGGCATCCAGGTCAGGTGTGAGGAACTTGGATGGGGCTGGCTGTGAGACTCATCCGACTCGGGCGGTTGTTGTTTGGGAGGACACCAGAGGCCAACAGGTGCAGCACAGCCAGCAGCTTTGTCTGCGGAGGGATGTTGGTTGTCCGCTGTGTTGGTACTGTCAGCCTGTTGGCAATGATGTTCAGGATGCGGAGGATGGTTGTCCTTTTGGGCCTGTAGTGGGCATTGGCATTGTCTGGTGTTAGGTCTGTAGGGCTGGTGCATTTCCTGTATGTCCGCTGTCTTTGTCTGCGCTGCCTCTGTGGTGGTCCGGGGGGGCGGGGTGGGTCCGTTGGGGGGGTGGCGGTCCTGGGGGTGGTGGAGGTGGGTGATGTTGCCCCCTCGGGACTCCGGGGTGCATGGTGAGTGGCTCCATGGCATCTGTTGTTCTTCCTGTGTGGCTCTGGGCTGGGCTCCCTTTGATGGTGCAGCTTGTCGTCCGGCTTTAAACCAGGTCAGAGCAGGTGTTAGTTTCCTGCTGCTAACGTGCCTTATCGCCTGTTTTGTGGTCTTATCGCCGATGTGGCTGGTCGTTGAGAATGTTGAGGTGTGGTGTTGTCGCGGGTTTTTGTTCGGGAATGCCTACTCTGCATCTCATTAGCGTTAGTTGCTGGGGTCATCTGTGGCAATGTTTTTTGCGACTGCTTTCGCAGGAAAACTGGTGTTATGGGCTGTTAGCACCAGCTTGTGAATGGGGCGGTAAATTTAGCGCGACTTTGGCTGCGATAAAGTGCCGATAACTCGGCGATAGCTCCTTGAGAATATGCCCCCTGGTGTATAAGCCCTGTACATGTAGAAGGATATTCCTCACATTTTTTAGCAGCAGTTGGGTCGCAAGCAGGGCGAGCAAAAGGAGGACTACAGACACTTATTTCTAATAAAGTCTCTACCAATGTTAAGAAGGTTGCATCAGTGGGCCCCCATGCACAATTATTGTGGTTAAGTAAAAAAGGAGGGAAAGATTTGATAGTTGTAAACTTCTATGACAACATCTTCGATTCCACACGTAGTAATGCGGCAATAGCCCTTGACCGTGGTCTTGAGACCTTTTTAGTTCCAATTAATATAAATTATGTTTTATTGTGGGCAGGAGATTTTGATATACAGGCATGTGGATCATCCACTAATCAGGTATGTGGCCATATTTCCTATGATGGAGAGGGAAACGATCATTTTTGCCATAATGAGTATGGGGAGGCACTAAACCGGGGGAGTATGGCCATAATGAGTATGGGGAGGCACTAAACCGGATGATTCCTAAATATGATCTTCAATTACTTAGAGGGGGCCGTGGTCCTAATGGGGATTTAGTCCCAACCTTTACCTGGAGAAACTTGTATCCTATCATTGACCATGTATTAGTGTCTAGCTCATCTATTTGTATGTGTGGTAATCTTAGTGTTGTTCCCTCCATATTCAGCGACCATAACTTACTTACACTATCGTTTTTCTTCTGGGGCCAAAGAAGGGATGCATTTGATTTAGCAAATAATATTGACCCCTCTAGGGCAAACGGTGTAAGAATTAAATGGACGGGTGTGGATCCACGTACGAGCATGCAGAAAATAATAGCGTCTAACTGCAGGCAAATAACCAACTGCCTCCAGGATGAAATTGCCCCAAATATAGTGACCGAAAATGTTTGCTGTATTACAACCTCCATTAAATCGCTTTTAACTGAGTACCCAGGAACAGTAGGTAGCAAAAAAAATGGATGGTTTGACGGTACTTGCACTAAAGCATTACAGTTATTAAAGCATGCCCTGTCTAAGTCCCCGCGAGATATATCAACTATTAAATCCCTACGGAGCAAGTACAAATTAGCTATAGTTGCACGCAAAAAGAGACTCCAGGCCGAAGCATGGGAAAACTTGCCCATCTCTGCAAAAACTAAGAATGCCAAACTTTTCTGGGATACAGTAAATGCTCCCTTCTCAAAGAATGACAATATCCCGGAGTTTTGTTCTTTTGTCCCCTCAGATATATGGGTAACACATTTTTCTGGAATTTTTAGTAATAGTGGGGAGAGGATGGTAGCGTCTAATTGGGAGTTGCACGAGCGGAGATGTAAGTCTCTGAATATTACTAATGATGAAGTGCTACAGGCTATTCAGGCGAGCGCTGGGGGAAGGGCTTCAGGCCTGGATGGTGTCCCAGTTGATGTTTACAAATCTGCCCCTGATTTATGGGGACCTATTTTAACCAGAGTGTTTAATTCAGCCGCAACAGATACTTCCCCCAGACATGGGGAGAATCGATCGTTGTACCCATATATAAAAAAGGGGATAAAACAGACCCTAAAAACGATCGCCCTATCTCGCTCCTAGATACCGCCTTGAAAGTGATGAGTAGGGTCCTGTTATTAAGATTGGAAGAATGGGTGCTAGAGCATCTGATCCTAACCCCGGTGCAGTTCGGGTTTAGGAAATGACTTGGCACAATTGAGCAATGCATTAACTTAGAGTTACTTATCGGCAAGTATACTAGGGAAAAGGCAGGTACCCTTTATCTATGCTTTGCCGATCTAAGTAGTGCATTTGATCTGGTCGACCACAATTTACTCTGGCCAACTCTGATTTCCATTGGAGCACCTAGGGCGACTATTGGGTTTCTATCCCGCCTATACGAGAATCTAACCAGTCAAGTTTGTTTCCGCCCTCGGGTAGAATGCTTAGATAAATTTAAAGTTGGGTGGGGTATACATCAAGGGTGTGTGCTAGCGCCAATTTTATTTTCTCTTTTTATTAATGGGGTAGATGATCATTTGCAAATGATACAGACTGAAGCCCCACGGGCGGCTGGCCATCCGAAACCCATACTATTATATGCGGACGACGCAGTATTATTAGCACAGACCCCAGTAGGTCTCCAGAGATAGATGGATTAGACTTTATGATACAAAGGAAAATGGTAATCAATAAAGCAAACATTCACTACGGTCTGTGGCCCTAAACCCAAACCCTGCAAATCATTTTTTATTGATAGTACTCCAATCCACATCCAATCCTTTTCTACCTTGGTATTTTATTTTCGGGAAATGGCTCATGGTCCCAACTTATTTTAAACACCAGAGCTAAAATGAGTAGGGCAACCCAAGGGATTTTTAAATTCTCCTCAAAACTAGGGAATCAACCAATCAATGAAATGGTCGCCACATACAAGGCAAAAGGTGTAAGCACAGCCCTTTGTGGGGCAGGTCTCTGGGGTTATACAAATAGCATTGCATTGCAAACAGAAGAAATTTGTTTTTTAAACATTTACTATATTTACGATCCCCTGTATCAAATACTATTGCACATCATGAAGCAGGACTTGGGTTTTTAGAGGATCTTTAATTGGCTAGGCCGCTGCTACTGTGGGCCTCACTTTGGAAGAGGGAAGAAACAGCTTTCACTAGATCAATTATTTTAGACTGTCTAAATCTGAATGGTGCACTAAGAATTCCCTGGCTATCATATATTAATTCCACACTAGAAAGGCTGTTTAAGATATCAGTCTGGTCGGATATCTCAAAAATATTGTCTCAGACAAAGAAAGAGATTAAAGATTCCTTTCTGCAGCACAGACTGAATCTTGGAGTCCCGTCCATCTGATTTGGAACCATGCCCCTGCGACAACAAAAGTAAACAAAGAACATTGCACTTTTTATTGTTCTGTAACTTTTATCATAATTTTAGGTGTTTTTATCTTAAACCATTGGTTATTGCCCATAACATAAGGTCACACAAAGTAGCAATGAAATTCCTGGTGACACTAGATGATCCTCTTACATGCTATAACGTTGCATTGTTTATCCTGAAATGGATTAATGCGAGGAAAAGTATTGTGTTATAGTGTTGTAAAAGAATTGTTTTAAAAATGTTATTGTAATCATATGCCTTTTTGATACTTTTTTAGATATACCATTTTGTCTGTACTTTTATGGCTATTTTTTTTATAGCCGAATAAAGATTTAAATGAATGGAGTATATTCTTTCATGGTTTTGTGTAACAATAGCATACATAATGAAATGAAATTTAAAAAAATCAAAATAATTTAAATAAAATGTAGTTCCTTACCCAAAGAAAAAAAGTAAACACAAAAAACTATTATTTTAACTAAATCAAAAATGACAAAATAACTCAACTTACATAATTAATAATCAATTACTTAATTAATTAACTATTCAAATTAATTAACATTAATATAAAATTATTTGTAATTTAATTAACTTCTCACCCTATTCCTCTACAAAATCAGCAAACCGCTACTAAAATATAAATTACTACCAAAAAATATCATCATTTATATATACATTGAAAATAACCAATTGAAAATAAAACAAAATTAAATGAAATATTGAATTTACAATTATAAAATTAACAACACATTTAAATTGATTATAATTTAATGGCATTCTCACCCTATTCCCCTACAAATCAGGCCAACAACCGGCAACAACATTATAAATTACTAACTTAATAAAAAACAAAATAAAACATGTTAAATTACAAACTATACCTTAAACATGAGTGGTAATTATACTTACAATATTAACACCTAAAATAATATCTTTACTAATGTATATCAAATGAATCACAAAACGATATTTTTACAAGTATATTTAAGTGAACAATATTAAATAAAGGACTATTATTTAAAACTATATTATATACCAATGAACACTTTTCTTGACCACGATATTTTTGTACTAATGCAAGACTTGACACAATATTTAGGTTTAAGGTATAAAAAACTCGATAATTTGTGCAATCACCATAATGACAAGATGAGTCAAGTAAATAAGTAAGTTTGATTGATTGTGATTTGCTAATAGAAATTTCTTCTTGGAGAGAGGTCGAGGTAACTGGGCATGTTAGTGGTTGTGGGTGCTGTGCAAAACAATGCAAGCCTAACCATGAGCAGTATGATCTCCCATGGAATTGAGAGGTATAAGAGGGACTGAGTGTGTCATGTGATATTTTAAAATGCTGATATTTTTCTCATGCAAAATATGCACTGTGAAAAGGCTGCCTGATGTGCAAATGTATATTTTTCTTCTTTTCTTCTCTGTGGAGAAACTCCTTCCTCTACAATCCACCAATTTTGCAAGTAATCCATTCCGCTTCCTATTCTGGAAGGTGAGTTAATCAAGACTTTGTGAGAAATAGGAGCTTGTGAATGCACACATTTGCACAGGTGAGAGTGCTAACCCAAATTTACTAGGCAACACACGCTCATTGGTAGGGGTACTTCTCTCTGGGCCTACCATTGGTGTAAAATGTCCCCTATCCATTGAGATTTTGTTCCACTGACTACATATGGCGTAACCTTATCTGGCTCATGCTATACCCATGTTGATCTGCTGCAACCATGGAACCTGTGAGAAATTAGGTTGTTGGGGCAATGTGTAAAGTATTCATGCAGAAACCAAATAATAACAAAGTGTAAACACAACACAAGAAAAATCCCACACCAATTTAAAAAAATAGAGTAAAATGTAAAAAAATATTTGACATGAAAATGACAGACATCTAATCAGTAGAACTGGACATATTACATTTCAAAGATTTAAGGAGCTTTGGCGCCTAAAAACACAAAGCACCACTTGCGGTCAACTGGTCTTGCTAAAAAGTCACAAGTTCAGGCCAACCGTGATGCAGTGTGGGCTGGATAGAGGGACCAGGTTAGTCCTGTTGGAAGTTACCCTCTCAAAGTCCGGCGCAAAGAGTCCGGTTCACAGTGGAGGAGGTCTGCGAGGAGCAATGAGAGAGTTGAGGATGATTTCTTCCAGGAGTGGCTCAACTGATGCCACAAAGAGAATGCAGGAATTGGGAGGTACCTCTTGGGGATCAGGAACTCACTCCAGCCGAGGCCTGTAGGGCTCAGGCAGGTCCAGTTGCAGGTCAAGGGAGGTCCAGTGCAGCGTTCAGCTGGGCAGTTGCAAGGAGGCCTTTGGAGCCTGTATTGTCCCTGTGGCTTTGAACAGGAGGTCAGTCAGCTGACCGTTGGAGTCACTTCAGGTAGCATGTCCTTCTCAGACAGTACAGCAGGCATCAAGCAGCAGGGCAGTCCTTCTTCTGTAGTATCCACAGGTCCAGGAGTGTACTGAAGAGTGGGTCTGAGGGTCCCATTTTTATGTCTGATGCCATCTTTGAAGTGGAAGAAAATTCTGGAGTTTTCCTCCCCAGAACTGTCTAGAATCCCTTGCCTCCATACCCTGGTCCCAGTCTGTCTGCAGTCACAAAAGGCTAGTTTGAAAACCTTGATGTGTGAGCTGAGGCAATGTCTTTGCAATGCAAGTGGGACTGTGCACAGCTCCCCATTCCCTCTATTGTGTGACTGTCTAGAAGAAATACACAAAAGCCAACTGCCAACTACATCTAGTCATGTGGCCCAGGAAATAGGCTGCAGAAACCAAATGGCTAGGACAAGAAAGTGACAGCTTTCTAAAAGTTTTGCATTCACCACAGAAGCAACCCTTTTACTCACCGAGGTAGGGGCATTATGTAATCAAAAAGCAACAGATATCCCTATGGGTTTCATACAACAATTAACAAAAATAATCTATTAATATCAGATAAAATCAATCATTAATGCAAAAAAACTTGCAATGAAAAATGTTAATTTCGGTGATATGTTACATTCTGTATATACAAAAACTTTTAAAAGGAAGAATATTTACAACTAAGACACTGCACAAAAGGATCTACAAAAAGCAATAATGGTGCTCTGTGAAGTTAAGTGATTGTGCAGTGCAAGCGGGTGCAGCAGTGAAAAAGACATAAAAAGGTGATCATGAAATAGTCTATTTAAAGGGCTAATACAATTAAAGATCTAATATAATTAGAGAAGAGCCCATCAACTTCTTAATTACTCCTAATAGACCACTGAAATTAATAGATAGTGACTTTATGCCCTCATCTGTCAATGGCAGTTCGACCCATCAGGTAATTAAGGAGTCATCATCAGAACAACAAAAAGGATTTCAGTGCAAGAGTATATCCTAAGGATAGCAATTAAGTACCAATGAGAAAACTATTCGGAAATTATTTTACAAAATTGTCTATTTAATTCTGAATTAATTAGCATATGTAACCAGCTATTTTGGAAGTAGATTCTGGAAATGAAAATAATAATAGTGGACCGAAATTAGAACAATCATCAATAAAAAGGTGGGGGGGAGAAGGGGGTGTGTCGTGCAATGTCTAAACTATGTGACTTACGGAATACAGCCTGACACGCTTTAAGTACAGAGGGGCAGATTTACAAGCCCCTTGCGTCACTTTTGCGTCACTTTTCCCATGTTAAAAATTACGCCAAAGTGGCGCAAGGGCCTTGTAAATAAGCCCCATAGTTGCTTGTAAATGTGTTTTGCAGAGTAATACCAGCAGCGCCACCAACTCCACAATCAAACAGAAAAAATGGTACAATTCTACTGGAAGGGACCATAAGACAGTTTGTAAGAAACAGTGGAAACATGCTAGAAAAAAGGAGGGAATAATCCAAATCAATTGACTAATTGAAAAATGCAGCCACAGTGATCTTAGAGCATCACACTAGAAGTATAAAGCACAATGTATAGCATGTCTCTGAGAAATTCACATGCCTGGGGAGGAGAAAACTTCAAAGGCCGCCCTGGTATTATTCGTGAAGCGGGAGAGAATGAATCTCTCTGCGAGCATGACTTAGGAGACAGTAAGGGTGCAGGAAATCAGTCCTCCGACAGCACATCCATGGAATGAGCGCTGGAGAATCCCTTATGTAAACTGTCACTTCAGGACTGTGATAGTGAGGTGGGAGGATGCCAGTATGTGTTGCTGACTTCGTGTATGTAAATGGCAATACCATGGACATCAATTCACCAAAATGCCTGGGGTAGTGTAAGTGACATCACATGCCCTTTAACCATCACTTTCACTCTCTTCCGCATGCTCACACACACCCACATTCAGACATATACACACTCTCTCTGACATAAACCCACTCTCACCCGCAAACACGCACATAGCACACATTAAAAACATATTTTTTTTACTTACCTCAGCTGTCAGGAAAGGTCATATTCCAGCTGATTGTACTCCATTGTTTTACGCTAAAGTGAACAATCTAATCTAAAAAATTGTGAACAGTCCTTCTAAAGTGCATATGTTGACAACACAAGCTTCTATGCAGTCACTCACATATGCCCACCACTACATATTGTTGTCCATTTTCATGTGGTTAAAATGCAAACTTGAACTGAGAAAAGCTGACACCTTTTTGCCCATGATAATGATGTTGAGGACTGGAAGTCCATGTCTCCACCTTGATCACAATGTCTGAGATCAAACCTCACTCTTGATACTTTCTACATTGCACGTGTTTGCTTTTGATATAAGCATTTTACAGAGATTGTGAATTTATGCCCCTTATATTGCCTTTATTACAGATTCAGAGGATTTACAATAACTTTTTTTTGGAAAGTCATGTAGTCACTTTGGTACATTAGGTTGCACAATATTTGTACTCTATCTGAAAGATCTATGGGGCATATTAGCAAGACCCACGTTAAAATTATCGACGTTTTAGCGGCAGGAAACTGCCGCTAAAATGGCGATAATGGGCTTAATAATATGCGCTATAGAATTCCAATAGAAGCCCAGGTTAGATGTCCTGCACATCTAACCTGGGCTTCTATTGGAATTCTATAACGCATATTAGCAAGCCCATTATCGCCGTTTTAGCGGCAGTTTCCTGCCGCTAAAATGGCGATAGTTTTAATGAGGTTCTTGCTAATATGCCCCTATATCTTGCCCCTCATTGAGCAGCATCTATTGGTCAAACTTATAGAAGGACTTCACATTATAGCACAATCTCCATTTGCAATTTCATTTTTTTTAAGAGAAAGATGTGACATCAAGCACAAGCACTGTAGCATATATGGAACATCTGCATGTGACAAATAAATATTATGTTTGTAGGTAGATGCAATGTGCTATAGTGAATAGCCTTATATTTTGTGCCATTTCACGTCATTCCTGCACTAGGAATTTGGCCTTTCAAGCAAATTTGGGACTTTATAGCCAGTCAGTGCACATGTGTTACCCATGTTCCTGACCTGTCCATCACTGGCAACCTTGGATATGTTGGTCAGGCATGAACAAGTGGTGTTTACATTTAATTCCATGCTGGGATATGAGATAAGAAAACATGTCATGTTCCATATAATTTTCAGGACAGTATTGCTTTCCCTTGCATGATACCCTTAGTTTTGGTACATTAAATATATGAGATACAAATTTCTTTTCAAAAGGCAATTTCATAGGAAACATTGTACAAGTATTATGCAGGATATTGTTTGTGATCAGATCACGTTAGTGTATTTTTCAGTTGAATGTAAGATGTCTTGGATATATTCCGTTTATAAAATTACATTGTCTAGAAGCAGGGAATTAGTACACTAACGAGAATGACTTTGATAGAGCGTAAATTTTATAAACAGAATATGTGAACAAATTAGAACTGACAACACAAATTTGGAAATGACAATTGCACACATTATATATAAATTTTATGAAAAATAATGAGAGTAGTAGAAACACCGTAAAAGAGTGTTTTAAACATAAATATAAGAGTATTTGCAAACTTATACTATTCCATTAAAAAGGGAAAAAATATGTGCAAGATGAGACATGGTCTAGTGTCATTGAAGAGTAGTATGAAGAAATGTCATTGCATAGAAACGTAGGTGGTATAGCTATTAAACAATGAGTTGTGAGCTTAAAACTTTGCAGACTAATTAAGAGAATTATATAGTTTATGAAAATGTTGAAATGATTTTTATAACATGAAATTAGAAAAACGTGCATTTATGTAGAATTAATGAATTTTTGCTGGAATCGAACATTTCAGGGGCTCATTAGTGTGTTATGATGTGTTATGATGATAATTCATGAATATTAACATTAATTTTATAGTTATTATGATTTTATCTCATTTTAGTAATGTTCAATAATACACTAAATGAAGTAAATGTGAAGTCAAGTTAATGGCTTTATGGTAGGACATGTCTAATGTTGGCCTTTACTCCAAGAATGAACACTGATTTAGTGATTTAGAAGAAAGTTGCATTTCATATTGCAATTGTGCATTCCTTGCTTTCTATATAACACATTCCCATGGAAATGGCAAGACCATGAACTCTGTTATCTACTATCCTGTGTGTTGCTACTATGATTTTTTTGACAGTTGATGTGGACTCATGAATCTGCTGTCCTTTCTCATGACAAGCATGAGAAACTATGCTGATGTTTCTATTTTTTGAATGACTTAATGCATATTCTGAATTGATGATGGTCTTTCGATGGTGGTGTGACACCACATGACTCGGACATTTCATTATGAACTTATAAAAGAAGAAAGCCCGGAAGAGGGGCAACGCACTCGGTTTATTTTGTTTGATATGCACTCAATTTATTTTGTTTGGAGAGCATTTAATTCTTTCCTTATGAGGTGCACAATGCATTCTATGCTTTCATTTAATTTTCCATGCTGACTTACTTTTGAGGATCCAAACTATTTTTTATTCTGGATTATTTGTTGAGGCTACAGTCAGTAGCAGATGGACTGAGGACTTTCTTGCCGAACTAGAACTCTCCCCTTTGCTTAAGCTTTATGCTAAATGGACATGCCCCTAGAGACTTTTAATCTTCTTTTTCTTTGTCAGAGTAGGTTGTTTCTGTTAGTTTTAGAATCATCCTACTATTTCATGGGTAGCAGGACTTTGTAACTCTGTAAGTGGGTTTAGATATATTCTTGCACAAATGCAGAGTGCTTTTATTAAAACTGTTATATTACTAACTGAAATGTTAAAGAGAGTGCTTATCTTAATGAATTTTGAATCTCTAATACAATAATTTATGAAATCTAAATTGATAAATTGATTGAGACACCCTTTGTGTCAAATGTTTCCCCATTGAACTGTGCATTGGGTGGGATTTGGTCCATGTTGAGTAGATAAAAGAGATGTCTGAAAATTTCTAGAATCACCCCTCCTATCATCGAAATAAAGATCCATCAGGGAGGCCTACACATCTGGGTTATGGACCGGGATGTTAGAGGGATAGGTCCCAAGGGAGAGTTTCCTCTAATCGTAGTAGGGCCCAGGGCAGTTAGGGTAGACTGAGAAAATTCATACAAGCTTCTGTTATGCGAGGTATAGGTAGTGAGTAAAAGAAGAGAAAATAACAAATCTCCAACAAACCCTATAACTTCAAGACCTCTATTGTGCTCTGAGAACATTTTCAGTGAGCCTGGAGAGTATCACCGTGCAAGTGTCTTCTGTTGTGTGTGATACCTGCAGCCAATATAGGACTTGTGGCAAGGATTACTTGTTCATGCAGTCGTTGCAAAATTTGCATAAGAAGTGATGTTACTCCAATAATAGAGTGAGAGTGTGTTACACCTTATTTGTCGAAATTGTACAGATCTGATAAGGCAATTGCCTTTATGCACTTTATGAGGGAGTGCTATGGTAGTTTTCGGTTTATCAGTCACATAATACAGCCTGATGCTGAGTCAATGCAGGTGTGCCACATTATCTATAAAATGTTATACACATGTCATCATACTTATGTTTCTTATTCAATATTATTAGTATGTAACTTAGCTTATCATGAGCTGTGGTGTCCACCATGTCAGTGGTGTCTGTCCCTCCAGTCCACCAAACAGGTCTGACCTATTCTCTGCTGCCACTTGCTCCTCCATGGGTGTCAGCTACATCTGTGACTTTTGTCCACCCCCTGTTGCCAAGGCAGATATTCTGTGATTGCACTAACTTTTCCTTAGTTCTGCTTTTGTAGCCAGGAGCCCTCTTTTTTACATTCAACTACAGTCTTGTGTGTTGGTGCTACTGCATTAATCTTGTCAAATATGCTATTTCACAAGGCAATCTTCTTTGCTGGAGGAAGCTGAGATGTGACGAACAGTTTATTCTCTATTCATGACACCCCAGGAATTATTATCATCCTGTGTGAACGTAACCTTCCTTTTCCTTCCTCCTTCCTGGGTTGCCTCTAGTGTGGACTCCTCGATCGACTCCTGAGTTCTCGTTGGGTTCCAGTGTCCTTCTCTTGTCTTTTTCTGTCTGCCACTGTTTTACCTCCTCATTTCCTCAATATTTTAGTTGTTTTATCCCAACTTGTGTGAGTTTTGTAACTATGTGCAGTGGATTTAAATGTTTAGCAAAGCAAACACTGTCTTGTGTTGCTTTATTTTTGCTTTTGCCTGTCTTTATACAGCATCGTGTTGTAAACGTCGGACAACCCAAATTTTACTACCTCAAGTGGCACAGCTCTTTTTTTTTTTTTACATGAATCTCTGTGTATATATGGACCATGGCCTTTCTCATTTTGCTTCCTTTCTGGTAACATCACTGCTTGCTCAGAGTGATATGGTCAGAAAGGCTGGAGAAGAACCATATGGTGGTGATGGACCTCTACTCAATTACAATTGCATCTCAGGAGCTTAACTATGGTGGTAGTTGCTAAATTAAAAGTTCTCTAAGATAAGAGGAAATAGAACTTGCAATGGCCATAAGAAATAGTGATCCGAACAGTGATCATTTTGCTAATAAATTTGTGAGCTAGACACCATATAAATCTGGTTAGTAATTCTATAGTTTTTATAACATCATTCGAAAAAATCTTAAGAATTAACGTAATATTTTTGAAAGTTGGTCAGATACATTGGGGCATATGTACAAGAACCAGCGAAAAATATCGCTAAGGTCAGTTAGCGGCAACATTTTTATCGCCGCACACCGTCGCAAACTATCGCCACGTTAGCGACGTATGTACAAGCCGACGCTACGTGGCGATAGTTTCTCACCTAAGCGGAAAATGTCAACGTTAAAAACAGCGTCACGGCGATAAAAATCTTGCTACTAACGTGAAAAAAAGTGGCGGCAGGCGAGTCAGGGGCCAGAAACTGCACGCAAATTAGCGTGACACCACTTTTTTTCACGTTAGGCCGGAAAAGCGACTACAAAACGCCCGCAAAGTATCACAAACTGATAAAAAAAAAAATGTTTCAAGAAGAACCATGGATGAAGCTGGACCCAGTACTGCAGGAGAAAACAACCCCCCCAAACAGCCAGGAGGACCAGCCAGAGAGCCAGGAGAAGGGCAAGGGGAAGAGGAAGAGTAAAACCAGGTTCAGCCAGCAGGAAAACCAGGTCCTGATTGCAGAGGTGACAGAAAAACAACAGCAGCTGTTTGTCAGCTCCACTGTGTCATTGGGGACAAAGAAGGCAATATGGCAGTCCATCGCAGCCAAGGTGAATACTGTCGGAGAGGTGAGGAGGACAGTGAATGACTGCAAGAAGCGCTGGCATGATGCTAAGCGCAAGACCAAGGAGAAACTGGCGGCCAATCGCAATGCAGCACTACAGACCAGAGGTGGGAGTCCAGCGCCAAAGGAGGAGCTAGATGCCTTGGAAGAACAGGTTCCGCAGTCATCTGCGAGGAGTCGGTGGTTGGAGTCCAGGGACAGGACACTGCTGAACAGGACCAGCAACATCAGCAACACAGTGAGTAACAACCAGGGACTGGGGGGACGGGTGGATGGGCCCAATGTCACTCATGCACAATTAAATATCTACCAGTGCACATCCACAATGACTGCAGATCTTGTCACAGATACCCTTGTCCCTGGGTGTAGAGACACATATCACCCTAGTCAACAAATAAATTGCAAGACACATATTGGTGGGCTCATACACTTGGCAATATGCACAGAAAAGTAATTCTAAACATAGCCAAAGATCCATATCAGACCACTATATAAGGGCAATAGGAAAGAGCTAACTGGTACATAGCCTGGAGATGCAGCAGGCTGGCAAAATGTCCCCCTTGCCTCAACACCACGCACATACAATTTTCTGCACAGGGCTGCATCTCTTTCACGACAAAATGAGGATGCACTGTGAATGCGACAGATGATGTGCACAAGTGAGTTTGCCCCCACCGATGTCAGCACACACGACCCTTGTGCACGTCTGTCTGAGTTGTGTGCAAGAATGTGTATGTGCAGTAAGGTCCCCCTTCATGCACAAAGACAATCAGAAAATCAACTCAGACACCCTTGCACAATGGTGCATGTGTTCTGACATCGGTGGGGGCATGCTCACTTGTGCACATCATCTGTCGCATTCACAGTGCATCCTCATTTTGTCGGCAAAGAGATGCAGCCCTGTGCAGACAATTGTATGTGCGTGGTGTTGAGGCAAGGGGGACATTTTGCCAGCCTGCCGCATATCCAGGCAATGTGCCTCTTTACATGTTCATTAGATGCAGCCCTGTGTACACCAAGTGAGTGGGTGAGAGGAGTTGGCCTAACGGCTAGGGCGTCCGACCTCGAACCTAGGGAACTGGGTTTGAGTCTCTGCAATGACGCTGAACATCCTGTGATTCTGGGCAAATCACTTAATCTCCCCGTGCCTAACAAAAAAGAATGTGTGTCCTAATGTAACGTAACTGGTGCTATGTAAAGCGCTCTGATACCCGATTCGGGTCAAGTTTGCGCTATATAAAACTCTGCAAAAAAAAAAAACATGGAGTGAGTCTGCATACCATGAACACATGCAATGTCACAACATAGTGATCAGGCAGCCACCTGTCTAAAAGGTGCATATCCCACAATTCACACATTCAGCACAGTTGAGTCCAAAATGTCATGTCATACCATAAGCAGGGGGGAGATGCCTTCAACAGTACAGTGCATGGACTACGCATTTCAGGAATGTGTCACCATAATGTTTTACCACGTGACTTGTCAGTGTACCATACTAACAAAAGTAAAAGAGTCCCTGTAAAGAAGTATGATAGGTCAGGTATGACACCAAGCAAGAATAGCAATTTAGCAACCAAAATTCTCTAATAGATAAATGGCACCATCACCCCTTAGCCCAAAAAGCACTCCTATAATCACAAGTGCACACATGTGCCATACCTAAAACTGTTCCATACATTAGTCCAGGTGTTACTTGCCCATCACACATTGATGTGCATGTAAACAAGTATTTTGGGAAAGTCAACAGTGTCAGTGAACAAATATACAGTCAGGACTGTTATCATCTGCACCCAAACACTGGCAGCAAAAAATCCAAAATAGTACAGCATGTATCATCCATGTCAGCATCTGCGTGCAATATTCACAAACACACATCACCCTGCCAATCGCACATGATGTGATGATTGGGGCGGGGTGATAGGGCCTGAGCAGCACAAATGAGTATTTCTGAATACACAGCCCTGAAATCCAGGCCCACTCCCACACTACATTTGGTGTCAACGTTGAGGGTAATGGGTGTTTTAACTGTATGCTCAGCTGGCAACAACAATAGAAACTCACGCTGCACCAGTCTCACAACGGTTAAGCCAACAGGAGGTCAGCAAGCAATGCATGCATGGAAAAACATGCATGACGCCATGCACACAAGAGAAATCACAAGAGCCAAAGCTATTTGTACGTACATGTGCACTGCATTGAGCAGCACACATGGGAAAAAGTCAAATGTATGCAAAATGAAGCATTTCTCTTTGGTTTCCCATCCTAAGAACAGTTTATAGCTGGTCTTCACTTTTGCACGGCCTCCTATGTACGCCACCCTTGTACATAGGGGGCAGCGTAAAAATTAATTGGTGTTGCGGTGGAACGGCCACGGCAACACCCACTGCCCACCCCTTTCGCGCTAAGCATAACGTGAAAGGGGGCCTTATGTACAAGGCAAAGTTAAGACACGTTAAGTGGCTTAATGCTGCCTTGTACATAAGGCGCAGCCCCAATTGCCACCACAACGTCAACATAGGTGACGTTGTTGTGACAATAGGGCCTTGTACATATGCACCTATGAATGTACATTGTCATGCTATCTGCTTGTACACCAATACAATGCATGATCATACTATAAACACACATACAAATGCATCTCCCCTTTATGTTGCAGAGGGAGAAACATCACCTCCTGTACAGCAGCCTGTCCCACTCTTCATTGATGAAGAGGAAGACCTAGCAACCATTGACCAGGACACACTCCAACATCTGCTCGACTCAATTAGCACAAACAACCCAGCAGCAAGCACCGACCACCACAGCTGTCTCCCAGGACCATGAGGACCACTTCTGGCATTTCAACGTCGTGCGGTAGAGGTCTAGCAGGAGATGGCTGGTCAGATGCGAGTGGGTCTTGACAGCCTGGCTGCCAAATTAGATGGGTTACGTGGGTGTCTCAGTCCCATTCTGGACCACCTACAGACCATCACAGACACCCACAGTCTGCTCCATGATCTCCAGCATTCCATGGCTGACATTGCTGGAGTACTGACTCAGAGACAAGAATAATTGTCCAGTCTGAGTGGCTCCAGTGATATCAGCAAGGAGTTGCATCACATGCGAATGAGCATGGAGAACATGAAGCGGATGCAAGCCACGCTAATGGCAGCCACGGTTGAACACCACAGACACTATGCTGGAATCTTTCATGCCCTGCAGCTGCTCGTCACAGCAATGCTGCATCAAGGGTTGGCACAGATGAATGCTGCTGCTGCTTCAACATCCACATCTCCGCCCCCTGACGTGTCAGTGATTCACAGTGCCGCTGACAATCTACCACCATGCACACCGGAGGCACATGACACATTTGAGAACGAAGATGTTGATGATTCTACAATTTTGCTAAGAAGAAAGCAGTAGAATTCATCAATGCTAAATGGTCAATTTTGCCGTGGATCTGTGCTTAGCATCATGCCACAGAACATCATCTTCCAATGTCCTCTGCTACACACTGTGACAGTCACCTTGGAACTCAATATGGACTGCCATAATTTGTGTTGTACCCAAAGACACTGCTATCAGCCTGCTGACTGAACTCTGCCTCTTCCTCTGGACATGTCCCACACAAAGGACTCTGTCAGGCCCTCCACTGGGTATCTATGAAAGGTGGAGGTTGTTTGACCAAGTACTGTGGCAGTCTTCACCAAAGCTAATGCACATGCTAATTAAAACCTAAAATGTACACAGATGTGTGTTTATCATGACCATTCAGGTATAGAAGTCTCCAATAATGTTTGAGCAGTGAATCCATACCAATGTACACCGAGTGACACATGATAAATGTTCATGTTAAACTGTGTCACAGATAGGTAGTGAGATGACTGGGCATGTGAGATCTAGCCGTGCTCTCATTGATCGAATATGACCTACTAGCAATATCCCAACATTGCCCTCCATACATGATGGCAATAGGCCTGTGTGGAAATAGGTCCAAGTCTGTTGCATGCCACAAGTAGTGTCTCCATTTAGCATTGATAACAAGTCTCACTTGGCAGATCTACTCACACTCTACGGGGTGGACAAAGCTTGTTGTGATGGGGGTCATTGCATGTCACATTCCAAGATAGAGCACACCACATGCACATAGATGACGACTCGTTATGGCACATATTGCCCACCTGCTATTGGAATCACAATGTCTGTTTCAGTGAAGCTGTGTTGGCAATAGGGACTTAGCCTTAAGTGCAAGTCCACTGTCAGACACTTATCGTGGCTTAACAATGCCTTGGAAACAAGGAACCCTCTCATGCTGTGCTCAATGTGAAAGGAGAGGTCAATGTGTCCAGGGATGTGTAGTGCACAGCACTTAGCACATAGTCAGATGCTGTATCACAATTTAAAGTGTGGCATCACTATGAAGCAATGACAAAAGTAACAGCGTGGAAAAGTGGGTATGACACTGGCACTACAGGGAGCAATGCTATATTTCCCCTCCTGTTTGCTGCAGAACAGTGTTCGGCCTTGTGCCATGCACATTTGACCAGCTAATTTACAACATTGTGCATGGGCAGGAGGGTGAGCCACCAGCCACAGGAACAACCAATGTTCATAATGATGACACACTTGCACTATGCAGCAAGTGTGCCTATGTCTGTGCATGTTAGATGGACTCAGCGCCAGGCTCTTAGGATAAGAAGGGTGTGGACGTAATCTGTGGAACACAGTGCAGACATCCATTATCATGATGGACAAGAATAGCAATGTCAATGTCTGTTCAAGGCCATGTTCCAACATTGTGTTACAAATGTGCATTAATCTGCATTCCAACTCTGTGAGTCACACATGAGATGTTCAACTGTACAAAAGAGTGTCCCTAGCCTAGGCCATGACTCCAACTTGCCACACTGTAATGCATGCAAGTTCACTGTGCTCAAATCAAAAGGATCCTGACACTATCTGTCCAGCTAAGTAACATGTCATGACCACATATACACCTACAAATGATTGCCCTGAGATTGAATAAGTGGGAAACAAGGTAAAAAGCAACACACCACCAAACCACTTCAGACATGAGTGCTAGCTGAATTCCAAAACAGTATGAATTTATTAACATTTAACCAAATAAACTGCCCTAAACTGACACTAAGCACTACTACAACTAACCTAATCTAAACTAAGACAAATCTGACAAAGTGAATAATAACCTTAACTATCTAATTCTACTAATACTAAACACGCAACAACATATCTGAGACATCAACCCCCCTCCCACCCTTAAAGCACATCAGAAGACAGGACAAATACATCTTATCTAAACATAAACTAACTACACAGATATCATACACAAATATATATTTGTTTAGTTTTTTTTATATTTTTTTGAAGAACAAAGACATCAACCCCCCACCCAAAGGAAAAGGAAACTTATCCACAAATAATACAAGATAATAAATATACAACTTTGCTAAAATCTAACACTACCTATCACTACACTACAACTACACTATCTAACAATTAAAAAGCTAACCTATCACTAACTACTAAGTATAAATTACATTGGGGGAACGTAGGAAAGGGGGATGGGTCTCCATTGGCCAGTTCAAAATGGGAGACCCAGGGCAGACTTTAAGTCCTGCATGTGTGTGGTCTGCTCAGCCATCTCACTTTCTAAACGTGCCAACCTGACATTAATGGCCATAATAGCACAGTGGTCCAGCATGGTAAACGGAACCACCTGATCAGATCCTGCTGCTGCCAATGTAGCTTGTCCTTGGGTCTGTGAGGGGGCACCAGAATGTGTTCCGGAGACTGAAGTTGCAGCTTGTCTCTGTGTTCTTCCAGGGGGATGTGCAGATCCCTGCCCATGTTGGTACCCACACCTGTCGCCTGAAGTGCCCGGTCTGGCCTGTGTCACACTCTGGCTGTGTCCTTGGCCTACATTGGGCACCGATTTCCACCTACCAGCTGCTCGGTCATCTTGATACCTCCTTGACATGTTGCGGTATCCCTTTGCCACCTTGCGGATGTGTAGATACCGGTCCTTCCTGACCTTGAATGCATGGGCCTCCTCTGGCGACATGTTGTCTGTCAAAGAAGAGCAATGAGCAAATGTGAGTCATGAAGACTATGTCAATTATCTCCAATGAACACAGAAACACTGGGTCAGTGGAACATGGGAGCCTGCACTCTAACAAAAGATTGTGAAGTTTGAAAATAACATGTACAATGCAATGTAGAATCAATGATCAGTTACAACATGCTGGCAACACTGACATGACAGTGCATGGCATGTGACTGGTAGTGTCACAACCCCATGACCCTGTCAGGGGCATATGTACAAGCCACTATCGCCACCATAACATCACTTTCAGTGAAATTATTGTGGAGAAAGGGGCTGCACATTATGTACAAGGCAGCATTGAGACACGTAACGTGGCTTAACGCTGCCTTGTACATCAGGCACCCTTTCACACTATAGTTAGTGTGAAAGGTGCGTCCAGTGGGTGTTGTGTGGGTCGTTCCAGCACAACACCCATTGTATTTGACACTGCCCCCTATGTACAAGGGTGGCCTACATATGAGGCAGCACCAGAAATAAGACCTTGATAATCCAGGTCCAAAATAGTCAAAAGGAGGATAACCAATGCATTTCTCATCGTAGTTGATTCTTCAATGTGTGCAGCCTTGTGCAGCACACATGCAATATGCAAAAAGCCATGTCTTGTATATGTACATGAAGGTGTGCCTTCCTGTACATGAACAACGGGGGATATGTACTAGAAAGTGGCGGAGCATGTCGTTAGCCTCCTTGGCCCAACGACACTCTCCGCCACTTTTGAAACGCAAGGCTGCACCGTATTCTCAAGAATATGGTGCAGCCTTGCCTTTCATCCTGCCATGATGCTAGGTTCAACTACTTAGCGCAAACGCAGGCACCCTTGCACCAGAGTGCAAGGGTGTCTGTGTGAATGTGATGATTGGTCATGGGTAGGAAGGTGTCCCTCCATGCACATGAACAATCCTGGAGAAGCCCTACTGTCACTTTCACTGGTGCTGCATCAAGCATCACACATGGCAAAACAACATTCAGTGTATGAACACTGACTTGTACATGAGGCGCAGCCCCTCTCGCCACCAGTACCTCACAATAGGTGACGTAGTGGTGGTGATCGGTACCAATGTGGTTTAATCCACATCTTTGACCCTGCTGAAATCTCAAAACACAGGACTGTAGACCGCTAAATGTTACAAGACATTCCCAAAAGTAACGCCCCCCTGTAGTCAGAATAGTCATTGAGATTTAATGGGGAATGTGTTGTAAAGAATTGCGTTGTAAAGCCCAGTGTTGTAAAAGGTATTGTGTGTTAAAACGTGTATTAAAAGCATGCCTGGAAAATGCATGTGGGGTAACGTCACAGATTTTGCAAGAGTGGCTTGTACATTAGACCTTGAGTCAAATGAAGGGAATGAGCCCAAGGAGACAGCTTTACAACACCATTGCAGTGACAAAACATGCCAATTACATACATAGGCCCATCTTTGGTAGTTGGTGGGTGAACGTGCCATTGGAAGCCTTGTCTTTAAGCTATGCCATGGAAAACGTTTAAAGCTGCTATGCAGCATACATACGATACTACTGTGCCGACCTGTATCTGACACCGCACAGCCAGGAAAACACTACCTACTTGTACATAATCTGGCACACTTGTACAGTCATCTCAGCCAAGGATGTACACGCATTCCATGTCTGGTTATACTCATCACCAACACCACTCACATGTCCCCTCTCCTATCTGTACGCTCTCGAATCAGCATGCATGTGCTGTATAGACAGAACACATTGATATTTCTTGCATTGGTATCACTGACTGGGGATGTGCAAACATACATCAGGAAGACATATGCATTCCTCCATCTTCACTTACTAATTTGTACACCCTTCACACTTCCACCAAAGCCCATCACACTGGAGTCAGGGTACATGTGATACCCACACATACTGCCTGGTACTAAGGACATGTTTTGATCCTGACATTCATCACATCTCACATTGGCAACATTTAATGGGTGTACTCACCAGTGGCATGTGGGTCCCTGAAGGCGTCGATGTCCCCCTGTGTGATGAGTGGTCTTCCAGCTGTGAGATATAAAACAAAATGTGTGTTGGTAACCAAAACAATTCTTCACACATGTGTCCTAGTCATCATCCAGTTGATCACCTTCAATGTAAATTCTCTGTAACTGTACTTTTGCAATTCATGTGGCATACATGATTGTGTTGATTTTGCCTGTTATTCCAACAAGACATGATAATGCAGAGTGAGGGCAAACTAGACAATCATGCTTGCACATTCACACATTTTGCACAGACGACTTGTGTGACACATTCCCGAGGCCCTGTTTGGCCAAACATAACCATGTCCTACATGCTATTTTAACAATAACATCGATGGAGAATGCACAAGAGCGTGTCACAACTATTGATGGTGTATGTCACTCTTGAGAAGTCATATGCTAAATATTTTAACTTTCATATCTCATACAATGGTACTCTAGCCTGAGGTACAAGGGCAGCGTACATAGTAGTCTGCGCCAACATGGGATGTTAGTGAATAGCTGTTCCTATCTCAGCAAAACTCAGAGAAAAGCATGAATCCTCATTTTTTATTATCTTTACATGTGTGCTGCCTTGTGCAGCACACATGGAATGATCATAATGCATTGGATTGTTCATGTCATGTAAGGTCACACTTCATGTCCATGAACAAGGTTTTCCCTGCACGCAGACACACTTGCACTATGGTGCAAGGGTGCCTGGGTTGGCACTACACTGCAACGTTTTTGCACCATCGCTGGCCGAAACGCAAGCCTGCACCATATGCTTGTAAACATGGTGCAGCGTTGCGTCTCTGCAGTGGGAAAGTTAGGCCTGAAGGCATGATGTGGAACGCCTCACTCCGCAAAATACCAGTACATATACCCCATTGTGTTACAGACAGCACTTTTAATTAGTAACAAAAGTGTTCATTCAACTAATTTGAGATTGTACTTACCACCTTGTTGGCCAATGAGGACTCCAAGGTGGTCCAACATGTCACCCTCACGACCAACGCAATCCTGCCATCGATGTTTCCACTGTCGGACAGTCCTGTCCACACCGAAGACCCGCAGCATCTGGCTCCTCACATTCTCCCACCTCACCTTCCTCACACATACCGCATAGCCCTGCAGGATCCGACCACCACTTTCTATCATCAAGGGGAGGTAGTGCTTCACCAGCCAGAGGAAGCCCCCCAATGACCCCTCCGACATCCTGCCCTCCCTACCCACACCAACCATCTCCCAGCACACACCTAAACCCACTCCTAAAAAATTAAAACCCCAATATATACCCTAACAGCGATTAATAATTTTAAATACCCCTTGGACAAACACCCGACAAAATATAGTACTAGAACCAAACAACAAGTAAGGACAACTACACAAGACTTCACAGGGACACTAGGGACAGTTCACAGGACACAACCACACTCTCAAAACCAAAATCAGCAGCACAGAACACCAAAAACCTCCAACACTCTCCACAATCACAAGAAGTGTGCTCAAAAGTGAAAGTGAAAGCGCACACTACTCCTCCAGACAACAGGATGCATGCTGACATCACTTCCTGTGTGTTTGCATCCCGTTTTTTAAGTTTGCGATTATTTTCTGCACGCAAAATGGATTTTGCGGTAATATTTCAGTGTTTTCACATGCATTTAGATATATATTTTCCTATTGCGGTTATGAAAAAATTGTTGCGTTAGCGTTAATGCAGCAAAAGCCTGGACACTAACTGCAAGCTTTACCTCAGATGAACTGTATTTGCTGTAAATTCATCTCTTACCCCAAAAGACACCCTAAATTTCATCTCTGACCCCAAAATACAGCCTAAATTTCATCTCTGACCCCAAAAACACATACCCACCCACAAATATACAATTCAACAAAATAACCGCATATTGTTAAACTTTCACTTGTCAGATGTATGTACTCATGCAGAGTATAAACATATACACAAGGTTTTTGTGTTGTGATGTTTTATTTCAAGAACTATGCTCAGGTGCATTTTGCACAGTCTAAACAAAGAAAGGGTTGTCATATTTTTACGTGGTCATGTGAAAAAATTGTGGATGATTCTGTCCCTTCGTGCTGTTCCTGCAGCCATGGCTGGGGGTGTGCAGCATCAGCCTCTTCTTCTTCGCCATCCTCAGGATTGTCCGGTTGATCTGGAACTTCTATCCATGGTGCATTGGTGCGGACACATATGTTGTGCAGCACACAACATGCCACGATGATCTTGCAGACTATTTCAGGGCTGTACAGCAGTCTGCCGCTTGAGATGTCGAGGCACCTGAACCATGACTTGAGTACACCAAATGTTCTCTCCACAATGGACCTGGTGCATCCAAGTGCAACATTGTATTGTCTCTGTGCCTGGGTGTTTGTGGCTCTGAGGGGTGTCATCAGCCATGGGGATAGTGCATATCCTTGATCACCTGTAACATGAAATGGAGAGATGTGTCCATTAGTATATGTGCAAGCTGTGTTTGCAGTGTTCCTATTTTGTGTGTGTGATTTGTACTACTTAGGTAAATTAGCTTTGCCATGTGTAGCTTCAGACAATTGTCCAGCATCAATGCAAATTACATTGCCTCCCAGCTGCTCGTCCATCCCCCCAACCCTATGTAATGGCGGCGGCTGCACATTAGCACCGCTGGTGCAACAAAGGCACACAAAAAGCAAGCACGTCTGCGTTCGTCCATGACCCAGACACAACCGGCGCCAGGGACCCTGGATCTCATTACGTCTACCTCTACGACTCATCCACCATTGTCGCACTCAACCCCAGAAGGAAGTACAACTGACAACAGGCCACAATGAACACCACCCACGGCCAGTTATCCTGCCTCCACTGCCGCATTACTTTCACCACCGTGAAGGAAGTGACCCGATTAGGGCCACCCGGGTCACTCTCGACCTCCTCTAGCCTTCCATTCAATGAAGAGTCGGTGACGCAGTAGAGAATACAAGCAAACTAGTTTATTCACAAACTACACTGCAGTGGAGTCCAATCTGACCAGCCTCCTATGATGGCTGATGAGGGACTGACTCTAACAAACATAAAGTTACATTATGTAGGTTGCGAAGCCCACAAAGACCCGCCTACTATGGAAAAATACTGGTAGCTGTCGTAATACAATGGGGGTACAGAGCACAAGTTTCAATTTCGCAGCCTGGCACAGGCTATCTACTGCCCAAGGTCGTCTGGTGTATCCTCCCTAGTAGGCAGGTGGGAGAAGGCCTCTATGTAACAGAAAAGGCATGCGTTAATGAGCAAGATTCGACATTGAAGAAACTAAACTTACCAAGGACCATTTCTCGTAAATGATCAAGTAACAGTTTCGATTATAATACAAAATGGCGTCTTCAAGAGCTAACATGGTGGCGCAGATGTCAACCTAACTAACATAACATCTGCACTTTCTGATTACGTATGCATACAGCGAGAATATATAATGAATTAGCTACATAAATGCTAACATAGTATCGAATAAAATACGAGTAATATGGTACTAATACATTTCAATTCTAACAGACCCTCCTTTTAGCATTTATAAGCTAAAACGGACACCTTTATTCGTGCTATCAGGTAAAGGTCTTTACAATTCTAAAAGTAGAGAAAATATAGAAAGACAGGCAATAACATGTCAAGTGCGGATGTATATACGTACATATGCATAACCAAACATATGGAAGGAAATAACACTAAACATTATCAGTACAAGGAACATCAGGAATAGAACCTGGAAGAGAAGTAGTTGAACCAAAAACACCCTCATCTATTTGCATAATAGTATCAAGCTCCTTTTGAAGCATTATCTTTGCATTAGTGTTGTGAACTGAAATCCATTTGGGAGAAAGATAAGTAGCACAGTATGAGCAGCATAAAGGAAGACACTGAATCAAAACACAGCAACAGATTACAAGGACAATGAAATATATCACCTTTTCTAGAATCCAACCCCAACCACCAAATAATGACCAGCTCCAGTTACCGCTCTCCATTCCTCGAACATTTTCCAAAATGTCTAAAATATGTTGAGTGATATTTCTCTCCAGATTCGTGATACCGACCACACACTGCTCTTCTATTATTACGCATGCACCACCGCTCTTGGCTAAAATAAAATCGACTGCATATCTCGTTTGCTCAGAGTATATGCGCATACTTTCTAACTGGGTGGTGATGTCACGTAAAGCTGCCACTGTAGAATTGGACAGAATGTGCAGTTTGCACCCAAAATACTCTCTAGCTCATTCACCCCTGGCCACGGCATGCCACCAAATGTGATAACGGAGGAAAGCATATATCGAAAAATGATACCATTACTGTAATTGTTGACTTCCAAATCGGTAACTCCTCACAAAATTCCTTGGTCAGCGTTCTTTTCACCCATCTTGTAGGTGGTTTACTATACTTGCAAGGTACTCCAAGAGGTAACACCATTCCCAGGGCCACATCCTCTGTGCCGTTGTACATATTAGAATAGGTGCCATTTGACAAAAAATAAAAACCTGGGTGTGCATAAAGCGGACCTTGATAATCCAATGGAGCATATCTAGTATTCATACCCTCCATACTAGGGTCATCCTTCTTTCCTAAACGCAATATATGTTTGTACACTATTGATCGGGAGAAATTTAGGTACCAATAAGCATCAGTACTATTTATTATTGGACAACACGCAGGATAAATACCTGCCTCTTGAGTGACTGTCAGATCTTGATAATGCCAACCTGTCAGAGTGATATTTCTTTTATCAATATACAAATGATCGCAATACATTTCAGGCATGCAACCTGGGTACCCTGTCCCTCTGGGTTTTCTGTAATACAAACAAGGGCCAGGATATCCCATACCAAATTCACCTTTTGCCACTACAAAATGGGGAGGACGAACATCTATATAATTCACCAATGATAATGGGTAAGCAGTCCATAAACCTGTAACAGAATCAGTGGGATAACAAGCTGTGTTATCTCCCAAAAACTTCCTGTGCGTATCCAAGAAAACATTACTTCTTATATCTCTTTTGCTACGATCTGAAGAGACAATCCAATATAAAGCACACAATGGTGTATCACCAGAACACTCCAGAACATCCCCCTCCCACCAATAAGAACAGTAAGATGAAAATAACACAGAACACCTTCTTTCTGAGCAACCAATCAAAACCAAGCTGCCCCGGTCGCAGGGCAACAAAAGGCTGCTCCTCTTCTACAATAGGACGACCAAACAGATACATTTTTACTATGGATTTTACAAATAGAATCACCAGAGAAAGAGACGTCAGGTATTGGAACCAATGATGGAAAGGACACAAAAAAAGAAGAAAAAAAAAACGTTGAGAAAAAATTCAGGGTCCGTTACAAGCCTCCCTGGCAGGCTTCTATTGTTCAATCCTCGATGGTGCTATTGAGCACTGTATGGTGGAGCCACAATGTTGCAGCTCATCAGCAAATGTTCACTGTCCTCAAGATAGACACTCTCTCTCCTTGGAAAATACCCTCAACTTATCCTGTCCTGCGTCACAGGCAGTGCACCAATTTTCTGATCCTTAGTCTAACAGGGAAAAGCAGAAACAAAAGGCGTTTTACTAATCTTATCCAAGAAGTCCATCCCTGCTACACTTACTTCTCTTTTGGTGCACTATCCTTCCGTCGAGGACGCAAATCATACCTTGCTACTCCAGGCACTGTCTCATCTCGTAGAAGAATCTGAAATTCAGAGGGTGTCGGTGAGCGAGGCTCAGGCTCCTGTGGGTCGGTTGAAGAAGAAGCCTGGGCAGCCTTAGTTTCTGGGGGAACTGCCTCGTTCAGAATCACCTCACTCTCTTCCTCCGTCTGCGCCCAAGTCAGCTGGGCGTCAGAAAATGGAACAAAACGTGGAACCTTCTCCGTCTCGTGGTCCCCGATCCCCTCGCGAACCCATCCATTATAGGGGAGGGGGAGTGGCACTTGTCGGCAATGAGAGGTATGGACCCAATGCTTCCGACCGGGCACTCTCACTGCCGTCATTGTCGTGATAAGGACCAAATATGGTCCTTTCCATCTGGGTTCCAAGCTGTCTCGTCTCTGGAAATTCTTAATGAGGATGTAGTCTCCAGGCTGTATGCTATGCCCGGGCCCCTCTGGTGCTGGAGGCAAAGCTTCATGTATCTGTTGATGAATAGAACATAAACTTTTAGTAAGATCATATAAATAATCGACTAGCAAAGGATACTCAATTTCAGAAAACTTTTTCGGTCTAGGGACGCCCCACACATTTGCGGGACGGCCAAAGACCACCTCATATAGCGATAATCCTGTTCTAGAATGGGCTGTCATTCTGGTGGACAATAGAGCAAGGGGTAATGCATCTGGCCATTGCAACCCAGTACTTTCCTTAATCTTAGACAATTTTAGCTTGAGAGTACCACTGTACTTCTCAACTAAACCTGCTGACTGGGGATGATTTGCTGCATGAAATTTTTGCTTGATGTGCAGACCATCGCACACCAATTGGATCACTTTTGCATTAAAGTGACTTCCGTTGTCTCTCCAAATCAAACGGGGCAAGCCGTAGCGTGGGAAAAACTCTTTAATAAGAGCCTTCGCCGTCGCCATGGCTGTATTTTCTTTCGCTGGGTAGGCCTCAATCTATTTACTAAATGCACAAACAACCACTAGCACATATTTCAAAATATTAACTTGCTGCATCTCAATATAGTCCATCTGGAGTACCTCAAAAGGGAGAGAAGGTGGTGCAAAATTACCAGGAGGTGTAGGGGTACCCTTTCCAGGATTGTGCTTCATACAAATCATACAATGTTTCACGAAATGAGCAGAAACCTTTGGGATGTTGCCAATTTGACACACAGGATCCAATAGCCTACAGATTCCCTTTGCGCTAATATGAGCCGGACCATGTGCCATTGTAACTACGGGAAATACATATGCATCAGGTAACATCCATCTCTGCTTCTCGGTTTTATCAGTCCAGCACCCTTCTTCACCTAAACGCCCTGTACTCTCCTGCCACACTGCCAACTCCTCAACTGTTGCCTCACTCTGTACTTCCCTAACACTTTCTAGTGAATTTTCAAACATGGTAACATCTGGCACCCATCTAGCAGGTCCTGCCACAAACATTTTCATCATTTTTGACCTGGCTGTCTCTTTTGCTGTCTGATCTGCAAAGGCATTTCCTTTCCCTACATCGTCAGTGATTGCTTTATGGGCACTACACTTCACTATTGCCAATAGTTTGGGAAGGGTCAAAGCTGTCAAAAGTCTTTCTATCAGCGGACCGTTCTGAATCTTAGTACCATGTGAAGTAAAGAATCCTCTCTCTGCCCAGAGGCGTCTGAAATTATGGGCCACCCCGAAGGCATACTGGCTGTCAGTGTAGATATTGACAGTCAGTCCTTCACTCAATTCACATGCTCGCAAAAGAGCTATCAACTCTGCAGCTTGAGCAAATTGGTAAGGAATACGTAATGTCTCGACTACAGTGCGCAGTGTGGTAATAGCGTACGCCGCTGTAGTAGTGCCATCTGACAATTTAAAGAACCATCGACATATAGTTCCCCTTGTGGGTCAGATAAGGGAACATCAGTCAAATCTACCCGGCCCTTCGTCTCTTCTTCTGTACGGAACAAACAATCATGGACATCTAGGTCCTCATCTTCCGAAGGGAGGGGTAGTAACGTGGCTGGGTTCAGAATGGCACATCTTTTGATAGTAATATGAGGTGCAAATAAAGTCAATTCATAACCAGTCAGACGAGCACTGGTAAGGTGCTGCGTCTTTGTCTTGTTCAAAAGTACATCCACAGCATGACGTACCATTACTGTGAGATCATGATTAAGAATTAACCCTGCCGATTGTCGAATAGAGACCGCCGCAGCCGCGGCGGCTTTTAAACAACTCAGGAGGGCTCTGGCGACAGGGTCAAGCATAGCAGAAAAATAAGCACACAGCCTCTGCTTACCTCCAAAGGCTTGTGTTAAAACCGAAAGCGCACACCCAGCCATTTCGTGTACATACAGCACGAAAGGCTTCTTATAATCAGGCGTACCAAGCACAGGTGCAGAGCAAAGCGCAACTTTCAATTGCTCAAAAGCATGCTGGCATTCATGCGTCCAGGGTAAGGGTTCATGCACACCTTTAGTTGTTAGGCAAAGCAAGGGCTGTATTGATAAAGAATAAGCGGGTATCCAGTGTCGACAATACGAGGTGATGCCTCTGAGTCACAGGGATAGGCATCTTAACAATGGCATCAACTCGTTCAGGTGTTAGCCTCCGACCCTCCTTCGACAGCAGGTGACCTAAATAGGTAACCTGCTGTTGACAATATTGGAATTTGGAAAGGGACACTTTATGCCCTTTGTTTGCCAAATGCTTCAATAATTTAACTGTAGCATCCCAACAACCCTCTTCGGTATCGGAGGCTATCAAAATGTCGTCCACGTACTGCAGTAATAAATTACCTGCGGGAAGAGAGAGAGTGTCCAATTGACTTTTCAAAGCCTGACTGTAAATACTGGGACTTTCAGTGTACCCCTGAGGAGCTCGACAGAATTGGAAGCTCCAACCAGCCAAGGCAAATCCGAAAAGATACCTACTGTCTGGATGAATAGGGATACTAAAAAAAGCATTTTTCAAATCAATCACAGAAAAAAATGTGGCCGTGGAAGGAATCATCATCAAGAGAACAGTAATATCTGGGACCACCGGGAACTGAGGAACTACAATCTTATTAATTTCCCGGAGATCAATCACAAAACGATAAACATCAGGATGTGCATCCGGGAATCCATGGGTGCCTTCTTAAGAATATGGAGAATGGGGCTATTGCATACATTCGCTACTGTCTCCTCAACCACCCCTGATTTAATCAGGTCCTGTATAATCTGCATCAAAGCCTGTTACCCAGCTTGTGATATCTTATACTGGGGAATACGAAGGAGCACAGCGTTTTCCTTGACCTTTATGGAAACCAGTGGTATCTGTAACAACCCCCACATCTACATCCCCTGTGGCCCACAATGAGGACGGCACATCTTTGAATTCAACAGGAAGCGGCGCATCCTTTGCCAAACACTGTTTTGTACTGACCACATTAGGCCCAAGAGTCATGTGAACACCATCTGGGAAACAATAAATGGTAGCATATAACTTTTTCAACAAATCCAATCCTAATACATTTTCCCCACAATTCGCCGTTAACAAAAATGGAGAATCCACAGTAAAAGGACCAACAGTCAAACCAAGAGGTTTGGAAATGGGGCTCACAACCGGTACGCCTGAAAAACCTACCGAAACATTATTACGGCCAGACAGGGCTGCCCCGGGGACCAGCGAATGAGAAACAGAGCTATTCATTGCACCTGTATCCACCAAAAACTTCTGTGCTGAACCATACACATCTGCTGTAACATAAGGACCACGCTGATCCACAGAAATTTGGACTGGTCCCTTTCCCTGTCCCTGGCTGTCCTAACCATAGGACATCCCTGCAGCATCACCCATATCATAATCATCATGATAGTACTGCCTTCCCCGGGGTCATCAAAATAGTTCTGATCAGAACGACCCCCCGAGGATGCATCTGCTTGAGCCTCATCCCGACCAACCTCATAATGGCCCCTTCCACTCGAACCCCGCCCTCTAGGTACTGCAATTTACTGTAACAAATCTGGATACTCGCTTCGCCAATGTCCCTCCTTTTTACAATACGCACACTGATTCGGCCCTAGGGGTGCACCACCTCTACCAGCACCGTGACCTTTGAGCCAGACCAGTGCCCCTTCCCCTCTCAGATCCTCTTGCAACCTGCTGTAGCTGCTTGTTTTCAAATCCTTACTCTTCTTTTCCACCTTGTCTTTTTCCTCATTTTCTTGATGCTCATAGTACTATGCCATACTCAATATCACCGAAGGGGAAGAGGTAGTCCAAGTGCTCTCGGAAGCCTGTAACCAAGCTGCAATCTCCGGAAGCAAATTTGTGACAGACCTATTAACAAACAAATGAACACCACCTTCAACTGACAAATCCTGTCCACTGAAATCCAAGAACACCCCTTCAAACCGAGTAAAAAAATCAGACACACTTTCCTCTTTCTTTTGACGACACGCCGTCAGCTTGTCCCAATCTACTCATTTAGGTGGGATAAGAGAATGCATATAAGTAATAATACGACTTGGCAAAGCCAAAATCTCAGCCCTGGGTTTTTCACCGGGCTTTCGCTCCTTATCCCATGCCTTAATCTCATCCCAAGAGCCACCCAATTCCACCCGGTGATCCTGAGTATGCACCTGCCTCCATATATCCACCGGCACCAACAGCCCGAAAAACATCTCAATATCTGCTAATGTCATAACTGACGAGGAGGCGGCCTCTGTTAACTCTTTATAATACGTCGTAGGGTTTTTCCAAGGATCCGGTAACTGACTCTTAAGAGCTAACACCTCACTTCTCTTCCATGGGGTATACACCCACTGCTCCTGAAAATGAGCTGCCACCCGCTGTTGAACCACATCTCCCCTCTGGTTATGCTGCTCTGGGATCTCAGGATGAAAAATAGGATGCACCTCCCTCATCGGGAATTGGGACACACTAGTCGGAGTACGGTTATGTAATCGTTCTCGATAACCAAGTAGCGTCCTAACATTACCAAGAACTTCTGCAGGGGCCATACCAGCTGAATATACATGATCTCGAATATCATAAATAATTTGAGGAGCTGTGCCTCCAATACACTGTTCCCACAAACTAATCAATGTAGCCGACATATGCTGAAGGGCATGCTGTTGTACAAACGGATCAAAATCTTTCCTCACACTCCATATATCCTCCACACTATAAATCGGACTCCGAGCCCATTATGCTGCCTGATTTGCAACCATCCTTTTCTCCTCTTCACCTACATCAGATCGAATTAATATCCGCTCCATTCGCTCCCGTGCTGCAGCCCAATTCCCTCCATCTGACCCTCGCGCCGGTGTCCCAACACTAGACAACACTACAGATGAAACATCTGGGGAAGACACAAGGGATACAGACGCAGGTGACAGTGTCAATAATGACTGTGTGGTAGGTGTAAGAGAAGGAGGAGAAACATGAATAGAAACAGCAGACACTGCAGGGGTGCCCGCAGTCACCACACTCGCAGGTTGCAAAACCAGAGAGGAGACAGATAGGGCTGAAGCTGAAGCCGTTGAGTCTGCAGAAAGACCAGAGGAAGACGAAAGAACAACGGAGGACTGAGACGACGGAACAACAGGATATATTCTCTGTGGTGCATAGGTAGGTGGGGGGCGAGTTTCCAGCAGATCCTCCACAAAAGGATCCTCATCCTCTCGAACAACATAAGACTTATTACATTGTAATTGAAACTTCCTATCTGCACACTCAATACCCTTTTCTGTTTGTTCTTCATCATAAGCTACTGCTTTCTGAACCACTGTTTGCATCGCCTTCTTCCTAGACTCCTTCTCGGCTCGTATACGCCTCTGCTTAGCTTCCTTCTGCTATACCTGCAAAGTGTCAAACATCAACTGCCTACTTCTTCTAGCGAATAGTTTGTCCTGCAAATAATTCAATTTTTGTTCATCAAAAGTACCATCCAGTGGCCACTGAAGCTCAGCATTGTCCCTCGTATACTTGTGCCATAATGTACGAAACATAATAGGGCCAATACTATGCTGCACATACATCTCAAAACTCGGAGTGCCTTCTGGAGGCGCAGGCTGCCTTTCCTCCAGTCGATGCTCAACAGAGCAACAGCGACACCCCAAGAACCACATTTTACTCCAACAAGACATCTAAGCATCAGACACATTCACTTTCCATTCAATCAACACACACACATGCAATAACAACACACACAAACGATGTGTCGGCGGTGACCTGTTGGTACATGGAGAGGGGGTATTTGAGTATGATGCCCAGGTCTCTGGCATGGTCCGTGTGTGTTGTGGGACTGCCGAGTGTGGTGTGCCACCAGGAGCTGTTACATGCCGCTGGGGTGTTTCCAAGGATGACAACTCATGTCCTCTCTGCGTTGAGTCTCATGTAAATGTTGCTCATCCAGTCTGCAACTACCTGCATTCCGTCCTGGAAGTTGAGTCTGGTGTTGGTGGGCTCCTTGGTGAGGGAGAGGATGAGCTGGGTGTCCTTGGCATACGATACTATGCTTAGTCTGTGCTGATGGACGATGGGGGCGAGGGGGGCCATGTGGATGTTGAAGAGTGTTGGGCTGAGCAATGATCCCTGGGGCACTCCGCATGTGAACATTTGTGGGTTCAGAGAGGAAGGGTGGCAGTCTGGTCCCTTGGCTCCTGCCGGTGATGAATGATCGGATACAGTCAAGGGTGGTTCCTTGTAGGCCTGCGTCATGTAGTCTGCCCGCTAGTGTGTGTTGGGAGACAGTGTGGAATGCTGCTGACAGGTCAAGTAGAATCAGGGCTGCGTTGTGGCCTTGGCCGAGGAGGGTGTGGATGTTGTCTGTGGCAGCGAGTCGGGCGGTCTGGGTGCTGTGGTTGCTTAGAAATCCAGACAGAGACGTGGCCAGGATGCCGTTGTCCGTGGCTTATCTGGTGGTCTTTGTGAATTCATGGATGACGTTGAATATGTCTTTTGAGTTGGTGGCGTATGCAACTATTATGTCGTGGCAGAAGCTCCTATCAGTGCTACCGATGCGTTGGTGATATTTGGACATGGTGTTCTTGTATGTCTAGAAGTTAACGTGTGCCTTGCAGTTTCTCCTGTTTTTCTCCAGGGTTCTGCAGGTGTGTCTGGAATATTTGAGTTTGGTGGTGAAATATGCGGATTTGCTGCTGCGCTGTCTGTCAGAGTTGTGTGGTGGGGTGAATTTGTCTGCGCATTTGGAGATCCATGTGTGGGATTCCTGGGAAGCTCGTTTGACATCTGCTGCAGTGTTGGGGGAGTTGCAGTTGAGGGTTGATTACATCTGCTCATCGGTGACTCAGCTCCAGTACCATTGCGTTTTGCGATGTGTCGGTGTGTCCGGCTTGGTTATGTTGCCAAGGAAGTGTATGCAGTGATGGTTGGTCCATGGGTGCTGTGTGGTGTTGCTGAAGGGTACGCTGTTTCCTCCTGCAAAGAAGGGGTCGAGGGTGCCTCATGCCTTGTGGGTCGGTGTGGGTAAGAGTTGTGTCATTTACATGTTGGCAAGCTCTTCATCCAGCGGGTAGCGCAGTTGGTGTCTTTGGGGTTGTTGAGGTGGATGTCCAGGTCTACGATGAGCAGGTAGTCCATGGAGGTGATGGCATGGCGTGCAAAGAGGTCGTTGATGGTGTTTGCAAAGCAGTCCATGTATCCATGGGGTCTGTAGGCAAGTGTGCTGCAGAGTGTGGATTCGGGCTGGGCTGGACCTGGAAGTGCATGTCTTCCGTGGTGGCAAATGTGTTGCTGGAGGTGGAGAGGCAGAGGGACTTTTTCATGCACGATGTTGAGGACTCATGCCGGGTGTTGGGGGCAGTCCTCCCTCCGGATCTTGTCTCCATCTGGGATTGTAAGGGCGATGTCAGGGGCAGAGGAGTTGGTGGTCCAGCTGTCCAAAAAGAAGGCGAAGTTGGGTGATAGTGTGTCCCGGAGGTACCAGATGTCCACGGTGTGTCTGTGCAGGGAGTGCATGTTGATCATGATGCACCTTAGTGCATTGGCGGTGTTGGCGGCAGTGGCGGTGGTCAGGGTAATACGGCAGTGGAGGCAGGATAAGTGGCCGTGGGTGGTGTTCATTGTGGCCTATTGTCAGTTGTACTTTCTTCTGGGGTTGAGTGCGACAATGGTGGACGAGTCGTAGAGGTAGACACAATGAGATCCAGGGTCCCTGGCGCCGGTTGTGTCTGGGTCACGGATGGACGCAGACGTGCTTGCTTTTTGTGTACCTTAGTTGCACCAGTGGTGCTAATGTGCAGCCGCCGCTATTACATAGGGTAGGGGGGATGGACGAGCAGCTGGGAGGCAATGTAATTTGCATTGATGCTGGACAATTGTCTGAAGCTACACATGGGAAAGCTATTTTACCTAAGTAGCACAAATCACACACACAAAAATAGGAACACTGCAAACACAGCGTGCATATATACTAATGGACACATCTCTCCATTTCATGTTACAGGTGATCAAGGATATGCACTATCTCCATGGCTGATGACACCCCTCAGAGCCACAAACACCCAGGCACAGAGACATTACAATGTTGCACTTGGACGCACCAGGTCCATTGTGGAGAGAACATTTGGTGTACTCAAGTCAGGGTTCAGGTGCCTTGACATCTCAGGCGGCAGACTGCTGTACAGCCCTGAAATAGTCTGCAAGATCATCGTGGCATTTTGTGTGCT
The DNA here is from genome assembly GCA_963921515.1 of Calotriton arnoldi. Taxonomy (NCBI): domain Eukaryota; kingdom Metazoa; phylum Chordata; class Amphibia; order Caudata; family Salamandridae; genus Calotriton; species Calotriton arnoldi. Next base: position 870,396 of record CAWUFW010003050.1, on the reverse strand, counting down.
GCACAACATATGTGTCTGCACCAATGCACCATGGATAGAAGTTCCAGATCAACCGGACAATCCTGAGGATGACGAAGAAGAAGAGGCTGATGCTGCACACCCCCCAGCCATGGCTGCAGGAACAGCACAAAGGGCCAGAATCATCCACAATTTTTCACATGATCACGTAAAAATATGACAACCCTTTCTTTGTTTAGACTGTGCAAAATGCACCTGAGCATAGTTCTTCAAATAAAACATCACAAAAACCTTGTGTGCATGTTTATACTCTGCATGAGTACATACATCTGACAAGTGAAAGTTTAACAATGTGCGGTTATTATAGTTGAATTGAATGTTTGTGGGTGGGTATGTGTTTTTGGGGTCAGAGATGAAATTTAGGGTTTCTTTTGGGGTCAGAGATGAAATTTAGGGTGTCTTTTGGGGTGAGAGATGAAATTTCAGTGAATACAGTTCATCTGAGGTAAAATTTGCAGTTAGCGTCCAGATTTTTGCCGCATTAACGCTAACGCGACAATTTTTTCATAACCGCGATAGGAAAATATAGCTAAATACATGTGAAAACAAGAAATCTTACCGCAAAATCCATTTTGCGTGTAGAAAATAATCGCAAACTCAAAAAACGGGCCGCAAACACACAGGAAGTGATGTCAGCATGCATCCTGTTGTTTGGAGGAGTAGTGTGCACTTTCACTTACACTGTTGAGCACACTTCTTGTGATTGTGGAGAGTGTTGGAGGTTTTTGGTGTTCTGTGCTGCTGATTTTGGTTTTGAGAGTGTGGTTGTGTCCTGTGAACTGTCCCTAGTGTCCCTGTGTAGTCTTGTGTAGTTGTCCTTACTTGTTGTTTGTGTCTAGTACTATTTTTTGTCGGGTGTTTGTCCAAGGGGTATGTTAAATTATTAATCGTTGTTGGGGTATATATTGGGGTTTTATTTTTTTAGGAGTGGGATTAGGTGTGTGCTGGGAGATGGTTGGTGTGGGTAGGGAGGGCAGGATGTCGGAGGGGGCATTGGGGGGCTACCTCTGGCTGGTGAAGCACTACCTGCCCTTGATGATATAAAGTGGTGGTCGGATCCTGCAGGGCTATGCGGTACGTGTGAGGAAGGTGAGGTGGGAGAATGTGAGGAGCCAGATGCTGCGGGTCTTCGATGTGGACAGGACTGTCCGACAGTGGAAACATTGATGGCAGGATTGCGTTGGCAGTGAGGGTGACATGTTGGACCACCTTGGAGTCCTCATTGGCCAACAAGGTGGTAAGTACAACCTCGAAATAGTTGAATGAACACTTTTGTTACTAATAAAAAGTGCTGTCTGTAACACAATGGGGTATATGTACAGGTATTTTGCGGAGTGAGGCTTCCACATCATGCCTTCAGGCCTAACTTTCCCACTGCAGAGACGCAACGCTGCACCATGTTTACAAGCATATGGTGCAGGCTTGCGTTTCCACCAGCGCTGGTGCAAAAAAGTTGCAGTGTAGTGCCAACCCACTTGCACCATAGTGCAAGTGTGTCTGCGTGCAGGGAAAACATTGTTCATGTACATGAAGTGTGATCTTACATGACATGAACAATCCAATGCATTATGAGAATTCCATGTGTGCTGCACAATGCAGCACACATGTAAAGATAATAAAAAATGAGGATTAATGCTTTCTCTGAGTTTTGCTGAGATCGGAACAGCTATTCACTAACATCCCATGTTGGCGCAGACTACTATGGACGCTGCCCTTGTACTTCTGGCTAGAGTACCATTGTATGAGATATGAAAGTTAAAATATTTAGCAGATGACTTCTCAAGAGTGACATACACCATCAATAGTTGTGACACACCCTTGTGCATTCTCCATCGATGTTATTGTCAAAAGAGCATGTAGGAAATGGTTATGTTTGGCCAAACAGGGCCTTGGGAATGTGTTACACAAGTCGTCTGTGCAAAATGTGTGAATGTGCAAGCATGATTCTCTTGTTTGCCCTCACTCGGCATTATCATGTCTTGTTGGAATAACAGGCAAAATCAACACAATCATGTATGCCACATGAATTGCAAAAGTACAGTTACAGAGAATTTAGATTGAAGGTGATCAATTGGATGATGACTAGGACACATGTGTGAAGTATTTTTTTGGTTACCAACACACATTTTGTTTTATATCTCACAGCTGGAAGACCACTCATCACACAGGGGGACATCGACGCCTTCAGGGACCCACATGCCACTGGTGAGTACACCCATTAAATGTTGCCAATGTGAGATGTGATGAATGTCAGGATCAAAACATGTCCTTAGTACCAGGCAGTATGTGTGGGTATCACATGTACCTTGACTCCAGTGTGATGGGCTTTGGTGGAAGTGTGAAGGGTGTACAAATTAGTAAGTGAAGATGGAGGAATGCATATGTCTTCCTGATGTATGTTTGCACATCCCCAGTCAGTGATACCCATACAAGAAATAATAATGTGTTCTGTCTATACAGCACATGCATGCTGATTCGAGAGCGTACAGACAGGAGAGGGGACATGTGAGTGGTGTTGGTGATGAGTATAACCAGACATGGAATGCGTGTACATCCTTGGCTGAGATGACTGTACAAGTGTGCCAGATTATGCACAAGTAGGTAGTGTTTTCCTGGCTGTGCGGTGTCAGATACAGGTTTGGCCGTCCTGGAGAGCAGTTGGCTTTAAAGAAGGGCGTAAGCCTGAAACGCGTCGCATTAAACTGCTGGTCAGTGTGTTTTAATATCCCAGTTCCTGTGTCTGCTTACTTCCTGGGAGTGCATCTCACAAGATGGCAAACCTTTTCAAATAAATAATTCGGCCCGCCTAGGTCGAGAGAAACATCACCGCAAGATCCCAAGCGGGCCCGCCTGCTGTTTTATATTGACTGCGGGTGGAACAGGAGGAGCGGCCTGTAAAGAGAGCTGTGTTTCTTTGTTTAAAGCACCATTTAAAGAACTTTGAAAACCAGTGATGGCTACAAACAGACCCACATGGGTAAGGAACTACCAGCCCCATCATGCTTTGTAGGCAATGTGATTTGCCGGCCCACTTGGGGCGTGACTTGAAGCCGACTTGGGGCGTGTCTTGAATAAATGGAGGGAAAATGCTGGCAGAAATGTTTGGCCGTCCTGGAGAGCAGTTGGCTTTGAAGAAGGGCGTAAGCCTGAAACGCGTCGCATTAAACTGCTGGTCTGTGTGTTTTAATATCCCAGTTCCTGTGTCTGCTTTCTTCCTGGGAGTGCATCTCACAAGATGGCAAACATTTTCAAATAAATAATTCGGCCCGCCTAGGTCGAGAGAAGCACCACTGCAAGATCCCAAGCGGGGCCGCCTGCTGTTTTATATTGACTGCGGGTGGAACAGGAGGAGCGGCCTGTAAAGAGAGCTGTGTTTCTTTGTTTAAAGCACCATTTAAAGAACTTTGAAAACCAGTGATGGCTACAAACAGACCCACATGGGTAAGGAACTACCAGCCCAATCATGCTTTGCAGGCAATGTGATTTGCCGGCCCACTTGGGCGTGACTTGAAGCCGACTTGGGGCGTGTCTTGAATAAATGGAGGAAAATGCTGGCAGAAATGTTTGGCCATCCTGGAGAGCAGTTGGCTTTGAAGAAGGGCGTAAGCCTGAAACGCGTCGCATTAAACTGCTGGTCAGTGTGTTTTAATATCCCAGTTCCTGTGTCTGCTTACTTCCTGGGAGTGCATCTCACAAGATGGCAAACCTTTTCAAATATATATATATATATATATATTATCTACTGGCGGTCGCCAGTAGATAGTTATAGTTAGGACCTATTTTCCATAGGAAATCCGCAACATTCTATTTGAAATAACTCTTGCGTCGGTTGACGAATCTTCGCGAAATTTTCAAACTTTATGGCCCGCTCCGGTCCGCTCCTACCCTGAAAGTCTCAGGGTGATTCGTCAAGCGGGGGCCGAGAAAAAAGGGGGGTCCCAAAACGTGTTTTCCCCATTCATTTTCCCATAGGAAACTTTAGACACGGCTACAGCCCGAACTGCTGAACGGAATTACACCAAATTTGGCAAAGAGGTAGTTCTTGGTTCAGAAAGAACCCTTTTTGTTAAATGGTGTAAATCCGTTCAGTAGTTGCGGAGAAATTAAAAAATAAGAGTCAAAAAATCAATTTCCCATAGGAAACTTTATGCAAGGCTACAGCCCGAACTGCTGAACGGAATTACACCAAATTTGGCAAAGAGGTAGTTCTTGGTTCAAAAAGAACCCTTTTTGTTAAATGGTGTAAATCCGTTCAGTAGTTGCTGAGAAAATCAAAAGTAAAAACACATATATATCTGGGCGGAGCCTAACCACACATGTCATCGTGAGATCTGATTGGCTGTCAGCACTTCATCCTGGAATTGCTGGCAGCCATCTTGGGACCAATATAAATGATAGTACCCCATTGAAATGCATTGTAGTGAATCGAAGATTTTGAGGGTTACCAAAAGGAGAACTATAAAGGGTGATAACAGACTTTAGTTACATTAGAATTCATTTGTTGATGGTACCATACTAATTTCAGGAATTGTGGTGTGTTCTAAGGTGATTTTACCCTGTGAAAAACCTTCTGCTGGGATATCATGAATCATGTTTGAGAGAAAACTATTTTCACATGCTTGTCCCATACAGTTTTGGAAGGTGCCCCAGAAGCTAAAATGAGAGCATATTTTCTGTAAATTCACATTATCTTTCTCAGTCATGTGAGAATGAAGTCTGACATTCTCAGTAAAACATGTACATCCAACAAGGGCAGAGACTGTCAGTTGATTCCTTTGTGTTCTACTGCAGCTTCCCAGAGTGTTCTAAAGAACAACTAGAGTGCTAACAGCCTTACTTATGACAAAAGTATGGCACACCTGAAGCCATCTTGATTGGAATAAACTGGTAACACTTAAAACATTTAATTTAAAAAGGAACAAAATGATGGGGTTCATCTTGTCATAGAAATTATGGTTAGTGCTCTGGAAAGAAAAATTAGGACATGTTTCAAGTGTGATCTCAAATATCTTCCTGTTATATTTCAACAGGAGCAGCCTGTCAGTTGATGCCTTTGTGTTCTACTGCAGCTTCCCAGAGTGTTCTAAAGAACAACTAGAGCGCTAACAGTCTTACTTATGACAAAAGTATGGCACACCTGAAGCCATCTTGATTGGAATAAACTGGTAACACTTAAAACATTTAATTTAAAAAGGAACAAAATGATGGGGTTCATTTTGTCATAGAAATTATGGTTAGTGCTGTAGAAAGAAAAATTAGGACATGTTTCAAGTGTGATCTCAAATATCTTCCTGTTATATTTCAACAGGAGCAGCCTGTCAGTTGATGCCTTTGTGTTCTACTGCAGCTTCCCAGAGTGTTCTAAAGAACAACTAGAGCGCTAACAGTCTTACTTATGACAAAAGTATGGCACACCTGAAGCCATCTTGATTGGAATAAACTGGTAACACTTAAAACATTTAATTTAAAAAGGAACAAAATGAGGGGGTTCATTTTGCCATAGAAATTATGGTTAGTGCTGTAGAAAGAAAAATTAGGACATGTTTTAAGTGAGATCTCAAATATCTTCCTGTTATATTTCAACAGGAGCAGCCTGTCAGTTGATGCCTTTGTGTTCTACTGCAGTTTCCCAGAGTGTTCTAAAGAACAACTAGAGTGCTAACAGCCTTACTTATGACAAAAGTATGGCACACCTGAAGCCATCTTGATTGGAATAAACTGGTAACACTTAAAACATTTAATTTAAAAAGGAACAAAATGAGGGGGTTCATTTTGCCATAGAAATTATGGTTAGTGCTGCAAAAGAAAATTTAGTGCATGTTTTAAGTGAGATCTCAAATCCTCTTCTATTTCATTAGAAAATTCTGACATGCAGACTGAAACAATCACTTTCAATACCAGCAGTAGACTTCCAGTTAACTCCTTGGTGAGCAGTAGCTTTACTACAGTGATCTAATGAACAACTAGAGTAATAACATTCTGAATTTATGGCAAATGTGTGACACATCTGAATGCCTTCTTGATGGAATCAAAGTAAAAAACTGAAAGCATTTCCTACTGAGGAGACTGCAGTAAATGAGGAAATTAGGAAACTTCATAACAAAGAAGTCTTCCAAGATGGCCACCAGTGAAAAAAGAGCCCAAATGTAGCACAAATATTACCCAGATGTAGCCCACATATAGCCCAATGACAAAAGTGTGCAAAACACTTTTTATTTTTAGTTTTTTTGCAGTTTTATGTAGTGCAGACTGGTCAGGTATTGGAGCGTTGCATCTTAAAACATGACCCCCTACACTACAAAAACACCACTGCACTACCCTAAACCCTAAAACACTACCCCAGCACGACCCCCTACACTACACAAGCACCACTGCACTATCCTAAACCCTAAAACACTACCCCCAGCATGACCCCCTACACTACACAAACACCACTGCACTACCCTAAACCCTAAAACACTACCCCAACACCACTGCACTAACCTAAATCCTAAAACACTACCCCCAGCACGACCCCCTACACTACCCAAACACCACTGCACTACCCTAAAACATGACCCCCTACACTACACAAACACCACTGCACTACCCTAAACCCTAAAACACTGCCCCCAGCACGACCCCCTACACTACACAAGCACCACTGCACTACCCTAAACCCTAAAACACTACCCCCAGCACGACCCCCTACACTACACAAACACCACTGCACTACCTTAAACCCTAAACACTACCCCAGCACGACCCCTACACTACCCAAACACCACTGCACTACCCTAAATCCTAAAACACTACCCCCAGCACGACCCCCTACACTACCCAAACACCACTGCACTACCCTAAAACATGACCCCTACACTACACAAGCACCACTGCACTACCCTAAACCCTAAAACACTACCCCCAGCACGACCCCCTACACTGCCCGAACACCACTGCACTGCCCTAAACCCTGAAACACCAGCCCCTGCACGACCCCCTACACTGCCCGAACACCACTGCACTGCCCTAAACCCTGAAACACATACCCTAGCACGACCCCCTACACTGCCCGAACACCACTGCACTGCCCTAAACCCTGAAACACCACCCCTTCACGACCCCCTACACTGCCCGAACACCACTGCACTGCCCTAAACCCTGAAACACCACCCCCAGCATGACCCCTACACTGCCCGAACACCACTGCACTGCCCTAAACCCTGAAACACTACCCCCAGCAAGACCTCCTACACTGCCCGAACACCACTGCACTGCCCTAAACCCTGAAACATCACCCCCAGCAAGACCCCCTACACTGCCCGAACACCACTGCACTGCCCTAAACCCTGAAACACCACCCCCAGCACGACCCCCTACACTGCCCGAACACCACTGCACTGCCCTAAACCCTGAAACACCAACCCCTGCACGACCCCCTACACTGCCCGAACACCACTGCACTGCCCTAAACCCTGAAACACCACCCCTAGCAAGACCCCCTACACTGCCCGAACACCACTGCCCTAAACCCTGAAACACCACCCCCAGCAAGACCCCCTACACTGCCCGAACACCACTGCACTGCCCTAAACCCTGAAACACCAGCCCCAGCACGACCCCTACACTGCCCGAACACCACTGCACTGCCCTAAACCCTGAAACACCACCCCCTGCACGACCCCCTACACTGCCCGAACACCACTGCACTGCCCTAAACCCTGAAACACCACCCCCAGCACGACCCCCTACACTGCCCGAACACCACTGCACTGCCCTAAACCCTGAAACACCACCCCTGCACGATCCCCTACACTGCCCGAACACTACTGCACTGCCCTAAACCCTGAAACACCACCCCCAGCACGACCCCCTACACTGCACGAACACCACTGCACTGCCCTAAACCCCGAAACACTACCCCCAGCAAGACCCCCTACACTGCCCGAACACCACTGCCCTAAACCCTGAAACACCACCCCCAGCAAGACCCCCTACACTGCCCGTACACCACTGCACTGCCCTAAACCCTGAAACACCACCCCCAGCATGACCCCCTACACTGCCCGAACACCACTGCACTGCCCTAAACCCTGAAACACCACCCCCAGCACGACCCCCTACACTGCCCGAACACCACTGCACTGCCCTAAACCATGAAACACCAGCCCCAGCACGACCCCCTACACTGCCCGAACACCACTGCACTGCCCTAAACCCTGAAACACCACCCCCAGCACGACCCCCTACACTGCCCGAACACCACTGCACTGCCCTAAACCCTGAAACACCAGCCCCAGCACAACCCCGTACACTGCCCGAACACCACTGCACTGCCCTAAACCCTGAAACACCAGCCCCAGCACGACCGCCTACACTGCCCGAAAACCACTGCACTGCCCTAAACCCTGAAACACCAGCCCCAGCACGACCCCCTACACTGCCCGAACACCACTGCACTACCCTAAACCCTGAAACACCAGCCCCAGCACGACCCCCTACACTGCCCGAACACCACTGCACTGCCCTAAACCCTGAAACACCAGCCCCAGCAAGACCCCCTACACTGCCCGAACACCACTGCACTGCCCTAAACCCTGAAACACCACCCCCAGCAAGACCCCCTACACTGCCCGAACACCACTGCACTAAAGCCTGAAACACCACCCCCAGCAAGACCACCTACACTGGCCGAACACCACTGCACTGCCCTAAACCCTGAAACACCACCCCCTGCACGACCCCCTACACTGCCCAAACACCACTGCACTGCCCTAAACCCTGAAACACCACCCCTCAGCACGACACCCTACACTGCCCGAACACCACTGCACTGCCCTAAACCCTGAAACACCACCCCCAGCACGACCCCCTACACTGCCCGAACACCACTGCACTGCCCTAAACCCTGAAACACCACCCCTGCACGACCTCCTACACTGCCGGAACACCACTGCACTGCCCTAAACCCTGAAACACCACCCCCAGCACGACCCCCTACACTGCCCGAACACCACTGCACTGCCCTAAACCCTGAAACATCAACCCCAGCAAGACCCCCTACACTGCCTGAACACCACTGCCCTAAACCCTGAAACACCACCCCTACACTGCACGAACACCACTGCACTGCCCTAAACCCTGAAACACCACCTCCAGCAAAACCCCCTACACTGCCTGAACACCATTGCTCTGCCCTAAATCCTGAAACACTAGCCCCAGCATGACCCCCTACACTGCCCAAACACCACTGCACTGCCCTAAACCCTGAAACACCACCCCCAGCACGACCCCCTACACTGCCCAAACACCACTGCACTGCCCTAAACCCTGAAACACCAGCCCCAGCAAGACCCCCTACACTGCCCGAACACCACTGCACTGCCCTAGACTCTGCAACACCAGCCCCAGCAAGACCCCCTACACTGCCCGAACACCACTGTACTGCGCTAAACCCTGAAACACCAGCCCCAGCATGACCCCCTACACTGCCCGAACACCACTGCACTGCCCTAAACCCTGAAACACCAGCCCCAGCACGACCACCTACACTGCCTGAACACCACTGCACTGCCCTAAACCCTGAAACACCAGCCCCAGCACGACCCCCTACACTGCCCGAACACCACTGCACTGCCCTAAACCCTGAAACACCAGCCCCAGCACGACCCCCTACACTGCCCGAACACCACTGTACTGCCCTAAACCCTGAAACACCAGCCCCAGCACGACCCCCTACACTGCCCGAACACCACTGCACTGCCCTAAACCCTGAAACACCACCCCTGCAGCACCCCCTACACTGCCCGAACACCACTGCACTGCCCTAAACCCTGAAACACCACCCCCTGCAGCACCCCCTACACTGCCCGAACACCACTGCACTGCCCTAAACCCTGAAACACCACCCCCTGCACCGCCTCTACACTGCCCGAACACCACTGCACTGCCCTAAACCCTGAAACACCACCCCCAGCACGACCCCCTTTACTGCTCGAACACCACTGCACTGCCCCAAACCCTGAAACACCACCCCCAGCACGACCCCCTACACTGCCCGAACACCACTGCCCTAAACCCTGAAACACCACCCCCTGCACGACCCCTACACTGCCCGAACACCACTGCACTGCCCTAAACCCTGAAACACCACCCCCTACACTGCCCGAACACCACTGCACTGCCCTAAACCCTGAAACACCACCCCCAGCACAACCCCCTACACTGCCCGAACACCACTGCACTGCCCTAAACCCTAAAACACCACCCCCAGCATTACCCCCTACACTGCCCAAACACCACTGCACTGCCCTAAACCCTAGAACACTACCCCCAGCACAACCCCCTACACTACCCGAACACCACTGCACTACCCTAAACCCTAAAATACTACCCCCAGCACAACCCCTACACTACCCGAACACGACTGCACTGCCCTAAACCCTCAAACACTCCCCCAGCACGACCCCCTACACTACCCGAACACCACTGCACTGCCATAAACCCTAAAACACTCCCCCAGCACGACCCCTACACTACCCGAACACCACTGCACTGCCCTAAACCCTAAAACACTCCCCCAGCACGACCCCCTACACTACCCAAACACCACTGCACTGCCCTAAACCCTAAAACACTACCCCCCGCATGACCCCCTACACTACCCAAACACCAATGCACTACCCTAATCCCTAAAACACTACCCCCCGCATGACCCCCTACACTACCCTAAACCCTAAAACACTACCCCCGCACGACTCCCTACACTACCCAAAGACCACTGCACTACCCTAAACCCTAAAACACGACCTCCTACACTACACAAACACCACTGCACTACCCTAAACCCTAAAACACTACCCCCTACACTACACAAACACCACTGCACTACCCTAAACCCTAAAACACTACCCCCAGCAGTACCCCTACACTACCCAAACACCACTGCACTAACCTAAACACTAAAACACTACCCCCAGCAGTACCCCCTACACTACCCAAACACCACTGCACTACCCTAAAACACTACCCCCAGCACGACCCCTACACTACCCAAACACCACTGCTCTACCCTAAACCCTAAAACACTACCCCCAGCACGACCCCCTACACTACCCAAACACCACTGCACTACCCTAAACCCTAAACCACTCCCCCAGCACGACTCCCTACACTACCCAAACACCACTGCACTACCCTAAACCCTAAATCTACCCCCAGCATGACCCCCTACACTACACAAACACCACTGCACTACCCTAAACCCTAAAACACTACCCCCAGCACGACCACTCTTCACTACCTAAACACAACTGCACAATTTGTTACAGGCGTTGCAACGCAGGCCTGTGGTGCTTACTGGAAGTACCTAGGGGGCTAGTTGGACCCCAGGGACCCTCAGGATTCAAGGTGACCTAATCCCCCAACTTAAAACGCACCACGGGGCGCGTTTGCACAGTGGTGAAGCGAGGGGGCGGGGCCTCAGGTGACATGTGCGCAAACACGCCCTGTGGTGCGTTTTAAGTTGGGGAATTAATTCCCTTTGAATCCTGAGGGACCCTGGGGGCCAACTAGCCCACCAGGTACCTTCAGTAAGCACAACAGAGTTGCGTTGCAGAGAGGTGAAAAAAGGTGCGTGGCCTCGGAACGCCTCTCTGCAACTCAGCTCTGTGGTCCTAACTGTAGGTACCTGGGGGCTAGTTGGGCCCCAGGGACCCTCAGAATTCAAGGGACTTAATCCCGCAGCTTAAAACGCGCCACGGGGTGCGTTTGCACACATGTCACCTCAGGCCCCCTCCCTTCACCACTGTGCAATCGCGCCCTGTAGCGCGTTTTAAGAGGTAGTTTTAATCCCCCTGCCCTATTATGTACTAGGGACTTGCAGAGGAGGTCATGCTAATCACAGGGTACCCCAACGCATAGTGTTCCCTAGTGTATGTAGGTGTTTTCACTGTATTCTAAGTGCCTTTTAGCATAGCACTGGCTCTGGTTAGTCAGAGTCAGTTACCACCAGTACCCGTCTGAAAAAGTTGTGGGCACAGGATGATTTTGCAACAAGGCCTCTTTCTGCTCCTCTGTTGGTTCTTTCTGCACATCTTTTGCTTCTTTCTGTGCATTTTTTCTTCTTTCTTCACATGTCCTACCTCTGTAGGCATAGTTAGAAACTAGCATTTAAAAAAACCTTTGAAAGTCACTTAAAAAATCATAGGTTTCAGGCACGTTATAGTTGGAAATTAGCATTTAAAAACCTTTGAAATTCACTGAAAAAACCATAGGTTTCAGACACGTTATAGTTAGAAATTAGCATTTAAAAAACCTTTGAAATTCACTGAAAAAACCATAGGTTTTAGGGACAGTTATAGTTAGTTGGACATTTCACTCGTACAAAACCATAGAAATTCCCCCGTTATAGTTAGTTCAGCTAACTATAACTCGCGCTCCGCAATGCACTGCTGATGACGTCACATATTACATCACTCATGACATGGTCAGTGACATCACTGATGACATCACTGATGACATCTCAAATGACATCACTGATGACATCATCCATGTGATAATTTCATGCATCTTCTCACACCCTAATATAACTTTTGATACACCCACTCTAAATTACAGACTGCCATTCTCAAAACCATAAACACTCCAACACCAAAAACTACATACCCACTCACTGATTCTTAGGTCTACACACACCTCCACTCACTCACCCGTACAGTCACTCATACTTAGTCACTCAGTACAGGACTATCATATGCACTCATACACCTATATAAACACTCACACACCGCCACTCATCCATAGAGGTACTCACACACCTAGTCAGTCATGCAAAAACTTAATCACACACCCATTTACTCACCTATACAGTTATACACACACCAGCTCACTTACTCATACAAATACTAGCACATTCTTACGCTCTTATACAATCACTGATACAAGTACACACTCATCCATACAGCCACTCTCACAATCACACACTCTCACTTATAGCCATTTATATACTCCAACACACATATATACTGCCTTTCACATATGTAGTTACTCACACATGTACCACTGAGATATACATTCAATCACTAACACACCCATACACACACTCACCCACCCATACAGTCCATCACAGATGCACTCTTGAAACCATGCACCCAGTGAATCACCAACTCACACATCTATGCACAGAGTCACACACACCCCACCCACACAAACACTCAGGCACCCATACAGATACTCAGACAATCAATCAATAACCCATGTAGACACTCATGTAGCTATTCAGAAAGCCATGCAGCCGCTTACAAACCAACAGACAGACGGATACAGACATTCACACAGTTTAGTCACTAACCCATGCATTCAGTAAGATACATTTAATCACTCACTTGTAGAGTCAGTCACTCACGTACTAAATCATCCATTCAGACACTTATACACCCACTCATTCTTCAATACGCCTTTCCCTATATATATTAAACATATTTAAACTTTACTGAAACACACAGTCACTGGATGATGTCATCAGTGATGTCATCAGTGATGTCATTTGAGATGTCATCAGTGATGTCATCAGTGATGTCACTGACCATGTCATGAGTGATGTAATATGTGACGTCATCAGCAGTGCATTGCGGGGCGCGAGTTATAGTTAGCTGAACTAACTATAACGGGGAATTTCTATGGTTTTGTACGAGTGAAATGTCCAACTAACTATAACTGTCCCTAAAACCTATGGTTTTTTCAGTGAATATATATATATATATATATATCCAAAACAAGCCTGTGAGGTTCGACCGTCTCCCAATCCACTCCAGTCGTACAAAACACAGTACCGCGGCTCCGGTATGACAGCGTGTTTAATTATATAATGCCAGCAACATCCCAACGCGTTTCAGAGCCTTGCGCTCCTTGATCACGGAGTGCAAGGCTCCGAAACACGTTGGGATGTTGCTGGCATTATATAATTAAACACGCTGTCAAACCGGAGCCGCAGTACTGTGTTTTGTAAGACTGGAGTGGATTGGGAGCAGGTCGAACCTCACAGGCTTGTTTTGGATATATGGGGTTCGCTACCCCGCCGCGGGCTCACTGCATCAAGTGGCTCGGGCTCAGCGAAAAGTAAAAGATGGTATATATATATCTGTGTATATATAAGTATATATCTATATGTAGTATTAAATATTAGTGGAATATATTTTTTTTACATTTTATTAACTTTATATATTATAATATTTAACATTTACTACTTTAATCTCTATTTATGTTAAAAATCCATATTTTGGAATTACATCAAATTTGGTAGAAAGGTAGATTTGGTTACGCAGATTGTGCTTTTTGTTCTTTAGTGTAAATCCTTTCATTCGTTTTAGAGCAAATAAAGAAGAAAAAGTTAGTGATATCTGTGTTCAAGGTTATTTTGTGGAGACATCGCGATTAATCGGGACGACGCCAGCCAAAAGGAATGCTGTGATTGGCTGGCTGCAACCTGAAGAGAAAGTTATGGCCGCCATTTTATGGATCGGGGAATGGTTCCCAGGGCTGAAAAGTTGTGTGAAAGCTGATATGAGGGGTCAGGGTGGAGGTACTCTGATTTCCATGTTTGACAAATGGGGGTGTTAATGACACAATTTATGTGTCCAAATAGATTTTTTTGACGACACATGATATTCGCAATGACGTCGCGATGGTTAGCACGCCCCCGTGTAATGCTGTGGGCAGTTAACGACAATCTCCACAACTTCGCGATCATTCGTAAAATATAAACCAATATATATTTATATATTCACACACCTCACCTGTCTTTTACTTAGGTACTCACATATTCACTCACTTAAGCGCCCAGTGACACACTCATTCCAAAACCCATACACCCACTCACAGTCACACTCCAACACTGACACCCCCATATATATATATATATTACCTAATGACAGTCACCAGTAGCTAGTTGTATTAAGACTTAGTTTCCACAGGAAAAGTGTGTTTTGTTTTGCCAATAACTTTGGCGCCGTTTGACAAATGTTTATCAATTTTTCAGAATTAGCATGCCGCTGAGTTCAGCTGCTCTGTAGAAAGTTTCGGGGTGATCTGTCAAGTGGGAGCTGAGAAAAAAGGGGAGTGGTCCCAACATGCGTTTTCCCCATGAAATTTCCCATTGGGATTTAGAACCCAACTACATCCCGAACCTCTGACCGTAATTCCACCAAATTTGGCAGAAAGCT
Organism: Calotriton arnoldi; assembly: GCA_963921515.1. NCBI lineage: Eukaryota > Metazoa > Chordata > Amphibia > Caudata > Salamandridae > Calotriton > Calotriton arnoldi. The sequence goes on along the minus strand of CAWUFW010003050.1, from coordinate 855,178 downwards.
AGCTCTTGCTCCAGAAAGAGTGCTTTTTGTAATGTGGTGTAAATCTGCTCAGTAGTTTTAGAGATATTAATTGAAAATGATATATCTAGAGATGCGGACCCTCTGCGGATCCACCCGCGTTGAATCTGTGGGTTCACACACCAAAGCAGGATCCTGACTGTCTGGCCGCACCTTCACAGATAGTTTGGCAGCCATTTTATATCTCGGGAAACGGTGTCCGGGGCTGAAAAAATTCTTTCATATTAATTGAAGAGGTCAGGTGAGAGCTTTCCTGACCCTTGGTGTATGTTATAAATGAGGTGAAAGCATGTTTAATGGGCAGTAAAATGCCCAAAAATGTTTTTTAGTCACTCGCAAGATCCACTGAGCCATTGCAGGGCTCAGCGTGGCCCCCTTGTGTAAATCCACAAAGGATCCACAGATTGCACGCTTGGCCATAAAAAAACATTTGTACTCTCACAGCCTTTGTGACACCCACACAGACACTCTCACACCTATTGACACACCCATACAGATACTCTTACACCCACTTACATACCCATACAGACACTCTCACAGCCACTCAAATACCCATACAGACACTCACACACCCTCTTTAACACCAATACAGACAATCTCACATCCACACACATACCCAAACAGATACTTTCACACCCACGCAAACCCATACAGACACTCTCAAATCCACTCTGACACCATACAGAAAATCACACACCCAGTCCTGTACCCATACAGACATTCTCACACTCACTCTGACACCCAGACAGTCTCACACCTACTCACACATACAGACACTCTCACAACCATTCACACACCCACATAGACACTCTCACACCCAGTCACAGACCCACTGACAGAGCTACTCAGAGATCCACTCAGACACTGATACACCCACACAGGAATTCACACTTTCAGTCACAGATGCACACACACAATCATACATCCACTCACAAACATCTACAAGCAAATGCTAAAAGTGCTGTTTTGTATTGAATGTGTGCTTTTGGTTTGGGGATCGGCAATGGATCAGCAGAGTCAAGAAAAATGTAGTAAAAAAGGTTTTACATAGAAAAAGAACAAGTGTTTGGAAAATAGGGTTGACCTGATAAGATCCTTTGTATTTATTGTGTGTATGTGATCACTACACATAAAACAGGATGCAGTCTTTCAAGTTCTTCAGGAGTACCCAGTTGCCTTTCTCTGTGAAAATGAACTCCATCAGGTCTGTAAATCCCATCCATGTCAAAGCGTAGGTTGTTAATGTAGATAGGGCCCATGTTATGGTCTCTGAGGAATGTAGAAACTGTTAAATTATCATATTTCCTGACTTTGTCTATCTGTGGACAAAATTCAGTTTGCCACTTCCATTTCTGCCTCCGGCATATGTTGGAAAACACAAAGGCATTGTAAGTTAAAATTGACACAAATTTTCCAAAGGTATCCTTCATTACTCCAGTAAGTGTGCCCAGATCATTGCCACCACAGTACACAGTCATGAGAGCCGGATGTTGGCAATCCATTATGCTTTCAACCAATGGAAGCAATTGATGCCACTTTAACCCTCTCTAGCCAACCCAAGTAATATCCACATTAGGCAAACCCAGGTCCCTGTCAATGCCACTCTTTCTAGCATACTCTCTAGCCCAAAACACAAAGCTATGGCTCGCAATCCACATTCTAACCATTTTCAAAGCAAAGAGCAGATTGGAAAAAGAAGACCGTTATAAAAAATGCTAGCAAGTAAAATGTAAAATATAAAATTTGAGTGGATGGTATAAATATGCTAGTGGTTAAAACTTGGTTGTGTTATTGAGATAAAAATAGGTACATACGTGATTGGTTTTTTTGATATTACCAAAATGTAATGGTGTTTGCAATATGTTTCTAATTACATACACTCAATCACACCTTCTAAAGTTGGTTTGGGAGTTAGCATGCTGCTCCCAGAAAGTGTTGTGAACTTGTGATCTACTGCTAGCAGAGAAAGTTTTGAAATTGGTCACCATGGTAACAGAGCTATAGGAGCATGGGGAAAGGGAATAAAAAAAGACTAGAATGTGAATGTGAGGGAAGAAGAGTTTACATAGATGAAATGGTAAATAAGGAGTGTTTTGGTCATTTATACTAACTGTAGTATTGTTTATGAACAGATTATGGAAAAGGTTTTTGGTGTCCTGGTGGAGCCCCAAATCTACCCTGAAGTTACATGGGGGGCCACGCTGAGAGCCGTGGAGGATTCGCGGACCAACCCAAAACCCCTACCGAATTGGGCTTTCTTGTGTAAGAAAGGGTTAACAATTCTGACCATTCTGAAGCACTGTATTATTAGTAAAATATGAAAGCAATGTTTATATTTGTTTACAGCTTGTGTAACCTTTAAAGCAAAGTTGAAAAGGATGCTGTTAATGGTTCCCTTGAATGAGAGTGGTATACCATTCTTGTGCTTGTTTTTTGTGTACTTTCCAAATAAAGATATTCCAAATGATACTGAGAAACAAAAAGACAGAGGAACACTCACATTTAACAGGTATGTTAATTATTCTGTAGTAATACCTTATAAATACTACAGCTTATCCAATCCAATTTGATTGGATAAGCTGTAGTATTTAAAAAGTATTTGATGAAGAAGAAATGAGTGGGTATAAGGTGGATGAAAGTGACTAGGGTGTTTAGAAAAAGTAAAAATAATAAAAAAGAGAGTATGTGATGAGATTAAAGAAAAGTACAGTGATCCTTAAAGAAGAATAAAAAAAAATTAAGAGTGAGAATATAGCAGTATACACTGATGTAGCCACTGAGACAAGCAGTGAAACTCTAATGCATGCAGTAACAGTCCCAGGCATTTTGCTATGTATATACTGACACACCAAGGTATACATTGATAAATGCATTGAGTCAGACTGGCACACCTGGGCTTACAGTGTCAGAGCCACATACAGTCTGAGGTATACAATAACAGACATTAGCACATACCTATGCATACAGTAATAGACTCATGCATACAGCCATCCATACATTAACACAGACAGGTACACACTGTTGTGTACACTGACACATTCAGGGTGATGCTGACGCATACACTGACACATCTAGGCACATACTGTAGTGTACCTTGACATATCCACACAGAAACTGATGCATATGCTAAGACATCAAGACATACTGAAAAATACAGTGATGTATTGAAGATCACTGTTATGGATACAGTAACACACTTAGACACGTGGGTACATAGTAATGGAGCCACTAGTACACATATGCACATACTGATACAGTGTCTAACACAATCAACCAGAGACTGAAAGTCCCTGGAAACACTAACGTAGTCACTGACACACCAGTGCACATAACAATTAATACACTGAGACACCTCGTCAAGTAGTAATGCAACCACTAACACACCCAAGTACACACTGATGCAGGGAGTAAGACACCAAGGTAGAGAATAATATAGCTAGAATTATAGGCAGCTAAAGAATAATACCGATAGTTAGAAACCCACGTATGCAGTGAGACACATAATAATAGACTATGTCAAACACTAATGCATCCACTAATACACACATACACATATTAATAAATGCGCTTATATACTCAGCCTATCACTAATGCCTAGGGGCAAGAGAGGTATATGGATACAAAGTTAGATGTGCCTAATGTAAGAAACAGAGCAAGGAAGAAAAGGCAACTATCACTTGTATAACTATTTCTAACTTGTAAGACTTGCCATCTTTTGGCGTGTTTCCCCTGTCTTTTTGCTTTCTGACCTCCCAGTTTTGACTGCTGTTCAGTGTTAAAGTGCAAGTGCTCCTGTTGTAAATTGTTATTATGGATTGGTGTTTCCATGATTGGCATATTTGATTTACTGGTAAGCCCCTAGTAAAGTGCACTGAGTGTGCCAGGGCCTGTAAATCAAATGCTACTAGTGGGCCTGCAGCACTGATTGTGCCACCCACATGAGTAGCCCTGAAAAGGTATCCCAGACCTGCCACTGCAGGGTCTGCGCGCAGTCTGTAACTGCCATGTCGACCTGGCAAGTGCACCCACTTGCCAGGCCCTAACCTTCCCTTTTCTTACATATAAGTCACCCCTAATGCAGGCCCAAGGTACCCCTGTGGGCAGGGTGCTGTGTAGGGTAAAGGTAGGGCATGTACTGGTGTGTATGACATGTCCTGGTAGTGAATTACAGTGTATTTTGTTTTTCACCACTGCAAGGCTATCTGTCCCATAGGAAAGAATGGGAATTTTACTTATAACATCTTATAAGCATAACTTCCCATTGGGACAAGATAGGGAAATGTAGTTTAGTATGCCTGGACTCAGAATGTAAAAATGCATCTTTTAGTAAAGATGATTTTTATGTTCTGTGTTTGAAAATACCACTTTTAGAAAGTAGGTATTTTCTTGCTTATCCATCCTGTGTGCCTCTGAGGGGTTTGTGGATTGACTCTCTGGCTTTGGAGTGACAGGGGCTGGGGATGTGCATTCTCTTCAGACAGCCACTAGGGGGGTCGATGTGTGTCCTGCCTTTCCTGGATGAGTCAGGGCTGGGCTGAATAGACCTGGGCTGCATTTAGAGTAGTGGGAGGAGATTTCCTTCCACCTGAATGGGCCTGGTCTGCCTTGAACTAAGCTGTCTCCACCTCCTGCTAGGAAGCTGGGCCAGAAAGGACAGAACTGGTTAGCACAGACACTCTCTGCCTGAGAGAACAAAGGGATTTTGTGTATAAATATTGAGGCCCAGACCCCAGAACTTCAGAACTTGCTGGAATCAAGAAACCTGCCAAAAAGAAGAGCTGGAAGAGCTGCCAGGAGGAGTACTGCTACTTTGCTGTGTTGTTGCTTTGTTGGGTTGGCCTGCAGTTGCTGCTTCTGCCTTGGGCAGTGAAAGGACTGGACTAAACTTTCTTTTACTTGTGCTGAGTATCTCCAAGGGCTTGAAGTAGAGCTTGCCTCCTGTTCTGAAGTCTCAGGGACTGCAAAGACTTCACCAACCTCTGGGTACCGCATCTGGAACCGCTGTTTCAGTTGCCACAGAGAATGGAAACGCAACCGACTCCGTCGCTGGCTCTGTGCCCTGACGGCACATCCGCATCTCGCACTGCAACCCTGGTCTCACCGACGACAGCGACCGCCGCCACCGCCACCGAGCCGCTGCTTGCACCGTGACCTGTTGGCATCGCACTCCGCACTGCCTCGCTTCACTACGCCATCCTGGTCTCACCGACGCTGTCGCCGCTGCTGACTTTGACACCTGTGACCGCATCGTGGCTGGGGGCACCGTTCGTAAGTCTCACGACACACCGCCTCGTCCCACACAGCAGTCTGGGATGAATGACGCCAGCTCCCGCTAACCGGCTCTGTTGCTTGCACCGCAACCTGCCAGCACCGCATCGAGCACCGCCTCACCCTGCACCGTAAGCCTTGGTCTCACCAATGCCGTCTGGACAATCGTCACCGAGGCGCTGCCTGCATCGCATCGAGAGGGCACCGCACCCTGCACCACTTCCATTTTGCAACACAACCGTGACGGTTGCCACGACCGCTCGCACCAACGTGCTAGCCGCAACGAGAAAGGTACTGTCACAAGTCTGTCCACGCTTTCGCTGGCCCGTACCGACGCGGTCGGCTGGAACTGTTAGACTTTGTTGTTTTCAGCATCGAGGTAGCCCAGGACAGAGCTACCGACTCGTACGAACTGTGTTTTTCAGGTATTTCTGCAAAGTATATATTTTTAAGTACTGCATGTTGAATTCTTATAATTTTGGTCTCGTTTTGGATATCTAAAAATATTGAATATTTTTCTAAACTGGTGTGGTGTCCTTTCGCAGTGTTTTCTCTGTATTACTGTTGGTTATGTGCAAATCCTTTGAGGTAAGCCTGACTGCTCGTGCCAAGCTACCAAGGGGGTTAGCAGGGGTTATTTTAGGAGTGTAACTCCCTTACCCTGACTAGGAAGAAGGGTCCCTACTTGGACAAAGGTACCTACCTCTGCCAACTAGAGACCCCCATTTCTAACACAACTCATAGAGTAAAGAATACACCAGTTACTCAGTCAATTACTAATAAAGTTGCTTAATGTAGAGGTCAATTTATAGTTTATTTGCTTTCCAGATATCCACTTTTATTTAAAGAGCAGGAATTACAATGCCTTACAAGAGACAAAGAAGAAAGAAACAGAGGAAACATTATTGCTTACTTAAAACTGGAAGAGAAAAAGAAAATAAGGTGGAGAATGTGCAGAGGATAGGACAAGAAGCTGGTAAAAGTACAAAGAAGTTTCTGAAAAAATATGTTGTAAAATGCAGAATGAGGGAAAAGTCAACTAAAAAAGCAAGGAGTTCAAGTTTCTGAAAGTAGGAAATGTTGTAAGAAAACAGGCAGTTTGTCATGGAGACAGAACTATTTAAGGAGTTACAAGCTAAAATATTTCGATCTAGAGTAATACAGAATTTGCTACAAAGGAGTATAAGAGAAAAAGAGCTGTACTCCAGCAAAAGCAATATATTGAGAGTGTCATTGGTGAAGCGTTTGCTCTGAAGAGTAAACTATCTTGATATTGAACAGAATGAGGACACTAGACAAAACAGTATTGTGTATGAACAAAAAAAATCCTTAAAAAAGGCTTATTAATAAAACTAAGTTGTGCATGATTTTTAAGGGGTGAATGGAAACACAGCTCTAGTACAGAACCTTATTTTAATGAGGAACGCTATTTATAAGAGAACACACTAGTGCATGCAGTTGATACAAATGGTCATTGTTATGAGGTATGTTATAAATGGGGGTCTCTAGTTGGCAGTGGCTTGCACCCTGTCCAAGTAGGGACCCTTCCTTCTATTCAGGTTAAAGGGATTGCACAACTAAGATAACCCCTGCTCTCCCCCTCGGTAGCTCGGCACGAGCAGTCAGGCTTATCTCAAAGGCAATGTGTAAAGCATTTGTACATAAACACACAATAACGCAATGAAAACACTACAAATGGACACCACACCAGTTTAGAAAAATACCTAATCTTTATCTAAATAAAACAAGGCCAAAATGACAAAAATCAAACATACACAAGTAAGGATATCACTTTTAAAAGGTTCAAAATAGTTCAGTGCATAGGAAACTATGGATACATCATTTTTATCAAAAGGTACCTGGGATGCGTCAAAATCAAAGCTGAAAACAGGCACAGGGGAGGTGAAGCGCTGGAAATGCAAAGCAATGCATTGGTTCCTTAGTCCCAGGGGAGGTGATGCGTCGGTTCCTTACAGCAGCGCTGGGGAGGTGATGCGTTGGTTCCTTAGTGTGAGGGGAGGTGATGGATCGGTCTCCAGACAAGCTGCCATGGTTCCTTACTGCTGGGCATCATTGATGAAGAACTTGGCGCACAGGTGCGATGTGTGGAAAATCCGGACGCATGGGTTGATGCGGCGGCAAAACAGGCGCTGCATTGATTTTCCAGCCGCAAGGTAGGTAATGTGTCCATTTCTTTAGCCGCAAAGCAGGGTCTGCGCTGGAGTCGGAACAGGTGCCATGGATGTGGGTGACATGGTGCTCAGGACTCGGCGATCTTTCAGCCGCACGCAGGAGCTGCGTCGATTCTTCAGCCGCACCAGTCCTTTGCAGCAATACCACCTCCAAGAGCCCAGAACTGGAATTGGCACCACTTGGCAGGTCAGACCTCCCAGCAGAGGAGTTCAGGGGCTTTGAAGGCCCAGAGACTCTTTACCAAGAGGCAAGCACACACAAACCCTTGGAGAACCTTGGCAAGCAGGATGTAGAAAGCAAAGTCCAGTCCTTTCACTGCCCAAGACAGAAGCAGCTGCAAGTGGTAGGCCAGCACAACAAAGCAATAAGCAGAGTGGCAGTTCCCCTACTACAGCATCCAGCTCTTCCTGGCACAGTGTCCTCTTAGTCCAGAAGTGTTCTAAAAATGTGGAGTCAGGGGTCCAATACTTATACCCCTTTCTGCCTTTGAAGTAGGCAAACATCAAAGGAAAGTTATTGTAGTGCAGAAGGCCCTGCCTTTCCCTGACCCGGCTCCAGACACACTACAGGGGGTGTAGACAGCTTTGTGTGAGGAAGGCACAGCCCTATTCAGGTGTCAGTGACAGCTCCTCCCACTACTCTAGCTAGGGAAGATCCATCAGCCTGGTGATGGGCCATCAGGATATGCAAGGCACACCTCAGCGCCCTTTGTGTCTGTCTAGAGTGAAAACACAAATAGCCTAACTGTCACCCTCTCTCAGACGTGGATTCCACAGGCAGGCAGAAGCAAGAAAATGCCCACTTTCTAAAAGTGGCATTTTCAAACCCGAAATTTAAAAACCAACTTCACTAAAAGGTGTATTTTTAAATTGTGAGTTCAGGGACCCCAAACTCCAAATCTCTATCTCTTCCCAATTGAAAGTTACACTGTAAGAGGTTACAAGGCAGCTCCAATGATAACCTATGGGAGAGATAGTCCTTGCAATAGTGAAAAACGAAATGGGCAGTATATCACTACCAGGACATGTAAAACACATGTGCCCTACCTTTCATATACACTGCACCCTGCCCATAGGGCTACCTTGGGCCTACCTTAGGGGTGCCTTAAATATAGAAAAATGGAAGGCTTGGTCCTGGCAAGTGGGTGCACTTGCCAGGTCGACATGGCAGTTTAAAACTGCACTCACAAACACTGCAGTGGCAGGCCTGGGACATGGTTGGATGACTACTCATGTGGGTGGCACAAGCAGTGCTGCAGGCCCCCTAGTAGCATTTGATTTATCGGGCCTGGGCACACACAGTGCACTTTATTAGGGACTTACCAGTAATTCAAATATGGCAATCATGGATAAACCAATCACCAATACAATTTACACAGAGAGCATATGCACTTTAGCAGTGGTAAAGTGCCCAGAGTCCTAAAGCCAACAAAAACAGGTCAGAAAAAATAGGAGGAAGAAAGCTAAATGTTTGAGAATAACCATGAAAAAAGGGCCAGGTCCAGCAAAGTAAAACATGGTACTCTTATTGAAAATGATTCCAAGGAATGTAGAGGAAGTGATAGCTGAAGAGGTGCAAGGAAGGCGTAGACAGGCCCCTGTATGCAAATGAAATTGTAGTAGTACTTGTAGTGTTCGTCAGGAATCAATTGATTTATTCAGAACTTTCCCACACGAGTTTCCATGCAGAGGTCTGAAACAGAAAACTGCAATTTTGCAAGGATTAGATCTATGCAAAGTGAGGAAGTATACTAATTTACAGGAACATTCACTGCAGTGGCAGCTCGCCGAGGGAGTGCTGCGGGGTGGTGGGGCGGGCGGGGGAGGGGCAGGGTGGGGGGGGTAGTGGAGTCCGACATACGACGGACAGCAGTAAGGTAAGTAATGAAATAAATAAAACAATTTACCTTGCGTGCGCTGCATCGCAGAGTTGGTGATGCAGCGCGCGCAAGGTAAATTGTTTTATTTATTTCCTTACTTACCTTACTCCTGTCCATCGTATGTCGGACTCCACTACCCCCCACCCCGCAGCACTCCCTCGGCGAGCCACCACTGATTCACAGGCATGTCGAAGAAAGTGTGCAGAAGCACATTTCATCATTTCAGGATGTTAGCAGTTCACCACTCTAAAATGTGAAATGTGGTTAGGAGACTTTACTATGTGAAAACTCCTGCCCTATGTTTAGGAGAGAAGAATAAAAGTCTATTGCATGGTACAGTAGCAGACGTAGAAAAGGTTTGTGAAGATGTTCAATTTCATTTCTTTGGTCCTTAACAGGGAAAGTGAGGAGTAAGTATGTGCAGGTGTAGAGTAACGGGAGACAGGTATCAGTGTGGATAACTTTATAGAAGAGATTAGGAAGCTTAACAGAGTTTCTTCTGAGAAACCAAACTGTGTTTGCATTTGTTGTTGACGCACTCACTACAAAATGCAAACTCGTAATGTAATTGTAGTCTCAAAAACTGAACAGGAGAACAGAGATAAGTGGCAAGAATTTGCTGTTTACTTATTTGTAGAGCAACACTTTGACTTGTCCACATGGCAAATTATATGTAAATACTACTATGATAAGTTAGAGGAAAACAAAATGGCAGCCAGAGCACTACATAACAAGTTAGAATTAGTAACGATTCCAGAAGAACTTTGAGAATTTAATATTTATGAATCAATTCTCATACAATACATACCCCCATTTCAAGCTATTATTCATATTGAGACAAAGACAGGGAATTCGCCACCAATTGAGCTTCAGAATGTCTTAAAGGAGCAGTTGTGTACTTACCTTTATATCCAAAATATCGAAACTGTAGGTGTACACAAAGATGTTCATGAACCACTTATTATTTTTGTAAATGGTGTACCTACCAAGAGCAAAATAAATGTGGCAAGAGTTATTCGATGTTAATAAAGTAAAAAAAGCAGCATTATACCTGGTACAAAAAAATATATTTATTATAAAATGTTGATGTTGTTCAAGATATAACATATATGGAGGATGAAACATTACCATCTAGTGGATAGATTGAAAAAGTGGATCAATCCAGATCAAAAGAAATTTAAACCTACACTACAGCATCCATCCCCTGCATTTTAAAGAATTCATCGGTGATGCTAATGATCTCTTTCAAATGAGAAAAGCAAAAGGAGCTCCCATGAGTGTGTGGGAGAAACGTTTAGAGGCTCACTGTTTTCCACAACAGTTTCCCACTGAAGCAGGAGGCTGCTATTATGACCACTCTGTACAGATACCAACAGCTGAATACCTGTTAACCAGATTATATTTAGAGGATCCAAGATTTCACCAGTTCATTCAATACATTTTCCATCTTCTGTTTGAGAGTGACTTGATGGACTTTCTTATGCTGCAAAGCACATACTAAGGACAGGAGTTAATCTTTGAAATCTCTCTGCAAAGGAATTTGTTGACAATGTTCATGGAAAGGACGAAAAGTTAGAATATAACATGATTAATTTGATAGTGTGTCAACGTGGCACCAATGAGTATTGGTATTGCCGTCATAGAGAACTCAAAAGTATGTTGAGAAACCTAGGTGCACCTACTTGATTTCTGATGCTCAGTTGTGCTGAGTACGTCTGGGATGACCTGCTTGAATTTTTGAGAGAAGTGAACTCAAACATTAAGGATATTAGTGTGAAGACAGCAGGAGAACATTGCTCTTTGGATGCTGCTAATGTTTGTAGATATTTTAAACACAGGTTCCAAGCCATGCTGTCTTTCATCTGCAACAATACAAATCCACCTGTTGGTGAAGCAACTGATTTCTTTTGGCGTAAAGAGTACCAAGCAAGAGGTGCTCCTCATATTCACATGCTGTTATGGATGCAAGATGCACTGACATTTGGAGCAGTGATGAGTCTGTACTGTCTTTCATAGAACAGTATGTAACATGCGCAATCCTGAAAGAGAGTAGTGAAAAAGGCCTAGGACAACAAGTTCTGCGGTTTCAAACACATGGATGTGGGAAGTACTGTCGTTGAGAATACAGATGCAAAGGAAAATTTTACACATAATGTTGGCTTGGATTTCCATGACCTGTCATTTCCCAAGAAAAAGTGAACAGCTTTGTGTCTGCAGTCAGACAAACACTGAAACTGAAATCACAGAAAAACACAAACAACCTGGAAGAACAAAAGCCTCCAAGTATTAATGACTATAACCCTGTAATTCTCAAAATGTGGAATGCAAATATGGATATACCAATTTGTTGCTGACAACTCCATTGCTGCTGCTTGCTATTTCACTTCATATATTACAAAATTAGAGAAATGAAGAAGATGTGGGAGATGTGGGTGGATATTTGTGCAGAAAAAACTGTACAGTTTCAGCTTGAAAATGCTTTCCCATAGAGAGATTGGGTATTATGAGTGCTATGGCCAGTTGAGCCTGGTCAGTCTGTTCTCAAAGTCAAGGGGAATTGTTTGGGTAAGTCCAGGCCTAGCAAGTGCCCGAAATAGAGTGCTAACATCTTTCCCAGAAATTCTGTACATAGCAGACTTCGACCTGGAAAGTACAGACATTGTGAAATCAAATATAATGGACACATACTATCCAAGGAGTCCACATCTCAAAAACACGTGTCTTTATGAAATACTTCAACACTAGAGATACAGAAGCAATGTAACAGAAGACATAGAAGAAGGATAATATGCAGTAGTTGGATGTGATGGATGTTTGGTGAGACACGCATAAGGAAATGTAATTACCCTCAGAACACTTAGTTGCCAAACTCCAGACAGCAAAGAGTTTTTCTATTTGACACTTTTACAAATCTTCAAGCCTTGGAGTACTAAATAGGAATCACTTGGAGACTATAACTGCTATGAAGATTATTTCAATACTGTGACAGATAGAATTGAGTGTTCAGTCTTCCCAAACTATTTGTGCATGTTAAAATGAAGAAATTGAACAGGATGAAATGCTGCTGAGGTAGCTAAGAAGAGTTCCCAAAGCAATCAAAGTTCTGCACCACTGAGTCAAGATCCTCTAACCCATTATTGAAAATGAAGCCACAATAGCCAAGAATGAGGCCGAAAGCGCAATGGAACAAGCGAGACAGGAAACTGTTGATTTCAAACAGTTAGTTGGACAAAGGAACGACAAACAGAAAGAAATGTATATGGGGGTACAAGAGAAAATAGAGCGCAGATTTCTCCATGCGAAGAAAGAATGCAAATGGTCATAATTTAAGTCAATACTATTATATATCAGTGGTCAAGCTGGCACTGGGAAAAGCTTTTTAATTAAAGTTCTCATTGCTTACCTACAGAGGACTCCAGAATCAAATTTATCATGTGTAGTAACAGCACCCACTGGATTAGCTGCACACAACATTAAAGGAATTACTCTACATTGACTACTAACGTTACCTGTTGAACATGACATTAAACTGGAATACCAGGGGGCGTGGCCAAGCCGTGGACCAAAATGGCCGCGCAGCATTGAAGCTCCTCCGGCTTCACCAGCAGCATGACAGCTATCCCCCATTAAAATGCTCAAACTGCGGGGAATTCGGCGCCGCCGGACCGGGAAGCCCATCGCGATCCCGGCGATCCCGCTGATTTGACGATCGCGGCCCGACTGCGGAGGTTCCGGACCCGGGAGGCCGCGAGCCCGGCTGCTGAAAATGGCGGCGGCGCAGACCGAGAGTTACATGCTGCCGTAAATGGAGAGAAAGAGGGAGCGAGGCGTCCGGGAGATGCGAGCCTGATGCACCCGTAAAATTGCGATGGAGGATGTGTTTGGCGCCACTGGAATCCTCCCTGGGAAACACCATCCTCTCCGGGGCTGAGCCGAGGTGAGTGCACCGGGCGCGGGGCTAAATCCTCCCCCCCCCACCCCCAACCCAGGCCCGTGAAGATCTGCTGCTGGCTTGGGCGGCGGTCCGTTAGATCGCGCTGCCGGCCGGTTGCAGGGGCGCTCCTACGCGGTGCTGGTCTCACTCTGGCCCTACTGCGGGAGTTGCTTGCCGGGTTGGGCCTGCCGTGATTAACTGGGGTTGGCCTCTCCCGCGCCTGGTTGCCTCCCTACTGCCTGCTGCGGTCTCTTCGGCGGCATTGGTGATCCCTGGCCCTGGTGCTGCGGCTCTGGGGTGCACGCTGGGTGGCCCTTACAGATCCTACCCTCCATTGACGACCGGGCCTTGGGAGATGCGACGCTGAGCCACACTGCACTACGCAGCTCCTGCCTCTGGCCTGGCCTCTGTGTCGGCGCCCACTGAGCCTGCACCAGAACCCAGTTTGTATAGACTGCGACAACGTGAGTGGTGATTGTGTGTTGTTCCTGCCACTGGCAGTCACCGACCTCTCTCCCAAGCCGAGCCTACACTGCTCTCCCTCCGCAACGACTCCGTGCCTCTGGCAGGCCCATCTTGCGGACGCCTCGACTGGTAAGGACCTGCTCACTATCCTTCCTCAACGATCCGCACTTGTTGCGCATCCTGGCCTTCTGTCTCCCGAATCTTCTAGCGGCATGGGCCGCAAAGACCCAAAACAAAGGACCCTTCCGTTTGAGAAACTAACGGAAACGGCACCGGAGACTAGCCCCATAATGGCGGAGGGCGGACAGGATGCGCTGCCTCCTGGAGGCTCCACGGGACAGGATGGATCACTGCTTCAAGAGATGAGGGCGGGATTCAAGGCCTTGGGTGGCAGGTTTGATGCCCTGGACAAGAACCTTGCGGACCTTGGTGTCCAACTCCAGGCGCATGACCGGCGGCTTGACGTCGCAGAGGCTCGCATATCTGATATCGAAGACGGCACAGCGCAATCACTCAAGAGATTGGAGAGAGTTGAACGCGTCCTGAAAGACGTAGCGCTGAAGAATGAGGATTTAGAGGCGCGCAGCAGACGGAATAATTTGCGCATTCTTGGGGTGCCGGAGTCCACTGCCACAGGTCGAATGGACACCTTTGTCGAGACACTGCTGGCCGATATGTTCGGGAGGGCAGTCTTCACCCCCGGCTTTGTGGTGGAGCGCGCTCACCGCTCCCTGGGCCCCCGACCTAACCCCGGCTGTCCTCCTCGGCCCATCATCGCCCGAATCATGAACTTTAGAGACCGTGACACTGCGCTACGCCTAGCCCGTGAACAAGGAGATGCCACCTGGCAGGGCTCCAGGTTATCCCTCTATCCAGATTTCACCATCATGGTCCAGGAGGCCCGCCGCAAGTTCACTGGCGCAAAGGCGACACTGAGAAATCTTGGCCTAAGATATGGCATGCTGTACCCGGCTAGACTGCGGGTGGAGATCAACGGTAAAGCCCGCATCTTTGACAGTCCCACGGAGGTCTTGGACTTTTGTCGCACGTACAAAAACAACACTAAGTCGGTCGCGGATGGCGCTGGGCGCTCCTTGTCGCAGAATGGATCGGGGGCCAGCATGGAACTGTGTACTGGGTCTGGGCATGGCTGACTGGCCCCGGGATCCGCCCTTTGCTATCCTGCCTATTGCACTAAGTGATTTTGGGATGTTTCTTTGTATCCGCATTGTTCCATATTGCTGGCGTGCCGATGGGGCGTTGCCTCCCCCCGTTGGTGTATACCAGATATTCTCCTTTTCGTTATTTGAAGTGCCTTTGTTGGGTTATTCAGACCCTTGCTGTTCTTACGACTGGCACTCCTTGCCTCTTCGCTAATGATAGTTTTGCCTTACAGGTTGGGTAGTAAGGTTGGGTGGGGGAGGGGGCGATTGCTACTGATTAGATTTGCTTGGTTGCTCACATGTTTGATCATTGTCTTGATTCCTATTGAAATGTTGCACACTGCTTTGTATGTCTTCACTTTTACTCCTCCATGGCCACCATAGGTAATGTTAGTGGGCCCTCAGACCTGTCATTACTGTCATGGAATGTCCGTGGCCTCAATGACAATCGCAAGAAACGCCATGTCCTGCACTATATCCTGCGTCATGACATTGCCTTCCTGCAAGAAACCCATTTGCCCGCTTCGACCCCCTCACGTTTCGCAGCCAGTTGGGGTGCCCATAGATATTTTACCAACTACAGCAATTACGCCAGGGGCACAGCAGTCCTGATACATAAGAGGGTCCCCTTCAGCCCGCGCACGATTATACACGACAGAGACGGCAGGTACACCATCGTTGTCGGGGCATTACTGGGACAGACGGTGGGCTTGGAAAGCGTCTATGGCCCAAACACTGACTCCCCTGATTTTTACCATTCTCTACTGGCTCCGCTTTTGAAGCTGGGCCAGATGGCCATTATCTGGGGGGAGACTTCAACATTGTACCCGACCTATCCCTGGACAGCACATCCACTGCTGCGGACTCTAAGCCCCGCACGCGGCACGCGCTGAAGTCCTTATGCGATCAGCTGTCCCTGCTAGATGTTTGGCGCTCGCGCAACCCAACCCTCCCAGCATACACTCATTACACAGGATACCACAACACCTCAACTAGAATTGATTATTGGCTAATATCCCCCAGCGTCATCGGCTGGTACCATGGGATTCGGACCCTCCCGCGTACATATTCAGATCATTCCCCGATAGTGCTAGCGCTTAAGGTGCCTCGCCCAGAGGGATTCGAGAGGCAATGGCGCTTCCCCGGCCGCGCGCTGGCGGATGACCTGTTTCAGCACGAGATCCGTGAGGCGATCGAAGACTATTTTATTATAAACACTGGCACGGTCGACACCAGGGCGGCTCTCTGGGAGGGGTTCAAGGCGTACATACGGGGGTGTGTATCTCAAAGCAGGCTGGGGTGCTACGTGCTCTGCGGGCCACGTTGTCGGGATTGGAGCGCAGACTCGCTGATTTGGACACCAATTTGGCTCAGGCGAATAGCCCCGAAACTGAAAGGGCACGGCTGGGCCTGCTTGCAGAATACAGGGAGGCTGCCGACCGTGAGATTCTATACATGGGCAAGTACCACACGGCAAAACAATACGGGGAGGGAGAGAGACCGGGGAGGGTTTTGGCGCAACTGCTCAGACCCCGTATAGTAAAGCCTATGTTACCGAGCTGCGAACGCCAACGGGCCGATCGCTCTCTGGCACTGCTGAGATCAGAGATGAATTCCTGACTTACTACAAAACGTTATACACTTCCAGACTTGGGACAGACCATACCGCCCTGGAGTCCTACTTGTCCGAGATAGCGTTGGTATATCTTGAGAAAGATATGCAGGACTTCCTGGCTGAACCCATATCCGTGAACGACGTATTGGGGGCCATTGATTCCCTCCGATCCTCTTCGGCCCCAGGGTTGGACGGGTTCTCGGGCGACTTCTACAAGGCATTCAAGGACTTGCTTGCCCCACAGCTCATTGAAGTGTACGCAGAGGCCTTAGAAAGACAGGTATTACCGCCCACATTTCGAGAAGCCGTCATTATCCTCCTACCGAAGCCGGGTAAAGATCCACTACTCTGTAGCTCATACAGGCCTTTATCTTTATTAAACTTAGATTACAAAATCCTTGCCAAAATCGTTGCTGGGCGTCTCTCTCAATTACTTGAATTTATCATATCCCCTGCACAATCCGGTTTTGTTCCTAACCGCTCAACTTCATTAAATCTCAGGACGCTTTTCTCAGTACTACACAGGATCAACCCAGATACGCCAGCTGCCGCGATTCTGCTTGACACGGAAAAGACTTTTGATTCACTGGAGTGGCCCTTTTTCATGTCAATCATGCGTCGCATGGGCATGCCGATGGGCTTCATGGCCACCACGGCGCTTCTTTACCGCCTCCCGACTGCTCGCCTTCGATTGAATGGTATACTCTCTAACCCCTTCTCGCTGTCACGGGGCACTAGGCAAGGATGCCCACTATCACCTTTACTTTTCATCCTTTCCATGGATCCACTGATCAGGCATTTTCAAGAGAAACACCTACAGAGAGGTTTGCAATTTAATACAGGCCCCCTCCTAGTTTCATTATACGCCGACGATACTATTTTGTATGTCCGCGAGCCGCGTGTCAATTTAGACCCCCTCATACGCGAGATACTTCGCTTTGGCCAGTATTCTGGCCTATGCATCAATTGGCACAAGTCTGTCATATTCCCCCTGACTCGCAGCACTGCCCGTTGGGAGCTGGAGTTCCCGCTAGAGTGGTGTACAGACTCCGCTAAATACTTGGGCATACACATCCATTTGGATGCGGAGATGATAGTTCGCCTCAACTATGGACAAGCGATTACTGCCTTGGAAACACAAATAGACAAATGGCTAAAGTTACCCCTATCAATAGGGGAAGGGTGGCCATAATTAAGATGGTTGTTCTCCCTAAGTTCCTATACCTCTTCAACAATATCCCCATCCCTCTCCCCAACAGTTTCTTTGCGACTCTCCGCTCGCATTTGATACGCTTGGTGTGGGGTGATGCACGTGCCCGAGTTCGATGGCAGGTTCTTACCCTCCCCTATGACCGCGGTGGCTTCGGAGTACCTGATCTCCACATGTATTATTTAGCAGCCCAATGCAGCTACGCCTATGCCTGGTACCACCCCGACGCCAGGATCCCATACCTCCGCCCGGAGGCGGACCTCGTCCTACCTGGGCGCCTGTCTACTGTCCTCCCCAAAGGCTTCCCCAGAGATCCCAACGACATCCAAACAGTCTCTACAACAAGCTGGGCTTGGGAAAAGCTTCGGCGAGTCACAGGCACTGCCTTTCTGTACTCTACGGCTCTTCCACTCCCCAATGCGCGTTGGCTACCACTAACGGGCGAGACTCTAGTGCAACGCACCTTAACCAAATTCGCACTAACGAAAGCTGGGGATCTGTTCCCGGATGGCCATGCATGTCTGGGGTATGATGACGCCCGCTTCCCCGACGCTACATTCATGGACCGATTTGTGATTAGACGTCTTATATCAGCACTGCGTGCCACAATACCCAGTTTCCCCGTGGAGCCGGACTCCTTTGGCCCCCTCTCGCTAGTCATTGAAAGCACACAAGGGTCCCACCTCATTTCCAAGCTGTACAAAGCATGCATGAAACTTGTCCCGATCAACGACGGAAAAATTCGCAGTGATTGGGAGGGAGACCTGGGAGGCCAGATCACAGACGACCAATGGGCCGCGTGCTGTGCTCTCACTAAAGACATCTCCCTAAACAGCAGGCACAAGTTGCTCCACTTTAAGTTTCTCCGCAGGGCCTACGTCACCCCAGCCAACGTGCACAAGATAGATCCGTCCCGTCCCCACAGCTGCCGCAAGTGTGGATATCCACATGCTGACTTTGCACATCTGTCGTGGACTTGCCCGCGGCTGCTGCCGTACTGGAAAGAGGTTCATAAAGAGTTAGGCGACATTATACACATACCACTTGATCCAGTCCCAGAGATTGCACTAATGGGATACATGGTAAACTTCCCCAAAAAAGTCCGGAAGTTCGCAGCTCTTAGTTTATTGCTGGCCAAGAGGGAGGTTGCAATCCATTGGGGCCGGAAGACAGCCCCTTCAGTGCAGGGATGGCTGAAAAGCATGGTCACCTGTAACACACACAACGACCTCTACTCCGCGACTGTTCCCACATCCTCCAGACCCAGAGACATTTGGGGGCCGCTGAAAACTCACCTCACATAACGACACGACAATGCAGCCTCACAACTCGAACAAGGCATAGTGCCAACTGGGGTGGGCTGAAGGTATACAATCCCTTGATACTGTCCAGCCAAGACTACTTGTTAGATATGCCAGATGACCGCCGTATTTGAAACGCACATATACAATATGCCGAAATCTGACTGCTGTCTGTGTACAGCATACTGTTGCATTGTATCATTGGACCACCATGCACTGATGAATACTCCTCATGATGGCTGTTATATGCTAACCATTCTTAATGATAATTACACTTTGAATTAGCATATTAATATGACAAAGCAGGTGACGCAACTGTAATCTTTACTAGACGTTCGAGAATATGTACCATGATCATTGTGATGTACACATGCAATAACATGATAAATAAAGGTTTAAAAAA
Organism: Calotriton arnoldi; assembly: GCA_963921515.1. Classification (NCBI taxonomy): domain Eukaryota; kingdom Metazoa; phylum Chordata; class Amphibia; order Caudata; family Salamandridae; genus Calotriton; species Calotriton arnoldi. Next base: position 835,729 of record CAWUFW010003050.1, on the reverse strand, counting down.
AAAAAAAACTGGAATACCAGAAGTTATCTGGTGAAGCTTGGCATGAGGTGTCAAGAGTATGGAAGAAACTGAAGCTTTTAATCATTGATGAGGTGAGCATGGTCTCCAATGTAATGCTTGCCTTCGTACACTTGAGAATGCAACAGATTTTAAGAACAGAGTATGACGTCCTGTTTTTAGGAAAGCATTTAATTGTCTTTGGTGACCTACTGCAACGTACGTCTGTTAAAAGACAGCCTGTTTTCAAGACACTTCTGCATGATGAAACTCGGAATTCTTTGGGAAGTATTGGCATATTGGCAATGTAAACATTTGGCTAAACTTACAATACAAGGAACTACTGAAGAATTTGTGTCAAGCATCTGACGTGGAATACGGACATATTCTGAATGACATTAGAGTAGGAGTTCTGACAAAGGAGGGCAAATGTACCTTAGAAAGTCGACTTATAAAGAAACTGTTTTCTTCTAACAATACAATATCACAGCTAATGTTCAATGTTATTGAAGAAGGTAAATTCATAGTTTTTAATGCCTACACTTCAGGAGTGCCCCAATTTTAATGAACAGTTACTAAAAATGGAGAAAGAAGACATTTTGGAAATGACAGCTATTGACAAAATGGAATACCAGAGAGTGACAGTACTGTTAAGTGGAAAACTACAAGCAAAATTGGACTCATTGGAGAAATCTGTATCCAGGATTGCAGGATTAGAAAAGTGTTTACACATGTGCAAAAACTGTAGAGTGATTTTGTGGCGTAATTTAAATGTAATTTAAATTTTGAGGAAGGATTAGTAAATGGAGTGATGGGCAAGGTTATTAATTTGATTAATTTTCCATATATGGATGAGGTTGAATACTTAAAATTTGATCAGATTGATGGCGTGAAGCACATTGGCCAATGTGTTGTATGTTTTTGCTCGTGAAAGGCTGATATGTCCAGCAGCAGCAGTTCCCATTCTCTCTAGCATAAGCTGTAACTATCCATAAATCACAAGGTTTAAGTGTAGATGCAGTTTTTATTAATATTGGAAGTAAAGTATTTAAACAAGGTACATCATATGTCACATTGTCGTGACTTAGAGCACTATTCGGTTTGTTTTTGATTGATTTCGATGATAAGAAAGTTAGTGCTGATGCAAGTTGTGTCAGAGAGTGCAATCGACTAAGAAGTCTCTACACTCCTCATTTAGGAAAGTACAAAGCGGAAGCTCACTAAAGAATCTATGGATGCTGCTGAAAAGAAGGAAAAAAGAAGTAAGACAAGGAAGGTGTTAAGAAGAAAAAACTGGAGAATGAGGGAGATATTGTAGGTTACCAGTTGTTAAACCCTTCTGGTGTCAACTGCTATGCAAATATTGTTCTCAGTGTACTCTTTTACTTACCACATCTTATAAATGCAATTGAACAGAAACCACAGAAGAGATTATGTTCTGCACGGTGTGGTTTGCTGCAACGTTTATATAGTGATAGGACTGTAATACATTGTGCTTTTATTACTATTTACTATTTTTTATTTATACAGAACAGGCAACAAGATGCACAGGAATTAATAATGGTCATCCTTGGAGTTTTAGAAAAGAAGAAGTAAATGTTGATGAGATATTTGGACTGAGTTACACATGGAACCATAAATGTGAATATTGCTAATTTTCGTATGCCACTCAGATCAATTATGAGCGATTTCTGTACTTAACACTGCCGGATTCGAAAAGTGTGTCTTTCAATTTATTGATCAAAAAGACTGACCAAAATATGATCAGATGTAACTTTGACATTGCATGCATGGAGAAGTGGGAAATATATTATATTAATGCTTTAATGATGCAGAGCAGATGGATCTAAATTGAAAACTGAAATTACAAACTTCAAAGCTGGGCAAATTTCAATTTCTCAAACAGTGTATACTATATTGGCTATAATCTTTCATAAAGGACTTAGTATAACTTCAGGACACTATGCTGTTTACTTGTGAAGTGTAACTGGATGGACAGAATGCAATGACAGCCAGCTTACATTGAAACAAAAACTGCCTTTCAAACTTCCAAATTCAGACCTTTTGTTTCTACAACCAAAGTTCTAAGGAGGATTAGTGTTCAAAAAGTGGTATACGCTGTTTGTTCTACGTGCATCATCAGTGTTTTAGACATCATTTGACCTACCACGGGTGATGTCTTCAAAATGGACTTAAAAATTCAAGAGTGTTTTACATCTATTACTAATAATGGACCACTTGTAATATCATAAAAAAAATTATTTCAGTTTTGTTTCTTTAGATTAGTTCAGTACCTGTAGGTGAATGAATTGATTAATTATTTGTCATGGGCGTAATAAGGAGTAAAGAAAAAAAGAAAAAATTGAGAAAGTAAGATATTGAAAATACAATGCTGTACGGCATGATACGTGTAATGCTATTTTCATATCAGCGTTTTAAACTTTCATTCCCCAAGTGGGTAAGAGTGGCACGGATTCGAGATACACGGTATGCAAGTAACAATATATGAAGCACAGTGCATTCTGTATACTTGGCAGTGTAAATTAGCATTTCCTCTTGCACAGCATTGTATTTTCAAAATCTTACTTTCTCAATTTTTTATTTTTTACTTTACTCATTATGTCACTGTACTATGTACAAGAAAAGTTAATTACCAAGTGCATTCATGCATGACAGCAATGTGGATATAACTGGACCACTTTGTGCATTACATGTAACAAGAGGATATTTTCTTTCTTTTACCGTTCCAAGATGGAACTCATTTTCAGTTAAGCATAGTCCTCTGTTTGTTTTCGATATGCATTGGTTGACCAGGCATTAGTCCTACACCTATGTCGAATGTTGTTACAATTGCATTTTCTATGCTTGTTGTGTTCCCTTTTCTTCCCACCCTCATCAATGTATCCTGCATTTTATAATGTACATTCTAATTCCATCTGGAACTTTGTGGTGAAAGTGCTTCTAGCATTGCATTTAAGGAATCGCAAATTGCGATTCCTTAAATGCAATCGCAATTTAGGAATTCGCAAATAATTGCGAATTCTTAAATTGCGCATAGGAAACACTTTCATGCATCTCCAAAGGCCAATTTGCGATCGCAAACGGCCGATTTTTGCGAATCGCACTGTTTGCGTTCGCAAAAACCTTTTATGCATGTGCCCCGTAGTTGGATACTTTGATGTGAGTTTACGTTTTAAAACAAGAAGTACTGCTGTTAAATTATACATTGCGGTCAAGGGAGTAAATGTCTTAGGATGGAGAGAACAATTGAAGTTGGGAATTATACTTAATCCCCGTTCAGAGGAACCTGTTATGTTAGATGAAAATATTGATATAGAAAACATTGCTGTCATTACTCCTGATGAGAAAGAAAATTTGATTAAGCAGAAATTCAAAGATGTATTTTCAGATGTTTTAGGTAAGCTGGAAGATTTTTCGCACAAAATCAGACTCAAGAATGGTGTCACGCCTGTAAAACAAAAATTGAGGGGTGTGCCGATAAATGTCAGAGAAGAGCTGAAAAATATGCTCGATGAATTGGTATCTGAAAGCATCATTGAGCCTATCGATTCAGCTGAATGGGTTTCTCCCATTGTTTTGGTAAAAATTGAGGGTCTGTGTAGATCTTAGGGCACTTAATGCTTGTATTATGGTGGACTGTCACCCCCTACCTAACATTAATTAAGTGGTTTCAATGCTGGAGGGTGCTAAAGTATTCTCCACTTTGGATCTCAGGTCAGCGTATCACCAAATTCCTCTTACTGAAGACTCCAAGAGCCTTACAGCTTTTATCACACCGCAGGGCCTGTACCAATATAATAGAATGCAGTTTGGTTTGGCATCTGCGGCTTCCGTATTTCAAAGAGTTATTTTTAACATTTTCAGAGATGCTGACAAATTCGTTTAAGTGCTTCCAAGATGACATCCTAATTTTTTCAAGCAATGAAGAGGAGCACTTTAAGCACTTAATGGGAGTTTGAGAAAGGTTGAGGAAGAGTGGGTTGACCCTCAAGGCCAACAAATGCAAAATGTTTAAAACCACAGTGGAGTATTTAGGCCACACTTTATCTGGTAACGGGGTAGTGCCTAAGAAATCAAATGTAGATGGTATTATAAATGCACCCTCCCCCACGAACAAAGAACAATTGCTATCATTCGCAGGCATGTGCGAATATTATAGTAAATTTGTAAACAATTTTGTATCTAAAATGGAGCCTCTTAGGAAGTTGCTGAGACACAAAACTACCTTTGAATGGAAGCAAGAGCAACAGCAAGTTTTTGAGTCCATCAAATCTGATATCCTTAAGGTTCCCACACTTAGACCATTCTGTATGACCAAGGAGTGTGTCATCACAGTTGATGCAAGTTTGTATGGAATTGGTGGGGTATTGTCTCAGAGGTGTGGGAAGGATGAATGGAATGTGTGCTTTGCCTCCCGCACCCTTAATGAGACAGAACGCAGGTATGCTGTAATTGAGAAAGAACTGTTGGCCTGCGTGTGGGCGATTGAGCATTACCGCAATTATATTTGGGGAAGCAATTTCATATTAAGAACAGACCATAAACCCCTCGTTAACATTCTCTCTCCAGGTGGTGGGTGGAATTCCACGGCCCGCATTGCGAGACTTACCTCCAGGTTGCAAGAGTACTGCTTTAAACCTGAGTTTGTCCCTGGTACGAAAAATGTCATGGCCGATTTCATGTCTCGGCTCCCCTCTCAGGTCAGCTGTAATGACAACCTTGATGACTCAGAGGTAGTCACCACCATCCAAGATGTAGTGACTGGTGCATTTGAAAGTATCACTGAGGAGTCCTGGAGACTCAGTGAAAAAGAAGATCGCATTTGGCAGACTGTTAAGGAGTACATCCCAAAAGGATGGCCAGATAAATAGAATTTGGTTGAGGAATTCATGCCCATGTTCAACGTTTCTGATGTTTTAGAATTGGAAGGAGAGCTAATGCACAAAATTGGGAAATGTGTGCCACCATTTGGTGTCCAAAAGTTGATTTTAGAGTTGGCACACAAATCCCATCCTGGCATGTCTGCCATGAAACGGTTGGTCAGAAATTATTTCTGGTGGCCAGGATTAGATCGTATGGTTGATCGCACTGTTAGAGAATGTGAGGTGTGAAAAAATGATGAGGATTAACGTACCCCCTTTAAAAAGTTCTGAGTGGGCCGATGAACCTTGGAAAAAGGTGGCTTTCGACATTTCTGGTCCTTTTATGTGTCTACCACATGATTCACGTTACGCTTTTGTGCTGGTGGACTACCACTCCAAGTGGCCTGAAGTGAAGTTTGCATCCAACACCTCCACCAACATGGTTATTGAATTTTTCAAGGAAGTTTTTTCCAGGGAAGGTAGTCCCTCGGTCCTTGTGACTGACAATGGGGTGCAACTCACTTCCACAGAAATTGAAAGTTTCTTAAAATGTCAAAACATCAAACACTACACTGTCTCAGTTTATGAACCGCACGAGAATGGCCTTGTCGAACGCTTTAATAGGGTTGTGAAGGGGTATGTCTCTGATGTGGTCAAACTGGGAGGAAATTGGAAGAATTCTTTGAGAGAAAAGCTCTGGTTATATCATATTACGCCTCATACCACAACAGAGGTTAGTCCTTTCCACCTTTTAAAAGGGCGAGACCCCGCATCAAAAATTTGTCCTTGGTGGTTCAAAGAAAAGTGCAAAAACAAGTTTTTCTCAGATGATTTGGTACGTGGTGTTGCCCAAAGAGTAGAATCCAAACAAGTAAAAATTAAGAAGTGGTATGATGACAAATGGAAAACCAAATTTTCCAATTTCAATATTGGTGACTGGGTCAGAGTCAAGAAACCTGATTTTATCACCAAATGTTCTGATAGATTTGGCAAGCCCATGAAGATTGTTAAGGTTTTTGACAACAGTGTCATCACTCAAGATGGTAGACTATATAATGTTAGACGTGTTGCCAAGTGTCCAGCTGTACCTAGTAGTTGTACATAAGAAGAGAGGTCACAGTGGAGATATTATTCCAATCCAACTTGAAAGAAACAAATTCAAATATACATAGAAAATGATTTAAACGTCACCACGAGAGGTTAATAAATACTTGTGATTTAATTCACATCACTAAACATTGAATCTATCAAACAACTAAACATAGTATGAATCAATAATCATAAATTTTGGTGCTCAGAAATAGGGGAGGAGGGGAGTGAGTGTTTAGGGAGGGTTGTGTGATGGTGTACAGGAAGGGAAAGGTAATGTGTTTTATATACATCCGAATATTGTAGAACCTATCCCGCCTTTTACTTGGCAAATGCATATAAAGAAAAACATAACATGACAGGTACAGATAAACATGTCTCTGTCACCTATGTTTGATACATAATACAATGTGTCAGTGTTTCGACCCCTGCAGTCATAAAGGTGATTTCATCCTTATTGGGGGGTCTTCATCAGGACCTTGAAGGACTAGTGAAGGGGGGGGAAACGGGAGCACCTGGAAATAATTAGGCAAGAATTAATTAGGTGACGTGGATAGGAGGCAGTAGTAGTTATTAAAATATTAAGGGTAATTACCAATAAAATGCAGTGCGAAGAATCCGGCTGTGTATTTAGGATGAAGGGTCCGTAAGCTCCTAGAAAGTCAGAGACGAAAAAGGGTCAAACCTAGTATTCCTGAGAGACCAAATGGTAAGAAGGCAAATACCATCAATGGCGTATTTACAGGAAAACTCACTGTAAATAGAGATGACCACAGTCCGGTATTGGAAAGTGGTTGGTGCCCGAAGTACACCTGGGTAGCCGATCAAAGTTGATTAGTAACCTGTAAGACAATGTGTAAGGACCGATTGTTTACACGAAAACTTGATGACTTGAACACAAACGATATCTAAGCTACAAGATAGTGTTGTAAACATAATGAATAATAAACCCATGTGTTCCAAAGACTAAGCAAGAAAGCCAAGATCCAGAAATCTTGCGCTAACATATAACACCGTTGGAAGTCCAGCATGGCTGTTCATAAATCCAGAGGGTAACTTGATGACTTGGACACAAACAGTAGTATTGCAATCACAATCACAACCAATAATTAAACTGTGCGTTGCAAGGAATGAGTAAGGAAAACAAGACTCAGAGACCTTGTGCTGACACATAACACCGTTGGAAGTACAGCATGGCTGTTCATGAATCCAGAGGGTGATCTATTGTTAACCGCCAAAACTGTGAGTAGTAAGGGAGTCGAAGGAACACCCTTCTGAGCGGATTAACGTGGTGACGTTTAAATAATTTTCTATGTATATTTGAATTTGTTTCTTTCAAGTTGGATTGGAATAATATCTCCACTGTGACCTCTCTTCTTATGTAGCACGTTTATACCCGGGTCCAGTGGTCGTACGGGTTACCCCATTTATGTACCTAGTAGGGCAGAAAACTTGTTTTCGGGATTTCTCAATCTGCCTGAAAACACGGTGGCCTCTAGAGTCAAAGCATCAGATAGGTTGAGATGCCCCCCCAAGAAATTGTCTGATTTCTGTAGATAGTTCCCCTAATTGCCTACATTTTTTTCTCTTGTTTGAAAAAAGGGAGGTATGTTACAATTGCATTTTCTATGCTTGTTGTGTTCCCTTTTCTTTCCACCCTCATCAATGTATCCTGCATTTTATAATGTACATTCTAATTCCATCTGGAACTTTGTGGTTGCTGCTAAGCACTCAGTTCAGTTGCTCTGTTCCTGTTTGCTGACCAGTTGAATCCTGTTGCTGTACAGCCTTACGAAAATAAATACTTCAAAATTATTTAGATCGCTTTATCATTTCAACAAATGTATACTTATGACGCTTTGTATGCCCTTTTTATTTTGTGTGAACAAGACCGCTGGACAGTTGAAACGAGTCACATAGTTGAATCTATGATGTAATAAATCCTCGTTTGGCATTGCTTTCCTTGTGGTTTTTGGTTTCTGAGAGCTCGCCGACTACGCCCTTTTCTTCATGGATTACGAATACCGGTGACTCCGTCGGTTGCGCGCCACCTCCCACGGGTTTCCAGGTACCCGGAAGGAGTGTTTGCCTGTATATATATATATATATATATATATATATATATATATATATATATATATATATATATAAGTATATATATATTCACTGAAAAAACCATAGGTTTCAGGCACGTTATAGTTAGAAATTAGCATTTAAAAACCTTAGAAATTCACTGAAAAAACCATAGGTTTCAGACACGTTATAGTTAGAAATTAGCATTTAAAAAACCTTTGAAATTCACTGAAAAACCATAGGTTTCAGGCACGTTATAGTTAGAAATTAGCATTTAAAAAACCTTAGAAATTCACTGAAAAAAACATAACTCGCGCCCCCGCAATGCACTGCTGATGACGTCACATATTACATCATTCATGACATGGTCAGTGACATCACTGATGACATCTCAAATGACATCACTGATGACATCACAAGTGAATTTCAAAGGTTTTTTAAATGCTAGTTTCTAACTATGCCTACAGAGGTAGGACATGTGAAGAAAGAAGAAAAACGCACAGAAAGAAGCAAAAGAAATGCAGAAAGAAGCAACAGAAGTCCACAAAGACGAAGAAAAGAGCAGGAAGAAGCAAGACATGTGCAGAAAGAACCAACAGAGGAGCAGAAAGAGGCCTTGTTGCAAAATCATCCTGTGCCCACAACTTTTTCAGACGGGTACTGGTGGTAACTGACTCGGACTAACCAGACCTAGAGCCAGTGCTATGCTAAAAGACACTTAGAATACAGTGAAAACACCTACATACACTAGGGAACACTATGCGTTAGGGTACCCCTGTCATTAGCATGACCTCCTCTGTAAGGCCCTAGTACATAATAGGGCAGGGGGATTAAAACTTCCTCTTAAAACGCGCCCGGGCGCATTTGGACAGTGGTGAAGGGAGGGGGCCTGAGGTGACATGTGTGCAAACAAGCCCTGTGGCCGCTTTAAGTTGGGAGATTAGTCCCCTTGAATCCTGAGGGTCCCTGGGGTCCAACTAGCCCACTAGGTACCTCCAGTAAGCGCCACACAGCTGCGTTGCACAGAGGTGTAAAAGGGGCATGGCCTGGACCACCTCTCTGCAACGCAGCCCTGTGGCGCGCACTGGAGGTACTGGTGGGCTAGTTGGCCCCCAGGGTCCCTCAGGATTCAAGGGAAATTAATTCCCCAACTTAAAACGCGCCACAGGGCGTGTTTGCAGACATGTCACCTAAGGCCCCACCCCCTCCCTTCACCACTGTGCAAACGCGCCCTGTGGCGCGTTTTAAGTTGGGGTATTAGGTCACCTTGAATCCTGAGGCAACCTGGGGCCCAACTAGCCCACCAGGTACTTCCAGTAAGCGCCACAGGCCTGCGTTGCAGAGAGGTGGTCCGAGGCCACGCCCCTTTTACACCTCTCTGCAACGCAGCTCTGTGGTGCTTACTGGAGGTACCTGGTGGGCTAGTTGGACCCCAGGGACCCTCAGGATTCAAGGGGACTTAATCCCCCAACTTAAAACACGCAAATATTGTTGCAAAGCCCCGGGGGTGGCGGTACCTGGGGCAGTGGGGGGGATTGGGCCCCCCCCCACATTTTTTTACTGCCCCTGGGACCTGGCCCACCCGGGGGCTTCAATTAAAAGAAGCGCGGGAGTCCGCGCTTCGTTTTTTCTTTTAGTTTCGCGGCCGGATCCGCGGATCCGGCGCGCTTTTTGCCGATTTTTTTTTTTTTTAAGTGCTTTTTTAGGTCCTGGGGGTCCTTGTGGGACCCCCTGAGCAGGCCTAGGGGGTCAGGGTGTTTCTACCCTGCCCCCTTTTCTTGTTTTGCGCCTTAGTTTTTCTGTTTTCTTGTGCCTCGGTTACCGAGGCACAAGATGGCTGCTAACACTTCCTGGTTTGGAGTGTTGACAGCCAATTAGCATAAAGCTCGTGATCGGGAGGGTGCGCGGATCCACCACGGCCATAGATATCGAAACTTTTATTTTTTGATTTTCTCAGCAACTACTGAACGGATTTACACCATTTAAAAAAAAGGTCTCTTTCTGAACCAAGGGCTACCTTTTTGCCAAATTTGGTGTAATTCCGTTCAGCAGTTTCGGCTGTAACCGTGTCTAAAGTTTCCTATGGGAAATGCATTTTTCGACCTCTATTTTTTGAATTTCTCAGGAACTACTGAACGGATTTACACCATTTAACAAAAAGGTCTCTTTCTGAACCAAGGGCTACCTTTTTGCCAAGTTTGGTGTAATTCCGTTCAGCAGTTCGGGCTGTAGCTTTGTCTAAAGTTTCCTATGGGAATTAACATGGAGAAAACACGTTTTGGGACCCCCCTTTTGTTCTCGGCCCCCGCTTGCCGAATCACCCCGAAACTTTCAAGACAGGAGCTGACCGGAGCGGGCTACGATTTTTGAAAATTTCGCGAAGATTCGTGAACCGGCGCCAAAGATATTGGGAAAACAAAAAACGAGTGTCCTATGGAAACTAGGTCCTAACTATAACTATCTACTGGCGACCACCAGTAGATAATATATATAGGCACTGGCCAGGACTGACTGGTTGCTGGAATTATGAGGATTGAATAAAGCACTTTTATCCACCTACTCTCGTCCTTTGAGTGGTCCGTACCTGCCTGTGTGCTGTGGAGGAGTGGTGCCATTCAGGAATGGTCTTCATATATATATATATATATATATATATATATATATATATATATATATATATATATATAAATATATATATATATAACTGCTTTGAGTCATATGTACTAAATGATTCATCAACCATACTTGATTGGAGAAGAATTCAATGTTGTCCTGGAAAAAGATTTAGATAAATCCTTTGAGAGCAAATATGTTGCTGACAAGAAGGTGTATCACAAACTCAAAGAAGCAATGCAAGATCTGGGTTTGTGTGATATTTGGTGTGAGAAGCGTGGGAATAGGAAGCAATATGCATTTTATAGCAAGAAGAACAGACACTCTTCCAGCATAGATTATTTCCTACTCCACTATTCTTTGATAAAAACAGTAAAAAGGGTGTTGCATGTTCCTGTTATACATCAGACCATTCCGGATTAGTCTTAAATTTAGAGCTTAAGGCCATTAACTCAGAGTCAAAATGGAAATGAGTAGAACAATATTACCTGACTCAAAAGTTGTACATGAATTAAGAGATAAGAGCCAGGAGTATTTTAAACATAATATAGGCTCATCTTCATATATAATGGTGTGAGATTCCTTTAAGACCTATATCAGGGGAGTCAAAGGAAAAAGAGTAATGATAATACAAAAGCTTGAAACGAGATTAAGAACTTACAGGAACAAATGAAAGAGAAATAAAGGGCGGTTCAGCCAACATATAAGGAGGATATAGGCAAAATAGTCAAACTGAGAATTTCTTAAGAAAACATGCAACACGAGCTAAGGTTAGTCTTGGAAAAGAAAACCCTAGACCAGTGGATGTAAACTACAACATTTTGAGTATGGGGAAAAACTAGAATTCTTGTAATCACCTTATTCAAGAATGATTCAGGGAGGGAGACAAGATCCCCAGAAGAGATAGAAAGGCAGATGCTTAAAAATCTCAATGCATTATATAATAAGAACATGGCCCAGGATAAAAGATCAGACAGTGTCTGTCAGAGAGAACCATGCTGGTCCTAATACCTACCCAACAGGCAGTATAGACAGCAAAGCTACTGAAGGACAAATAATAAGCCAAAAAAACAAACTGAAGAATGGGAAAGTAGTGGGCCCAGATTGAATCCAGTGGAACATTACAAGAGGCTAGTACATTAAATAGCATCAATTTGGAAAATATTATTAAATTGGATATATTTCAACAAAGAAGAAGCTCCACCATCCTGGAATTAAGTCCCTATAGTACTGATACTGAAACCTAGCACATATTGTAAGAAAACAGACTCTTACAGGACCATATCATTATTAAATAACAACTACACGCTTTTTACAGCCATCATAGCTTAAAGAATGGTGGGAAGTTGCCATAAAATAACTTTGCAACAAACGATGTTCCTGCATGGAATGATACAAGTAATTATTCAAGCTCCAGAACTTATTAATGTGTGGATAATGGTCAATGTCCTACAAAGTATCACACCAACAGAAGCAGAAATTGTGCATTTTCATAGAATATGTTATATTATTTGCAATCATGCTTTCAATTCTGTACAAAAGATCCCAGCAGATAAATTGTCAAATCCACCTAAATATCAATGTTGTTTTTAAATCCTCCAGGGGCATTGTGCATTATAAAAGTTCTATACAAATTTCGTCAATTTCTTTTGGAAAGAATGACCATAATCTCTGTTCTGGCTGTTCCTACAGAGATATATATATATATCTGGTTGATGAATCATTTAGTGCATATGACTCAAAGCAGTTATTAAAGGTTGGGTTGACAGAATTTGGGACATATATGCCTTCAAATGTAAATATATAGGTCCCAATCTTAATTATTGCTAAAATCCATCTCCCAGTAGTATTAATTGTATAATCTATTAATCTTCCTCCATAGTGCTTCTTAATAATTACTGGTACTTCTCTCATACTTCCTGTCTGATCAGTGCATATATCTATGACCTAGCTTTTTTCCTAGTGACAAGATTCGATCACATCTAAGTGCATCTCTTGTAATATTACTATTTGCGCATTTGTGTTATTTAGTTGTGTTCTTTACTAGGACTTATCTCATGTATGGTCCAAATGATGATTTCAATTCATTTTCCCATTTGTACTCTTATTTACCTCTGTTTTTAGTACCTATTATGTTTTGAGTGCCTACTCTCTACTGGGCTGTTCCTAACCTTCTTTAAGTACTTGTTGAGGACTTTTTCTATTTCCTGTGTGCTCCCCACCCTATGCTGTTGCTCCCAAGATCTTAAAAATCCCCCTGTTTATCCCTTGGCAACATAATTTTGTCTTTCAGGATCTTTTTTTCATCTTACAATCTTCGATGTCTGCTCATATTCTGACCTTCATTTTCTTTCTCAAATTGTCTACCTCTCCTCCTTCTTTTGGATTAAACATTTCATTGTTCCACATGATTTTTGACATTGCTGGGAATTTAAGTTGCACCTTTGCTCCTAATTTCTTTAGCTTGTCTAATCTGCTTCCCAGTTTGCATTGCTGTGGCGCTGTCATTCTGCCAATGTCTGACCTGATTTGATAAGTAAAGTCATTTTGTGTCAATATTCTCGACTTTAGGGCTCTCAATAGTATTTTCTCTTTGATAGCACAGGTAATAAAATTAACCAGCACCTTCCTGGATGTTCTTCGATCTGGGTTGTCCCTTAAAGATTCCCACTTGCAGTACCTTTATTATAAAGCCTTTAAGGTACTGCCCTCTGCTCCTTCTGGTATGTTCAAAAACCTTAAGTTGTATTTACGAGAATGGTTTTTCAGTTTCTCTATAACTATAGTCAATGTCTTATTTTGCTCTTCAATCATACACCCAGATCAGGAAGGCTTCATACTAGGCAGACAACTACATAAATTAACCTATTTGTTGATCGGTTCAATAGACATGGCTGAAGTCATGGTAAAGCATTAGTAATAGCTACTTAGCGCACAGCTAAAGCGTTTGATAGGGTGAACCGGGTTTACCTATTGGAAGTTTTAACATCTTTTGGATCAAATCAGACTTTAACGAACAGTACCAAGGCATTGTATAAAATCTCCACAGCAAGGCTACTCATAATGGAAAACTAACAAACCACTTCTTTATAACAAGAGTGACGAGACAAGGTGCCTGCTCTCTCCTGTTGAGTTCAAAGTGTAGATAGAACCATTTGCTCAATGGATTCAATCATGCTAAAACATTATTCAATTCAAGGTTCTGGGTTTAGCAGTTAAAGTTGCAATATATGCAGATGATACAATACTCTACATAGCTGACCCATCTCTCTCAATAATGGAAGATGAGAAGTTAGCATGAGCGTTTGGGAAATTGTCTTGCTACCAAATTAATAAAGAAAAAAATGGAGGTGACGGTATGGGAGTAAAATACCCTATAAAGAATACTCAAGCACAAATCAGATACTTCGTCATTCAAATGATACAGGATCTAGAAGAGCTATCAAATATAAATCTAAAGAAAGCTACTAAAGAAATAGAAGGCCTGCTAAGGAAATGGGAACAGTTACCACTGAACATATACGGCAGGGTCAATTTAATCAAACTGATAGTCTTCCCAAAACAAGCATTCCTATTTATTTCATCCTTCTCTCATTCTCAAAAGACAGCCTAATAAAAATACAAAGGAAAATCACTAGCTTTAGACGGTCATCCAATGGCGCCGGACTCTCACGGAAAAAGCTTAGAAGGAAATTGGAAAAGGGCGGCCTGGCACTTCCAGACTTCCAGTCATATTGCTTTGAATTCCAGTTTAAAAACTGTAAAATGCTAATGTTGCAACCAGATGACTCACTGTTGGCAGCAATGTTAAAAGAGCTTGGTCAGGAACATTTGTTATTTAAGATTCGGGATCCAAATTTGTTTAGGAAGGTTCGCCTCAAAGTTTTAAAACCCTACCTGAGAGTATGGGTTTATATAAGGAAGGTACTGTGACTCCAATACTATTTACAACTAGCTCCAATCTAGGACTCACCTGGGACTCTGGCATGTTTGAAGGACAAGCTCAGTTTACCACAGAAGAGGCTGGAATAAACTGTGGGGACACCTACCGGATGGGAATTACCTCATTGGTTAGAACAAAACCTCAGACCTACCATAAGGAGAAATATCAAGATTCAAATACATTCAGTTAAAGTATTGGTGGTCTACCCAAAAATGTCTGGAAGAGGATAACTGGGAACTTGAAGAGAGGGTTCATGATGGACCAATAATGAAAAAAGACTTGGTCTGATATTGGGAGCTAATTAAAGCAGAAGAGAGGAGGATGGTGAAACGTTGGAACACATGGAGGGGATGGTTGCCAACACTGGAACTAGGAATCCTACGGCAAGTATCTTTAAGCATGCTATAATCTACAGTTAAATCTGTCGCCTCATAAAAAGCATTTATTTTCCCTTAACAGGATTAACTGGTCAACCAAAAGGAACCTCCTGATGCAAGAGATGTAATGAGATCAGAGCAAATTATGTGCATATGTTTGCAAGTCATGCAGGTTTGTTGCGCTTCTGGAATGAAGTATGCAAATATAACTCAGCAATTATTGGTCATGCAATTAAGGTAATCTTAGCCTCAATTTTATTTGGATGTGACCCAGACCTAGAAACTCTATTATATGCTCCACAATTTCTTAATTACTGCAGATGGCAAGAAGGGAAATATGTAGGAAATTGGTTCTTGAAAACCCCCTACTGACTGCAGACTGGCAAACGTTGCTCTAATACATAAGTCAATTAGACCAGGAATACAACTCAAAGGGCCATATTATCAAGAATGGGCGATAACATTATCGCCGCTTTAGCGGCAGGAAACTGCCGCTAAAGCGGCGATAAGGGGCTTGATAATATGCCCTATAGAATTCCAATAGAAGCCCAGGTTCTGGTGAGAAGGACACCAAACCTGGGCTTCTATTGGAATTCTATAGGGTATATTATCAAGCCCCTTATCGCCGCTTTAGTGGCAGTTTCCTGCCGCTAAAGCGGCGATAATGTTATCGCCCATTCTTGATAATATGGCCCAAAAAGTATACAGAAAGTCTGGCATTGTTTAATAATGGGGCAAGAAGGTATAGCAGTCTGATGATTATATCACCAAAAGTTGCAGATTTCAAAGGCCCAAATACTAATTTTTGGCATGAAGACTTAGGTCAGTTTTTCTAAAAGGTACTTGGAGTGTTACTCTCTACTGAATCTGTCGGTGACATGAGGACAAAATTTTTTAAAAAGTCAACTACCTTCTTTACCAACTCTTTAGGCCTCGTGGGTTCCTGCATGGACATAGCTCAGTCATCTCATATGAGCACTGCTCACTGCGATGTGCTAACAACAACAATTTTATTTTGAGTTAGGATAGCGCAGATTCTTGGCAGAGTAAGTAACAGGCAGTAATATTGCCCAATGATTGATGCTCACTGTTTCAGTCTCAGGAGGAATGGAAGATGCATTAGGAAATAAACCTGTGACTTGCCAGTCACACATACCCAAATCAGGTTGTTAACCTGCTGAGCTCAATATTATGAGACATGTACATGATTGGAGCCCCAAAATAGGACATGTTGGATCATCCTGATGAGCAGGCTGAAAACATACCTTTGGCTAACAGTCAGGTAGGAGCATGAAGATGGATTATACAATATTTCATGAGCTCACTTCCATTATACAGAAAGAATTGGCAAAAAGGGCTGTCTTGAAAGATCTTTGTGAAAACTAGTTCTAAAGTGCTTGTTACTAAAATCTGTAGAAGCTGGTGTTTTGTAGTCAAATCACTCATTCTCGTTTGAAAAGATCTCTTTCAGTAGCCTATAACTGACCTGTAAGTCCACTAAAACTATGTTTTCGTCATCATATCGAGTTTGACAAGCATGTTTAAATTGCACAATTCATCACTCTGTTTTCTTGCATTGGCTCTAAGGATATCGCTACCTCATTGTTTGAGGTGTTAGCTCAGCCTCAATTGGTTGACCTGTTAGCCTTCCACCCCCAAAGTCCTGGTCTAGTTGTGCCCCTGAGCCCAGTCGCAAAAGATCTGCCTTTTCTGCTTCCGAGTCAAAACCCGTGCCTCCCAGTACATGCAGCAGTTAGCTCTTCTTTCTTGTGCACTCCTAATCTGTAAAGTTATGGATGGTTAGCATGGAATATCAACACCTTTATTGTATAGTGTCTTAAAGAAGCAGCATAGTATAATTTTATAGTGGCACCAGCACCACCTGTTTTCCATTATCAACAAGCAGGTGTAAAGGGATGAAAAGGAGTGTCCCCCTCTGTTAGAAGGTGGTTCTGACACTATGGGCCGCCCAGATTTTTTGCTTTTTGAGCACCTAGGTGTTGAGGTTTTACTGGGGAAGAGCCTCATAAATTGGGACTCATCCACAGTGAACTCATGATGAAAGAGACTGCATGTGGCTTTTACTGGTGTCCCCCTAGCTTGACTAGGCCGCTGTGCAGCAGCTGGAGTAAGGGGCACCGGGCTGGTTACATGCAGACACCTGTGTACATGCGTGTGCACACGTGTAGGGGCTGCGCAGGGGAGATTCTTGGCGTGCGCAGTCCAGGAGCAGCTACAAAGTGAAGGGTGTGGCAGGACTTATGCAGAATTGGGTGGTGACACGGAATAGGCCTTATACGCTAGGAAGGAACATGCCAGGGAAAGTCCGGGTGCTTTACTGTGTTTTTCACTTCATTATTCCCCTATGGGGATGTGGAGCCCATGTGCTAGATTAACTTCCCTAAGGCCTACAGATTCCAGACACGCACTAAAGTCCACTGTAGCGGATGTGAAAAGGAGTATTCTGCAGAGTCCCAAGTCATATTTGTACTGCTTTTGGGTCGTCCAGAAATGTCACATCTCTCTGAGTCAGTCATAACCAGGGCCAGGCTGAGGGCTGACCTCAGCTGGACGGATTGATAACCTTTTTTTCCACAAGCTAAGGCCTCTCCACGAAGAGAAGATGGGTGGGGCTACAGGCTCATCCATCAGCAGCTATCACTGGGTGTCAGGCACCAGGCTGCACCAAGGGGGGAAGGCAGCCAGAAAGGAAGGGCTCGTGTTTCAGAGACCATGTGGCCAGAGACCCTGGACGACGCCATTTTGAACAAACCCAGAGGCTGGACAAGGAGGAGGGAGCAGGGGCAGGGAAGTGATGTGTTGCTGTTTGATAGGACAAACAGAGACTTCCTGCCAGCCCCCTACTCAACTTTTTAAAAAGTGCTTGCACAGGAAGAGAAGCTCTCTCTGGGGTGTGATCTGCGGAGGCTGAGGGTGCTGGAGCCTGGCGCAATGGGCAGTTGGAACCCCCTGACTGTCCCCCAGGGCCCTACCAGCACCAGAAGAAGAGCCCAGGACCAGTGCGCAGAAGCAGGGGCCTCTGCGCAGGGAGAAGAGAGGCCCAGGAGGAGAGCCAGGCGAAAGGCTGGCGCAGGGAGCCAGTGAAGACAGCTCCCTGCCGAATCCCCCCTCTCAGAGACCCCGAGGGTGAAGGAGAGTGTTCCCAGTGGCTGGGGCTGGCCACCAGGAGCGAAAGGACATGAAAATGGGGCAGATAGGACCCCCAGGGGCTGAGTTATGGCCCCCAGAAGGTGAGTGACCTTTGACCCCCACGAAGAGGAGGTCGGGGGCCCGGGAGCCCATCCCCGGGCCCGAAGCAAAGCCGGGGAGCGCCGTCGCGCTCCCCGTGAAGATTGTGCCCTCCGGGGTGCCAGGAGCCCACCCTGGCCCCCGGCGAAGAAAAGGAAGTCGGGGGAGCGCCGTCGCGCCCCCCGCGAAAATGAGCCCGAAGTCAAGTCGGGGAGCGCTGTCGCGATCCCCGTGAAGATTTCCCCAGCGGGGGGGGCCAGAAGCCCACCCTGGCCCCCGAAGAAGCCAAGTAGCCGGGGAGCGCCGTCGCGCTCCCCGGGACGAAGAGGCGGGGCCCGGGACCCCATCTCCGGGCCCGAAGAGTCAGGGATGGGGGGAGCGCCGTCGCGCCCCCCTGAAGATGTCCGGGGGCCCGGGACCCCATCTCCGGGCCCCGGTGTGCGAGGAAGGAGGGGGGGAGTGCCGTCGCACTCCCCCGAGGTCCGGGGAGAAGAGGCGTGTCTGCCCGCAGGAGCGGGCAGACCAGAAGAGTCGTGCCGGCTCCCGCGGCAGCACGCGAGGGTGCGGGCCGAGCGGGGAGCCGGCGGGGGCACCCGGGGGTGGGCTCCCCAGGCTGCCCTCCAACCCCAAGGCAAGCGGGCCCCCGAACCAGACCCACGGAGCGGCATGGGGCCCGGGTGGGACCGGGCCCCCGAAAATGTGCAGAGCGGCCGAGGGTAGGCTCCCCGAGCCGCATTCCCTTACCTGGGGGTCCGGGTGGGACCGGGCCCCCACCGAGGCCTGAAGATGCGGCGAAGCCGCCAGCAACTCCGCGTGGTTCTCCCCGGCACAGCGGGAGAGCCGCTCATCTATTATGCGGAAAGCGGAGCATGAAGCGCCCCATAATGCCTTGCCAGGCATTTGGAAACCTGCTATTTTGGTGCTTGTGGTGGCCCCAGGAGGACGGGGTCACCACAAACTTGCTGCAAGGGTGCTGGGGGAGCTGCTGGAGAAGCGCAGTCTCCCCCCAGCACGAAGTTAAGTCCCACCCTAAGTTTCCTAGGGATTTGAACAGGATAACCCCTCAAGGGCTCAGCCTGCATTATTTTACCTTCTGGGCTGGAACTTTCGTTCTACAGCTGAGGGTGTATTGCAAAGTGCTTCATGGAGTGAAGGGCTGAGTTGGGGATGTCTGCAGAAGGGCATCCCCTGGAGGTGAAGAGATGTAATTACACCAGAACTGCATTTACTAACGGTTATTCCTTTATAGAGGGACTGAAAGTCACACATGTAATGTGAGGTACCTGAGTAAGGTGATGTCATAAGCCAAGTGGGTTATGTTGCCAGGCACTCCTGCTAGGGTGCCTGGCTGTATATGCGTAAACCTGTGATTTCATCGGTGATGCCTTTAGGGGCTGTAATTGCAATGCATTCTAATGATCCACAAAGGTGCTGAGTACTGTCATTCTAAAGTGTGCGTAAACATGTATTCTTGCTGCTGTGCTTAAGGGAGGAACAACCCAGACTGTTAGCCCTGAATATGTAGGGGTGCATACTGTATGGTCAATATAAGATGCTCAGCCAGGGGTATGTGTCACTAGGGCAGGTGTACCTATTTTTAATGCGTGTGGAGGTAATGGGGTGGGTCGCCACTGGGATGGTACCAGTGCGCAGGGCCCTCGCTCCAGGTTTTGCGCAACACACTGCATTAGGGGGCAAGATGATGTGCATACATGGAAGTGGTGGTACTAGACCCCACCCCCCCCCGCGGGAGGGGTGGAGATGTTACGCAATGTCACAAAGTAATTCCAACAGCTTATGAATATTTGTAAATTGGTGCATAGTATTGAGTAGTGTGTGTGTTTAATAAATGCACTCTTACTTTTATAAAGCAAAGTACAGACTGGACAATCAATTATTGAGTGTTATTTTTGCGCACCTGCAAATGGCGATTACTAGCCCACACCACCTCCCTTGAGTAAAGCCTCAGACTGCTCTGCAACGCTACCCTCTGAGAGTCAGGCGCTACAATTGGGTGTTTGGTTCCCAGTGAAGGACAAATGTAGTCATGTTGTTTGTGCAGGCCACACAGATACTGCCTCGTTTTCCAACACCCTCCTTATGTGGATTCATTTCCCTCTGCATCACTAAAATGCTTTATATCAAAAATACACCATAAATGCAAGTAGCAATCAAGCAATGTCTAATGAAAAGCTGACCAATCTGTAAATGACACTTCAAGCAACCAATTGATGAGAAGGTGGGCTCATTTTTTACATCTCTGTGCATAGATTGTAAATATTAGCTACAGCAGTCTCTAGATACACCTAAAGTGGTAGGATGAACAACTGAGCAGCTGAGTGTACATAATCAACATGTGCCCATATGAAATTACACTGGCACATTGTAGTAGCAGTTGTGTTCGGTGCATGGGTGTCCAAAAGGAGCGAACTGTTTGCCTGTGACCTATGCTCAAGATGCCGCAAAGAATATTCGCAACAGCTGGCAGTCTAGACGCTTGTATTCTGGGTCCCAGAAAGCCAGGAGGAAAGAAAAAAACAGAAAATTGAAAAATTGTTCATTTCACAATTATTGCATGCGCGAGAGAAATAGAGGACACTAACAAGCCATTTATTTTCCTCAACTGCTGTTTCAAGGTAAAAAAATGCCTGCACTTTGTCAGCTTTATTTATCAGCGCTCTTTGTAATCGGACCAAGGTCAAGATTTATCTCAGACACATCCCCACCTCCAATACACTAAGTTTCAGCTGAAAAAAAATGAATTTCTGAAATTTATCGGTACTTGCCCAAAGCAGACATTCTGCAGCATCTGTGCTCTCGCCCACCACCAGATGGATCTCTGGTGATTTCGAAGATCTTTTAACCTTGGTCTTCAGAATATCTTTCAAATCTTTCCAAATGGGCATCCTGCTGGCTGCATCACCATATAAGATATGACGCAAATGCTTCTCTTTGACTCTCCTTATTTTTTAATTTTGTTTCTTCTACTGCACAGACATTATCAGTCAAGCAGTTGTCATGGCACTTACCATTGAAGAGGTGTACAATCTGGCATTGCAATAGGTTAAAGTATGATTTAACGAGGGGACCAAACGTGAGGATAAAGGAGCATCATTAACAAAATTATATTATTAACAAATTGGCAAAAAATGGTAGTTGAGTCATCCCCCTTCAGCCATCGCTATCTACATGTCAGCCCCCTTCAGCCATCGCTATCTACATGTCAGCCCCCTTTAGCCATCGCTATCTACATGTCAGCCCCCTTCAGCCATCGCTATCTACATGTCAGCCCCCTTCAGCCATCGCTATCTACATGTCAGCCCCCTTCAGCCATCGCTATCTACATGTCAGCCCCCTTCAGCCATCGCTATCTACATGTCAGCCCCCTTCAGCCATCGCTATCTACATGTCAGCCCCCTTCCGCCATTACTTACTTAAAGCGCCCTTCACATTTTGGGTCAGCCAATTGCATTTTGACAGTATACTAATTTTCACCATTTGCATTTTGCATTGGTGCTTGCCATACAAAGAGGCGCAGCTGCTCTTCACAGGGTCCCTGGACAGAATGTCAAAGCCAAACATATTTTGTGGTCAAAATAAAATGGCAAAAATATTGAGGCCAAGAATATCGAGAAGGTAAGCGCAAATAGCTAAGTATAGATTTACTATTCTTAACTCCACATCTATGCAACTTCAAGATATAAATAAATCATCAAGGTACATATATATGGAGTTAAGCATAGTAAGGCTTAGTTTACCCATAGGAATTTACCGTCTTACAACAATATTTTGGCCACACGATAAAAAGCTTCGATATTTAGGTCATTTACTTTTTATAGGCAGGGCCCTGAGAGAAGGGTGTGTCAGGTGGCGCTCATTTGTTGTTCCTATAGCAAAGACTAATGGAGTAGAGGTGTTCTGGTGATGACATTCAGCAAGACATCAGTATGCTGCTCCTGCCAGCAGGGGGAGTTCAAACAACCAATCAGCAGTTTAAAATTAAATACTATTAATTACTGGGGGTGAGTGTTTGAAAAGTTTCAGCACTCTGTCCATCATCTCCTTGTGTTTGCTTTGTTTGCCCTAAGTTGGCAGGGTATGCCCAGACGTGGGTCCCTTGCTCACTTTGCCACTGGAATCAAGCTAGCCTGGCTGATGAGGGGTGTTACCCCGAAACCGGTCCCAAGATGCTTGTTTCCGGTCCTGGGAAGACATGGCTTGGCAGTTCGGGCTGGACTGTTCCCATGAGGCACAGGGTCAAGACTGATTTGCATATAGCTGTGTCTGAACTGGGGTGGCGAAGTGAGCTAAAGAACGATGATGGATTCAACCCAGATCTGTGACTGGGGGTGAGTGGTTAAAATGTTTCAGCACTCCGTCCATCATCTCCTTGTGTTGGCTTTGTTCGCCCTAAGTTGGCAGGGTATGCCCAGACGTGGGTCCCTTGCTTACTTTGCCACTGGATTCAAGCTAGCCTTGCTGATGAGGGGTGTTACCCCGAAACCGGTCCCAGGATGCTTGTTTCCGGTCCAGGGAAGACATGGTTTGGCAGTTCGGGCTGGACTGTTCCCATGAGGCACAGGGTCAAGACTGATTTGCATATAGCTGAGTCTGAACTGGGGTGGCGAAGTGAGCTTAAGAACGATGATGGATTCAACCCAGATCTGTGACTGGGGGTGAGTGCTTGAAAAGTTTCAGCACTCCGTCCATCATCTCCTTGTGTTTGATTTACTTTTTATAGGCAGGGCCCTGAGAGAAGGGTGTGTCAGGTGGCGCTCATTTGTTGTTCCTATAGCAAAGACTAATGGAGTAGAGGTGTTCTGGTGACGACATTCAGCAAGACATCAGTATGCTGCTCCTGCCAGCAGGGGGAGTTCAAACAACCAATCAGCAGTTTAAAATGAAATACTATTAATTATGCTATCTTAGTTTAAATTATTTAGAGTTTCACAGGGTAGGAACAAAGCCAGCAATTGGTGCTGTTCCCACCTCGCCAAACATGAGGCCCCCCCCTATCCCATCTAGCTGAAGAGGAACTGCTGGACTTTTGCCAGCATAGCCTCAGCTCTTCTGGCAGAAACCCTTGAACAGGCGATTCTCCCGCCATTGAACACCAAGGGCCTCATTACGATGTTGGGCAGAAAGCCTCCGCCCGACAGTCGGAATTTCCTAGACCGCGTTGGTACCCTTCAGACCGACTTGGTCGGTTTACAATCTGCCCGACCGATTACGATGTTCCCGGTCGGATTATAAACCACGTGGTCCTTTCGAATAGGTTCCGACTGGCTCTCGGAGAAGTCTTGTTGGTCGGAACCGCATCGTGCACCTCTTTGAACAGTGCTTCCGACCGACGGATTACGATGTCGATATCCAACAGCCTTTCCGAGTCGGCCTGTCTGACATGAAAAGGCTGTCGGAAAGTTACTTTTGGGGCCCCTAGCAGGGCCCCCTTCATCCTGAGGCCACAGGATGGGGGCCGAGGGGGTACCTAAGGGACCCCCCTGTAAAACCCTGCACTTTGTGGCTGGCACCGTGGGGTGCCTGCGACAGGGTGCATGGTTTTTTACACACACACCCCATTTCCCCATTGGAGCCTATGCTAACGGGCAGAACACGGTCTCCCATAGGGAACAATAGGACTCCGACCTGACAGTGTTCGGTTGCATTGTAATTGGTCTGGCGGAACCGCCTACCACGAGTTGGTTGGTTCCTGAGTCCAAGATGGTGTTGGGCAAATAGTTTCCGCCCGACATCGTAATGAGGCCCTTAGTCGCAGTGATGCTTGTCCCACCGTACTTATGGTGGGACAACCGTACTGTTTTTACTTTACTACGAGTGACATGGATGGCATGGCAGTCTTGGGAAATAAAATGTTCAAATGTCCCTGGTGAACAGGCCGAATCTCCCTGTATATCACACACAGTTGTCTTTTACTTTGCAGCAACAAACCCAAAGCTTTGGGCTTTGTTGGTACAAGGCAAAAAATTGAGCTCAGCAGGGCACTTCCACATGGCAGCCTGTCCTGCATTCAGTACCATTGACAGTGCATCCGTTTCACCAGCAGACACACTTTCATTGCAGAGACCCTGTAGGCAGGCAGGGATCTTTAAATATGGCAGGAGTTACTCAAATTGGGGCAAAGGCCGAAGTCTCCATCACCTGCGCAACCTCCAGGCAATAAATACATAATCAGCAACATGGCACCCAGGAACAAATGTACACAGTGACATATCTATGAAATATCATGCAGGCCCGTGTTCATTCTTACCCGAGATGGCCAACATCAGAAACCCAGACGGTTTACTGTGAGCTTACAGGGTCAGATCAAGCATAAAAGGTAGGCTCCCCAACTCTTAAAACGCAAACTGGTTC
Organism: Calotriton arnoldi; assembly: GCA_963921515.1. Lineage (NCBI taxonomy): Eukaryota > Metazoa > Chordata > Amphibia > Caudata > Salamandridae > Calotriton > Calotriton arnoldi. The sequence goes on along the minus strand of CAWUFW010003050.1, from coordinate 811,133 downwards.
CACCTTAATGTAATTTTATCAATGTAAGCTGTTAACCAGACTGTAATCCCACGTAACATGGGTTATGAAAGAAATGCTGCTGGGACCAGCCGAGAATCATAAATGACAACAGTGTGGATGGAGACAACGTTGTGCATCATTACACTGAGGATCTGCACACCCTACAGGGCAATAGGGCCTGTGAATTTCATGAGGGAAAGGGAGACATGATAGTGGGATCAGAGATCTGAGTTAAGGCTTGTTGAAAACGTGATCAGTGACCCCTCCCCCCGCCCCCCAGAAGCCCTATCTATCAATGTAGAGGCAACGTGGAACATGGTATACTGGGGCATTATAAAGTGGCAAGGTGCTGTGTGGTTCATGTCATAGGCCAGTGCAAATTGGAATAAAACGTGTGACTTACGTATCTGGTCAATGTACATTGGCACTTAAGGTGGATTATTACATAATTGGGCAATAAAAATGGGCACAGAAATGGGTGCTTTTTGTAAACTGGTGCAGTTTTAAATGAATTTGTTTGTGTGGGCTACATTGCTCTTAATCTACTCTGCCTTCGTGTACTGAACGAGAAGCCTAGCTCATTGTAGCTATGTATGAAGTTATATTTCCATGACATGAACACAGTTAGAAATCAATGGCGCACTGAATAGAGGGTGAAAACTCAAAGGTGCAGATGGGGTGGTAGTGCTCTTGAAGAGATGTGTCTTCAATTACTTTCTGACTTGCAGTAGTGTTGCAGCGGTTCCGATGCTGATCAGGATGATGTTGCAGACTCTGACTGAATAGTTGCAGAAAGGCTATTTTTGGGTGTTTTCTTTATCGCATTTATATCTGTAGTCTGACGATATCCTAGGATCTGCGGTGGCACAGCTTGACTGTAGTGGAAGCTACAATGCTAGTTATGAGGGAGTGTTGTTTATGATTGCATTGACGTTGTGAGAGTTTTTTTTAAGTTTATATTTTTGTATGACAATTAAGATTAAGTATTATTGATTTTTATGTCAGATCCAAAAAGCAAATGCTGAATTAATATGCATATAATTAAAATGAGTTTGATATAACGTATAGAAGTTTGTTTATTAATATGATTTAGTTATGCTACATTTTGGTGAACACTCCATATTAGATAAAATGGATGCTGTTGTTGTTTCTGTTTCCACTCCTGCTTTCCCATCAGGTTCCCCTGTGCATCTTCTCTCCCAATAGCTCTGCAGAATGAAGACAAGTTGATTTCCTGTTCTGCTCTGAATGAACGTCAAAGTACTCCTAACGGTAACATTTTTCCCAAGGTTCTTCCGGTGTGTTTCTGTAGCTCAGTTCAGTCTTGTTCATTTATTAATTGCTTTTGTATAATGTTGCATATTTTGGGGCTTATTTATGAGCCCTTGCGTCATTTTTGCGCCGCCGGTGCGTCACTTTTTGTGACGCACCAGCGGCGTAAAAAATGCACCATGCTGCGTCATATTTACAAAGTGACGCATCTAGGTAGATGCGTCACTTTGTAAACCCCTGCGCCACATTATACCTGCACCAGGTATAATGTATGCAGGGTGGGCGTTCTGACGCAAGTAAGCCTCGTAGAAGTGTCGCAGTGAAATCTATGAGATTTCACTGCACCACTTCTAGGACGCAAATGCGTCAATATCTTACACCTGCCTCACAGCAGGCGTAAGACTGACGAAGGCATATTTGAAATGGACCTTGCCCATGTGAAATGACCCATTGCTGAAGTTGGGTCACTTTTGTGACACACTCCAGCAATGCGTCATTTTTGCGCCTACAGATACGTCAGAAATACTGACATATCTGTAACTCCTTGCGACATGATGCGTCATACTGTAAATATGACGCATCCAGCAAGTTGCAAGGAGGGCACAATGAAAAGTGACGCATCGCTGTTTTCACGCAGCGATGCGTCACTTTTCATAAATGAGGCCCTTTGTTTGAAACTTCTAAGGGTGACAGTGACAAAGGAAAAATAGGATGCTTTCTTAGAAAATGAGATAGTGCTAACATATAATGCTGTTGACATGAATTATTCTGATTTGCCATAGAATTGATACATGGGATCATACCCTGCTGAAGCTGTGATTTTAGATAATTTTCTATGCGAAAGGTGTGTATAAGAACCCTTTGATTCTAGGGTAAGAGAGACGCTTGATTTTCTTCTGAGGGATGCTGTCCAACCTTTCTTGATTTTGCTACTCATTTGAGATGAAGGGGCATATTTACAAGGGCATTGCGCCACTGGAGTGTCACTTTTTACGACGTTACATATTTACAATGTGGTGCTAAGTCACTTTGCGTGACTCAAAGCCGCATTGTAAATATTGTACCCTTTCATGCAGTTTTCTGTGTCAAAGGGGTGTGCAATAGGTGTTGCTGTGGGCGTTTCACCGCAACACACATTGCTTTTTGACGCTGACCTGGATTTACACAGATCTGTAAATCTGAGGCAGCACCAAAAACCAATGCCATTGAAAGGCAGGCGTTAGAGTGGTGCAACGAGGAAAAATACTTTTATTTCTCCTCGTTTTCTGCTCTTTCTATGTGTCCTGCTGGATGCAGCACACATAGAAGGAGCAAATTACCTTTAATGATTGTTTATGTGCAGGAACCTTTACCTTCCTGCACATAAACAATCATCCCTGCAATGCAGGCACCCTTGCACCATGGTGCAAAGGTGTCTGCATTGGTGCTCGGCAGCATTTTTAGTGCTGACAAAGGGGAAAACACAGGGGTGTGCCAAATTCTTGTGAATATGGTGTACCCCTGCTTTTTTTAAATGACGCAGAGCAGCGCTGCTAAATTGCTTGCAGCTCCGTGCTGCGTCATTTCTATGCAAATATGTCCCTTAGGATTTCTATTTCTGATTTTGACTACTCTGTAAAACGCTGCATTTGAGCCTTCATGGCATCATTTATTCTGTACCACTTGATTTTGCGATTCGTGTAATAAAAACCTTTAACTCTTTCCCTGATGTGGAACTCAATTATAGAGTGGTCTTAATTACTTATTTATGATACTCTGCTAAACCGATGTTTAGTGAGGTTCCCTTTTATGCAAGATCAACCTGAAGTGGAACTTCCTGAGGTAAATTGTGGGATATGATTAGAGTACAGTTCTAGGTATTGGGGTACGGGGTTCCACTTTTACAAAGGGCGATGCAACTGGGCTTTAGGGTAGGTGGACTTGAAGGGTGAGCCAGTGTCTTTTCTTCAGTTTCAGCCTTAATAGTTCCTCTTTAAATTTGGCATGCTTCTATTCAAATTGATCCATGGTTGTGGACAACCCTAGAACTGCCACTTCCCTGAAGCAGTATCACTCTACACACAGTGGAGCAGTCTTCCATTTTTAAATCCAAAAAACCCTTCCTTCTCACACCCCTCTGTGACTTTGCACTGGCATACTTTATTACAGACATCAGATCATATGTTCGTTCACTTGATACATGCAAAGTGTCCTGATTTCTCGCATGTGAAGCTAGACAGTCTTCCCTCAGCAACAATGACAATGGTGGTGGAGCAATGAACCTGGACAAACAGGACTCAAATGCTTTGTGGACCAGTGCTTAATTTGTGCATTTAGTTGCAAGTCGTGGGCATGGCACTCATTTTTAGGTACAGGACAAAAGGCCAGATGTACAAATATCTGGTTTCAAAATACCAGTCACAAATTGCGACCGGTATTGTTGCGATCAGTAAAGATGTTTAGCAGACCTATGTACTGATAAAAAATCCGAGCAATAATGAGTTGCAATATGACCTACCTCCTGAATATTAATAAGTCGTCCTCCTCCCACTGTGGCACCATGGACAGCTGGCTTGCCGAACAAGGACTGTGAGTCCCCTGAGCCACACGCCAGGGTGAGTTGAGGCGTGTTCCCCGACATCAGCGGGTACCTCCACTACCTGATGAATTGATAGAATCACTGACTGGTTTTGTATATTCAATATATTTTTTATAGACTTCACACTTTTGAGCACACTGGGCAGCAGCACTTAAAAGTAGGTCCTGCAGAAAGCAGCTATACCTCTGTATGAGGGTACCAGGCTGAAACAGGTCAACCACATATTAACACTCCCTGTGGGTATACTATTCCCTGCGAGTGCCCTGTTTTTTAATTCTGGCTCAGGGGCGCCTGAATAAAGGGATATTGCGTACCCTGAAGCTAATTTAAGTATCACTTTCACTTGCTCTTCTGCCCTCACTACCCTGAGCTCTTCATTGAGGTATTTAGTATACCATCCTTTCACATCAAAACATCTCTGAGCTCCTCCCTCTCAGTGAGGGGGCTGTAGCCCATACTGTGACTAGGCATCATGGTACGAGGAGAATCCCAATGATGAAGCATGCCACCTCTGGTGGGTGAGGGAATCCGTCCTTTTAAAGGAATATCTCCTTACAGCTAGGTGTTCATATGCAACAGTTGTGAATACATTTGTCTTAGACCCTCTGGTTCCTGTTTGTGGTTGATAGTAGAGTGGGGAGTTACCCTTGCATGTATTTAAACCTCCTCAGACCTCCGTGTTGTTGTGGTAGATGATATTAATAAGTTAGGTAACAAAATGTGACTCACTATGTTTGGAGGCCAGCACAGGGATGGTGGCCTGCTGGGGCAAGGCAACTACTATGTCTGTGATTGTCTCTCAATAAAGTAAACTTATTTAATTAAACCCATTTTTCTTACAGGAAACAACGTCTTTGTTTAAAAAGAAATGTTTAAGAGTCGGCGGTGGTACTGTGGACCACTGCCTACTCTTCAGCAAACATTTTTTTGACCTTTGTAAAGGGAAAGGGGTGGACCTCTCTGTGGACCCTTTGCATTCTGCGAATGCTTTACCACCTCCTTTGAGATGTCAGAAAATATCAATGTTTGGAATCTGTTTGCAGTCAAAAAACATTGACACTGAGTCAGTATTTGGAAGAGATGCCTACATGTCCCTTCCAGATACTGAATCAGTATCTATACGCAAATCCCATTTTAGGAGTCAGAACTAAGAAATGAGTACATAAAAAGCATATTAACGGTCACAGATATTGAATTGGACCATTTGAGACCATTAAAGTACATCTTGCCCTTACTTTTTACCACCAGAAGTTGACCCAGAGGAAGAGAAGGAAATGCAGAAAAGAGAGGCAGAATGAGGACGAGAAAGATTAGAAACAAATGGAGAAAACAGGGATGAAAAACAAACCAGCAAGAGTGAGATGAAGAGACAGGGAGTGTTAGGTGCTCGAATGAAGTGGTATGATGTGCAAACAAAACTGGGCACTTTTGGCATTTGGCATCCTCGACATTCGTCAGCTGCGGTGGTTTCCTAAAATAATCTGGGGCATATTCTCAAGGATTTATCGCCGAGTTATCAGCACTTTAGCGCAGCAAAAGTGGTGAAAGAATTATCGCCCCATTCTCAAGCTGGTGGAAACTGCCCATATCGCCAGTTTTCCAGCGATAGCTGCCGCAAAAAACATCGCCACGGGTGAGAGGGACAACTAACGCTAATGATATGCAGAGTACACACGAAAACACCACTTCGCGATATTCACAACGACCAGCCAGATCTGCGATGCGACCCAAAAACAGGCGATAAGGCGCGTTAGCAGCAGGGATTTAACACCTGCCTTTTACTGGTGTTAAGCAGGACAACTACCTGCAGTATGAAAGGGAGCCCAGCCCAGAGCCACACCTGAAGACCAACACATATCATGGAGACACTGATCGTGCAGCTCGGAGACCCGAGAGGGCCACAACACCCACTGCCACCACCCCCAGCCCCCCCGCCCCCGGACCAGCCCCGACTACCACCGAGGCAGCGCAGAACAGGCCAGCGGACGTTCCGAAAACGGCATGGCCCCTCAGCCACACAATAGCAGAATTTGGGGAGAGGTGGGAACTAAGTATGTGTGAAGGAGGCAAGTCACCCAAGAATAAGAATGCACACAATGCCAAGTTTGGCGGTGATGTGCTGGACAGACCTCAGTATGAAGAGCACAGACCTGTCCATATGGACATAAACTGCAGGTGTATGTAGTGTTGTGGACAGTGGATGCAACCATGTTCCCTCAGGCAGTGGGGAAGACCTTGGTCATGTAGCTGTGCCGTCCCCCCCTGTAAGCGTAAGCGGAGTGGGCTCGTCCAGCGTACGCCAGTCCAGCGTAGGAGTGTGAATAAATAGGCCGGGGCTCTGGGCGTGGTTCACTTCCGGGATGGCCAACGCGTCTGCCAGGCGACACCCCTCACCCTGCCACGAGGCCGCCGCCGTGACCGCCACCCCCCTCAGCCCATCGCTGGCTTCCGCAACACAGGCCCCCAGCGCACCCAGCCGCACAGCGCCACAGAGTTATGTGTGTGCTGGATACTGCCTCCGGCCTACACTGCGGCCAGCAGCACTCACAATTGAGATCAAGTCGCGATTGCAGATGACGCAGTCCAGTAGGCAACAGACATTGCTTCCAGTGCGGCCCGCCCGGACCACGCATCATCGCTGGCTGCGCACCCCCTGAGCGCCACAGGTGCTACTAACTCTGTGCACTACAAGTCAGCGCCACGTGGCTGCGGGCCCTTGCTGACCTCTGCCTCCGGCCTACACTGCGGTCAGTAGGGCTCACAATTCAGATCGAGGCGCGATTGCAGATGACGCAGCCCAGTAGGCAACAGACATTGCTTTCAGTGCGGCCCGCCCGGACCACGCATCATCTTTGGCTGCGCACCCACTGAGCGCCACAGGTGCCACTAACTCTGTGCACCACAAGTCAATGCCACGTGGCTGCGGGCCCTTGCTGACCTCTGCCTCCGGCCTACACTGCGGTCAGCAGGGCTCACAATTCAGATCGAGTCGCGATTGCAGATGACGCAGTCCAGTAGGCAACAGACATTGCTTCCAGTGCGGCCCGCCCGGACCACGCATCATCGCTGGCTGCGCACCCCCTGAGCGCCACAGGTGCTACTAACTCTGTGCACCACAAGTCAGCGCCACGTGGCCTTATTGAGGCAGAATTCAATAGGCAAAAGACATTGCTCCCAGTGCGGCCCGACCGGATGATGCATCATTGCTGGCTGCGCACCCGCTGAGCGCCACAGGTGCCACTAACTCTGTGCACCACAGCTCATGGACCCTTTATGATTGAGTTACGTGCTGTGGACTGCGGACGCAACAATGCCACCTCAGGCAGTGTGAAAGACCTGGGACGATGATGATGAAGATGAGGCAGGTGTAACACACCACACTGCAGCTGCGGCAGGAATATCCCAAAGGGACACAATCATTGACAATTTCTTCACATGAGCACGCTCAGCTCTGGTGCCCCTAGCTCAGTGCACCACACGTCATGGCCCCTTCTGATTGAATATTGGGTGACCTCTGGACTTGCTCCGGCTACCTCCATGGTGCTTCGCAGTTGTTTGTGTTATGTTGGTGTCTTCTGTTTCCGCTTTAATAGTGATCACTGTTCAAGTTGTTGCTAGCACCAACCACTCCCTGAGGGCTGGCTCACACTCACCCCACACCCATCCAGCACAGGCGTCACGGGATATGTGATCCTGGTAATAAAAAGGGGCCGGGCGCACGTGCCTGTAGCCAGTTCCACTATCTATCTAAGTGCGTCCGTGTGTTCATTATGCATGAATGATGTCCCCGGGCCCTACCACATAACATTGTGCTGTGGACAGGGGACGCAACCATGTCACCTCAGGCAGTGGGTAATAGCTTGGATATGTAGCTAAGTCCCCCCCCCTGTAAGCGACAATGTTGCAATGTAGCATGCACCCGGAGGGCGGGCTCGCACGAACGGAGTAATGAAGGAGCGCAAGACCGCTCGGGGTCCAGGATCATACCTGCCAAGTGTTGTGTGTATCTGTATTGCTGCAGCATGAGCAAAATGCCCAGCCACATTAGCAGTGCCAGTTCTGCCAGGCATGTACTCTACATCTGTGTCCGCCCTATCCTTAACATAGGCCTACACTCACGTGGCCGCCCACCTTCAACGGCCAACATCACAGTGTCGTTGTCAGGCTTGTGGACATGCGCAGACAGGCATGACAATACTGTGCAGTAGGAGTGCAAGTGATGCAATCGCGCAGCGCACATAAGTAAATGGGTTCTGGGGGAGGGAGGAGCAGCTGTGAGGCAACGTAACACACAGTGATGCCGCTCATATGCCACATGCAAGTCATGTCAATAATGAATCCCAAGGTCGCACTCATCCCACCCCACCCCCAACAAGCCACTTCACATTCCCTGAATACAAGCAGATTCCAAACTTACACTAGGGATGAAAGCTCCTTTGTCTGAACTATCAGGCGGAAGCACATCTGCACCTTCGACCTCGGAATTGCATGTGCCCGGCACCCCCTGACAGATACTATGGCAGCTGATGCCGACTCCCACACTACGCACAGCCCGACGAGAGACCAACGTATACACACCCCACACACAGGAGTCCTTGCTCGAAGTTATCTTGCATGGAATGGCCTTCACACTTGCTCCCACAACATCCCAGGCGTACAACCGGTGCACACTAAAACAACTCATTGATCCGAGATGTGGCATTTCATCCACAGAACTGCCGCAGGTCAGAACAGTGCCGCTTCAACAAGAGCCACTAACACAATGGCCGAACATCCCAGCACATGCACAACCCCTGTCACGTGGAACTGTACCGTGCACGTATGCTGCATTTACTGGGGGCACTGCCATTTGCAGTGCTGCGGATCAGTTACCGGCTAAGCTTCTGCCTTGCCAACGTCACCTGCGTTCAGCCTGTGTTGCATTGTCGCTCGTGCATGTTCGAGTGGTCCATCGATGTCTGCCTACCCAACAGGACGGTAGCTGAACTGGATTTTGACATGTGTGTGCGCCCCCTGTTGGCCCACAACCAGGAGTGTCACCGTGATGCCCGTTTATGGGATGCCTTGATCCTTGGCATACATGCTGGCAGCTGTACCTGGGAGTTTGCACAAGTCCTCGTGTGCAGTGACCACATTGAACCGCTCCCCTATTGGGCAGAAGTGCTAATTGGTGTGAGGGGGTGGACACAGCACATCTGTCCGGACCTGCTAATGGATCGCCTCGCCGTCCTGTTTGATGAAGTCGACAACGACCTCATGTTGGAAATGTTAGCCTGTGAAGCTGCAATCGCTTTCATGGACGAGTACCTATGTACCTGCAGCCACAACTGATTGGAACACATTGCACATGTCCCGACACCTTGTTGCATCTTGGAGATCTGGTCACATATCCCACGACAACAGTGGACATGGCGGCATTCGCCTGGACTCCGAATACATGAGCGGACAACAACCCGGCTTAACACGCACCTGTGAAAGGTGAGGCACTCCCCCGGAGTGGACAGCGGTTGTAGGAGAGTAGGATCTGCCTCTTATGTTGCCCCCACTTTTTTTCTGATGTTTACACTGGTTTCTGGCTATAGTCAGGCTGGGACCCTGCTAATCAGGGCTCAAGCCTCTCTGTTCTCTCTAAACGATTTGGAGTGCACTCTAGGTGCACTAGTGATTGGATACTGTGGCACCTTATGAGTCCCTAGTATATGGTACCTTAGGTACCAAGGGCATAGGTACTTCACAGGCCTACCAGGGGCTGCAGCATGTATTATGCCACCCCTGGGAAGCAGACTAAATCTGACACCACAGGCCTGCTACTGCAGCCTGAGTGAGGAAGTGCTAGCACCCCTCACTGAGATATAGGTTCCCTATATCTCTCCTACACACACATATAACCCTATCAGTCACCCCTAAGGCAGGCCCTATCAATCCTGAGGGCAGGGTGCTTGGCTTCTATGTGAGGGGGTGCCTCTGCCTGAGCAGGGCCCCTCTGCAGCTCTCAGAGTCAATTCTCTGGTGCTGTTTGTGGATGCGGTTAAACCATAAACTTTTAAGTGCATTATATCCTCGCGGTAAAATGCTAACTTTGGAATGGCTGCATCGAAACATGTCGTGTTTGGTGTCAAACACCTTGGAATACTACCCCCCCGCCAGTCCTGGCGGCGGGGGTAGCATTCCACCCTTCTAGAGGGATAGACATGTACCTACTGTGGAAACGCGGTAGAATCCTGCAGAACCCTGGCATCACAAAATGGATGCCACCAGTCACAGACACTGGGCTGCCCTCCTGCTGATGACCAACACTCGCAGTGGAGGAAGCCCAACCATAGATATCCTGTCCCAAGGGGGTGTGACCACCTCCCAGACAGGGTTTAGTGTATTGGGGCTGGGTGGGTGCACTCCTAGAGTGCTTTGAAGTCCTGCACTGGGGGAGCAGAAGGCTCCTCTGTGCATATGCCAGTTCAAACCGGCTCAGGGGCTACCTGTCCCTGCTCTGGCGTGAAACTGGACAAAGGGAAGTGGGTGTAGCCACCCACTCCCCTGACCCTCCCATAGGTAGGGTCATAGAGCTAGTCCCTCCCCTTCTTTTAGTATAAGAGGGGGAACCTGTGCATTGCACCCTAGATTTTCCCTGAACGACGCTCTGAAGAAGAATCCCGGACCTTCGACGTTCCACTACCTTTGGAAGACTGAAGAATCTCCCTTGGAGTCAAGGAGTGACTCCCCTGCTTGGCAGGCACCAAAAACTACAAACGACGGTCGCAAACTACGCCGCTCCCGCCGGAGTCCGAAGTCCCTGCAGCCCAAGAAGTGGATTTCCTGACTTCTCAAAGGCCATCGTGAGTCCCCAGCGAAGCTGAGGCCAGTGGATCCCAAGAATAATGAGGAACCACAACCCCTGGGTACCGTACACTATTGTCGAGTGCAACCCCTTCACAACGGTCCATGAACTTGTGCTTTGGACCACATGTGGTCCCAGCCTCCAGCAGGAATCCCTCCTAAGATCAGAGGCCTACCACATCCCGAGTGACCGTGGGCCCCTGTGAGCGAATCCTCCCAAGGCGTCTTTGCGATCCCTTGCCAGCCGGCTTGTGGGTCCCCAGAAGACTTTCTAAAGAAACCAAAGGGTCCCTGCGGGTTGCTCCAGGCCTGCCCTGACTTACCCTTGCTGGGTGAGTCCCACATACCTCGCTGGTCTGCGCCATTGCCTCTTCACACTTTCCCCGAGACTTGCTGTTACCAAGGCTTGTTGGCTCCAATCGAGTCGCCGACACTGCAGTAAGCTGCAGACATTGTGGGACACGCCGAATCCAGCTCCTGGTCATCGTCGACGCCTCCTGGACCTCGTGGCTGAAGAGTCAAGGCAACTGCGAACGACCTGAATCTTGCGACGACGGTGGGCATCCATCTTCCTTGCCCCGATTCACTGCCAAGTGACTTTGAACACTGTCCCCTCTGCTTTCAGGTCTTCCATCTTCCGAATCCAGGCTTGGATTCCTCCGGACACGTCTCCTGTCGCCGCAAGCAGCAAGCCTTCACTGGCTCCCATTGAAAACGACGCCGCGACCCGACACCAAAGAACACCTATGCACCCGGCTCCCCTGGGTGAGGTAACTTCAGCACTACGGTGCTCCTGTGGGTGTGGGCCCTAGAACTACTTACCCTGTAAGTGACTGGCTTGTAGCGTCCCTAGAAGTGTCCTAAAACTCTAACTTTCCAAGTGCGACAATTGCGCTGACTCGTACAGGGTTCGCGTCTGTGTTAGACACACCGCGTCCATCTCCTTTGCAACACTATCTAAAACTGTATCCTTCGACTCGTACTGAGTCCGATCGGTGTTCGCCTCGAACACACAAAGGGCCTGTAACTCTGAGATCTCCATTGCACTGACTCGCACAAGGTTCGCGTCTGTGTTAGACACAGCGCGTCCATCTCCCTTGCATCTCTATCTGTGACCGCGTCCTTCGACTCGTACAAGGACCGATCGGTGTGTTCGCCTCGAACACGCAAGGGACCTTTAACATTGATATCTCAATCGCGTCTGAGTACATAGACTCGCACAGGACTCGCACCGGTGCCAGGTCACCGCGTCCGTCCCCTGTGGGTCTCCTACAACTACCTGGGGTGGTTCTTGGGGGTCCCTCGATTCTAGATGCCCTAGACCTAGGTCTAGCAAACTAAGATTGTGATATTCGATTGTGCTAAACTTATTCTGATAATATTTGACTTGTACATATGTTCCTGACCTCTAATCTCATAAAGAGATTAGTAGAGAGTGTTTATTAATAAATACATATATATTTGATATATATACCTGTGTGGTGTCTTTTCATTTGGTGATTCAAGAGATTGTGTGGTAAAACAAGCTGCTTTACATTCCTTCAAGACTTAGCCTGAAGGCTGCTCTCCACAGCTACCACTAGGATAGCTTTCCATAAAGGTTGTCTTAAACCTATCTACCATAAGAGTCGAATTGTTCTGGTGCAAGGTGTCCACTTTAATTAAGGAACAGCATATACCAGGCCAACTTCTCCCATTGGTGGGCAGCGTGTGGGATTCCAGCTTGCTATTGTTTTACCAGAAAATCTCCATTTGAATTACTAACTGAAAACCCCTATAGGTACTTAAGGTACATATAAAGTCAAGCTTAGTATCAATAAGTTCTACTGAACTTAGAGCTGTGTGCCAAGGGATAGCACACCCTTTCTACAGCTCAAGCTAGTATCAGTAGGCCACAAACTAGTGTAGGTAGTACAACACTGCACAACACTAGAATGTCCTTAAAGGGTGGAACCAGTGGATCCACTCAGCCTCAGTATAAGGACATGGCTTTCTCTGACTTGAGAGCCATGTGTGTTGAAAGACACCTGAGGCTAGGACAGAGTCCCTCAACCCTACACCTGATAGATCTGCTGACAGCAGATGATCTTAGATTGGCTCTAGGAGCTAATGGGTCTGAATCAGTGGGTGGGTCAATTACAGTATCTGGGTCAGATGATGAAAATCCGAATGACCAGGACTCTGTGATTGAAGGGCCAGGCCTCAAGGGGCCTGAAAAGGACAGAGGAATTCTCCCTAAGAGAACTGACAGAGTGGATGAGAGGCATAGGTCCCCTTCCAGGGAATCTGAGCACTCTTATCACTCTGGCAGAGAATGTGTCCACCAGAGGAACTCATACTTTCCCATAAGAGAGACCTCCTCTGAAAGAATGTGCAAACTGCTGCAGTATGAGGAAGCAAGAGTTGCCCTCAGAACCAAGCAGTTGGCACTGGATAGAGAAGCCCTGGAGATCCAGAGAGCTTCTAGACGAGAGGGGTTAGAACCATTGGTGGCAGCAACAGTGTCCCTAGAGGCAGAGAATCTATTCCAGACCATAGGAACCTGAGCAAGGTTGTTCCTCCCTACCAGAGTGGGGATGATATCCACAAGTGGATAACTGCTATGGAGAGGGCCTGTAGAGTACAGCAGGTCCCCCAAAAGCAGTGGGCAGCAATCTTGTGGCTCTCCTTTTGAGGTAAAGGTAGAGACAAGCTCCTCACTGTTAGAGAAGAGGATGCTGATGATTATGAAGTCCTGAAGAGTGCACTAATAGATGGGTTTGGCTTAACCACTGAGCAGTACAGGTTGAAGTTCAGAGACACCCAGAAGGCACAGACTCAGGACTGGACTGACTTTGTTGATTGTGCAACCAAGGCTCTGGAGGGTTGGCTGGTTGGCAGTAGGGTTACTGATTTCAAGGGATTGTATAATCTGATGATGAGAGAACAGATCCTTAATAATTGCCAGAACCAGTTGTTGCATCAGTACCTGGTGGACTCGGATCTGACCTCTCCCCAAGAATTGGGAAAGAAGGCAGACAAATGGGTCAGAACCAGGGTGAGGCAGAAACCCCAGAACCAAGGGGGTGACACCAAGAAGCAAGATCCTAAGGGCTCTGAGAAAGGTGGGGATAAGTCAAAAGACCAGAAGTCTTCACAAGGGCCCCAAAAATCTGCATCTGGTGGGGAGTCACAATCCAACAAGGGAAAAGGCCAAAAGAAGCCCTGGTGCAAATTCTATAAACAGAAAGGGCACTGGACTTCTGACTGTAACAAGTCCAAAGACCAAACCACCACCACTCCTGCCCCTAAGGCAACTGTTCCCCCTAGTTCAGCTACTGGTGGAGGTGTTACACAGAATAAGGGTGTAGTAGGGTTGACCCTGGGTTCTGAAGTGGACTCTGACCTAGTCAGAGTGCCCACTCAGGCAATGCTGATTTGTGAGGGAGACCTTAATATGTCCTTCCTAGTGAGTCCCAGTAATCTGGGCAAATACAAACAGCAGCCTGTAATAAATGGCAAACAGGCTTTGGCATTTAGGGACACAGGTGCTAGTGTCACCATGGTGGCAGAGTATCTTGTGGACCCTGGTCAGATCATCCTGGGCGAAATGTACCAGGTGACCAATGCAAGCAACGTCAAGACCAACCATAGTCTGGCAGTTGTGAATTTCTCCTGGGGAGGGGTAACTGGCCTCAAGAAGGTTGTAGTCAGTGCAGACCTCCCTGTCGAATGTCTATTGGGCAATGATCTAGAGACTTCAGCCTGGTCTGAAGTAGAGTTATGGACTCATGCTGAGATGCTGGGCATCCCTGCAGAGGTATTTGCTATGACCAGGTCATAAGCAAGAATGCATGACACTGAACCAGCTCTGGATCCTGGAACAATGGACCAGATGCTTCCCAAGAGGAGGAGCAGTAGGGTAAAGGCAGTGCCTTCCCCTCTGTCTCAGATCACAGATTCACCCCCAGAGGGAGGTGAAGCAGATCCTGAAGAAGGAACTGCCCCAGAGGGACTTGAGCCTGATCAGGTTGAGTTCTTGGGGGCAGGGGGCCCTTCTAGGGAAGATCTGAGTAAGGAGCAACAGTGCTGCCCCTCTCTTGAACCCCTCAGACAGCAGGCTGCTGCTGAGGCTGCTGGGAGTGCTAGTGGGTCCCATAAAGTTTATTGGGATGAGGCACTCCTATATTCTGAAGGTAGAGACCCAGCCCCTGGAGCCACCAGGAGGTTGGTAATACCTCAGAAGTTTAGGGGGTTCCTCTTGACCCTAGCACCTGACATCCCTTTAGCAGGACACTTGGGCCAAAACAAGACCTGGGACAGGCTTGTTCCACATTTTCATTGGCCACATATGTCAGAGGACACAAAGGAGTTTTGTCGCTCCTGTGTCACCTGCCAAGCCAGTGGTAAGGCAGGTGGCACAACAAAGGCCCCCCTGATACCACTACCGGTGGTGGGGGTACCCTTTGAGAGGGTAGGGATTGACATTGTTGGTCCCCTCGACCCTCAAACTGCATCTGGGCACAGGTTTATCCTGGTGGTAGTGGATCATGCCACCAGGTACCCAGAAGCAATTCCCCTGAGGACCACCACAGCCCCTGTGGTGGCAAGAGCCCTCATTGGAGTCTTCTCCAGAGTGGGTTTTCCAAAGGAGGTCATTTCTGACAGAGGTACCAACTTCATGTCAGGATATCTAAAAGCAATGTGGAAGGAGTGTGGTGTAACTTACAAGTTCACCACCCCCTATCACCCACAATGCAATGGTTTAGTTGAACGCTTCAACAAAACCTTGAAAGGAATGATTAAAGGACTCCCAGAGAAGCTTAGGCGGAAATGGGACCTTCTTCTTCCTTGCCTGTTGTTTGCATACAGAGAGGTTCCACAGAAGGGGGTTGGTTACAGCCCATTTGAGCTTCTGTTTGGGCATCCTGTGAGAGGTCCACTGTGTTTGGTAAAAGAGGGCTGGGAGTTACCTCTCAAGCCCCCCAAACAAGATGTGATGGACTATGTACTTGGTCTCCGCTCCCGGATGGCAGAGTACATGAAAAAGGCAACCAAAAACCTGGAGGCCAGCCAAGAATTACAAAAAGCTTGGCATGACCAAAAGGCTGTACTGACTGTATACCAGCCAGGACAGAAAGTGTGGGTGTTGGAGCCTGTGGCCCCAGCAGCCCTCCAGGACAAGTGGAGTGGCCCCCATACAATAGTTGAACAGAAGGGAGAAGTCACCTACCTGGTGAATCTTGGAACTCCCAGGAGCCCCCTGAGGGTGCTCCATGTCAACAGATTAAAGCCATATGTTGACAGGGCTGACATGGGCTTGCTCATGGCAACTGATGAGGACCAGGAGGAGGAGAGTGACTCTCTCCCTGACCTGCTCTCCCAGAACCCTGATGATGGGTCAGTAGATGGTGTTGCTTTGGCAAGCAGCCTCACCGACCATCAGCAAACTGAGTGCAGACAAGTTCTGCAACAGTTTAGACATATGTTTAGCCTGACCCCTAGTCAGACTTCCTGGTGCACCCACGAGGTGGACACTGGAGACAGTCTGCCTGTCAAGAATAAAATCTACAGGCAACCTGACCATGTCAGGGACTGTATCAGGACTGAAGTCCAGAAAATGTTGGAGCTAGGTGTAATTGAGCCTTCAGATAGCCCTTGGGCTAGTCCAGTAGTCCTGGTACCCAAGCCTCATACCCAGGGTGGTAAGAAAGAAATGAGGTTTTGTGTAGACTACAGAGGCCTCAATGCAGTCACTAGGACTGATGCCTATCCCATACCAAGGGCAGATGAGCTGATTGATACTTTGGCCTCAGCCAAGTATCTAAGCACGTTTGACCTAACAGCTGGCTACTGGCAGATCAGATTAGCTGATGATGCAAAAGCCAAGACAGCATTTTCGACCCCTGGTGGGCACTACCACTTTGTGGTGATGCCCTTTGGATTGAAAAATGCACCTGCCACTTTCCAGAGGTTGGTGAATAAAGTTCTGTCAGGGATGGAAACTTATTGCTCAGCTTATCTAGATGATATTGCTGTCTTTAGTTCCTCCTGGCAGGATCACCTGGTCCACCTCAGGAATGTTTTGGAGGCCCTGCAGAAAGCAGGCCTCACTATCAAGGCCACTAAGTGCCAGATAGGGCAGAGTCAGGTTGTATACCTGGGCCACCTTGTAGGTGGAGGCCAGGTTCAGCCTTTACAGAGCAAAATCCAAACCATAATGGAATGGGTTGCTCCAACCACCCAGACACAGGTGAGAGCCTTCTTAGGCCTGACTGGGTACTATAGGAGGTTTGTCAAGGGATATGGATCTATAGTGACCCCCTTGAATGATCTGACCTCAAAGAAAATGCCAAAAAAGGTTCAGTGGACAGCTAGCTGTCAAAAGGCATTTGAAGACCTAAAGCAGGCCATGTGCACTGCCCCCATCTTACAGAGTCCAGACTACACCAAAAAGTTCATTGTCCAAACAGATGCTTCTGAGCTGGGTGTGGGAGCTGTACTGTCTCAACTGAATGATGAAGGTCAAGACCAGCCAGTAGCTTTTATTAGCAGAAGGCTGACCCCTAGAGAGAAACGTTGGTCAGCTATAGAGAGGGAGGCCTTTGCTGTGGTATGGGCCCTGAAGAAGCTGAGGCCATACTTGTTTGGTACTCACTTCATAGTTCAGACCGACCACAAGCCCCTCCTATGGCTTAAACAAATGAAAGGAGAAAACCCAAAACTTTTGAGGTGGTCCATTTCCCTACAGGGGATGGACTATACAGTGGAACATAGACCTGGGACCCAACATGCCAATGCAGATGGACTCTCAAGGTATTTCCACTTTGAACACGAAGACTCAACTGGTCAAGGTTAGTTTAGTGTCCCTACGTTTGGGGGGGGTTGTGTAGGAGAGTAGGATCTGCCTCTTATGTTGCCCCCACTTTTTTTCTGATGTTTACACTGGTTTCTGGCTATAGTCAGGCTGGGACCCTGCTAATCAGGGCCCCAGCCTCTCTGTTCTCTCTAAACGAGTTGGAGTGCACTCTAGGTGCACTAGTGATTGGATACTGTGGCACCTTATGAGTCCCTAGTATATGGTACCTTAGGTACCAAGGGCATAGGTACTTCACAGGCCTACCAGGGGCTGCAGCATGTATTATGCCACCCCTGGGAAGCAGACTAAATCTGATACCACAGGCCTGCTACTGCAGCCTGAGTGAGGAAGTGCTAGCACCCCTCACTGAGATATAGGTTCCCTATATCTCTCCTACACACACATATAACCCTATCAGTCACCCCTAAGGCAGGCCCTATCAATCCTGAGGGCAGGGTGCTTGGCTTCTATGTGAGGGGGTGCCTCTGCCTGAGCAGGGCCCCTCTGCAGCTCTCAGAGTCCATTCTCTGGTGCTGTTTGTGGATGCGGTTAAACCATATACTTTTAAGTGCATTATATCCTCGCGGTAAAATGCTAACTTTGGAATGGCTGCATTGAAACATGTCGTGTTTGGTGTCAAACACCTTGGAATACTACCCCCCCCCCCGCCAGTCCTGGCGGCAGGGGTAGCATTCCACCCTTCTAGAGGGATAGATATGTACCTACTGTGGAAACGCGGTAGAATCCTGCAGAGCCCTGGCATCACAAAATGGATGCCACCAGTCACAGACACTGGGCTGCCCTCCTGCTGATGACCAACACTTGCAGTGGAGGAAGCCCAACAATAGATATCCTGTCCCAAGGGGTGTGACCACCTCCCAGACAGGGTTTAGTGTATTGGGGCTGGGTGGGTGCACTCCTAGAGTGCTTTGAAGTCCTGCACTGGGGGAGCAGAAGGCTCCTCTGTGCATATGCCAGTTCAAACCGGCTCAGGGGCTACCTGTCCCTGCTCTGGCACGAAACTGGACAAAGGGAAGTGGGTGTAGCCACCCACTCCCCTGACCCTCCCATAGGTAGGGTCATAGAGCTAGTCCCTCCCCTTCTTTTAGTATAAGAGGGGGAACCTGTGCATTGCACCCTAGATTTCCCTGGACGACGCTCTGAAGAAGAATCCCGGACCTTCGACGTTCCACTACCTTTGGAAGACTGAAGAATCTCCCTTGGAGTCAAGGAGTGACTCCCCTGCTTGGCAGGCACCAAAAACTACAAACGACAGTCGCAAACTATGCCGCTCCCGCCGGAGTCCGAAGTCCCTGCAGCCCAAGAAGTAGATTTCCTGACTTCTCAAAGGCCATCGTGAGTCCCCAGCGAAGCTGAGGCCAGTGGACCCCAAGAGTAACGAGGAACCGCGACCCCTGGGTACCATGCACTATTGTCGAGTGCAACCCCTTCACAACGTTCCACGAACTTGTGCTTTGGACCACGTGTGGTCCCAGCCTCCAGCAGGAATCCCTCCTAAGATCAGAGGCCTACCATGTCCCAAGTGACCGTGGGCCCCTGTGAGCGAATCCTCCCGAGGCGTCTTCGCGATCCCTTGCCAGCTGGCTTGTCGGTCCCCAGAAGACTTTCTAAAGAAACCGAAGGGCTCCCCTGGTTGCTCCAGGCCTGCCCTGACTTACCCTTGCTGGGTGAGTCCCACAGACCTCGCTGGTCTGCGCCATTGCCTCTTCACACTTTCCCCGAGACTTGCTGTTACCAAGGCTTGTTTGCTCCAATCGAGTCGCCGACACTGCAGTAAGCTGCAGACATCATGGGACACGCCGAATCCAGCTCCTGGTTGTCATCGACGCCTCCTGGACCTCGTGGCTGAAGAGTCAAGGCAACCGCGAACGACCTGAATCTTGCGACGATGGTGGGCATCCATCTTCCTTGCCCCGAGTCACTGCCAAGTGACTTTGAACACTGTCCCCTCTGCTTTCAGGTCTTCCATCTTCCGAATCCAGGCTTGGATTCCTCCGGACACTTCTCCTGTTGCCGCAAGCAGCAAGTCTTCACTGGCTCCCATTGAAAACGACGCCGCGACCCGACACCAAAGAACACCTATGCACCCGGCTCCCCTGGGTGAGGTAACTTCAGCACTACGGTGCTCCTGGGGGTGTGGGCCCTAGAACTACTTACCCTGTAAGTGACTGGCTTGTAGCGTCCCTAGAAGTGTCCTAAAACTCTAACTTTCCAAGTGCGACAATTGCGCTGACTCGTACAGGGTTCGCGTCTGTGTTAGACACACCGCGTCCATCTCCTTTGCAACACTATCTAAAACTGTATCCTTCGACTCGTACTGAGTCCGATCGGTGTTCGCCTCGAACACACAAAGGGCCTGTAACTCTGAGATCTCCATTGCACTGACTCGCACAAGGTTCGCGTCTGTGTTAGACACAGCGCGTCCATCTCCCTTGCATCTCTATCTGTGACCGCGTCCTTCGACTCGTACAAGGACCGATCGGTGTGTTCGCCTCGAACACGCAAGGGACCTTTAACATTGATATCTCAATCGCGTCTGAGTACATAGACTCGCACAGGACTCGCACCGGTGCCAGGTCACCGCGTCCGTCCCCTGTGGGTCTCCTACAACTACCTGGGGTGGTTCTTGGGGGTCCCTCGATTCTAGATGCCCTAGACCTAGGTCTAGCAAACTAAGATTGTGATATTCGATTGTGCTAAACTTATTCTGCTAATATTTGACTTGTACATATGTTCCTGACCTCTAATCTCATAAAGAGATTAGTAGAGAGTGTTTATTAATAAATACATATATATTTGATATATATACCTGTGTGGTGTCTTTTCATTTGGTGATTCAAGAGATTGTGTGGTAAAACAAGCTGCTTTACATTCCTTCAAGACTTAGCCTGAAGGCTGCTCTCCACAGCTACCACTAGGATAGCTTTCCATAAAGGTTGTCTTAAACCTATCTACCATAAGAGTCGAATTGTTCTGGTGCAAGGTGTCCACTTTAATTAGTGAACAGCATATACCAGGCCAACTTCTCACAGCGGCGCTTGGCAACGTTCCTCATTCTGACATCCTGCTGCATTGGTCTGTATGTTGTGGCACTTATCTTGCCCGTACTGACACGCATATGCTAATAAAGTCTACGCACCTTCACTTGTATTCAACTGTGATGAGTGTTGATTTGAATGATAATGTGTGTCTCAATGCCTATCTGGATCACGGCCATACATGCGCATTGATAGCATTACCCAGGGAGTGACCCTTTTGTGGAATCACTGCCCCTACATTCATCCATACTTTCATTCTTGAATGATCATGGCCATGACACATCTGGGTGAAGTTGAATGTTTTATTCACATTCAGTGGAGTGTTGGAGCTGGACCAGTACAGGGCCATGCAAACCCCACTTTACATTGTTGGCCCGTGGAGGGCCAACCAGAGTCCTTTCGGGATTGACAAGTTCATAGGGAGTGGAAGACTACAGTCCGCAGTGTGATTGCTGTGTCATTGGTAACCACACCAAATATGGCAGTCCATGTCGAGGTCGAAGGTGAGCGTCGCTCAGTGTATGGGGGAACAGTGGGAGGTGTTATTCCAGGGCATGATGCAGAGGGCAGAACCAAGCTGAACACGGCCATATGGCGGAGATGAATGCTACCACTTCATTCTAGCCACAAAGCCAGATTCATCATCATCTTCGTCCTCTGATGTGTCAGGTGCCTCACATGCGGGTGGTGGTGTTCTGTCTGCATCACTGTGTGGCAGTGATACATCAGGCGACGGAGGTGGGGAATCTGCTGCACTGTGTGGCACTGACACTTCAGGGGGCGGAGATGTGGATGTAGTAGTAGCACCAGCATCCATCCGCGCCAGTCCTTGTGGTGGCAATGCCATGACGAGGATCTGCAGGGCATGGAAGATCACAGCTACATCTAGCTGGTGTGCAGCCGTGGCAAACATTCTTTCCACCTGCATCCACTCCAAGTTCTACATCATTCTCCTTATGTGTCCCAACTCCCGGCTGACATCGCTGGGGCCACTCTGACTAGACAGTTGTTCTTGTCTCTGAGTCATGACTCCAGCGATGTCAGCCATGGCTTGTCGTAGAGCAAGGAGCGGACAGTGGGTGTCCGTTAGGGACTGTGAGTGGTCCCTGATGGGACTTAGACACCAACGTATGGCATCTAGTTTGGCTGCCATGAGGTCAAACCCCACTCGCAGCTGGTCAGCTATCTCCTCCTGGCACCCTAGCACACGGCGTTGGAATGCCATGTGTTGGTCGTGGGGGTCCTGGGAGACAGCCATGGTGGTGGGCGCTTCCTGCTGTGTGGCCTGTGCAGGGGGTGGGGTCTCATGGATGCAGCTGGGCTGCCCTGCTCCTGGAGGTGGGGTGCAGGAGCTGTCCCTGAGCTGTTGGGGTGCGTCGGTGTAGATGTTGGGGAGGTCCTCTTCATCATCAGTGCTGTGTTGTTGGGTCTGCTCTGCAGGAGGTGTTGATTCTCCCTCTGCAATGTGAAGGGAAATGCAGATTGACATTGTGTTCACATGTATGTTCACGCATTGTACAAGTTTACTGTCGGACTGCATGGCAATGTACATTGTGACTGTGTATGAGGAGATGCCTATTTGAAGCGGTACACTTGGCATTTCTACACCATCAGGGATGTGAGGTTGTACTTGTACATTGTCATCTCACAGTTTCCTGCTATGCCAAATGCGAATGGCCATTTTCTACACACAGGCGGCAGCAGTTGTGTCCTCTGTTCTGTTGTGAAAGTGTTTCAGTTTGTACCACATTGTTGTCAATGTTGGGGTGCTCTGCATCTTATGTGTGTGTGCTGCATTGTGGGTGAGTAGCCCCTTCGGGTCTGATTTGGCTGGCCCTTATCCCTTTCAGGCGGTGTGCCTTTCACTTCTGTGCTTATGCAGTGCTGAGATGTTGCAGACTTGGGTAAATTGGGCCCTTGGTCGGAGTTGTGACTCTTGGGCATTGTTTGTCCGCAGATGTGCTATACTTACTTGTGCATGTGTGCCATTGTGCCCATCTCCCCCCGTCCCCCCAGTCCCTGGTCGTTACTCACCCTGTTGCTGTTGGCTCAGGTCATGTTGTGCAGTGTCCGGTCCCCCGACTCCTGCCACCGTCTCCCCAATGATGGTCCCAGGCTGGTCCTCCGTGGGGCTTGTGGGGTTCTGGTTGTCCTCTGTACTTGCTCCGGCTACCTCCATGGTGCTTCGCAGTTGTTTGGGTTTTGTTTGTGTTTTTGGTTGCCGCTTTTATAGTGATTTTGGTCGCCCGACTTGTGGGACTTGCAGGCTGGTGCAGCTTATCACTGGTTTTGTATCACGGTTGGGCCCATCGCGACTTTTTTCACGTTCGGAATTAGATTTTTATTGCCGTCCTAGTAATGTTATCGCGCCCATTTGACGCGTTATCGGGTGACTAGCGCATGTTACCACCGTGTTGTGAATAGGACGTTAACACAGAGTTATTTTCCCGCGATAGACGGCGATATGGAAACGTGCGTTAGCCTTTTTTGGCGATGATTATTGCACGTTCTTGAGAATATCCCCCTCTGTTTTTACAAAATAAACACTGGTGACAGCCAATCCATGAAAACAATCCAACTACCCATAACGATCTATAGGCAAATATTTAAGGTTCACCTACCCACCTATCCCATTCCTCTGTTATAGTAACGCTTCTGTTTGCTGTGTGATTAATATGTTCCTACGTGAAGCGTTTGCGAATAGAACGCCACATCATTTAGAAAATAGAAAGCAAATTTGTGAGCGGTGCAAATGTTTGCAAAATTCAAAACAGTACGCACAGTTCAACCTATATATATATTGCCTTCTATTTTTAGGATCATTATTAGTGTAGCCAACATTCGGCTGTCCATGCCACAAATTCTAATGTTACGTTATTAATGTGAAGGTAGTGTTAATTAAAAATGGGACAAAGAACACAATTTCTTCGTAACTTTCGCTGGCAGGTGGCCTTTGAAAGATCGTGTAGCTGAGGTTGCCTCGCCAGATGTGTGTTGCAATTTTTAATAACTCTGCAAGATGACACTTTCAGTGATGACAATAGGATTTGATTTAAGTACAACATTCTTAATTACAGAAACAATAGGCGGAGCAATTTAATACAAAATGCCACGTATTGTGCTTCAATAATGCCTGCAGCCGCGCAGGAAGCCAGCTGAACACCCCGTGGTGCTCAGGATTGTGCACAATAATTTCCTTTCCCTCGCCCCCTCCTTGAATTTTCCGCCTCCTTCCCTTGAAGGCCATGCTGCTTGCTCTTGTTTGATGTCTGACTTGACACTCTCTGCTGAGACGGTGACACAGATCAAACAATTTCCCCACAGCTGGTATTGATCCGGCATTACGGGCCAGCTCGACACGGCAGATCTCCGGTAATTGCCTCGCCCTGGGAGCGCGAGCATCCCTTTGACTGCTGCGCCCGGATCAGGGCATTTAGTCCCGCTCGGAAGGCAGCTTTGCAGCCTCACGCCTGGGGTCCCACCTTGCTATTGATCTGGGAGGTATGCAAATGATCAACGAACGATACTGACATTGAAAGACTTTATTTGACAGCAACAAGTTACAGATAAAACAATGTATTGTTTTTCCGCGTGTTCGTGGAGCGATATCTTGCCATCAGAACGTGTACTGCATCACCATATACTGAAAACACATACAGTTGATTGTTGATGCCTACAACAGACTGTCGCTAAAGCAATGATGTAACACGGTATTCCTTTACAATGTGGTATTAATTGCTATCCTTGTATAGTGCACCCTACCACTTGTGTAGTCTCTAGGAGCTGATAACATCTGTTAAGTGTTAACCAACCTCAGAAAGATGAAAGGCTGCTAGGACCTGCCAGGATACCAATCTGAGACATTTAGCCTACACACAGATCTCGGTAGTGGGTGGACTAGCTCTCTGAGTTGTCTTACTGACTCAAAACAAAGGGTACTAAATAGCAAACCAGAGCAACTTTGCACCACCAGGACCATTAATGTAAGTAGGGCGGTTTTCATGACAGGAACACGGCTGTAGAAATCATCTTCGCTCCTATTTTTGCAGACAATGTAGCACTGGTGTGGAACATTACAAAGACAGTTTGCCAATGCTTTGTGGTGTGAGCGACGCAGCTCTCCTTTCAATATTTATCAAAGATCAATCAGAAAGCCAATTGTAATTTTGCAATAATATGTTCCTGTGATCTTTCTACGGCTAAATGTTTCTTATTGTTCTGATGATAACTGCTATGTATTATGTTTGGCTGGCTGCTAGTAAGTGTCAATGAAGCAGCCATTCGATAAGTTAGTCATTACATTTGCACTGGGCAAAACAATATTCTAAATGTGTTTAATCAATTCCTTCGGCCAACCATTCTACATAATTAATTAATCAATTAATTAATTCATTCATTCATTCTCTTGGTCAGTTAACCAATGAATCAATTGAAGAAATTTAAAACCTGGCACGCTAGAGGGTGTATTACACTTAGGGTGTACTGGCCCTGTTTGCGCCGTGGCACAACTTTAATGAAGTTGTGCTGGGCACAAGCAGGTACAGTGCACTCTGTTACACATAACGTGCTGTCCTCAGGGCAGCAGTGAGTATGTGGCTGCCCTAAGGGAAGCTCATTTGAGCAAGGTGGAGCAGCTGTTTGAAGCAGCGGCTCCGGCCTTCACTGTAGTGTACAGGCAGCACCGACCTGCACTTCAAAGAGGAGATAGAGAACCCCCTTCAGACGGATGCAGTGAGTGACAGCACCTGCTTTTAGGGGGTGTCTGGGGAGTCTATGGAACCTCCTCCCCCTTTCAGAGGATGTCCTTGAGGGACACACTGATTGTAAACCACCTGTTTGTGGTGCACAGTCTATAAGCCTGTTGATGGTCTCTTTACCTCTGCGCCCACATCAGTAATGTGTCACTTAATAGCATGGGGCCACTCCTCCACACAAATTCCTCCTTAAGAAAGCACTGGTGCTATATGTGCGCTAGCACTATCTGTAATACAGAAGATGCCACACAAGCATCTGCAGCCCTTTCTGTAATACTACGGTGCCCCGGTGGTGCACACGTCCATTGTGACCCTGGGGCACGGTATGTGCTATGACCCCTTGGCCAAAAAGCATGCTGACAAGTATTATATGGGCATCTGTGGGAGTGTGGGTTTGAAATAAGGTTTAGGGGGCTTTCTAAGCACGCACTTTGCAATGGTGATTTGTTTGAGTGTGATAAAAAAAAATCTTTAAGATTATCACTGACAGTTCTTTTGTCACTTGGGAAAACACAATAGCTGATTGTAACTATAATACAAATGGAAGTCCATTCACCGTAAAAAAAATTCTCTCTCTCTCCTCTTTTAGGTTTTCCTCATCAGGACCTCCGCCTACACACCTTCAGGAAAAAATACAAACCCAGGTAAGTGGAGCAAAAAATACAACTCTGGGATACTCTCTTGGTAATGACCCTTCCTACTTGTCTCATTTCATCCCCCTGTTTGGCTGTCTCCTGGAAGTCTCCATACCATCGCAGAGGAGGTGCACTGTGGAATGGATAGAATGGTTGTTTAACATAAGGGCATGACTTAAAGCTCAGTGGCAAAATCTATTCTTTCCCTTCTCAAACTTTTTCATGCGTATTGTATGTTTTTACAGCTGTAGTTAGTGTTCCTCATATGTCAAACTCAGCAAACGTAGGCTTGTGTTTCCCGTGCTCAATAGGAGGGGAGGTGGGAACTCAAGAGGAGCATAAGAAGTCCCCCACCATACCCCAACTTCCACCCACCTCCCACTTCTATATCTCAGTTAGCAACTCTCACCGGTGTTGTCACAGATCTCCAGGACGGTGGCGTGCTTTAAAACGTCTGACAGCAGGGACCACCGGTCCTCATACCAGATGTCTTCTTGTCTCTGGTCCGTTTCATCGTCTCCAGTTTCCGCCTCATCTTCTCCCTATCTGAACCTCTGGGACAGGCTTTCCTCCCATTACCAGTGAGAGAGGTGAGGGAGTTGTCCTGTATAAATCTCTTTGTCTAGGTAAGTGTTGTTTCTCTCCCCCATCCCTCTCACAGTGGAAAAGTAATAAGAAAGAAAGATAGGTCATTCAGTTTATTGTTATTCGGGAGTAACCTTATGTAATTTGGGGCATTTCATATTACACTTGTTACGCAAAATTCCTAAAATTACATCATAATTCCATGTCGTTTAATTTCAAGTCTGTTAGGTTAAAAATCCTATTGTGGGAGCATGGGAACAATGCAAATGAATAGAGATGTGAGTGGCCATTGATCGCGGAAATTGAGTGTTTGGCTTTTTTACGCAAAATGCATCCTCGCAAGATGCATTTTATGCTAAAATACAGAACTAAATATCAGATTTGCATTTCACAGAATTTCATGTAATTTTTCTGAAATTGCACTTTATTAACCAAAAGGAAATTATGCAAATTTTGCACACCCCTAGTTTTAATGAAAATGCCTGCTGTTGTCACACGCAAAGCTCAATAGCCTTCTACCCAAAACATTACCTCTGGTTTTCACATTTTGTTATGAATTTGACAATAAATCGGTTGACATTGAAAATAGTAGCAAGATACAGTCCCTCTCACTTGGGTGCCATAAATATGGGATTTAGTCGGTTTCAATTTGTATAGGGACTCTTGGCTTGTCCTGTTCTATGCCCACTTTTTGTGTTTTGCCTCTTCAAGCCATTTGCTTGAGACATTGGCAATAACATTTTATATAACTTCTCAGGTGATTGGCTGTCTCACCTCATTACATCAATTATTTTATGCCCTTCCTTCTCATTTGGAGTCCTTGCAATTCAGGGCATGAGGGACCATTTTCTCTCCTGTCTCTCACTTTGATTAACGTTTCTCTTGTCTGATGGTACTGATAGAACAGATTCCTCATCAGGCACAACAACTGCCTTTAATTCAGAGAGTAAAGTTCAGGGGCTACGTCTCCCTTAAGTGGCTATAGTTATGAACTGTCTAGGCGTATCAGTGGGCAACACCCCTTTATTCCACAGGAGTAATCCTAGTGTAATAAGTTTAGGTAGACAGTTAAGGCAATTGATATAATTAAGTTTAATACATTGTAATTCTCTTTTCTGGATATTATGAATGACGCTGTGTGGGTGACAGCTATCTGCTTGTAGAGTGAATAATATTTTCAATTTCAATGGAGAGTTCTACATACAGATACAGGATACAGCAATGGGTGCAAAATGTGCACCACTGTACGCATCTATAGTCATGGGTGAAGCTGAGAGATAATGCCTCTGGGACGATTGATTCAGTGACTATGCCTGCCACATAATGATTGATTGATTTAAACATTTATATAGCGCACAAATGCCCGCAGGCGTCTAGGCGCTCAAACCTGATGGAAAGTAAAAAGTTACCACGCATTCAAGGGCTGAAGGTTAATGTTCTGGGCAGGTATAGTGATGATATACTATGCATTTAGCAAGGCCCCAAAACAGACCTAAAGGCATAGTTGGAGGAAATGAACATCCATAATGGATTATCAAGAAAACTTCAACCTTCTCTACCAAACAAGTACATTTCCTGAACATTACATTACACATCAAGGACAACAAAATACAAACCAAACTTTACAGAAAAGCTACAGCATCTAAGTCAACTCTACGAGTGTAGGAAGGTGGAATCTGACTATATGGTTGCCCCCACTTTTTTTATGGTGTTTTGCTGGTTTATGACTTAGTTGGACTGGGATCCTGCTATTCAGGGCCCCAGTCTATCTGCTTTCTCTGTAAAGGTTTCCATGTGCCTTAGGCACATCTCTGATTGGAATCTGGAGTGCCCTTATAAGTCCCTAGTATATGGTATACTATGTACCAAGGGCAGAGGTACCTCAGAGGCCTACCAGGGGCTGCAGCATGTATTATGCCACCCCTGTAAGGCCATCCAAACTGACACCACAGGTCTGCTACTGCAGCCTGGGTAGGGTGGTGCATGCACCCCTTACTGTGATATAGGTTACCTATATCACTAAATACATACACACATATAAACCTATAAGTCACTCCTAAGGCAGGCCTTATCAATCCTAAAGGCAGAGTGCATGGTTCCTATGTGAGAGGGTGCCCCTGCATGAGCAGGGCCCCTCTGCAGCGTTCGGAGACCATCTCTGATGCTGTTTGTAGTGCAGCCTGACCATATACTCTTAAGCGCATTATATCCTCGCGGTAAAATGCTAACTTTGGAATGGCTGCACCTAAACATGTCGTGTTTGGTGTCAAACATCTTGGAATACTACCCCCCGCCAATCCTGGCGGCGGGGGTAGCATTCCACCCTTCTAGAGGGAAAGACATGTTAACTCTGGCTTACCCGGTAACTTCTTTCTGAAGCCCTGGCATCACAAAATGGATGCTGCTGCCACAGACACAAGTCTGGCCTCCTGCTGCTGGACGAAACTCCGGCAGGGGAGGCCTGGACAATAGGTTTCCTGTTGCAGGGAGGTGTGACCACCTCCCAGACAGGATAATGTGTATTGGGGCTGGGTGGGTGCACTCTTAGAGTGCTTTGAAGTCCTGCACTGGGGGAGCAAAAGGCTCCTCTGTGCATATGCCAGTTCAAACCAGCTCAGGGCTACCTGCCCCTGCTCTGGCGCGAAACTGGACAAAGGGAAGTGGGTGTAGCCACCCCTCCCTTGACCCTCCCATAGGTGGGGTCATAGAGCTAGTCCATCCCCTCTTTTTAGTATAAGAGGGGGAACCTTGCCATTGCAAAGCAGATTATACCTGGACGAAACTCTGAAACAGAATCCTGGACCTTCGACGCTCTACTCACGATTAGAGGACTGAAGAATCTCCCTTGGGGTCAAGGAGTGACTCCCTGCTTGGCAGGCACCAAAGAAGCATCTGTCCGGTTCGCATCACTGAAGCTCCCGTCGGACGCCGAAGTCATCGCATCACCAGAGGTGGATTCTCAGACTTCCCCGAGGCTACCCTGAGTCCCCAGCAAAGCTGAGGCCCGTGGCTATCGTGGGTGACTTGAGACCGTGACCCCTGGACACCGAGCACATTTGCAAGTGCACCATCTTCTGGGTCTCCCAAGAAGTCGTGCTTTGGGCTCCGAGTAGCCCTAGCCTCCAGCACCACCTGCACCGAAGATCACTGGCCCCCACTCCACGAGTGTCCTGTAAGCCAGCTCCACGTGCGGCGTCACGAGGCTCCTTCGCGGTCGCTAGCCCGTTGGCTAGTAGCCCTTAACGAAGGCCAATCTTTTCTTTACTTGGCAGTCTGGTTGCTCCAGGCCTGCCCTCACTTACCCTCGCTGGGTGAGTTCCCCAGACCTTGCTGGTCTGCATCATCGACGATCTACATCTTACTCGAGACTTGCCGTTGCCAAGGCTTGTTGGGTCCAATCTGGTCGCCGACACCTCTGCACTCGACAGACATCGAGCAACAGCCCGAATCCTGCTCCTGGTCGCCGACAACGCCTCCCGGACTTCGTGGCTGAAGAGTCAAGACGACCGTCATCGAACCTGAAGCACTCGACATCGGTGGGCATCTGTCCATCGCCTCCCTGGTCACTGGCTAGTGACCCAGACTCTGTCCCCTCTGCTTTCAGGTTCTTCAGAACTCCGATCCACTCTTGGATCCACCCGGACACTTTTCTCCTGGTCGCCAGCAGCACTTTGCAGCAGATCGCCATAAGAACCGACGACGAAACCCGACCCCGAAAGGCACCTATGCACCCGGCTTCCCTGGGTGAGGTAACACGAGTACTCCGGTGCTCCCGTGGGTAGAGACTCTTCAAAGTCCTAGATCTCAAAGGGTTTTGTCCTAGTCCTCTTTTAAGTGTCCCTTTCCTCTATTTTTCCGATCCTGACTTTCTCCATAGAAGTTAACGGCGTATCGCGGTTGTGTATTTACACTGCACGCGTCTCCCGTGGGTCCCCTGTGTCACTACCTTGGGTGGTTCCTTGTGGTCCAAGCACTTCTAGAGGCTCTAGGAATAGTGTCTAGTTCAGTCGTGGTTCGCATACCACTTTATTGGTATATGGTTTGAGTACGCCCTAGGGCCCAAACGTGTATTTGTGCTATTACTGTGATTTAAGATCTTATAACCTATGTACTTCGAACTCTAGCCTCATAAAGAGACTAGAGGGGTGTGTTTAGTAATAAATACATATATTTTGAATATATACCTGGTGTGGTGCTCTTTCATTTGGTCACTCAAGAGATTATAGACTGGTAAAACAAGCTGCTTTACATTCCTTCAAGACTTAGCCTGAAGGCTGCTCTCCATAGCTACCACTAGGATAGCTTTCAATAAGGTTGTCTTTAACCTACCTACCATAAGAGTCGATATGGACTGGTGCACGGTGCCCACTATAATTAGTGGACAGCATATGCCAGGCCAACTTCTCACAACGAGCAGAAAGCTGTCATCCACACAGCACCATTCGTAATATCCCGAAAGGAGAATTATAATGTGTTGAACATAATTGCAGCGACCAGGAAACTTACAAAACAGTCTGAAACGATTTGATTGAAAGATTATAAGACAGGGGTATGACAAAACCCATCTGCTGCCCACAGCAAGAGAAAGTGATCAAATTTCACACCTTGACATTATTACAAACCAAATCCCATCAATAAATGGAAACTAGGAAGAATAATATTACCTTTCTAACAGACTATTACAACAGACACCACATAATCTGGAAAGTCCTCAAATGTCACTGGCATTTACTGACCAATAATCCATCCACTAGCAACAATATCAATGACTATCCAAAGATGGGTTTTAGACGTGGAAAAAAATTTAAGGCAATAACTATGCAACTTAGAATTCTCTGATAAAAGTAAAAACAAAAGAGACTTTTTTAACCAAACCAGTGGGTTTCTACACCTGTCATATTTGCAATGTATGCAAACTGGGCAGTAATAATATCAAATACTATGAACCATTCCCAGGAGCAAAATTAATGGTGAAGAACTGGATCAACTGAAACAGTACATATGTCATATTTATCATCATTTGGCCCTGCTCCAAACTATATGTGGGAAGTATGATCAGACCATTAAAAACCTGTATTCAAGAACACTACAGAAACATCGATAAACTGGAGCTGTGTCCACCCTTAACAGAATACTGCATTCCGTCTCATCCTCACAACAAGACGATCCACTGCTTTGGATTAGAACATATCAAGCTACACTCAAGGTCACAACCGAGAATTGCGCTTGAGGAAATGAGAAAGTGAACTGATTCTTAAATTAGACACCACTAATAAGGGTCTTTAGAAAGATGCCGAGATGGTCTACTGGTTACAAGACATTTAATCATATTTCTGATAATCGTAAATTGTAGCACCAGTAAATAATGAAATAATTCCCTTTAAATACACCTATAGCATTTCAGACAAACATATAAAATAATTTAAGAACAATACTAATGATTTCGCATTGGACTTCTTTTTTTGTGTTTAAAAGCTTTATTAAAGAATTATAAACAATACATAGATCAGCGATACAGAATAAACATATTGAAGAAAGAATATCAAAAAGGTGGCTAAATTAAGAACCAAAGAAGAAAGCTATTTTTGGTTTTTCAGGGAATAAAGGAAAGGGAGGGGAAGGGGGAGGGTGGGGGAGGAGGATATTTGCAACTTTACAAAATTAAATAATAAAATAATGCATATTTACATAGGAATGCAAGTAGTATTATTAGTATACTTAATAAAATACCATAAACCGAGAAAGGTAAGGAACAATAACCAGAGAAGATGTACATTCAAGGAGGTTTAAAATTTTCAGAATGGGAACGAGAATTATCTGCTAAAACAAGATTATCCAAGTATTGGGTCAGGGGTAGCCAAAAAAGTTCTCTATTAGCTTTTGGGCTGCAGGAGGAGGCGAAAGCAATATCAAGACGATGGAAGTGGCAGAGACTATTCCACCAGTGTTGAAGAGAAAGCTTTGTAAGGGTTTTCCAGTTAAGAGCGATGTGTTGAAAGGCTAGTGCAAGCATAAGGTCGAAAAGACCATGTGTGTATGGGGGAAGATTTAAGGAGTCACATAGACTACCGGAGAAAAGAAGAGGGAGGGAATAAGGGGTGGTAATGGTGAAAATACGGGAAGTGTAGGACCAAACTTTTCCCCAAAAAAGAGAGACCGAAGGGCAAAGAAAGAGAAGATGTAAAAGATCAGCATTAGAAGCGCCACAGGACCAGCAGCTAGTATCAGTGGAATGAGAAAATTTAGCAATAGATATAGGGGTAAAATAAAGTCTGTGATAGAGAAAAAACATAGATTGAGTGAGAGAGGCAGAGCGAGAGATTTTGAGAGAGCGGGACCAAAGCTTGTCCCAGAAGATGATAGACCATTCACAACCCAGGTCAGCTTCCCATGAAAGTTCCAATTTAGTTTTAGTACGATCTGGATTAGGAGCTGAATAATATTTATAAATGAGAGAAGCTTTAGGTAGGGATAGAAGGATCGTATGAAGAGAGCTTAAAGTAGAAGTAGGAGGAGAAGAGGGGAGAGAATAGAAAGTGTCAAGAATGACCGACATCAGAGTGGTGAATTTCTGTAGGAAGGAGCGAGGACAATGAAATGAAGCTTGAAATTGGGGGAAAGAGCACGGAGATGAGCCATCAAAAAGATGTTTAACCCAAATTATGCCCTTTGATCTCCAAGATTTCCAGAAGATGGATCTGTTATTTATAGTAATAATGGAGTTATGCCAAATTGGAGAATCTAAAAGGATTCTCTTGAAATGCAATCCGGTTGTGTCAAGGGTCTTAGTAGGGTACAAGTATGTTTGAATAAAGGCATAGAAATATGAGGAGATTTAGCAGAGAAGGCCAAAACTTCCCTTAGGGTGAATGGTAATAATAGAGCACGCTCAATAGTAAGCCAAAGGGGAGTGAAAGAAGAGGGGTTGGAAAGAAGCCATCTTGAGGCCTGACGGAGACAAAATGCTTTATGGTAAAGGCGAAAGTCAGGAAAGTTCACCCCTCCATTAGATTTTGTCTTACGAAGAAGGGATAAGGAGATCCTGGCTTTTTATTGTTCCAGAGGAATTTAGAGAGGCGGGAATCTATACGTTTAAAATAGGAGACTGGAACATGGACGGGAAGCATGGAAAGAGAGTAAATTAGAATAGGGAGATCATCATCTTAATGGAGTCCAATCGACCCCACCAAGAGAGAAACAAAGGATTCCAAGAGGAAAGTAGATTATCAATCCGAGAGAAAACTGCCTTCATATTCAATTTAACAGTAGCGGTGATGGAACTCGAGAACCAGACACCTAAATATTTTATTTTGGAGCTGTTCCATGTAAATCCAGTGGCAGAAAAAGACTGAGGAAGACAAAATTTGGTAAGGGGGAGAATTTCTGTTTTATCTGAATTAATTTTATAACCAGAGACAAGAGAGAAGGAAGAAAATTCATGTAATAGAGAAGGAATAGAGATTTCTGGAGCGGAGACAAAAAGCAGGATGTCATCTGCGTAAGCTGAGAGTTTTAGATGTTGGTCACCATAAGGGAAGCCAGATATAGAGTCATTGTTGCGTATTGAGGATAAGAAGGGCTCAAGAGCTAAGACAAAGAGAAGAGGAGAAAGAGGACAGCCTTGGCGGACTCCGCGTTGGAGAGGAAAATAGGAAGAGATACAGCCATTAACCAATACAGAGGCTCTAGGAGCCGAGTATAATAAAGAAATAAGTGAAATAAAGTGAGGACCAAAACCATGCCATTTTAGGGATGCAAAAAGGAAGGACCAGTCAACTCTATCAAATGCTTTTTCCGCATCGACAGAAATGGCCGCCAGAGATGTAGAGAGAGAAGGGATTTTGTTTAAGACATTAAGAAAAAGTCGGGAGTTATCTGATGTCAATCTACTCTTAACGAAGCCACATTGTTCTTTTCCCACTAGATGAGGCATAAGCGGATCTAAACGCAAGGCAAGAGTTTTGGCAAAGAGCTTATAATCTACATTAACCAAGGAAATTGGGCGGTAGTTTTTACAGAACATAGGGTCTCGGCCTTCTTTGTGTATCAGACAAATAGTGGCTTCTTGAAAAGTACCTTCCGTCTTGCCGGAGAGGTAGAATGAGTGAAACAGGGTTAATAGTTTAGGAAGTAATAGGTTAGAAAAGTGTAAGTAAAATTCGACTGAGAAGCCGTCCGGACCAGGAGTTTTCCCTTTTTTTAAAGTGCATAATGCAGTGGATAATTCATTAAGGGATAGATGGGCCTCAAGGTCAGAAAGGTTAAGGTGAAGATTAGACGGCGTTGGAAGTTTGTCAAGATAAGACTGAATAAGAGAACTAGAAGGAGGAGATTCTGGGGTATAAAGGTCTTTATAGAAGTTTTTAAATTCGGTAAGAATGTCTTGGTCTTTATGGACGAGAGAGCCATCTGAGGAATAAATGGAGTCAATCGAAGTACGTTCTTTACGGGCTTTGAGATAATTTGCCAAAAGTTTTCCTGCTTTATTTCTACCCCCGTAGTAACGAGCACTAGTGCGCAGAAGGATTGAAGATGCATTGTCAGTCGTAGATTTATTAAAGGCCAGTTTAGCGCGCACCAGAGCCGGTAAGACCGAGTCTGCCGGTGAAGTATAGAACTTATGCTCTAAAGCTTTAATATGTGCCAATGTGGTCTTACGTTGATGAAGAAAGCGTTTCTTCTTTTTTTAAACAAAATCTATAATAAAACCTCTTGCGGTTGCCTTAAAGGAGTCCCATAAAATATGAGGTGAGGAAGCGGAGTCTTTATTTAGGGCAAAGAATTCGTTGATAAAGATAGTGAAAGTGGAAGAGAAAAGAGGGTCAAGAAGGAGGGAGTTATTAAAACGCCAGCGGGAAGACCTGGGATGTGGAGGGAGTAAATCCAGATCGGTTACAATTGGGGCATGATCAGAGATGACAATAGGTTCGATAGAAGAGGAAAGCAAGTTCTGAGATAAAGATTGAGAGAGAAAAATATAGTCCAAACGAGAAAGAGAGTTATGAGGAGGAGAAAAAAAAGAAAAATCAAGAGCATCGGGATGGGAAAGCCTCCAGGAATCCACAAGGTGTGTTTGAGAGATAGTGTCGAGAAAGTGCTTATGGGTTTTATGAGGAATGAAGCGCACCTGGGACTGACGGTCAAGAAAAGGATCCATGACTTGATTGCAATCACCTCCTAAGATAAAAAGATCATCTCTGAATTGAATACACTTCTGTGTAATTAAAGGCCAAAAGGAACAATCAGGATGGGTAGGGCCATAGATATTAAAAACAGTCAACGAAATATCATTAATTAACAATTGAGCCAACAACCATCTGCCTTCTGAATCCGTTTCCTGTGATATAACTTTACAGTTCAATTTCTTGTGGCATAAAATCACAACCCCATTTTTCTTGTTAGAGGTAGGGGAGACTAAAACTAAGCCCACCCATCCCTTCTTCAATTTTAACGCCTCAGCTTCGGTAAGGTGGGTTTCTTGCAAAAGAACTAAGTCAGGGTTATAAGAGGCAAGATGGGATAAAATTCTCTGTCTTTTGATTGGATTAACAAAACCTTTCACATTCCAGGAAATAACTCTGAATGTAACAACATTTGAAGTATATAAAGAATACAAATATGCAACGATAAACCACTGGAGTAAGGGACAAAAGAGAAGATGAACAGGAAAATAGAAATTCCAATGGGTAAATAGAAAAGAGCAGTGCAAAGAGTAGAAATAAAAGGAGAAGTAAGAAGGGGGAAAGAGTGAGGTAAAGAAGAAAAGACAGTACATGTCAAAATAAAATGACGACTGTAATACGTACCTTAAGGGGTAAGAAGAAGACGAAAGGCGGCAAGGGACAATGAAGACAGCACACCCAACGGGGAGCAACACAACACACCAGGACATCAATGTGAGAAAATACAAACAGGAGCGGGCATGTAGAGGAAGAATAACATCTAACAAAATAAATTATATCTGCACATGGAGACAAAGAAATATATGAGAAATAAGAGAACAAACAATTCCATACAATAATGTGATAGAGTTACATAATCAGGTATAGAATAAGAAGGGAAGAAGAGTAATGATATACAACAAGGAAGAAAGGCGAGGTGGAAGAATGAGAGACTGATACATAAATAGAAAAGATGAAAGAGAGGAGAGGGAAGAAGGGAGGCGTAGAATGAAACATGAAGCAGAGAAAGATATATAGAATCTGAAGAGATTATGGTGACCTGTAAAAGAAAGGAGGTTAGAGCAATAACTGCAATATATTAGGACCATAAAGGGAAAACAAAACTCAAGTTCCAGAGGAGCAAGGAGCAGTTTCCATCGACGTAGCAGAACATGACTGGATAAATCTGCGAAGGTCAGCAGGGTCTTCAAAGGTAGAAGTCTTATTGAGATAGGTAACCTTAAATAAGCAAGGGTGGAATAGGCCATATCGTGCACCCAAGGAGCGAAGAGCAGGACGAAGATCCAAAAATTCCTTGCGGCGTTTGGCAGTCAATGTAGAGACGTCCTGGGAGATAAATACTTTGGTACCTAGCCATGAGAGGTTCTTTTGGCTTTGGCAGCATTGAGTACCAACAGAAGGTCAGTGAACTGCAAAAACAGTATTATAACCCCACGAGGACTTGAAGGAGCAGATGTCGATGAGAGACGAGGGCCCAGTCTATGAGCACGCTGAATGTTCAATTTAGTCGTAGGTGGGAGATCTAAAAACTGTGGTAAAAAGATGCAAAGTATGTGACAGGATCGTCACCTTCAAGGCCTTCAGGAAGGCCATAAACGCGTAGGTTATTGCGTCTATTTCTGTTCTCCAAATCCTCGGTGACCTTCTTTAGTTGTGAAACTTCCTTCTCCAACAAGGAAATCTTTGAAGTTGAGGCCTGCACGTCATCAAGGTGTTGTTCCACCACAGTGATACGGGACTCCATAGAAGACCACTTGTCATCCAACGATTGCAGCCTGGAATTTGTTTCTTCAATAAATGGGCGAAGGGAGCGCAACTCCTCCCATACCATGTCTAAAGAGACCGGAGAGGAAGACTTGGGTGGAGACGGAGAGTCTTGCTTGGGTCTCTTATTGGTAGTTGAGGGTAATGATAATTTGGATGCCATGGTGATAGTATTTTCTGTGAGGGAGGAACAGTTCTCCCGTGACGAAAGATCCGATAAACAGGAGAATTTGTTGGAGGTTGGAACACTTGCACCCTTGGTGGCAGGAGTAGAAAGACGCACCTCTACTGCTTTGTTAGGATGGAGTAGGCGCCTACTTCTACCCATGAAGCGTGGTAGAAATAGTGAGGAGAAACCAGGGTGATGCGTAAAAGAAAACTCACAGTATCTCAAAAGAGTTCCCCCTCAAAAGCAAGCTTCAGGGAAAGAAAATAACTATATTGCATAGTAATCATCCAGATAAAAAGAAGAAACTGCCAATAAAGTCAATATATATTAATGTGTGAGGGAGAAAGACGAGAGAAAAGGCCAAACAAAATGGTGGTCATCTCCAATAGGAAAGAGTCACCTGTATAAAATCAGTCCAGAAATTTTCAGCCTCCATGAAAAAAGCATATGGTCTGAAAGCGCCCATCCTCCGATTTAAGATTCTGTCATCCTTTTTCCGAAACGAGGTGTAGAACCGCTTTAAATTCGCGGTAAAAGTCCGGCGTGAAACGGAGCTCTAGCGCCGGGCGGGCATCTTAGGTCGCGATGCGCGCGCAATCCTTCGCATTGGACTTCTAATTGGTCATGGTTGTTCTATGCTTTAAATTCAAACACATCGTTTATTTAATATGTTCCAATAGCACTTATTCATCTTCTGATATGTTTGATATCTTTTTTGCTATTTTATTGTATCTTGATGCTAGTAGTTTCATCCCCCTTTTTTTATCACTGATAACGCCGGATTCCACTATAAAAGTTTACTAGGAACCCTCGGTCGACTGGACCTTTATTAACTGCTGAGAAGTGTAAAGGGGAGAAACAATGCATTCATAACAAACTAGCATGAATTAATTTAAGTAAATCTCGGAAAAGATCACTGACTCCAAATTCCAAATTTAGGGGTTTATTACAAAACCAAAAATAACTGAACATACAAACACCTCAAGACGAGGTTGTAGAAATACAAAGGCACTAATACAAAGTCCATCCTACGAACCAATCTAATCCGATATAACATAAAAAGAATAAGCAATTCCAAAAATACTAAACAGGCAATAACTGCACCAACATCTATATGAGTCTTCATTAGTGGCTGTGCTGGAAATCCTTTAATCTATCCCTACACT
The DNA here is from genome assembly GCA_963921515.1 of Calotriton arnoldi. Lineage (NCBI taxonomy): Eukaryota > Metazoa > Chordata > Amphibia > Caudata > Salamandridae > Calotriton > Calotriton arnoldi. The sequence goes on along the minus strand of CAWUFW010003050.1, from coordinate 772,297 downwards.
ATCCTAAAGTGGCATCCCTTCTTAACATTTCCCAAGCAAGATCAAGAAAAGATGTCAGCTCGTGAAGACTTCCTAAGAAGTACACTCACTTTGTAAAGGTCAGAAGCCCAGATTACAAATTCGTTCTAAGTCTTCATTCTAAGAATCAATCCCTTCCTTCTACCCTCTAACGGCTCTCTGCTCTCTCATCCCTCGGGGCACTGTCCCTAATACAAAATGCACAATTTATAGACACGCCCCTGAAACACCTCCTCTGGCCAGGCACCTCTTGTAGGTAATTTTCCACCAAACCTTGTACTCGGTCCAGCGACAGCTGGTATGTACTTGGGTCTCAGGCTTCTTCAGCAAAAGAAAATCTCGGCTCCCAATTATCGGCATTCCTGAATACTTTGTAACAGGTCTCCTCCGTACCTAACTCCTAAAACAAAAGCGTTATTCTAACTAACGAGGACAGTGTCCTTGCACCTGCAACGAAAACATGAGAACAGAACAACCTTGCACGCACATGAATTTCGCTGACTACCTCCAAATGAGAGCCTTACCAGGGGAAAATGCATTTCAGGCCTACATAAACCAGATAACATAAGGAAAACTAATAGGCCTTCCTTAGCACGAAAGAGCAAATACTCCATCTAGGCCTTTGACATCGAATTAAAACACACATTTAAAATGTTACATCTAGAAGCACTACATTTCATCACATTTAAACACAATTAATCACCTATACGTGTGCAACTTCAACATGATGCACGTTTAAATCTAATGCATTACATTACACATAAACTACTTCATTAAGCATTTGCAATGAACATCGAATATTACATGATTCCCTCTAACTGCCATTTTACGTTTCTTGAATGGCACAACTCATCCTAACATTTCATTTACCACTGATTATTACAACACAGATTCTAACTAAGATTAACACACATATAAGAATATATGCGGGTACGGACTATTCATGAATATAATGTACCCCTACAATTTTCATAATATCACTGCGCTCTATCATCACCAAGCTTGTTATTGGATGAGACTCGTTTCATCATATTTGTCACATAATCATTATTATCTGATAAGGGGCTGAAATCGTCTGAAGTTCAAAGAAAGACTGCAACAAACACAAGAGTACTTTCTCTCCTTTCGCTTCATCATTTGCCCATTCAGATTCACCTCTTGAAAAACTTAGAATTGGAAGTTAGCCATGTGTTTACTGTATGGTAATTATAAAGATTGTGAATTGAATGACATACTGTCATAAGGTGTGGTAATTCCCTTTTCCTTTTCAAATTCTCTTTGAAGAAGATTACAATTCTTAACAATTATACTGCTCCAACATCGCCGCCTATCTTTTCCGATCCATCTCATGACTTTCCACTTCTTTTGCATAACTTGCTTTTTATTTATGATTTGTGTTGTGTGTCAATTGTAAATACTGATTAATTGCTAAACTAAAACAATTAGGGATGATGAACTTTTATCCTCTCTCTTCTCTTTTCTCTGATGAAACAATCCTCTACACTTCAACCCTATCGTTCCAATATGGCTGCCTTTTTCTCCGGACTGATCACGTGACACTTTTATCTCCTTCACGTCCACCGTCCGCCTTGTCTTTATAAATACACCGTGCTCACTTACTTGGATAAACATGGATTGATAGTAAGACAGTGCCGAAATTAACATCGACCCCAGGAACACAAGGTTGATTTTCCTGTTTGCTTATTTTGTTCCTTACTATTAACTGATTATCCTTGAAGATAAAGCATGACATTCTTGCAAACAATGTTGTTTAAGGGTACTTTGTCACTCTACATGAATTGTCTCCCTCCTTCCTGCCCTACCTACTCTCACCTGGCTTTCTAACCTTGGATTCATGGTATTAGGTCATATAAGTTGCAGTGAAACTTTGAATACTACACTCACTTAGGGGGACTTATTAATGTCATTTACACAAATAATGCATCCATGACTAATTGTCTGTTTCCTTTTGTGTCTCTATGTGTTCTGTTCTTTTTTTATTCCTTTTTAGGTTGAGCCTAGGTAGCACTTGTGCTGTCTCTTTGAGACATGTTGTATACACTGTGTAGGCTTACAGCATACCCATCGCTTTTTATTTGTGCGCTTGATTGTCCTTTAAAAAGGCTTGTTTGCTAGTGGTTAATCTTTTCTCTTTGTCCCTGCTTGTTGTCATTTGTTACTTTCCATTGAGCAGTGCCTAACTACGGGTATCTTTCCACTTTGGTGCTTACGTCTTCGAGTCTGGGCACTATTTGTTTCTTTGTTTCCTGCTCGTCTTGTTGAAACTTTCTTTTGGTGGGTTCCTCGTGGCAGCTTATGGGCATCGTGAATCTCCTTTTTTTTATTGTTACATCATAGCTTTTTGAAAAAGTGTTGTTTTTCTATTGATCACCTTCTCCATGAAGCTGCCTTTCACCACTTTCCCCCCAATCCCTGTTTCATCTCCGACCTTGTTCCACCCACCCTCGTGTCTGTCTTTCTCCCCTCATCAGCTCGTGCCATTTTCTTGCACTGATCATATGCCCCCCTCCCTGGCAAGAGGCAGACATTTCAGGTTCAGCATATCTGGCTGTCTTTCTTCCCTATCCCCAATGGCAGCTCCCTCAAGGCAGGAACGGGCAGGGCTCAATTTAGATTTAATGGCCGGCGCATCCCAGAGAAATGTGATCACACTTCAACCTTCTGTTGGCCCTGAACCCTGTCCCTGTTCCACCCATCCTTGTGTCTGTTTTTCCTCCCCTATCCGCTCGTGCCCTTTTCTTGCACCAAGCATGTGCCCTCCTCCCTGGCAAGTGATAGTCATTGCAGGGTCAGTATATCTGGCTGGCTTACTTCCCTTCCCCCAGTGGCGGCTCCCTCTCACTGACAGGGCTAGATTTACATTTAATGGCAGGCGCATTCCAGAGAAATGCGGTCCCACGTCAACCTTCTGCTGGCCTTTCATGCTGTGCTGCCTGCCCATGGCATCAGAGAATTATGCTTCAAATTTTTTCTACTCTCCCCATGTGTTTGGCACCGTCGCATCAACACTTTCCAAAGTTCCCATCCTGCAGCTCCTCCTCCAAGATGATAACATCACTCTTTGACTCGTGAGCAGCAGGAGGAAGTTGACTGTACATGAGGCCACTTCAGTGACACACAGAAATAAACTCTTCTGCAAACTACAGAACTAGCAGAGATCCTGAATAAAGCTCACACTTGTAGGGACCTCATCGTAGTACGGCTGGATGTACTTTTATGGCAATGGTCTAGTGCTGTGCTGGTACAAGCTTTAAAAATCTCATGCTTCTATTTGGGTGGGATGCACCGAAAGGTCTCCCGGAAGCTGTGGAGGAGCATGGCTAGCACAGGTGCATGCGAAAGTACAAGGGTGGAGAGCGACAGGCGAGAAATCGAGTACAGAATAAAATGTGATACAGGAGAAAGAAAGAAGCAGAGATTCAACTCTATCTTTATAGGCAGATAAAATGCGGGAGGATACTACCTGGGATAACCCAACTGAAGATAAGGTGTGAGAAAAGAAATGTGCCAGATGCTTGTTTCTGAATAATTCAGTGAAGAATTCAGTAATTTCTTTTTCCTTCCTTCCTTTTGCCTAAACCTATATAAGCTCATAAGTTGTAAAAGAAATGCCAAGAGGTGGAGGAACTGACCAACCTTATACATAGCAGATAGCAAAAAGGACTGAGATCTTGGTTAAACACTGAAGGTAAAATAGCAAAAGAAGCTGAAAGAAACAGCAAAGAACGTAGGGAGTTGTAAAGAAATACTATAAATAGGAAATAGAAAACCAAAAGGAATAGTTATATAACTCTAAGAATAAAGGACTTACCTGTGCTTTTATTCTTTCCAAGGGCTCCGGACTGGTGATTTACCTGTAGAACAAAGAGACGAAAGAAGGAAATCATGACCTAAGGCGGAATATTGTCACTGCTGACTCTAAAGGAAACAGAGGAAGGAGGAGCATATACAGATTAAAAAAAGATACTAGAGATCTCCTCATGACATAAACCTCTGATTTAATGCTGACACATAGTGTACTGAGTCATCGTTCAATAGAATAATGAAACCAGGCTACATTTGGTGGAGAATGCGAGCAAGCTAAATCTGATAAAAGATGGAGAATATTATTCAACTGTTGGCTGAAGAAAAGAGGAAAATAGAATGGGGTCTAGAGCAATACATCAAGATGGTGGACACTGAATGCAGTACTTTTTGCAACTCCCTAAAAACCCAAGCAGAACAATTTCGTAAGTTGACAGAGGGGCATCTTCAAGTAACCACAGGGATTGTCTAGAGCAAAGGTCTGGTACCCAAAGGGCCTACTTTTTTTTGCAGAAATCTACCCCAGGGGAAAACCTGGAGGGTTTTCTCCCACATTTTGAAAGAGCAGCCAGAACCAGTTTGCAGCCAGTGGAAAGATGGCCCCACTATCTGGCCCCTTTATTAGTTGGAGAGGCGCAGGCTACATATCAAACTGCCATTGCCACTGTAAATACCCCCATATGGAAATCAAGAACATTATACTCGACCGACTCTGGGTGGATGAGGAAACTTTTAGGATGTGATTTAGAAAAGAATGGGGGTTGCCTGATGATACACGCAGAACCCTTTTTTTTTTTTTAAATGAAGGGTGCCGTGGACTGGTGGCTAAAACCCTAAGAAGCCACGTAGGCAGAAATAATGTTCAAAATTTACTTAGAATAATACCTGGAAGCTTTACCGATTTCACCTCAACAATGGTTGTGCCAACATCCCAGATTATCTCTGGAGCAAGCAGTCAAAATGGAAACGACCTTTCCCCGAGCCTAACCACACAAGTGTTTGCTTGAGGGAGCAAAGGGATCAAGTCCCCTCTAGAATCACTTTGCTGGGAGAACAGACAAAAGCCTGCTTATCTACACCCCAATTCCCCCAAAACACGCCTGTTAAATTAGATCAGCCACATTCTCTTGGGACCCAATATTATGGATGTGGGGAATGGGGTTCTATCACCCGATTTTGCAGAAACAAAAAGAACAAGGAAGAACCCATGGAAATCAACTATGCACCTCGGTCCATTTACTTCACTCAAGAAATGGGACTTAGTTAGTATGTGAGTTTACAAATCAATCAAAAGTCGGCAACATCTTTTTTGGATTCAGGATGTAGACAATCTGTGATCAAAGATGACCTCGTTCTACCCCAACAAATTATTCCTAATAAGCAAGTTTTTATCAGGTGTGTTCATGGGGACCAGAAAACATATCAGAGGACAAGGAGTGGTCTCCCATTACCTGAGTGGGTCCTTCACCTAGGATTTCCTTTCACTCTTTTCCCCTCTTTCGTCTTTTTGGGCACGGGTGACTTTTTGCGCCTGGCCATAGGAACAGTGTCCTTTTTTGGGTTTACATGTTGTTATAGGGAGCATGGACACTGGACCTTAATTAGCTCTCTGGTCCCCCTTCTCTTTTTTGTGATACAGATATAGGACGGCGGTTCAGCCGTGGGACCCGTTCTTGCCTTTCTTTTCCTGTAGGTACACAAGCCCTCTCTACACTGTTAGTGGTGGAGGGTCGTTGACGCATGGCGTTATGATTTTTTAACTTTTTACATTGCCGGCATTGACTGATATATAATGGGGACACTGATATTTAGGTGAAGGGGAGCAGTTCTCCTGTTATACGCAAGCGCACTCTCGATCTTTATTTGCACATGCGCAACCTGTTTCTTTTTCAGCCGGCTTCCCCGGAAAAGGTAACCGCCCAGAGGCCTGGCCCCTTTACTATTTGAGCCGCGTTTTCTGCCATTTCCAGTTGATAACTGGCAGTCGCATGGATGGGGTAGGCTGACAGGGGTAAGTACCTGGGAAGAACCGTGAGTTGATTACGAGGTTTAGTTATTGTAAAACAGAGCTTGAATTGTTATCTACCCATTGTGCTGGGGATATGTAATTGACAGCATGTCTGTCTATATTATTGTCGTTTCAGCCCGGTAATTTGCGGGCAGTCCATGCCTCTAGTCTGTGGAGCGATCTTCTTGGTATTGTTTGGTAAGGACTCAACGCTCCCTCTATGTGGCATATATTTCAGGGCTGTACCTGTTTGGGTATAGGTTATTTTGCCTGCATTTAACCCTTAATCTCACAGTATTATGTATTGCTATATACTTTATTAATTGTCTTTAGGCAGCATTTTTATGTTATTTAGGGTTGCAACTCCACCAAGCACCACCATTGTACTGATGTTACTCGTGTACCTATGTCTCTTTTATATGTGGTTGTTGTGCACACAGCTGTGGCACACGAATGATGCATCAAGTTTTACTGATGCACATGCCTGTTGTCTATCCTGTTTTTCTTGTTCTAGGTATTGATCAGGAGCGGCTTTCACCATTACGCTGTAACCACAGTGAGGGTATACAGGTTACCGCCCTGATCTACATGGAGGTTATTATACTTCTTTGTTTCACGTGCACTTTAATTTTAATTCTGGTCCTGACGAAGCGCCAACGACCCTAATGGTGATAGAGGCGCGAAACATGTTGACCTATGACCGACGACACCTGGGCATAGTGTGCCTCCAGGGGTCTATTTTATTTAGCAGTTAGACTCTGCTAAGGGTACATCTGTTCTACATCGGCTGCATGATGACCCTTTATTAATTTTCCACACAATTGCACGCACTGTCTTCAACCTCCACAGAGGACCCACTCCCCACACACCCGCATGCATCATCCGGCAGTCCTAAAAAGATCTCCGATAAAGTCACCCTTCGGGGGCCCGTAGGGAATTGCAGCGCCGGCCCTATGAGGAGCACTGCCCGATGATGAAGCATGACACCCTATGGGGTGTGTGAGGGCATCAGAGGACAAAGAGTGGTCTCCCATTACCTGAGTGGGTCCTTCACCTAGGATTTCCTTTCACTCTTTTCCCCTCTTTCGTCTTTTTGGGCACGGGTGACTTTTTGCGCCTGGCCATAGGAACAGTGTCCTTTTTTGGGTTTACCAGAAAACATATCCCATAGCCAAGATCAATGTGAGGAATATAAAGGGTCAGAAAACCTTGATCGAAGTAGGGGTTCTCCGTAATCTCTCAGAAGATGTGATCTTAGGTATGGATAACCCACAGTTTCTCACCCTACTCTGAGAATCTTTGAATAAGAATTCAGATAAGCCACCTTCCACTAAAATTACTATACCTAAGAAACCAAGACTCTAACAAGAGCTGGAAGGGCCCTTTCAAAATGCCCTAGTAGTACAGGGACACTGGAACTTGGATCGCAACTTCCGAGCTGCATGACTAAATGTTCCATCCTTTCAAAATGCATGGCAAGAGGAGGGAAAACCACTTCTTGATAAAACCACTTCTTGATAAAAAATGGGCTGTTATATAGGATGGGAAAAAAGATGACTCTTCCCAGCTGTTAGTCCCTAATAGTTTCTGAGATCAAATATTATTTTTTTTCACTCCCATCTCATGGCAGGACATTTTAGGGTAGAGAAGACAACCAAGCCATATTCGCTCAATTCAATTGGCCAGGGATCCTAGCTTAAGTCAAGTAGCGCTGTCAGGAATGTGAAGTAAGTCAACGAAAAAATCCCTACCAACCACCAAAGGTTTCCCTCCAGCCATTGCTTAACATTGGGAAACCCTTTGAAAGGGTAGGCTTAGATTTTGTACGACCCCCGAACCCATACTAGTAAAGGATATAGGTACGTACTGGCTCTGGTAGATTATGCTACTCATTATTCAGAAGCTGTGCTCCTTTGTGAAACCCCCATTAGGAGAATAACACGGGTCCTAATTGAAATCTTCTCTAGAATGGGGTTCCAGAAGGAAATTCTCACCGATTAGGGAACCCCCTTTGTGTCCCGACTAATTAATCAAATCTGTAACAATTAGACATTGAACACTTAAGAATATCAGTGTACCACCTTCAGACTGACGGGTCGTTGGAACAATATAATGGGACCTTAAAACTGACTTTAAAATGCTGACCGGAGAGGGGAAGAATTGGGACCAGTTACAGCCCTAAACACAATTTGTAATCAGGAGTCAGACTCAAAGCTGGGTGTTGGGGTGTTCTCTATTCAAATTCCTTTTTAGATGAAAACCACATACTTTATTAGATATCACAACAGAGGCCTGGGAGAGGGGACCTCCACCTCCCCTGAAAGAATAGCATCTATTGGATTATACAGTCCAATTAAAGGCTTGATCGGAAAACTTAGGGAATTGGTTCACACAAATTTGGGAAAAGCCCAACAAAAGCAAAGAGAATTCTATAATAAAAGCAAAAGTTGGGACAAGCTGGGGTCAGAATGGCAGGGCCCCTATGAAATCAAGGGATGGATTGTGCAAGTTACATATAAGCTGCTAATGGCAGGGGGATGGAAACAAATTTATCATATAAATTTGCTTAAAAGTGGCAAGGACCTCTTTCAGTTGCTGTTTAAACTGTTCTTCCTACGCAGCCTTCTCAGATGACTCTTGGAAAGGTTCCCATAAGTGATGCTTTAACAGCCCACCAAAAGGAAAAAATACATTTTTAGTACACCTTTCAAAAGTATTCTTGGATCTCCAAGGGAAACCCCATTTAGCCACTCATGAAATTTACATGAAAGAAGGAACAGTTGTAAAGCAACATCCCTATTGAATTCCTGAAGCTAGAAGGAAAGCCATACAAGACGAAATAGAGCAGATGTTAAAACTCAGGGTCATTGAACCTTTAACTAGTGACTGGTGTTCACCCATTGTGCTGGTGCCAAAACCGGATGGAACCATTCAGTTCAGTACTGATTTAGGGGCTGTAAATGAAAACTCAAAATTTGAAAACGATCCCCTACTCCGCATAGATGAGTTGATTGAACGATTGGGGGAGGCCTGTTACATTTCCACTGTAGATGTCACAAAAGGGTATTGGCAAGTACCTCTAAGGCCAGAAGACAAAGAGAAAACAGCCTTTTCAACACCCTGTGGGCTGTTTCAATTTACAGTCCTCCCTTTTGGGTTACATGGGGCTCCATCCACTTTCCCTCACTTAATGAACCACCTTCTCAAACCTCAACAGCAGTACGCCTAGGTGTACTTAGATGATATTGCAATATTCAGTACTGACTAGGAAAACCACCTTAAACAGCTGTGGGGAGTTATTGAAGTCAACCACTGGGCTCCATATTAATGCAAAGAAACCCAGCTTCATGTACAGTAAAGTCAAGTATTTGGGGTATGTCTTCAGAGAGGGACTGATTGCGCCCCAAGAGGAAAAGGTCAAGGCCATTACCGAGATTCCCTTCCCCATAAATAAAAGAAGAGTAAGGGCTTTTTAAAACATCTGGGATACCATAGGAGATTTATTCCAAATTACTCTGCTTCTTTAGCAGACCTCCTCAAGAAAAACTCAACAGCCTGTGCATTCAAACTGTCCTCGCACGAGGCCCTTGATGCCTTTACTCAATTGAAAAGTATGATCACCTTGAAACCCATCCTACAATCTCCAGATTTCAATAAACCATTTTTGCTCCAAACAGATGACTTAGACATCAGTATCTGACCATTCCTATAAAAATATACCCAAGCTGGTGAGGAGAAGCCTATCCCAGTTATCAGCCATAAGTTATTCCCCAAAGAAATGTCTGTAAAGAATCCAGTTCCAGGCCAAAATGTAGAAGACAGGTTTATTCTGCGACACAGCAAAATGCACCCACGCAGGTCGAGGCTGCAGGATTAACTGAATTGGCTCTCAGCATTCCATAAGAACATTCTCATGAAATGCAGGAACCAGATGAAGGTAAACACAGCACATACATGAAAGTACAACACGATGCAACAATGTCCTATCCTGTAATTAAAAGGAATGTTTAGACATTAAATGGGCAATAGAGAAAATATGGTTTTATTTAGAGTGTCGTCCATTCATTCTATATACTGACCACACACCCATAACTTGTTAAGCCAGAATAAAGGAAATATTCCTAGAGTTCTACGATGTTTCTTATCCCTCCAACCATCCCAATTCTAGGTCCGTCATTTTTTTTCCCCCAAACATATTTTTATTGGCATTTGTTACAAAATCCAGTCATTGTCATATCGTTTAGTAAATTATTACATATTGGGGTTCCTCAACTCTGTAGGATATATAGAATCATTTTATTTCACACTTGGTTACAGTTTAAGTAGACCATGCAACCGATATTCTATACAGTTATACTTAGTAAAGTCAAAATAACATTTATTGCAGTTTTTTCTCGCCTGTAGGACATGGGAAAGGACAATTCCAGCCATTTAAACCAACCTCTGGTGTATGCAAGTCTATAATTATCTTGTAATTCGTTATTCATAAAAAGGAACAGATGACTATACAACTACTATATCATAAAAAATCATCTAATTAACAAACTGTGCAGAGAGGCCAAAGGTCGCGCATGTAATAGTGGATTAAGCAGTTAATCAAATCATGTATTAGGGGAGAGCGGGCGGGGCGATTATGCGAAGGGCCCAGGGTGGGCCATCTTATCAAAAGGCTGCCTTCATGCCAGGTCATGTATATAATCCCACTAAATAGTCAGCGATGCACTGTGCACGAGGATCTGATAGCATCTGCCATTAAGCGTAATTTTACATAGTACTGTTATTCAAGTGATCCGCCTGAAGCCTCCCCTCCACTCCTCTGCGCTTCATCCTCACCCCCCCTCATCACTCTTATCTCTGTCTGGGTTCTCCCATGAGTCCAGTATCTCCCTCCAGAGGTCAGCAATGGGACATCTCCGCAGTCCACGCCACTCCTCTCTCGTCAGGACTCTGCCCTTGGCCCCGGCCCAGTGGGTAACATCCCGTTTCCAGGTCTCCACTGCCGGTCCAGAAGCAGACTTCCAGGCCATAGCTATCCTTCTCTTGGCTAGAGCTAAAGCTAAATCCAGGAATCTGGTCCCTGCTTTCTTTTTAGGAGGAGGAGGGAAAAGCCTCAAAAGACACACCTCCATTGTTGAGCCTAATGTACGCCCTATGGCCGCGCCTATGAGTTGTAGTATCACCTCCCAGAAGCGGCGCAGAGGGGCACAATCCCAAGTCATATGCAGGAAGTCGGCATCTATCTGGTCGCATCTCGGGCATTTGTATCCAGTACCTCCAAAGGCGAGCTGGAGCTTATGAGGAGTCATGTATGTCATGTGCGTATAGTTAAACTGCGTATTCTTCAATCTAGTATTACGCGAAATTTTTCTAGTATAAGCCAGGATTTTGGACCATTCCGTGTCTGCGATGGTTCTACTCAGGGCGGTATCCCAGCGAGTGTGTAATTTCGTCAGGGGGGTGCGGGTCATCTCCAGTTGCGATACGTAAAACCATTTCAGCTGGTGTCTAGCAGTGCCTAACGTGAGAAGCGAGTGTAAAATTGCATGTGACTTAGGTTCTTCTTGACCTCCCCCCGAGCCCTCAGAAGGTACGCAGTATTGTTTCGCACGTTAGGAATTGACCGGGTGGTAAATGATAGCTCTCTAGCAGGTCCTCAAATGGAGCTAGGGTCTATTGTAGGTAGCAATGTCCCACATTTTCCAACCCGGCCTCGGTCCAAGACCTCAACATTATCGGGGTTAATATCGTCTTGGGTTTCCCATATGGAAGACCCACTAACGGTAGGCGCGGAGAGAGTACAAAGGAGAGTCTCCCATTTTTAAGAGGCAACGTCTCCAGCATCTCAAGCTGTGGTCTGGAGGAGAGATAGATGAGGAATGACAACGTCTGCTTGTAGCATCTTTGCCAGCAGCCAGTCTGTATGAACCCCTCGCTGTGTTAGATTTGTGCCCTCAGGGCCTATATTGGCCAACCATTGCTCTAGCCACTGGAGCTGTGAAGCTAAGAAATGGAGCTCGAAGTTGGGTACTCCGAGCCCTTCCTCCACTGAGGGGCGTTGCAAGACTGACAAGGCCACTCTCCGCCTCCCCTTGTCCCAGATCAGATCACACAGCAGGGCATCCAATTGGCAGAACCATGAGGCAGGGATTGTTATAGGGAGGTTAGTAAAAAAAATACAGCAGTCGCGGCAGCATGACCATTTTGGTGAGAGAAACCAGAGCCATGATCGGCAACTGCAACGTGAACCAGAACGAAACATTGGATCTCAGGGACCGAAGAGCTTTACTCAAATTGCCTTCCCGGAGGTCTTCCAATGAGTGGAAGACTTGGATCCCCAGATATCGAAAAGTTGTGGGGGCCCAATCTATGCCCACCGTCAAGCCTGGCGGGGGGGGGCCACGGTGGCCGAGACCGGAAAGAGGTAAGTTTTGCTGCGGTTTACCTTGAGTCCTGACAGTAGACCAAATTGCTCCAGCAGTCGCAAAGCTGTCGTGGTGCCTACCGTTGCATCATTAAGATAAATCAGTAGGTCGTCGGCGTATAATGAAATAATATGAATATGTACCCCTAGTGTGATACCCAATCCCTCTCCACCTTGGCGGAACAAGGCTGCCAGAGGTTCCATCGCCAATGCAAACAGCAGGGGCGACAATGGACAGCCCTGCCGCGTGCCTTGAAAAATCTCGTATTGTGGAGACAGTTTTCCCAGTCCGTACCCTAGCCGTAGGACTCTCATATAGCAACCGCACCCATTTTATCCAACTATCACCGAAGCCCATGTGTCTCATGGTTGCAAGTAGATAATCCCACCTCACAGTATCAAAGGCTTTCTCAAGGTCTATCGACAAGAGGGCTGCATTCTGTGAGCCACAGGCTTCAGGGTGGTATAGCACTGAGTACATCCTTCGTAAGTTGCATGAGGTATTCCGGGCCAAGATAAATCCATTTTGGTTAGGATGGAAAGGGGTCGACATGTAAGGCAGCAGACGAAGAGCTAGAATCTTGCTAAGGATCTTAAAACCCATGTTTAACATGGAGAGTGGCCGAAAATCTGTGACTTTCGCCTCCTGCTTGGGTTTTTTAGGAAGGGGGATAACCATCCCATCTCTTGTGGATCCAGGCAGGCATCCAGACTCCAGAGATTCTGCATAGAGCTTCTCCAGTTGCGTCGAAAGCTTTGCTATATAAGCTAAATAAAATTCAGCCGGCTGGCCATCAGGTCCTTGGGTCTTCCCGGAGGCCATGCCTTTAATCACAGCTCGGATTTCAGGAGTTGTCACAGGCCCTCCCAAACTGTCAAGTGTTTGTTCGTCTAGGAGTAGAGGGTGCAGCACTCTCAGATATTCTCGTAGTGCATCAAGGGATATTGGAATGGGGGCCTTATATAATGACGAATAGTAATTGCAAAATGAGGTGTTGATAGCTTTAAATGTAAATGTAAGTAAGTCCGTTTTTATATAGCGCAGCTACTCACCCTTACGGGTCTCAAGTCGCTGGGGGCCGGAGTGGAAATTAAGTGAGCTATTGCCCAGAGTCACATGGTGCTGAGCTGAGCTGCCGCCGGAGATCGAACCGAGAACCCTGTGCTCCGAAGTCAGCTGCCCTGGCAGCTGCACCACACCTCTCCACTAGCTTTAGGGCCATATATTATATCTCCCTCGGCGGATACAATTTGTGTTATTGGGGATCCCCGCGTTTCTTGTTTAATCAACCAGGCCAGCAACCTACCCGGCTTCCCTTCTTGTTCCTGCGCTTTGGTGAGGTAGCTTTTAAAATCATGGCATCTGAGGCGTTCAAGAGCCTGGTAATAGGACTTTTGCATTTGCTTAAGAGCAACCATCGCGCCTGGCCTAGAGCCTTATTCATTGTCGATTCTATGTAAATCGCGTTCTAGGGTTTCCAATTCTCGAAGGAGCTCCTTCTGAGCTCCTATTGAGTCCCCCATACATTTACCCCTCAGGACCACCTTGAATGCCTCCCACTCTATCAGGGCACTGGAGGCCGACCGTGCATTGGTGTCAAAGTAGGAGTCTATGGCAGTGCCAATGGACTCTCTAAAACAGGTGCCTTCGAGGGCCCTCGTATTCAGCCGCCACAATTGTACTGGTGGAAGGTGACTTTCTGGCTGGAGAGCCAACAGGAGGGGGCTGTGGTCAGAGAACGTACGCCCCAAGTATTCTGTATGTGTTGCTAGGTGGCTTAGAGCCGGTGTGCCTAAGAATAAATCTATTCTGGTGTGCAGTTGATGTAAAGACAAATAGAAGGAATAGTCCTGATCCCCAATATGCTGTGCTATCCAGATGTCCTCCAGTCCCCAATGGCCCTTCCAGTCCCGGAACCCCGCCGCCGTCTTATGTATGTGTGCACTCGGCAATGGGGGGTGGGAACGATCAAGAGTTGTATCGGCAACGCAGTTAACATCCCCCCAGTAATACACACGGGGTTAACACTGCAGTCAGAGAGCCCAAAATCGTCTGGAGGAATTGCACTTGGTCTTGATTAGGGGAATATATACTGCCTAATGTGAGTTCCTGTCCGTATATTCTGCCCTTGATCAATATATACCTGCCCTCTTTATCAATACAGGTCTTCGAGGGTTCAAAGGGAACACCCGCCCTGATCCAAACCAGCCGCCCCTCGCGTATGTAGAATATGAGGTCGCAAATATCTGCCCCCTCCAACGCCTGGCAGTCTCTTCCCTTCCTCATGAGTAAGATGGGTTTCCTGGAGGAATGCAATCTGTACCCCTCATCTGCATATATACCTATGTATGGTATGGCGCTTAGCAGCTGAGCCCATTCCCCTGATGTTCCATGTCAATGCTTTCAATGTGAGCTTTCCCAAAGGCACCACACAAATCTAAACAGCCAAAACTGTCCCTTTCCCCTTACCCCACCCCCCATTCTAGAAATAACAGACCATGGCCCCACCTGCTCATAAAGACTACCCAAAACGAGGGTGAAAAAACTAACAATTCCCAGAAACCCAAACTTCCCTCTCCCCAGGGCAGCTTGGCAACGGCCAACCACTCAAACTACAAGCAAAACAGTCATAGTCTCGGAGGGCTCCTACCATGAATAGGTGAAACTCTCCAGGGGGGCAGGCTGGTCGACAGAACCACTACTCGCTGTGTGACTTCCTGCGTCCAAGCAAGCCAGTGCCGGCCCATGTATGCAGTGTGACAGCCATGTTATCCTTGAGCAAGTTAAGATATTGCACGGACTCTCTCCTTTCGGACCCCTTTCGTGAAGGTTCTGTGTAGCTAGAGATCATCTTCTGATCTAGAAGTGACATCAGGCAATATGGTGCTGTTCGCTAGTGAACTGTCAAGAGTCCACGCCATCTGTCTCTTTAGTGGATCTAGATCCGGGTTCGGATGCCACATCAGATGGCTGCATAAGGGCAGCCACCGCCTGCAGAGCCTTCACTCTCTCCCTCACCGTCTGGGATGGGCTCAGTCTTTTTGGCGGTTTCCGTCTCGATCGAGCTCGGCTCTCTTCCCTGATGGTTTTGTAGTTCGGGAGCATTCAGACCCAACCGCTCCAGGGTCTCTGCCAGATTTGTAGGATTCGATCCATTCCCAGGCTGCGTCCGGGTTTCACAAAAGTGGGTTTTCCCATTTTGCACTATACGGAGCTTAGCTGGAGAAATCAAGGAGTACTGGAGACCTTATCACTAAGTGCCCTCTTTACTTCCAAAAATGAGGCTCGACGTCTCTGAACCTCCAGGGTATAGTCTGGGAAGATTGAGACTCAGGAGTTGTCCACAGTAAACGGGCCATCTGCACGTGCCTTTTGCAGGAGGACGTCTCTGTCTTTGTGATGAAGTAGCTTCGCCACTACCGGGCGCGGCGGACGCCCCGGAGCCGGAGGGCGGGCGGGGACCCTATGTGCCCATTCCAGCGTGTAAAAAGTAGAGAGTCCCTCAGGTGCAACAACTGTTCGAAGCCATGGTTCCAGGAAAGAGATCATATCACCTCCCTCCGTTCCTTCTGGTAAGCCCACTATTTTCACGTTGTTTCTCCTATTGCATCCCTCTGCGTCTTCCGCCCTACGATCTAATAGGCCAACCCGTTCCGTAAGGTCGCTCACCTGGCTGGTCAGTTTTCGCTGCTCTGGGTGAATTTCAGTGATCTGGACCTCCCTTTGCTTCACTCTCTCTGCGAGCTTATGGTGTTCAGCACGCAGTAGGCCCAGTCCCGCCGATACTGTACTGATGTCCTGGTGCAGGGTGGCCTTAGTGTTCGCAATTGCTTCCAAATTCTTAGTTAGCTGCTGGTGCACTGGGTCATCCTGCGGCAGCGGGGCTCCGGAGTTCTGCGGCCTATCTGCCGTCTCTTCACCTTTGTCTGAGGGAGGCCCGGCCCCTTTCACCCTGGGTTTCCCCAAGTTGTAGTCCCGTACCAGAGTCTGGGTGCCGACAAGGTCGCTTCACGTGGCGTCCGGCCACCAAAGGGGAACCAACTTCCGGTGGGGTAGATGCAGAGTGGACCTCCAAAGCGTATATGGGTGGGCACAGCGGCGCTCCGGCGGCACAACCAGCACCCCTTCAAGGGATATCCCCTAATAGTCTCGGTGGGGCAACCAGGGTGGGCTCAGCCCCCTTCCCATTGAGGCTCTGCAATTTCAAAGGCTCCGGGAGTCTAGACCCAGATCGGAGGCGGGTACCACAGGCCCGCACAGGGCCAGGCAGGGATCCACTGGTGCCAAATCTCTAGTGCACCAAGGGGTGTTGCAGCGTCCACCTCTCCGCAGGTGTCTGCATCCAGATAGCCATCTGCTTCCCTCGGCAGAGACCAAATCAGCAGCAGGGATGTAGGGTCCCAGATCTCCAGTCCCCAGTTCGCAAGCCAGTGCGTCCCTGGGTCACCCCGATGGGCCCCACGCCGCGTCCATGTGGGTCAGCTCCTCAGTCACAGCCTCCCTCCCAGGCCGGAGATCCCAAAGCAGCACACGGCCCACCAGGTCCGGCCCTAGGTCAGGTGGTTATGGTCACGTACCAGGTCTCAGGTTTAACGGGGAGCCCAACAGCAGATTCTGCCCCATCCAGCTGGATCCAGTGTAGCACCTGGCCTGTAAGTGCTAACGATTCATGTCTCCTAAAGTCTGTGGAGGGCCTGCAGGTTACACTTCCCTCCACTTGGGTTCAATCCTCAACAGGGAGACTATGGGGCGCATGCATCAAAGGTTTTTGCGATCGCAAACGGTGCGAATCGCAAAAATCGGCCGTTTGCGATCGCAAATTGGCCTTTGGAGATGCATGAAAGTGTTTCCTATGCGCAATTTAAGAATTCGCAATTAATTGCGAATTCCTAAATTGCGATTGCATTTAAGGAATCGCAATTTGCGATTCCTTAAATGCAATGCTAGAAGCACTTTCAAATAGCGATTTCGCTATTTGGGACCGCAAATTACAGACAAATCAAACTTGTCTGTAATTTGCAAAACCTTCGAAAAATGCTCTAAAATGCATTTTTTTAAGTTTTAGGTTACACACACACATGCCCTTGGGGCATGTGTGTGCGCAACATGGGTGCACATCACAATTTCAGGGGTGCAACAGGGTGTCATTTTGACACCCTGGCACCCTTGAAATGCATTCTCAATTAGCGATTCTCTAATTGCGAATCGCTAATTGAGAATGTCTTCCCATTCATTCCTATGGGCCTCTAGGCCCATAGGAATTAATGGGGAGGTATTCCTTAATTGCGACTCGCAATTAGCGAGTCGCAATTAAGGAATGTTTAGGAATCGCTATTTTTATAGCGATTCCTACATGCATAGGCTTTTGCGATTCCTTAATTGCGATTCCTTAAAAATCGCAATTAAGGAATCGCAAAAGCCTACCTTGATGCATGTGCCCCATGGTTCCCAGTCTCTGGCCGGTGGATTCACGTTCTTGTATCTCTGGGCCGACACGATCACCCTAATGCGGATTCTGCGCGGGGCGCAGTACAGGCCTCAACCTCTCGCCTGGGAGGTGATCTCAAGTCAGCACGGGCCTCTCGCAGGATGAGCCCCTACTATGTAGGATATTCAGGACGCACTGCTTCACTTCGGTGCACTGCCACGGGCAGTACTGCAGGGACCAATCAGATCAGCTAGGCCTTTCACCACACTCCACCTTGGGTCTAAGGGCATATCTTTGCCGCAGGCCTCGGTCCTCTGCTCCTCACCTATAGCATAGTCGGCGCATCAGTCGGGCCCCCAATGTGCACAATCTAGTCCTCGGAAGAACTCAGAGGTCGCGGACTTTAAACCGCCAGCTCACGGTCAATCTGGGCTCAGATGCGGCACGGCCTCCCGTCTCCTCCGTTGGTCGCGGCCGCCATCCTATGGTCGCACCCCGCCCGTAGTCCGTAGCTCTCCGTTCTTTCGTCCGCAATCCTGCCGGCCTCTCAGTAGTGATCTCGGTGCTCTCCGGCCGGTTTTATCGAATCGCGTAAATCGCGGGCCTCAAGCATCCCGCGTCGGCGAGGCAGGGGGATCGCGCCTCAGCAGCCACCGACCGCGGCCACCTTCTTGTGGATTAAGGTGTCGGAGGAAGTGGCGTCTCGCAACGCTGTCACCCGACTTCCAATCTAAGCAGCGAGCAGCTCTATCGGTGCGGCAACTGTCCCTCCGTCCACTAGATTTCAGCAGGATAAGTGCAGGGCCGGCGCGGAGCTACGGGCTCACACGTCCGCCATGCGTGGATCTCAAGCCACGCCCCCTTCTAGGTCCGTCATCAAGAATGGAAACATTAGGGTATTGCTGAATTCCTTTCTAGGTATCCACTTTTCCCCGATTTGGAAAATCGTAGGGAGGGGGTATGTTATAAAAGGGAGTTGAACGCTTTAGAAAAAGAAGAAGAAATGGACTTACCCGATCTCCCACAGTCATTCCGCAGCACTCCAAGATCCTGCAATACAAGATCAAATATCATTAAGATAGAGAAAGGAAATGGGATAGAGAGGATAGGAAAGACAGAAACAATTAAATGACTTTTTTCTTCACAGGAGAAGGAAGAAAATGACAAAAGTGAGGAAGGAAAAGGAGAAGTAGAGGAGGAGCCAGACAATCAAGGAGTCTGAAGTAATGTGGAGAGTGGAGGAAAGGAAGAAGATGCCAAAACCTGGGTTCGGGGCGAATACCGTGACAGACGGGGAACAAAGACCAGGAAATCCAGAACCCACGGTGGCATGCCCTGAAAGGTCTCCTGGAAGCTGTGACCACAGAAGTGGCCCTCAGCCCCACCACGCTCCTAGAGGAGCATGGCTACTGGGGAGAAGTCGAGCACAGAATAAAATGTGATACAGGAGAAAGAAAGAGGCAGAGATTTAACTCTATCTTTATAGGCAGATAGAATGTGGAAGGATACTACCCTTTAATGGAAGCTAAACTGCGGTAAACCAACAGAAGCTAACATGTGAGAAAAGAAACGCCAGTACTTGGTGCGGTCCAGTTTTTAAATCCCTAGCAGTGTATGATATAAAGCATGTAGGTATCTTTAATGTATTATTCGAAGCTTACTACTCAATACGAGCAATATTGTTTAAGTGCAGCAGAATTGCCAATCTTTGTCCGGTACAGGGGCGGCTTCTCCGCTAAGGTGGAAGAGCATTGCCACGCTGCTCTGTAAGAAGTTGACAAAAGGAAAAATAAAATGATAATAATTAAGTTTATCATCATTTTATTTTTCCATCTGTGCCTCACCTGGTTAGAGGCAGGCCGGGGCTGCACGTCACCGGAACAGTGGCAGCAGCACCTTAAGTGCTCATGGATGTTTGCCGGCTCTGAGCACCGAATGATTGTGCTCATACCAATCACAGCGCTCCAGTTGCGATTGGCTGGGAGAGACTGGGAGCCTGGGTGTTTCCCGGTTCCTGTTTTCTTCCTGCTCCTGGACTCCACAGAAGAGCCAAAGAGGACAGAGAAGGAGCAGCCACTGGCCAGAGTGCAGGTAAGTGCAATTTGTTTTCATACCTATCCCCCTCCCCTCAGCCCCGCCACCCCTATTAAGTAGCGGCCACCACTGTCCGGTATTGCAGTTTGTAAAATGTTTTCCCATTTTAATGTCGATTTTACTACATATATTGGGGAATCTTGTAGCATAGCTGCATATATAATTACTATCAGTTTCATAGGTGTCATAGCCTGGATCACTTTTTCTAATGGTTAAAAAATCGGTGGTTCCTCTGGGAAGCAAGACATGATTGCTCTAGACATAGCCCTTAAGGTATAAAAATATGCCCTGTGGTAAACTGTCTGGGGATGCTGTAAATTTATGTAAGTTTATGAACCAACTGTCTTGGTAAAGGTTGCTCCACTTACTGATATATAGTTTACATGGCTGTGCCATGGCTTTGAGTTTGCTAGTTGGGTAATTTTGTAATGGTATAGAAGGCAAATATATAGGTTCTTGGCCCTTTCTGTGACTTAATCATGTCAAACAAATGCAGTATAATGTTTGGTATGTATATTTGATATGTATCTGTGTGGAGATTGCCATATAACAGTGTTCAAGGGAGTCCGGCTATCTTCTTCTTTTCGAGGTGTGCCATGTCTGGCTGTGGGTGGTACCCCTAAAAAGCATAATGCGCTTACACACAATGGGGGTGATTATGATGGCGGTTGGAGTTTCCTCCTCCTGACACTGACTCGGAATCGGGACCGACCGACCTACGGTTGGCGGTTCCCCCCGATCGATTACGATGCTTCTGAACACCCTCCAGAAGAACTCCCATTTACTTCAATTGGGCCGACAACACAGGCTCCTATGGGAAAATGGGTCTCTGCCAAAAACCTTGAACCTTCTCATGGGCACCCCATCGTACCTGCCACATAGTGCATGGTTTTATAGGGGGGTGCCTTAGGTTCCCTTCATGGCCCCCAACCAGAGGCCTCAGGAAGAAGGGGGGCCTGCTAGGGGCCCCCAAAGTCAGTTTCCAACAGCCTTTTCGTGTCGGACAGACCGAGTCGGAAAGGCTGTCAGAATCCAACATCGTAACTGGTCGGCCGGAAATGCTGTCCGTAGAGCTGTACGAATCGGATCTGACCGACTCAGATTCTCCGAGTGCCGGTAGGAACCGATTCAGAATGACCGAACGGTTCCCCTTCCGACCGCGAGCATCGTAATCGGTCGGTCGGAATTGTTTCCGACCGAGTCGGGTGGATGGGTCCGGCAAGGTCTGGGGGAATCCGACTGTTGGTTGGAGGCTTTCCGACCAACATCGTAATCAGCCCCAATGTTAGTATAGCTCCAATTTTGTGGCTGCAAACACACCCTGCAGATATGGTAAAGTGAATATTTCCTAATATAACCTTGTTATTTGTTCATCCAGACAAATCGTTCCAGCAACAAGCACAACAATGAAGAAAATGTCCCGGTGAGAGAGATTGGTATATTAATAAAATAATACAGCATTTGAGGAAGGATTATCATCTTGCACAATGCTGTGGAGCAAGCCATTGATAAAGGAAGCTTCGCCCAACTATCTATTTTCTCTCATAATCTGACCAGCACCCTCTGGGGAAATTCTCTAATATTACTTTCCTTATCCCTGTTGATCCACATGCCTAAGTATTTAACTGAAGACCCACACTATTCCAGTGGGAATTCTGACACAAACTTTATGGGTAGTACTCCTCAAAGTGAAAATCATAGAGGTATCCCAGATAGTCCTCGAAATCATATGTATTTTCTCAGAATGCATGGAAGGGTAGTTTCACGGTTACGGATATATAAAGTCACATTGTCCACGTACAGGAATATCAGTACTGTTGATGAGCTATATCTTATGGAACATTTTGAGTATTGCTGTTGCAGCTTAGAAGTTGAAGTTCCAGCATAAGAACAAAGAGGAGTGGGGATGCTGGGCATCCTTGATGTGTTCCCCGACTAACCGATATGGGATCTCAGACTGCCCTATTAAACTTCTTCTGTGCTTTTGGGTTAGAATAAAGCACTTGGACACAGTTTATAAAAAACAAGGGAGATCTCATAGGTCTCAGTATATGAAACAGGTAGGACCACTCTACAGAGTCGAATGGATGGCTTTGTGGCTTCAAATAGCACCACTGCACCACAAGTCTCTAAATCAAGCTGATGCAATAGTACAGATAATGTACTTAAATCATGTTGTCTGGATCATTCAGGCAGGAAGCGTGCTTGATCAAGAAGGGACAACTCAGGTAGCATTGGAAAAAGATGACTCGCCAGTGTCTTGGATGGTATCTTGACATCCCAATTAATAAGGAACAGAGGTCATTATAACGTATGAGTTTCTGGAGGTTTGCCGGTCTCGAGCAACACAACCAACATGGCCTCCCTCATAGTTGAGGGGAGGCAATGCTTTGTATATTTGTATAAACCTTTGATAAATGAGGGCCAGGGGGACAGCATAGTCCTTTTAAAATTCAGTTGGCAGGGCATCAGTCCTGGGTGCTTTAGCGGATGGGAAGTTCCTGATCACCATAAATATTTCCCCCACTGTGATGGGCTGGCTCAGGTATGTGCATCTAGAGTCATCCATCCAGGCCACCATAATATCATCCAAGAACTCTAATAATCTCTCTGTGCCTGAGCAGATTTTGGATGATTAAAGGTTGAGAAACTAAGAATTAAAATTTCCCATAATTTAGTTGGTGTCGAATTTAATGCTGCCATCACCATCATGTATACATGTAATATTGTTAGCCGCCCCAAGTTTCAGTAGCAATTGTTCACCTTCACTGGATCTGCGTGCTGTAGCATATTTGCCCAGCAAGTATACCTTATGTCCCAACACTTCATTGCCTTCTGAGATCTTCTCCTTTATCTGTTCTAGTATCTTTGAGTCTGAAGTAGATCGTGAAATCTGTTCAAGGTCTTTAATATTGCACTCAACAGTGGACACATGGGTTCTTGGGGGCACATGCATCAAAGTTTGTTTTTGCGATTGCCAAATAGCGATTTTTAAGAAATCGCTATTTGGTAATCGCAAACTGCAATGCATCAAAAAAGGATGCAAATAGCGATTCTCTAATTGCGATTCCTTAAGAATCACAATCGCAATTAGGGAATCGCTATTTGCTATTGCGACTCCATTCTTTCCTATGGGCCTCCAGGCCCATAGGTAGGAATGGTCTTGCATTGCCTAAATTGCGATTACCTAATTGGTAATCACAAATTAGGTAATGCAAAGGCAAGAGTGACCGGGGGCCTAAGGCTCCCCTGAGGCACCCCTAACACAAACAGGTGCACATGTAAGGCACACACATGCCCTAGGGCATGTGAGCGCCACATGGCACTTTGAAAAATGTAGTTTTGTGCATTTTTCAAAGTATGCACACATTAGCATCAACTTCAAGTTGATGCTAATTAGCGTTTCCTAAATGCACAGTTCGCATTGAGGAAAGGCTACATGCATCGGCATTAGGGAATCGCAAATTGTGATTCCCTAAATGCATTCGCAATTTAGGTAATCGCAAAAAATTGCGATTCCCTAAATTGCGAATGCCAAAACCTACATGCATAGAAAAAAGGCCTTTTTCCATTCGCAAATGGGCCGATTATGCGAATTGGCCCGTTTGCGAACGGGAAAAGGCTTGATGCATGTGCCCCTCTGTAGCAGATAAATACCACACAAATCACAGTTTTAAATGCTTCCGACACTGTGCTCGTATTGGTCATCAAATCTATATTTGCCTTAAAGTATTCCCAATTTTCTAGGCTGATCTCATACAGAAAAACTCTACCTCTTAATTGATCAGGTGCCAGTCTCCACGCCACAGAGGCTACCACCGCGTCCAGGACACGCAACACTAGTAGAACCAGAGAATGGTTTGACACAGCTCTGGCTAGATGACACACATCTATTACCTTGGTGCTTACATCTCTAGATGATATCCCATAGTTCAACCTAGACCATGTGTCTTGGGCTGTGCACATGTATAAGCCATCTAGTTGTGACTGAGTGTGAGACCTCCGCATGTTCAGTAAATCATGATCAGCCATGATATTTCGGATAGCAGCCACGGCTGATGTGGAGCGGGCTTCTGTCTAGCGCAGGATTGAATACCACATTAAAATCACCTCTCCACTGTAACATCTTAGGGCAGAGTGCAGTCACCGCAGACCAAAGAAAGTGAAAAAGGAGGAGTCATCTACATTTGTCCCACGTCTTGACCATAGTAACGTGTGTGAGCAAGTATCTCCTGCATGATCACATATCTACTGTTTGTATATGTAGTTGTATGCCGATGGTGAAACTGAATGCCTCATTTTAATAAAATAGCTACCCCTCTAGCACATATGTGGAGTATGAAGATGTATAGATTTGTGCTGCTCATTCATTTTTCAAGAGTGTCACAGTGGCTGTGGTAGAGTGGGTCCCTTGCAGGAACGCCACTGTGATAGCCTGCCTGGTGAGGTATGCATTCGTTAGACACATTTTTCAAATTTTATTTATTCCCCTAAGTTTCCATGTTATGAAGTTTATTTTACGTGTCATATAGAGAAAATAATACCAGTTGTATGTGGTGTGGTGGCAACATGCTCTCTACCATGATAACATTCGCAATGTTCTGGTATATGCATACCCGGAACAATACACTGACTAGGTAATATTTGACTGAGTGTATTCACTACCCTCCTCCCACACTGACACCCCCAACTCATCAGCAAATAAGTCAGCCCTTGGAAGTACCATGTACAGTAACATATATTGCCCGCTAGAGGCCAATCAGAAGAAATATCAGTACTATTGATAAAGGGGTGTAACCCATTGGAGGCAACCAGAGAGCCAGCAAAATCTCTCCACGAATGCGGAGGTGACCAGGGTGATTATGTACAGGTGCAATGTCGACACTAATACATCATCAAATGCATTACCTCAGTGAAATTACATAGTTTAAGAAACATTGGGCCAGATGTACAATCCTAAATTGCATGTGCAAACGGGTTAGCGACCCGTTTGCGCATGCAAAAACGAATAGGGCCATGTACAATTCCTATTTAGCGAGTCACAATTTATTTGTTACTCGCTAAATAGGAATTGCAACTCGCTATTAGGAAGGGGCATTTCAAGGACGTCCCTTCCTAATAGCTACTCTCTACCCCATGCATGAATGTTTTGCGACCGCAATTGCGGTCGCAAAACACTCGCAATTTACCACCCTCTTAAAGAGGGTGGTAATGCACTCGCAAATTGGAAGGAGTCCCCAGGGGACCCCTTCCCCTTTGCAAATGCAGGGGAAAATATTTTTTAGGGGCAGGCAGTGGTCCCAGGGACCACTTCCTGCCCTTAAAAAATGAAACGAAAACGTTTCATTTTCTTTTTTTAAATGCATCCCGTTTTCCTTTAAGGAAAACGGGCTGCATTTAAAAAAAAAAAACTGCTTTATTTAAAAGCAGTCCCAGACATGGAGGTCTGTTGAGCCCAGCAGGCCACCATCCCTGGGAGGGCCAGCCTTTCCCAATGGGGTTGCAAATTGCGAGCGCCTCATGAATATTCATGAGGCTTGCAATTTGCGACCCCATTGGGAATCGCAAACAGTGTCTCAGACACTGTTGTAGATGGCATTTTGCGAGTCGCAAATTGCGACTCACAATCGAGCGCAATTTTGCAAGTCGGAAATTGTCATGGTCGTACATCTGGCCCTTTACCATTATTTCCCCGAAAAGCATATATTGTCCCATGATCAGCTGAAAAAACACCATTCAATCAAGGATACAGTTGAAAGTTCTGTTCGGTGTTACTGTGAGAGGCTTCGTCTTCCTTGTCACTGATGATGAACCACCAGCTCGGGCAATGTTTTATACAAAGGTAGATGTCAGTTTTGGCGTTGCAAAGACCTTCATTTGACCTTTGTAGTCGCTCTATAATTGATCTGGTTATATAACAAGGTGCTGGACCAGGCCCTATTTGCCCGATCTTCCCCAGATTTTAGCATTCTGTTGCTAAATCCATTTTTGTTGGACTCTGCACACTTTTTCCCTTTTAACGAGTGGAAAAGTACATGTGCTCTCTTCGTAAAACATGGCACAATTGGCATATACCAGACTGGTACATTCAATTGACTTGTAAGTGCCTAATAAATTATACTGCATGGTACCTAGAGCCTGTAAATTAAATGCTACTAGTGGGCAGCTGCACTCATTGTGCCACTTATGAAGTAACATTTTAAAATTTCTCTGGCAGTCTGTAGTGTTATTTCGACCTGGCAAAATAAACCTTTAGCCAGGCTTAAATCTTCATTTTTAATACATATAAATCATCCTATAAGGTAGGCCGTGAAGATTCATAGAGCAGGGTGCCTTATATTTACAAGGCATTGGCAAAGCCAATAGGTCTTGGCAATGCAAGAGCAATTAGCTTTGTCAATGTCTTTTAACCATGATCTGTAGCAGCCTGGCAGCTGTTCAACATGTCTGAAAGTCAGGAAAAAAGTAAGAGAAGATGAGAGCTGGCACAGCCAGGGAAACAGCGTGCGGGGCAGAGTCTGTCACACCCTGTGAGGTGCCTAGTGGGTTAGCGCAAGCTAGTAGCGGACAGGCAAGGGAACTATTCTGAATTATTGAGCTTATAGTTGGTTTGGGGGGAGGTGGGCGGGTAGTCTGTATGAAGACAGATCACGGCGAATTTTTATTTTCCAGTTCCACAAGTTGTTAGAGGGTGGTTTTTAGGGTGCACTACACCACCTTAATTTGAGCAGGGGTGCTCTATCTAAAATAAGGAAATACACGTGTGAGATGCAGGAACTGAATCAGGAGTGGCACAATTTATTTGAAGAAACAGTTTCAAACAATAAATGTCAAAATACACTTTGTTATTCAATAATAAAGCTACGCAGTCTTAGCAAAGACCAGGTGTCCAAGACACATTTTGAAATGAAGAGCAAAAACATGCAATTGCAATAAGACTTAAAATAATAATAATGCAAAGAGAGAAATACTTTTTAAAATACAATGAATCATTTGCAACCTTAAACAAGAATTCTAAATGAGAGCAACGGTTAACTGGAGAGCACACAGGCACGTTGTGACTCAAAAGTTTCACAGTGCAAGGTGGTCCGTTGAATGGACTGTGGCCAGCTCTTTTATATTGGTTTAATGAGGAAGTGCTTGACCACAAGTCCGGCTCATGACAGGTGTTTGATCGGCAATCATACCACAATTTGGACATTTATCAAAACCGATGTGCGTCACTTCACGGAATTTTTATAAGAAAGCGGAAGATTACAAAGGGTTAAAGGTCATTTTCTCACGCCATGTTGCTTGTCTTGGTTACTTTAAGCTAGCAAAAAAACAGTAAAATGAAGAAATTGAAATATTGCAACTGGCCCCCACCAACATTGTACCCCATCGTGTTCCTCCTAGCTCGAGATGTTCCCTGTTCTGTGGTATTGCTATATTTTAGTGGTTGTGATAAGAGAAGTGCACATCGAGTACAACGAGGGAGTGGGGGCTCGGTGACTTGATTACCAAAAAGACATTGAGCTGGGGCTCGTGTCCTACGCAGAGGAGATGTCTTGTGATTTTATCAGGGAGGCATAGGGCCTACTGTGTTTAGTAAATATTTAAGACAGTATGGTCAAGTTAACAAATTCCTATATGCTGGCTGCTGGGGCTATATGAGGGTCTCATGCTTCAGGTGTGGGACAGGAATGGCCTAAGGCATTTATATGGTAAAACCGGACCCTGCTTCAAAGTAGTACATGTATGATCAATGGACAGGTCTGTGAGTCCTTAAACATAGTGAACACTAGTTCATCTGAAGATAACGGGGATGCTGGCAGTGCACAACTCTGCACCACTGAGTAGATACTCGCCGGCTGACAGTGAATCCTAGATTCCCTCCACCCCATTAGAGAACAGCAAGAAATCAGGAACAACTGGCCCCAGCCTCCAGGCATGATCCATCTACAAGGAGAGCACCAAAGGTCAGGGGTAGTTTAGTGACAGCTCACTCACCAGATTTGCATCTGGCACTTGCAGAAGAGCCGAGAGAAGATGGAGAAGATAGTGAAGTCCATGACTGTGCTGTCTGTATACTTCAGGCACTCCTCACTGCTCCCGCTGCTACTGGTCTGTGTGCTTCCGTTAGCTGCCTGTCCATCGCTGCAACACCACCACTTCCAACGTGAACCAAATGACGTCAGCACTGCCACATCCGAGGACAGACTGGAAGGAGACCAATGGGCATTGGTACAGGTACAACGAACAATAAGCCCTTACATATCGAACACGGAGCATAAAGCTGGAGACATAAAAGAAGGACGATATCATACTTGTGTTGTTTCATACTTTAAGAAAAACACTGTATTGTTGCCTTTTCTTAGCTGTACAAAAACACAAGTGGGGGTGTGTGTACATTTATGGGAGAGATGTGTGGGTAGCACCACGGACAATGGAAGGAAAGGAGGATTTGAGAGACCAATACCACAAACAAAGAAAGGGAAGGAGGGTGGGTGTGTGTGTGTAGAAGGGAACAAAACCACTGACAATGGAAGGGAAGGAAGGAGGTTGGGTGATCGAGGGCAACACCACGGACAACCGAAAGGAATGTGTGCAGGTCCTTGGTAGGTGTCAATACCAGATACAAAAGGAGCAGGGCAGGTGGGAGGAATGGGTAGGTGGGGGAGTACATGAGGGAGCCTACTGAAAAAGATGCACTCTGTTAGAGTGCTTACACACTAAGAAATAAATAGGTCCGAAAAAAATGAGCAGTGGAGGAATAGAAGTAATGCATCCATGACCTGGGGAGGGATAAACACACGAAGGGGGAAGGATAAACACAAGAAGAGGAAGGCAATGAGCAAACCAATGAGTAAGTAATGGGCGGGCTCTAACCACACTGTAAGATAACAATAGTCTAGGAGGGAAAGAGCATTCACTCTCTAGCCATGACCTAAAGAGTGAGACTACACCAGAGTCTATGTGGGTAAGATTTTAGCTCTGGGAATCTCTGAGCACTGCCAGAGTCCACTGGTCAGGTACTAATTTTTGAATGGGCTACCTTGCCTGCAATGCCCATATATTTCCTAGGGCTAATGAGGTAGTGAATACGTTGGGTGCTACAAGGTTTCTGAATAAAATTGACCTCACTAGTGGGTATTGGCAGGTTGTGCCTGAATAATGTATTTCCTCCCAAAGGGCATTAATACATTTTTGTTTATGCCTTTTGCGCTGCACAATGCTTCCGTAACACTTCAGAGCCAGATGAACAAGGTGCTGGCTGGAAAGACAACTTATGTGTCATCCTACCTTGTCAGTATAGCTGTTTAAAGAGCCAGTAGCAAGGACCACCCTCTGCACATTCAAATAGTGCTTCAATCAGTAAAGAAGGAAAGTTAAGCTGACCATGATGGACTCAACTTTGCATTAAGATTGGAGGATATTGTGTTCATTGGATACCAAAAGACAGGCCTTGCTGGACCAGACCAGGACTGCACATCCCAAACAGGCGTGAGATCTAGCTGGGCTTCACATGTTACTACAAGAACTTTGGGACATACTATGATAGCATTGCTTCCCTCCGTTAGCTCTAAGAAGCTGCCAAAGGTGAAATGGCAGTACAGTTTAATGCACTCAAACTAAACCTGCTCAAAAAATCTACATTGAAACCCAATAACTACGGCTAGCCTGTTATAGTGCAGATAGGTGCCCTAGAAAAGAGAATTAGAGCCAAGCTACATTGAGAGCATCACATCGACAGTGACACAGCAACATACTGTAAAACCTTTTTTGTGTTGCAGCCATCATGTTCAGGGTGGGCACACCATCCACATGGTGCATTTACACCCAGCTGTAGATCATGCAACCGCAATATGCACCATGTTTGTCACACTTATCGAAAACATATGAAGGACTCCACTTGATGGGGCGAAATAGAATTTTTACAGACGAGTCCCTAGCTTAGGTTTTTGCCACTCATTCTAATCAGTCTCCCAATAGCCCATTAAGGGGACACTAGCAACCATTAGCTGTGGGTGGGAGTACACCCTTTTGCACCCTCAAACCAACAGACTCTGATCCTTTGGTGGTAAAGCAACAGAAAAAAACACAGACCAGGCTTACAGATGTCGACTCCACTAAGGAAAATAAGAAGCGGTATGAGAAAGCGTTACACAGGTATATGGTACACACGCTGATAACCTGTCCTGAATAAATTTGTGGAATCAGGTGGAGTTTCCAAATGTTTAACTGACCTTCCATCTGATCCACTGATGGAGGATTTGAAACAGCGGATCCCCCAGCCTTCCATTCAACTCTCCTGCACTTCATAAGCTGAAGACAGCCTGGTTTTTACTGACTGACATGCAAGACAACCATACTAACGAAAAGGGTTGGTGGTTAGACTGCTCTCCACAGCCAACAATTGGTTAAAAAAGAATAGAATGTGTAACAAAAAAGATTAGTCATGTACCCTGGAAGTGACTATTAGTACTCTTCTATGTAAGACGCTTTATGCTGAGACTTATTATAAAACAACTTATGGTGATGCAGGTGATATAGAAGACAAACAAACCCACTCAACAGATCCAGTAGCTCAATTGATATCACTTTTCCTCAGAAAGTTTTTTTTCTTGGTTGTTTGGTTTGAGTTTTGAAACTGGTTGTCCCATCATTGGGGGCTACATGCTTCATTTAACACAGGCTCCGGTATTGATCGCTATGTGCAAAGTTTTACTCTCACCAAACGCTAACTGCAGACAGTGGAAAAGGAGGCAGCATATATGCCACTAGAATAGGGTTCCCTTTTACCATCACTTTCGGTGGTCAACCCGGTGGTAATCTTTTCTGGGTATTGCTCTTTCTAACCAATGGCACTGTGAATGGGATGGCAGAATGTTAAAAAATGGCACTCGGTACTCGGAGAAGGGGTGCTGGAGGCTGCAGGTTCCCTGGACAGGAGGGGGAAGCAGTGGCTACAGCCCTTGGGGGCACGGGATAAGAAAAAAGAATGGTGCTCGAAGTGAATGAAAACAACAGAGCTCCTGAGGAGGGCTTGTAAATGAAGAAAAAAGAAGTGCCGAAATTGGTCATAAAATGAGGGATTGTGGAGGGATAGTGTTTTTGTTCCTGCTCTCAAGGAGGGGTAAACACAGGAAGAGGCATGACAAATGCCTGCCATGGACAAATGGGGAGAAAGAATGGGAGAGCAATGATGAAGCCACCTTATGGGAAGCCTATGGGTGGGCTGAAGCCCACAAAGTAGATAGAGCATGTCTCTTCACCATGCGCTGTCTACACAGAGACCTAAAAAGTACGACATGTGGGTTTAAGTTTCATGGGCCTGATTCACAAAGGGCCTCCAAACTCGTAGTAGAGGCCCCGTAGTCAAAGGGGAGTCTCTGCACTCGGGGAGGAATATCCACAATAAGAATTCTCATTGCCAAAATTCCATCTCGAGTACAGAGGCTCCCTTATGACTGCGGGGTCTCCGCCATGAGTGTGGAGGCCCTTTGTGAGTCAGACCCGTTCTGTTTTTCACTACTGTAAGGTCTATCTCTCCCATTGACTAACACAGTGTTACCTTACTACATTTAAAAGCGATGATTTTGGATTGTGAGGAAGTAGAGATATGCTGTTTAGACTCAAATTAATTGTAATTTGAGATCCTCTTGAATTGTGAAGTTAGAGTTTAAGTCACAATTCTGAAAATGCCACTTTTAGAATGTTGGCAGTTTCTTGCCCTAACCATTTGTGCCTCTGCCAGTGTCCTGGGGCAGATGACTGTGAATGGCTCTGCCATTTGGGTTTGTATAGCCCTTTCAGACACGGACACAAAAGGGGTTTAGGTGTGGACAGGATGGGCCATCCTGCCTGGAAGGTTATGGCACAGCTGTGCCCAGCTCTACTTATATTTCAAAGTTCTTTGACTCCTGCACACTCAAAGGAACCTGACACTAGTCTTTTGTCATCTGAGAGTTCTTGGAGCCTTGACAGGGGAAGGGAGGAACTTTACAGAACCAGATGTGGGAGTAGAATAGGGGATCCACTCATTCCAAAGGCTGGCACCAGGTATAAATATTTGACCTTCTGAGTCATTCTTAAGTACACTCCTGGACTCCTAGAAAATTTCAGAAGAAGGACTGCCTTGTTCCCCAGAGAACTAAACTACTCCTGGAGGACTGCAATGACCCCTCAGCGGGCAGCCCAGCTGCTTAAGGACTGCCCTTCGCTCAGAGAAGGAACACTGGACCTGCTCTCTTCATCCCAGACTCTGTGAGTGAGTCAAAGACTCCTGTTTGAGCTACAGGGACACAACAAGCTCCAGAGGCCTTCCTGCAACTACCCAGCTGACCTGCTGCAATGGATCTGCCTAGATATTCACCTGGACCTGCCTGAGCCCTGCTGGCCTCTGCTGAAGCGAGTTCCTGATCCCCAAGAGGTTCCTCACCAGGTCCTTTACCCTTGGCTTGCATCAGAGAGCATTCCTCCTCGCCTAACTGAAGGTTCCATTAAATCCGACTCGAAGCAATGCAGAGCCTAGCAAAGCCTCATCCCACAACTGAAAGCTTCATCTGAACCAGCGCAGAGTGACACAGAGCCCAGGAAAGCCTCGCAGCACAGCTGAAATCTTCACTGGATCTGATTCCGAGAGATGGAAAGCCCCACAAAGCAATGCCACGCACACTTCGCACCAAAGGCATATGGTACAACTCCAACTCGGTCTGTGCCTGGCCTGTGCTCTATCGCAGGCTGACTGTGCCCCAGTGTTGCGTGAACAGATACCCTCAGTTGGTGCTTTCTGTTTCTTGCCACTATTTTTATTTAAAACTTTGAGATTGCTTATCTTCGGTTTTGCTAATTGGATTCTTGTAGTTTGGGAATCATGTTGTTTAATAAAATGTGCTCTTTTTTCCGAAATTGGTTTATGATTTTTGCTTATTTACTGTTTGTGTGCTGAATAAATACTTTACACGTTGCCTCTAACTTAAGTCTGACTTATTTTGCACCAAGCTACCAGAGGGTTAAGCATAGGTTCATTTCAGTGATTTTTGTGGTTCACCTTGAGAAGGATCATGGCTGTTGTCTGAGTGGGCCTTCCCCCCCCCCCCCCCCATCTAATAGCCTGATTTCTTACACACAGCATAGGAAATCCCATGATTTTGGGGCTGTTTTCTGATGGGTGGGTATTTTCTCCTGGCCAACTATACATCAAGCACGAAATCAGGAAAAAAAGGAGTAGCTATATCCTTGTTAGTTCAAATCACGCTTTTCATGCCCAGACACAGCACTGACTACCTGTCTCATGAATTCAATCACTTTGCTATGATAGCGTGCACTGATGCCCTGGGAGGAGACCTTGGTGAGAGGGCCCGGTGCGCATGTGCCACCACTAGGAGACGGAAAAAAAATTCTGCATCGAATAGGGCTGGAAGCATGCTTTCCACAAATTGTTCTATTGGCCCACTGGATGCTGATTATGCGCAGGCTGTTCTGGCAAGATCGCACTTTGAGATCTTCATTTTTCACTTGTATCACAACAAGCCCCTTGCCAATAGTAAAGATGTTTTCTGTCTTTCGTTTCAGATAATCTGAAATTCGTTGTTCTGCCACATTTAGGGGCATATTCACAAGGGCTTATCGCCAAGTTATCGCCACCTTAATGCATCAAAAGTGGAGATAGATTTAACGCCCCATTAAACAAGCGGGTGCAAACTGCAGACAACGCAAGTATTCCCGCGATAACTGCCGCAAAATTTACCTCCACGGGTGACACCACCAACTAACCTTAATGAGATGCAGAGTAGGCGTTCCCGTGCAAAAACACACGAAAACACCACTACACCACATTCACAACGAACTGCCAGATCTGCGATGCGAACCAAAAACAGGCGAGAAGCCGCGGTAGCAGCAGGGAATTAACACCTGCCTTTTGCTGGTGTTAAGCAGGACGACTACCAGCTGCATGAAAGGGAGCCCAGCCAAGAGCCACATCTGGAGACCCACAGATGCCATGGAGACAATGACCATGCAGCTCGGAGACCCATGAGGGCCACAACACCCACCGCCATCCCACTCCCAGGCCCGCCACCATCCCCAGGACCCGTCCCGCCCCCCCAGACCACCACAGAGGCAGCGTACACAAAGACAGCGGACCCACCCTAAACGCACCAGCCGCACAGACCGAATGCCAGAGGAGGACATTGCCCACTACAGGCCCAAAAGGACAACCATCCCCCGCATCCTGACCCACATCGCCCACCTGCTCACGGTACCAACACAGCACACAACAAACATCCCTCCGCAGACAAAGCTGCCAGCTGTGCTGCACATGTTGGCCACTGGTACCTTCCAACCCACAACTGCCAGAGTCGGAGGAGTCTCACAGCCAGCCCCATCCAAGTTCATCACACCTGTCCTGGATGCCATCATCAGCCTGGTACCCCAGCACCTCCACTCCACCCACACTGCGCAGGAGCAGCTGGAGACCAAGCAAGGCTCCCACGCCATAGCTGGATTCCCTCACGTGTCAGGGGCAATCAACTGCACACACTACCATGTCCCCACAGGCTGTGGGGCAGAACGCGGAAATGTCGCTCGTTACGTCCCCCCCTGTATGCGCAGGCGGAGTGGGTTGGCCCTGCGTACGCCAGGCCTGCGTAGGGGTGTGAATAAAAAGCCCGTCGCACTGGGCGTGGTTTTCATTTGGAATGGCCAACGCGTCTGCCATGGCGGCGCCTCTCAGTCCGCCATGAGGCCTGCGTCCCTGTGCACCTGCTGCACCCTGGGTCGCTGGTCCCCAGACCCGTCATGCCTGCCCCAGCGCACCAAGGAGGCTCCGCTCACCTGCCGACACGGCGTGTGTCAAAGAGGGCCCACCACGTGCCGGTGCAAGCTCTCGGTGCAGTCCCGCGACCTTTGCAGCCTCCGCAGATTATCGCTGGCCTCCACGACGCTGGCCCACAGTACTCCTTTCTCATTGACATACTCCACCGGCGTCCTCTTCGGCCCAGTTGTTGGCACATGTTGAACTGAGTCGTGAGTTCTGAATGGCAGTGACCAAAGGTCTGTGGCAGCGTCCACATCACTATACTCGCTCCGATCAGTGAAGCCAAAGTCTGCATCGCAGGCCTGCGACACGTGGTGCCACTAACCCTGTTCAACACAAGCCGGTGACACGTGATGCCACTAACCCTGTTCAATGCAAGCCGGCGACACGTGGTGCCACTAACCCTGTTCAACGCAAGCCTGCGACATGTGGTGCCACTAACCCTGTTCAACGCAAGCCGGCGACACGTGGTGCCACTAACCCTGTTCAACGCAAGCCGGAGACACGTGGTGCCACTAACCCTGTT
This sequence comes from Calotriton arnoldi, assembly GCA_963921515.1. Lineage (NCBI taxonomy): Eukaryota > Metazoa > Chordata > Amphibia > Caudata > Salamandridae > Calotriton > Calotriton arnoldi. The sequence goes on along the minus strand of CAWUFW010003050.1, from coordinate 737,176 downwards.
CAACGCAAGCCGGCGACACGTGGTGCCACTAACCCTGTTCAACGCAAGCCGGAGACACGTGGTGCCACTAACCCTGTTCAACGCAAGCCGGCGACACTTGGATGAGGGCTCAGGCCTACACTGCGGTCCAGTAGGTCCCACATATGGAACTGTGTCCTGAGTCATGAATGGCAGTGACCCCAAGTCCGTGGCAGTGTCCACATCACTAAACTCCCTCCGATCAGTGAAGCCAAAGTCTGCATCGCAGGCCTGCGACACGTGGTGCCACCAACCCTGTTCAACGCAAGCCTGCGACACTTGGATGAGGGCTCGGGCCTACACTGCACTCCAGTATGTCCCACATGTGGAACTGTGTCCTGAGTCTTGAATGGCAGTGACCAAATGGTAATTGCTGCGTCTATATCACTGAACTCCCTTCGATCAGTGTCCCAGACCCTGCATCGCAAGCACACAACACATGTCTGTGGGCCCATGCTAACCGCTGCCCCCGGCCTACACTGCGGTCCAGTAGGTCCCACATCCAGCACTTGGTCGTGATTCATGAATGGCAGAGTCCATACCAGTGAACGCACGGAGAGGAGTAAGAGGAAGATGCGGCTCAGTCCGGATGAAAGCCGGATCCTAGTCACAGAGGTGACCGAACACTAGCAACAACTGACCTGGTGCCACCAACCCTGTTCACCGCAAGTCCGCGTCCCGTGGTAACACTGAACCTGAACTACGCAGGCCGGTGGGACCATCCAATGTAAGCCGGCGACACTCGGTGAATGGCCCCTGCTGACCGCTCCCTCAGGCCTACACTGCGGTCCAGTAGGTCACACATGTGGAACTGTGTCTTGTGTAAGATATGGAGGAGTCCACACCATTGGACACGCCTCATCGCAGGCGACATCCCCTATCAGCACTGGTGCGACTAACTCTGTGCGCAATGAGTCATGGGCACTTTCTGGTTGGACTTTGGTGGCGTCTGAGTCCATGGCCTGGGGGTTGTCTGCATCATCATCTGGCTGGGCCGGACTTGGTGTCCGACATGTGTCTGTTCCATTCATCTCCACCATAGTGACTGTTTCTGCATGGTTCTGCCCTCTGCATCATGCCCTGGGGGTACACCTTCCACTGTCCACCGAGACACTCCGCGACAACCCCCTTTGTCATCTTTAGGACCTGCTCTGCTCTCGTGACCCTGCCCCAGTGCACCGCAAGTCAGGGGCCCGTGGCGGTAGGCCCGTGCAGGACGCTGTGCATCCGGGGCCACTAACTCTGTGCAGCTCAAGTCATGGGGCCTTTATGATTGTATGGTTGTGTCCTTAACGATGTACACTGTTGTCGTTTTTTGACTGCACCAGGCACTCCATGACGGCTGGTGTGCACACACCCTACACACATCCAACACAGGTGTCACTCAACATGTGAGCCTGCTAATAAAAGTGGCCGGGCGCACGTGCACGTAGCCATTCCCACCATCTAAGCAAGTGTGTCCGTGTGGTCATTACGTCAGCATGTTGGGCCAGAGCCCTGCAACGTCACAGTGTGCTGTCTTCAGCGGACGATACTATGTCACCTCAGCAGTGGCTGAGACCTTGGACATGTAGCTTCGCCCGCCCCCCCCGCATGCACAAGCGGCGTGTGCTAGTCCGGCGTATGTTAGGTCAGCGCAGGGGTGTGCTGATTTGGCAGGGGGATTAGGGCGTGGCTCTGGTCTGGCCTTGAGCAGGAAGTGTGGTAAGTGTGTCTCTGTGTTGGGGTGTTGTCGCCACCAGGGCCACAGTAGTTGATGTTGCAATGTAGCATGCACCCGGAGGGCGGGCCCGCACGTACGGGGAAATGTAGGAGCGCAAGACCGCTCGGGGTCTTGGCACATATGCCAAGTGTTATGTGTATCAGTCCTGCGGCTGCATAAGTCAGATGCCTAGCCTCAATTGCAGCGCGATCACACCCAGCCATGGACTGTACACCTGTGTCCGCCCTGTCTGGACCATTGGCCTACACTCACGTGGCCGCACACTTTCAACAGCCAGCTGCACGGTGTTGTTGGCATGCCGCTGTACATGCGCGGACGGGCATGACAATGGTGTGCCATAGGAGTGCACGTAATACAACCGTGCAGCGCACACAAGTGTGGGGGTTCGTGGGAGGGAGGAGCAGCTGTGAGGCAACGTAACACACAGTGAGGCCACTCATGTGCCACGTGCTCGGCATATCATCCAAGATTCCCTGGGTCGCAGACATCCCACCCCACCCACGAGAGGCCTCTGTACATCTCCTATATGCATGCAGATGGTGAAGTTACTGTAGGGATGAAAGCTCCTTTGTCTGAACTATCAGGCGGTAGCACATCTGCAGCTCCGAGCTGGGACTTGCATGTGCACAGCACCCCCTGACAGATACGATAGCATTTGCTGGCGACTCCCACACTATGCACTGCCCAACGTTAGACCAACGTGTACGCATCCCACACGCAGAAGTCCTTGGTCGTAGTTAGCATGCGTGAAATGGCCTTCACATGTACTCCCACCCCACCCCAGGCCTGCACCCATTGCACACAGACACTGCTCATTGCTCCGAGCTGTGCCATTTCATCCACAGGACTGGCGCAGGGCAAGCCAGTGCCGCTTCAAGCAGAGCCCATGATGCAATGGCAGACCATCCCAGACACATGCTCATCTCCAGTCACGTGGACCTGTACCGTGCACGTCTGCTGCATGTACTGGGGGAACTGCCATTGGCAGTGCTGCGGATCAGTTACCGGTTGAGCTTCCGCCTTGCCAACGTCACCTGCATGCAGCCTGTGTTGCATTGTCGCTCGTGCATATTCGAGTGGGCCATGGATGTCTGCCTCTCCAACGTAACCGTAGCTGACCTGGATTTCGACATGTGTGTGCGCCCCCTGTTGGCACATGACCAGGAGTGTCACTGTGATGCCCGTTTATGGCATGCCTGGATGTTTGGCATGCATGCTGGCAGCTGGACCTGGGAGATTGCACGAGTTGTCGTGTGCAGTGGCCACATTGAGCTGCTCCCCGATTGGGCTTTAGTGCAAATTGGGGCCAGAGCTTGGAGTCAGCACATCTGTCCGGGACAGCTGATGGGTTACGTCGCCGACATGCTAGATGTGGTGGACAACAATCTCTCATTGGAAATGTTGGCCTACGCTGCTGCACTCGCGTTCATGGACGAGTGACAAGGTACCTGCAGCCACAACTGAATGTGGCCCATTGCACGTGTCCCGATGCCTGGTTGCATGTTGGAGATCTGGTCACATGTCCCAAGACAACAGTGGACATGGCTGCATTGGCCTGGACTCCTGATCCATGCGCGGACAACCAATGCCGGTTGGCACTGACTTGTGTTGGTGATGGACTCCCCCGGGGTGGACATGTGCGCTTTCCAACGTTCCTCATTCAGACATGCTGCTGCATTGTTCTGCATGTCGTGGCACTTCTCTTGGCCGTACTGACACGCACTTGTTGATAAAGTTTCCACACTTTCACTTGTCTCCAACTGTGTTGAGTGTTGATTTGTATGCCAATGTGTGTGTCACGGCCTATCTGGGTCCCTGCCATACATGCATTGCTACCCCATCATGGCTGTGGGTTGGTACTTGTGCATTATCATGTCCCTGTTTCGTGCTTTGCCAGATGCGTATGGCCATTTACCGGCCACAAGCGGGTGCACTTGTGTCATGTGTTCGGTTGTGCAAATGTTGCTGTTTGTACCACATTGTGTTCGATGTTGCAGTGCTCTGCTTCCTATGTGTGTGCTGCATTGTTTGTGAGATGTCCCTTCAGCTCTGATTTGGCTCACCCTTCTCCCTTTCAGGCAGTGTGGTTTTCACTTCTGTGCTTGTTCAGTGGTGTGATATTGTCGGGTTGTGTGACTTGTGCTCTAGGTTGGTGTTGTTACTCTTGGGCATGGTTTGTCTGCAGTTGTGCTGTGCTTAATTGTGCATGTGTGCCATTGTGCCCATCTCCCCCCGTCCCCCCAGTCCCTGGTCGTTCCTCTCCCTGTTGCTGTTGTGTCTGTTGATTTTGGGCTGTTTCCGGTCTCCGACTCCTGCCACCATCTCCAGACTGATGTGGTGGGCACCATTTCCTCCATGTCATCCAGCTCCTGGTGTGGCGCTGGACTCCCACCTCCGGTGTGCATTGCTGCCTTCTGGTTGTTGGCGTGTTTCTGCTTGTTTTTGCGTTTCGCATCAGTCCAGCTGTTCTGGTTTTCTTCCATTGTCCTCCTCCGCTCTCCGGCTGCATTCACCTTGTCCACGATGGCCTGCCATGTACAATGTTTTGTTGCCAATGGGGCTTGTGGGGTTGTGTACTGGCTCCGGTTGCCTCCGTTGTGCTTCGCTGTTGTTTTCTGTTTGGTTTGTCTTTCTTTTTCCGGCTTTTGTTGTGCTTATTCCTGCCTGCCGTGTGTGTGTCGCGGGCCTGGAGCTGCTTATCGCTGCTTTCTTCATCACGAATGGGCTCATCGCACGTTTTTTGGTGTTGGGGTTTGTGTTTTTATCTCCGTCGCGGTGGTTGTATCGCGGACATTGTCCGCGTTTTCGGGAGACTATCGCATGGTACCGCCGTGTTGTGAATTCCACGTTAACACGGGGTTATTTTCCCGTGATAGACTGCGATGTGTAAAGTTGCGTTAATATTTTTTGGAGGTGTTTAGCGCACGTTCTTGTGAATATACCCCTTACTCTCCCTGAGTCTTTATCAATCTTGTGCACCATGGCATCAAGCTGTGGTTTAAAGGCGTCAATCTACCCATCTATTGACAGGTGACTTTGTTTCATTGTAATAAGAAGAGTCCTCATGTATGTGTCTGACAGGGAGCTGCTCACGGAGCTGCTGCTTCAGCCCCGCTCTCCAGTTCCAGCATTTTAATGGTTCTGCAAGCTTCAAAGGGGAGCATGGATTGCTTATTATCTGACTTGCCCATTATAGAAGTGCAAAAGTAAGGCACCCCTCGAGCACCCAACACTGCAGTCACTGCTAGGGATATAGTAGGGGTCTTCCAGGGCACCATTCTCAACCAGTGAGCGCCAGCAACACCACCAGTAACAAAATAAAATGCAGGACACAGCTGGTGCAAAGGCACAGCAGTTAAGTTTATGCACCCTACTGTGGGCCTGAGTCAGCTGGAGGAACCGCAGCCCCCACTAAACAGGGCCTATGGGTGACCAGTAGATTACTGTTAATAGCGCTAGCTGTGGACCAGGTCAGTTTCAGGTCCACATCCCACTCATGCGTGGTGTACCCTCCTTTTCACCAGTAACCGAAAACAGGTGGGCACAAGCAGGTGAATCTGATGTGTCAGTGCAAGCATGATTTTCCACTGCCAGTCTCCTATTGAGTGGGTGAACCCACCAAGGCAGCACATGCAGTTGGAGGCCAGGGAGCAATCCCTATGTTGAAAATTAAAGCACAGGGTGCTCTATTCATCCTCGTTTCACTACCAGCAGCTCCCTCTCCAACACCTGACTGCTGAAAATAGCGAGCGGTGCACAGCAGACCAGTGGGCACACCCCTGGCCAAGCCACAGTCAGCAGCGAAGTCCACTGTGAATGCTCCTTGAACTCTTTAAGGGCTTGATCCGGTCAGCTCCCACTGCCTCTCAGTCGCTGCACCAAAATGTGAATGCCTCTATTCCCAGCCCAGGGTCCCAGCTCCTTACAGGTTGTCAAAGAGAACGTTCCTCACCCAATGCAGCCTTATTTGTGATTTTTGGCACCATATTTTTGCAGTTTCATGCAGTGTAAGGTGGGAGGAAAGCAATTCCATGACCCAGAGAAAAACAAATTCATGACACATTCGGGTAATAGAGTGCCAAAGCCAGATGGATGGTGGATAATTAAAAACCCCAGACTGAAAATCTGCACTAGAGTGTTGTCATATTCTTGTGGGCTCTCTAGCACCCCCTTGTGCTTTTCAATCTTAAGAGCTGCGGCTGACGGTGCCCTGCTCTTGTTGCCAGATATAGCTCTGATGCCACCAGATGCATCCTCTGCTGCTCCACCAACATCATATTCAATGACTTTCCCTATTCACATTTGGGCCTTGATCCTCTTTCGCCTCCACCATCATTGTTGGCCTTCTAAACAAGGGTCTGCCATACATCATCTTCAGTCATCGGTCATCTAGATTGTCTTTCACTGTGTCACGTTGAGGCATCTGAATGTCTTCTACTGCTTCAGGTAGACATATCCCTGTTCTATCTAAATCTCCAACAATCTATCAAGAGAGGGAAGTAGAAGCAGTCTGGGGTCCCACTCAGCTTCCAAATATGTTACAAAGAATCAAAAAGGAGTGGAGCCCTGAGGCCTCAAGGGATCTTGATAAGAAATATGTAGGACCCTCAACAGCCATTTTAAGCCTTTGGTATGTCTTTGGCCATTGGCGTAGTCATGGTTGATAGCATCATCATCAGGTCATATTGGCCTCCACCAGGAGGTGATCCCGTGGAAATAGTTGGGATCTACTTTGTTAAAAAGTGAATTAAAATTACCTCTTTATCATAGAATTAGATTTATTCAAAACAATGATAAGGGTAAGGTTAAAAACAAAGGTGGATGTGAAAAATAGGACCTGTAATGTGACCTTCGCATCACTTACAAAAGATCAAAAAATGGTCTACATGTTTCAGCCAACATGCGCCCTTGCTGGGTCGATGGCTTTCGTCAGGACCCACATTAGGGGAAAAGGATAGCCCCCCTTGTTTTTTATATATTACTCATGTCAGGTGGGACACTATCCCCTGGACATGGTTATGCGGCCGGTCGGATTCATTCCGGCAAGCGAGATTGCATTTTCTCTCAGCTGTGAATAAAGAGAGAAGGTAGTTCACACACATTACCAAACCTTGTGTAGTATGTCTGGTTTTCGTCCTATAAATGTGTGAAATCTCATGTTTGTTTTGTGCCCTTAATGATGGTTGCATTATTTATGTGTGCTAATTGCACTTAGTTAGATTCAATGTGCTTTCTACTAAGACTGAAAATCTACATGTGACTGTTATTCCTCCATATCTCCATGCTGTTTTAAAACATGTAATTTCTTCAATGTTATTTTTTGTAAATCAGGGTATAAATAGTATTCTGCTTGTACACATATTCCTTCCATAGATATTGGCGGACCATGATTAGCCGCCCATATCACCGTACTGTTAATGCGCGCAATACCCATAACGTTGTTATACTGATCAGGGTTCCGCTTTCATAAATGTACGTTAATTAGAAATTGATGGGCCTGTGCCGATCGTGATTGCCCCACTCATTGAAATAACACATATGCACACATTTCCTAAGGTTGTCATTGGTTTAGAAATCGTGGGTACTAAAGAATTGCAAATGTTCATTTTAGGTAGAGTTTTACGCTGTTATAAACGGATGCTTTACCTTTTTAAATCACTAAATGTTCCGCAAAGGGTGGTGGGAGAGATGCGTATGCTGCCCTCCTTAAGCAAGGGAAAGAAAAGAAAATAAATATGCGAAGCATTATCCCTAATCTAAAGTAAAAGATCGCTTCAGTTAAGGCTTGTGCTAGGAAAAAGAATTAACTCTGTCTGCTTCTCCGTCACTTACTTGAGGTGCAGCTTGTAGCCTCTGGTCTGGTCTCTCTCCTCCTGAATGTTACCTGACCAGAGTGCTCAGGCCCTATTTATGTAACGTTAGCCCTGACTGGCTCAAGTGATGTCAATAGATAGCAAAGGCAGACTACTGAACTGAAGAGATTGTTATTACAAAATGTTCTAAATAAAGTTTTTTTCATTTATGTGCAAAGTGGTGTGATTTAATTAAATTTAAATGGCTGTTACTGCATAAATTAGATTGTGGTTGTATTTATGTATTCTTTTGTGATATATGTAAAAGAATTGTCAGTGTACATTTGTGGCGACAACCTTCTATAATTGAGATTGCACATCAAAGGGGATTCATAACTCCCATGAAGGAAGTTATTTTGATTTAATCCATGTGAGGTGATGAATTACACCTCATTTATAACATTTCTATATAATGCTTGAAATATTTATTAAAAGTGACATCTCTCTTGTTCGTTTTGTGGTATAAATAGAAAAAAGTATTTGGGGTTCAGATGTATCGTATCTCTTAATTTGTTTACCTTATCTTCATGTTTCTTCATTCCAAATGGGCTGCATGTTCATCTTTCATAACAGGGGGCCCCCTTCTCTATTGTGATTCTCGCGTACATGCGGGGAATCATATCTTGAGGTTGTTTAAATTTACTTTTTTACAAAGTAGATCCCAACTATTTCCTTGGGATCACCTCCTGGTGGAGGCCAACAAGACCTGATGATGATGCTATCAACCATGACTACACCAATGGCCAAAGACATACCAAAGGGGGAAAATGGCTGTTGAGTGTCCTACACATTTCTTATCAAGATCCCTCGAGGCCTCAGGGCTCCACTCTTTTTTTATTCTTTCTATCTAAATCTCCATCTTCGCTATTTGAAATGCATAGGTTTTACATGCATACATATTAGTATACATAGCTATACAAATTTCCATTCAGATTTCCTCACAATATGCCAGTATCATAAGGACAGTTTCTCACGGTCATCTTGGAGAACAAGTAGACACCATGCTCTACCTCAGGCAGAGAGGGAATTCAGTCATGCCTGGAAAGATCATCACATCACAGACATCTGGCGCGCATGGGTTGCCCTAGACAGTGAACTGGGCTAGCTGAGACAACAGCAAGTTTTGACTGTTTGTAACATTGGCCCATTCTAGGGGCCTTATTCACAAAGGTAAACTTACACCTTTGGTGTAAGTTTACTATTTTTTGCAGTTTTGTAGTTTTACGTGCAGTATTTTTACGACTGTCCTATCTTTTAATGTGCAGAGTTCTTCATAGTTGTAAAAATACCACACCTAAAACTACACTCGTAGTTTGTGAATATAAAAAAAAGTAAACTTACACCAAACGTGTAAGTTTACCTTTGTACCTTGTTTACCTAAGTTATAGGATTCACAAGGCACCTATCCACATTGTGATGCAGTTTGTACTCTCTTTGAGAAGTCCAACAAACCACGTCACTAACACGAGGTCCATACTAATCACCATAAACCCACCATTGTCCTTACTGCATGTTTTACCCAGCCACTCACTAAGGTCTGCCATGAGGAATATGTGTATATTGTCCTTCCAACCCTCACACGCTTGCATGGAGCTCACACAAACCCAAATTAACCAAGTTTACAAATGTGCCATTATGTACATATGTTATAGTTCCACAATGTTCCACATCAAGGCAGACATCTGGATGGGTTTATGTTTAAGGTATACTGTCCGAAAAGGGAGATGTCCACTGAGTACACTTTGCCTTTAGCCATAGACTTATGTTTTTATCCCCATGTCTCTGAACCTCATGTTGTACTTGCTGGGTCATTGATACCCTTTGTGAGAGTTTAATATGCTCTTTGTGCCTCAGAAGAAAGGGAACCAACATGATTCTGGAGACACTAGTCAGACAGAACACCTTAAAGTGACATACTATAGTACAAACTCTGTCCACGGTTCATATTTTGTGGTGAAGTATGTTTATGCATAAAGTAACACAGTGGCATTATTGCAAATACTGTATGGTGATTGCTTATGACATAGCTCCAACTGCAAATCACACACAAGTTGTAAGGAAGGGCTGGCCTATCATGCAGCGGCTACTGGGATTGCAAGGTGAGCAGAGGACCGTGTTGTAAAGATGAGGTGTGCCGATTGGGACATATTGCAGTGAACCATTGTAAATGACTACATAATTCAAAATGTTTTGAATACAGCTACTGTGTATTTACGTTTTTTTTTTTTTTGTGTTCATGTATGTTCACATATGTATGTGCATGTGTGTGTGTGTCTGTGTGTGTGTGTATGTGTGCGTGTGTGTGTTTACGAGATGGTGTGAATGTGTAATGTAAACCCCTATTATTAAGGGGTCCATGTAATAATGGCATTTCTAAATGAATAGTGTGGGCATTAGGGCATGATGGGGCTTACCTGTAGCATAATGTTGCCCAAGCATAATGGAGGTAATTATTGGTATATTGTGAACATCCATGTTCTTTTCTGTTATAATGCTGTGGTAATTCCTGGCACATTCTGAACATCGATGGCATGAAATGGTAATATAAGAATATGCAAGGCAATTTTGTTCCATGGGTGGCAGTACCGCATTTGAGTACTTGATAAAAATGACAAACTGATATATGGACAGAACCCGTACATTTAAAATGAAAGTGTGGTATTTCAGAACAAAGAAACTGTAACATTGTTTTTTCATGAAAATTATAAGCTTTTGTTTTGGGGAATTGAGTTTGTTATTTCGCAATGGCAAGCTTGTATTTATTAGCTGAATGTATTTTCCTAAAGCGCGAAACTGATGTTTGTAGACGAACGTAATATAGATCCACTTATATATTAAAACTGATGTTTGAGTGATAGCCAATACTGCAGTCGAAGACTGTAGTCTGTAGGATTAGTGTAACCCGACTCCTGCCAATCCAGTAATATATCTGTAACATGAGGGATAGCACTGCTGTTGAAGCCTGGCAAATCTCTCCAAATACTTGCAAGCATCAGTCATACTGCTATGTTCTACTGTAATACAAATATTCCTCTGTTTTAGAAAACATTCCTATTTGCATACATTTGCATGTTTCATCAAGCTGTCAAATACTTCCCATCATTACAGAATTACTTTGCAGTCTAGAGTCTGCCCAGTTAAGCTTGTAAATATCAAAGGAAATAAAAGACTCTCCAAATTGGCCCTTTTGTCTAGTTGGACATATTTAAGAGAAGAGATAGAAATGAAATCCAAAGGCTAGACGTTGGGAATGAGTTCATTAAATCGGCATAAGAGAAGTATTAACTATATTGTGAAATAAACTTAATCAATGAGCCGAGTTTCTTGGAATGTGGCTGTCGAGGAAAGCATAGCACATCTAAGTAAATTAGGATAAAAAAAACAGCTTATAGGATTAATGTTGCCTAATGAACTACTGGCTGTGTTCTAACTACTGAATCTTCCCAATGATTCGGGCCTCCCTGAAGGGATTGTATTATGGGCTTTCCTTGCAAATTGTGAGAGGGACGTAGAGTTACACCCACATTTTCGAGGATAAGATAATGTACTATTCCAACTCCAGTCTTCTAATATTTGGGGGATCTGGTGTCTTGCTGAAGTCTCAGCAAGCAAAGACAGTGATAATATAAGTGTTTCAGTGCTCATATGTGCAATGCATAACTTGCACCGCCATAAATTTGATAAGTCATCATTAAAGTAATGTGTGAGGTCATAAGCAGTGCCTTATAGCGGTGCCAAATCTACTCAGGTCAGTTACGTATAACTGATAATTTTCCATGTTTTTTTGTTTACAAACAATAGTGTTTTTTATTATTAAAAGACCCACCTATGAATCCATTTTAACTTTTGTTTTTGTTCAGTGAATTTCAATTGTTTTTTTTTAAACATAAAGTAATATCCTATTACGATACATCTGCAGCCAACTCCCCTTATGTCTGCCATATCCAAAAAGCTCTTTAAGTACTAGTTTGCTGTTTGTGTCTTCTGTGAATTGACTCTTGATCATAGGCGGGGCTTCTAGCCCGCTTTTAAGGCAACTTGCCAGCGCCTGGATCTCACTCTTTGTCCTTGCTGGGTTGGGACTACGTCCCCCAGCATACTCGGGACCGTGGAGGCGGGGCCAGCAGACAACGTGCTAAAAAGTGCTCGACATCACCCACAGCGCAGGACAGGCCCGCGCATGCATGCGGGATGGGCCCGTCTTAGCCCATCATAGCCTGGCATAGGCTGGGCTGGGCTACCCCTCTTAGTCCTGCGATCTGGCACCTTATGCTACATTCATCTAAAGGTAGTGTGTTTTGTTTAGTTTTCCCTTGGAGTACTGGGGCTTTTCTTTCTTTTTCCTCTTTGAAGCTCTGCTGCTTGTATTAAAATGGGAAAAAGGAAGGGTGCCGCTGGGACTCCCACTGTCCCTCGTCTGTGAACATGCTCTACAATTGATAATTGTTTGATGCAGGCAGTAGATGTAGTATCCAACGAAAACAGACTGGCAGAGCGTTGTCTTTCACATACTCCTGAGGAATTTGCTCCACTTCCACTCTCCTCCAATGACATCTGTTATGTTTTTCCAAACACCCTTGAGCCTCCTCCTTTAGGGTCTTTCAGTGCTTGTGTGTCAAATCCACCGGCGAGAGTAACTGCTGATGCGTGCCCTTCAGATAAGGGGCATATCTGTAGTAGCATGCTTGGCAGGGTGGGGGGAGAAGTACAAGAGAATGAACTTGTTAATATTTGTTCACCTGACCCTGACCTAGATCCTGACCTAGACATTGGCCCAATAGCAAAATGACGCAGGAAGAAAACCCTGAAAACAAAGCCCTCTGAACCCAAGGGTAAACCTGTGACCCATAGGATGGCTGACACTGAGCCTGTGTCTATACCTGTCCCACCTGGGATAATTTGAGCAAACATTTAAGTGAATTGTTGGACGCTAAACTACGCCCTGTTTTTGAAAGTCTTGCCTCTGTCGAGGTACAGATGGTAAATCTGGCCACTAATAGGACCCCTGTTTGCCCACAGGAAATACAGTGTGCTCTAGCTGCTCCTTCATCTAACTATATACCATAAAGCACGTCGCCTCAGACCCCTCACTCCATGGGTGGAGGGGCTGTTAACAGCCAAGCTCCAGCTACTACTACTGGATCAGCTTTAAACAGGGTGCCACAGAGCAATGAGGATCAAGCCCTCCCTGCCAAGAAGGTTGAAAGGAAATACCCTAGTTTGGTTCCTGTTTCCGTGATTGATCTACCTCCCGCTTCATGTCCTTATGTAATTGTATTGGTAAACGTACCTTGTCTTCCTGCCGACAGTTCGGAATCCACAAGGGGTCCGATAAACAAAGTTATTACATTGGTTGAACATTAAAGTGTGTGGCCATTGGGATTTCTCTATAGAAATTCTTCTTGCAAGATGTGTGCGAGGCATTGGTGGCATGGATAAGCAACACAACAGAGAGGTTATAGTTATAAATTTCAGAAATCCCATGGTTGTTATCGAAATTTTGGGTTTAGCCAGGGCCGGTATGGTTAAAGTCAGCCTGGTGAAAATGTTGCTGCTGGGATTTTTTTTGCAGCCATTTGGCATCCTCCATTTTTAGGCCTTGTGGGTCAATGGCGTCCAATCAAGAACCTCTTAGACCCCCCTTGTCCCTTTTACTCCCTCTGCATAATAGATTTGTGGTTCTTGCAGGGGAACGGTGGTGCCGGTAGTGCAGATACCCCTGGGGTGCATTTGACCACTTTCCCACTACCAATAGGTTCTGGTAATCTGGCTGGGGAATTAGTCTTGTACTATCCTTTAAAGCCCAAGGAAGGGATAGATGTGGGCATACCCGAAGATGTAGGAGCAGAGGGTTGTCCATGTATTAATTTTTTAAGCTGGAACGTGGCTGACTTGGCCTCAAAAGTGCTAATTGAAGGTTGGTAATCTTTTATTTTAGATTATGATATAGTGTTATGCAAAAAACGTGGGAAGTGAATGAGGTGACTGTTGATGTGTATATGCGTTTTAGCCTTCCATCCCTAACCTCGCCCACTGGGCGTGCTTAAGGGAGGTTGACAGCCTGGTTTAAAGTGAATATTGGCTGTTCAATCTCACCCATTCCTTTAGATCAGGGTGACGTCCAGGCGTTTAGCCTCTGTTGGGGTGGGAAATATAGGGTTTCTACCGTGAATTTTTATAATAAATCTTTTTCCAGTAAGAGTGATTCTAATTTTCAGGGTCTGTTTTCTGTAATTAATGTTTTAGCTGAAAAGGAGGCATGGGCTAAAAAGCGCTTTTAATTTGCTCCTGGCAGGTGACTTTAATGCCAAGTTAGGTTTTTTGCACTCCATATCACCACCAATTTTTGACCCTCTTGCTTGGGAAGTTGACTTCAATGCTGTGGATGCTAGGGGTTGTGTTCTGTTCCCTCTGTTGGCTGATTGCGATTTAGCAAATGAGGCCCCAAATCCTTCTAGTTTAGTCATTCCAACTTTTATTGGGAGGGGCTTGGGACTACAATAGATTATGTCTTTAATTCCCAAAGTTTGTCTCCCTCTATTATAGGTAGTGAGGTTCTTGTTCAGATGTATACTGACCACAATCCCATTGCAGTTCAGTTTGTGGTTCTGTTCAAGTGCCAAAACCCAAAGCCCATGCCCAGTCCAGCACTAACTGTTAAGGATGCAGGGCGTAGGGTGGTATAGTGTTCCATGAATTTGAAGCTTGTTATGACCCAGGTCCTCCGCTATAGTAAGGCGCTGTTGAATTCTTGTAAATTGGAAACACATCATACCTATTCCATACTAACCCACTTTATCATCCTTTTAACCCAGATTAAAGGGTTGTTGCTTAGACCAATAGCTCAGACTTCTACTCATGTTAAATCCTGGTTCAATAAAGATTGTAGAGTGGCAAATGGATCCTTGCATTGGGCACTAAAACAGTCTCCCAGAGATCAGTGCATATTAGCAGCTAGCAGAATGTTTATGCCCTGGCTCTAAAGAAAAGGAATTTAGCGATCGAGGAGGAGAAATGGGAAGCAATAGTTGGTGCCTGTCAGTTTAAAGATTCTCAAGCCTTTTGGAAGGTAGTGTGGTCAGTTTTATCTCATTCGACGTCCCCCGACAAAGCTAATGTCCATATTATGGCAGAGGTTTGGTAGGGCACTTTTCAGCAATGTACTCACCAGGTAGCGGGTCAGTAGATGATGTACAGTTGGTTAGTCCCTACTCTGCCAAACTTCATTTTAGGGAGGAAGAGGTGCTTAAAGCCATTCTCAACAGCTGTTGCAAAAAGGCACCAGGCCCGGATGGCATCCCCCTTGATTTATACAGGGATAACCCGGGGTTTTGGACCCCTGGGCTCACCTGAGTATTTAACATTGTATGTGGTGTGGGCGTGCCTCTGCCCTGGAATACATCAACAATTGTCCCCATCTTTAAAAAAGGCAATGTTCATGATCCTGGCTGTTATCGCCTAATATCCCTTCTTGACTCTATGGCTAAATCATTAGGAGAGTTGAATTGGATCGTCTCCTTGTTTGGTTAAATGAAAATAGTATCCTCTCCCAAAAACAGTATGGGTTTAGAAAGGGGCTCGGTACAATCGAACAGTGCATTAATATTCCTCTTATAGTGGCCAAATATAAATATGCCAAGGGTTCTTCCATGCATTTGGTGTTCATGGATCTATCAAGTGCCTTTGATTGCGTCAGTAGATCCAAGTTGCTGGTTTTTTAATATGACGCTGAAATTTGATCTATACATTTCTAATTTCTCTAAGTTGATGTTTTGCATTTAATTTTAACAAGGAGGAATATGCTGCTTTAAACATTGTGGCAGTGAGTATATTTGTAATTTATGTTGTCAGTTTTCCATTAAGTCACTGAAATTAGATCCACGCACTTTGAACCCCTCCAAGTGGATGCTTTTTAATGAATCCTATTGTGGATATTTTAATGTTTTTGTACATATTTATTGTCTTTTTACTACCTGTTTTTATTGTTTATCTTTTATGATCTGCTTTTGGAAGATCGAATAAAGATTATTGATTGATTGATTCTTCATCAGTATGTCTCTTAGTGATTTAACCCTTTCGCTGCTAGGCCTCCCCCCCCTCCCCCCCTGCCCCGGGCTGAGCCTTTTTTGGCTATTTGGGTAAGTTCACGATTAGGCCCCTGTAACTTTTTGTCCACATAAGGTATCCATTCAAATTTGCATCCTTTTCTTCCAACATCATGAGGATTTTAAAGGTACCCAGGGTTTGTGGATTCCCCTGGAAATTAGCCAAAATGCAGCTAACTTTTGTTTTTTGGGGGAAAAATTGGGAAAAAGTGCTGCAGGGGAAAGCGTCTGTTTTTTCCCCTGCAAATGGTATCAACAAAGGGTTTGTGGTGCTGAAATCATCATCTTCCCAGCTTTCAGGGACAGGCAGACTTTTGTCAGAATACCAACATTTTCTACACAGTTTTGGCGTTTTACTGGGACATAGCCTATTTTTCCCACTTTTTGTGCTTTCAAACTCCTTCCAGTTAGTGATAGAAATGGGTGTGAAAGCAATAATGGATCCCGGAAAGCTATACATTTCTGAAAAGTATACCAAATTCTGATTTCAGCAAGGGGTCATTTGTGTAGATCCTGCAAGTTTTTTTTATAGAAATGAATAGTTGTAAGTAAAAAATATTGAAAATGTTTTGAAAAAACAGCCATTTGTGCCAATATTTTTACCTGTAAATTCTTCTAAGTATGCTGGACCCTTCTGGTTGTGGGGATATATAAGACTTGTACGTTCACCAAGAACCCTTGGAACCCAGAGCCAATAAATTAGCTGCATCTTGCAATGGTTTGTCATTGTGTACCTGGTATATAGCAATTCATTTGGTAAAATATAAAGAGTGAAAAATAAGTATCAAGGACACCTATGTATTTCCGAAATGGGAACAAAATATAGAGTTTTGAAGCAGTAGTTATTTGCACATCTCCGAAATTGTGGGTAACCATACAAGCATGTGAATTATAGGACATTTTTCAAAGTGACTTGTTTTTTACACCTTGTCTTACATTTGGAAGGCAGAAATGCATAGAAAGACAATAGGTAATAATGGTGGCTCTACAGTCCTGTGTTCCCCTAAGTCTCCTGATCAAAATGGTACCTCACTTGTGTGGGTAGGCTTAGTGCTCACGACAGGAAAGGCCCAAAACGCAGCATGAACACACCACATTTTTTCAGTGAAAACAGAACCTTTTTTTGCAAAGTGCCTAGCTGTGGATTTTGAACCCTAACACAACCGGCACCTAGGGAAACCTGGGAAACCTATACATTTTTAAAAACTAGACACCTAGGAAAATCCAGGATGGAGTGACTTGTGTGGCTCTCACCAGGTTCTGTTACCCAGAATCCCTTGCAAACCTCAAACTTTGTAAAAAAAAACATTTTCCTCACATTTCTGCGATGGAAAGTTCTGCAATCTTCGTGGATCCACAAAATTCTATGCACCCCGCATTCCCCAGTCTTCCGATACATATAGTACCTCACTTGTGTGGGTAGGCCTAGTTCCCGCAGCAGGAAACGGGCCAAAACGCAACGTGGACAAACCACATTTTTACATGGAAAACTGACCCTTTTTTTGCAAAGTGCCTAGCTGTGGATTTTGAACCCTAGCTCTGCTGGCACCAAGGGAAACCTAGCAAACCTATACACTTTTGAAGACTAGACACCCAGGGGAATCCAGGATGGGGTGACTTGTGTGGCTCTCACCCGGTTCTGTTTACCCAGAATCCCTTGCAAACCTCAAACTTTGTCCACATTTTCCTCACATTTCTGTGTGGGATAGCTCTGGAATCTGTGTGGATTTACAAAATTCCACCCACCCCACATTCCCCAAAGTCGCTTGATTAAAATGGCACCTCACTTGTGTGGGTAGGCCTAGTGCCCGCAACAGGAAATGGGCCAAAACGCAACGTAAGCACACCACATTTTTACAGTGAAAAATGACCCTTTTTTTGCAAAGTGCCTAGATGTGGATTTTAAACCCTAGCTCAGCCGACACCGAGGGAAACCTAGAAAACCTATACATTTTTTAAAACTAGACACCCAGGGGAATCCAGGCTGTTGTGACTTGTGTGGCTCTCACCAGGTTCTGTTACCCAGAATCCCTTGCAAACCTCAAACTTTCCCAAAAAAAACACATTTTCCTCATATTTTTGTGAAGGAAAGTTCTGGAATCTGCGTGGATCCACAAACTTCCACACACCCCACATTTCTCAAGGTTCCCGATAAAAATGGTACCTCACTTGTGTGGGTAGGCCTAGTGCCCGTGACAGGGAACAGCCCACAACACAACGTGGACACATCACATTTTTCCAGTGAAAACTGACCATTTTTTGGCAAATTGTCTAGCCGTGGTTTTTGTACCCTAGCTCAGCTGGCACCTAAGGAAACCTAGCACACCTATACATTTTTGAGAACTGGACACCCTGGAGAATCCAGGATGTGGTGACTTGTGTGACTCCCGCCAGGTTCTATTACCCAGAATCCCTTACAAAGCTCAAACTTTGTAAAAACAACACATTTTTCTCACATTTCCGTGACGGAAAGTTCTGGAATCTGCATGCATCCCCAAACTTCCACTTACCCCGCATTCTTCAAAGTCTCCCAATAAAAATGGTACCTCACATGTGTGGGTAGGCATAGTGCCCGTGACAGGAAACGGGCCAAAGCGCAACGTGGACACACCACATTTTTACTGTGAATACTGACCCTTTTTTTGCAAAGTGCCTAGCTGTGGATTTTGAACCCTAGCTCTGGCGGAACCCAGGAAAACCTAGCAAACCTATACTTTTTTGATAACTAGACACCGAGTGTAATCCACGATTGGGTGACTCATGTGGCTCTCACCAGGTTCTGTTACCCAGAATCCCTTGCAAATCTCAAACTTTGTAAAAAAAAAACACATTTTCCTCACATTTCTGTGATGGAAAGTTCTGGAATCTGCGTGGATCCACAAACTTCCACCCATCCCGCATTCTCCAAAGTCTCCCGATAAAAATGGTACCTCACTTGTGTGGGTGGGCCTAGTGCCTGCGGCAGGGAAGGGCCCAAAACGTATTGTGGAGACATCAAAATTACCTATCACCAAATTACCTGGTTTTGCAAGGGGGGGGCGCATGGGTTTTTGGCCCCGGCTTCGGCGGCCATCTAGGGAAACCTACCAAACCCACACATTTATGAAATCTAGACACTAGGGGTAGTCCAGGGAGGTATGGCTTGTGTGGACCCCCCAACGTTTTCCTACCCAGAATTCCCTGCAAAACTCAAATTTAGGTGAAGAAAATCAAATTTTTCTCAAATTTCTGTGTGGGAAAGTTGTGGGATCACCGGGCTGACATAAATTTCCTACCACCCAGCGTTCCCCCAGGTCTCCCTATAAAAATGGTACCTCACTCGTGTGGGTGGGCCGAGTGCCTAAGACAGGCAAGGGCCCAAAACGTATTGTGGAGACAACAAAATGACCTATCACAAAACGACCTGATTTTGCAAGGGAGGTGCCTGGGTTTTTGGCCCCAGGCTCAGCGGCCATCTAGGTAAACCTAACAAACCCACACATTTCTGAAAAGTAGCTACCCTGGGGAGTCCATGGAGGTATGGGTTGCATGGAACCCCCAACATTTTCCTACCTGAATCCTATGCAAACCTCGGGCCCGATTCACAGAACTAATCTGAGACAAAATCCTAAACTTACTACTTTTGGTATTCACAGAAGGCATTTAGTAGTAGTAAAGTTAGGATTTTGTCTTAAGTCTGTCTTAAGTCTGTCTTAAGTCTGTCTTCAGTCTGTCTTAAGTCTGTCTTAAGTCTGTCTTAAGTTTGTCTTAAGTCAAATTTAAGACAAAATCTTAACTTTACTACTACTAAATGCCTTCTGTGAATACCAAAAGTAGTAAGTTTAGGATTTTGTCTCAGATTAGTTCTGTGAATCGGGCCCCTCAATTTTAGATGAAAAAAATCCAATGTTTCTTAAATTTCTATGTGGGAAAGTTGTGGGATCACCAGGCTGACATAAATTTCCTACCACTCAGCATTCCCCCAGGTCTCCCAATAAAAATGGTACCTCACTCGTGTGGGTGGGCCAAGTACCCACGACAGACAAGGGCCCAAAACGTATTGTGGAGACATCAAAATTACCAATCACAAAACGACCCGGGTTTGCAGAGGGGACACCAGGGTTTATTGTCCTGAGCTCGGCGGCCATCTTGGGAAACCTACCAAACCCACACATTTTCAAAAACTAGACGCCCTGGGGAGTCCAGGGAGGTATGGCTTGCATGGATCCCCCAATGTTTTCATACCCAGAATCCCCTGCAAACCTCAACCTTAGCTCACATTTCTGTGGGGAATCACCGTGCCGGCACAAATGTCCTACCACACAGCATTCCCTTCAGTCTCCCGAGTAAAATGTGGCAGCCCCCACCTCTACGTATGAAAAAAACCAATCCATGGTGCCTAGTGGGCTTTCTGCTCCCTGAGGGCAGATCGGGGGCTATTGCCCCCATCTGCCTCCTGAGGGAGCATAACGACTGTGGACATTTTTTGGGGGGTGGGGGCATTGGCATGCCCATTCTGTGCAGCCCCAACCCCTACATATAAAAAAAAATACAATTCCTGGTGCCTAGTGTGCTTTCTGCCCCCCGGGGGCTATTCCCTATCTACCTCCGGGGGGGGGCAGAAAGACTGTGGAATTATGTGGGGGGAGGGCATTGGCATGCCCATCTCGAGCAGCCCCCACCCCAAAATGTACTAAAAAGCAATCCCTTGTGGCAAGAGCACTTTCTGCCCCCCCGGGGGGCAGATTGGGGGCTATTGCACTTTCTGCCTCCCCGGGGGAGCAGATCGGGGCTATTGCCTCATCTGACCCCCAGGGGGGCAGAAAGACTTTGAAACTAGGTTGGGATGGGGGCATTGGCATGCCCATCTCGGGCAGCCCCCACCCAAAAATATGCTAAAAACAAAAATCCCTGGTGGCTAGTGCGCTTTCTGCCCCCGGGGGGACAGATTGGGGGCTATTGCCCATATCCGCCCCCCAGGGCTGGCAGAAAGACTGAATATGCCAAAATTATTTAGGGGAGCAAAGGGCCTTGCCCAAGGGGCCGCTCCCCCCTCCCTGGTGTCCAGTGGGTGGATACCTGCTTGGGGATCACCATCCTGGGGCGATCTCCAAGCAGGGATCCACTAGGGGGGGTACTATTGGAAAGGGGAGATTCTCCTCTTTCTAATGATTCCTCTCCTGACTTTCTACGTGCTTGGGGGGCTGAGATAGGCCCCTGAGCACGTAGAAAGTGAAACTGAAATGAGCCTATCGGCTCATTTCAGTTTCGGTTTCTCTGAAATGACGTCAGCGCTGATCGTCATTTCAGAGAAACTAAAGTTACAGCCTCAGGAGCTGGGAAAGCCCTTCCCCAGCTCCCGAGGCTGTTGTGGGGAAAAGGAAATCACTCTGGTGCCCGTACCAGAGGGATTTCCCTTCCAGTGCCAGCCAACGCATATGAGCACTGGTGTGTAGGACGGCTCCTGGCTGTCTCACGCACTGAAGGGGTTAGTACATCTGGTAGTGATCTTAGGCCTCTCACCAATCGAGTCGCATATGATTTTCTTTTCCCTTTTAAGCATGCCACAATGTTTCCTAATTATATTTGTCATTTTACTTGCTTGACAGATGCATGTGGTTATTAATCTTAGATCCACACTCTTTACATTCTGATGTATCCCCATGTTGCCATATAGAGTTTCTTCTTTCTTTTTGGTATTCATACCTTCTATCTTTGAATCACTATATTGTGGTTTTTAGTTTAATACTAAAGAATTTCTCATTACCACATTTATGCCTAGCTCTTGGATATTCCCCATATGGAATACTCCATTTGAGCAGGTCAGTGTTGCCACTTGCGGCATGAAGAATGCCATTGCGTGCTGTGGACTTGCGGTGTAATTTAGTGGAGATCTTGATGTGTGTTAAAATGACCTAGGTATCTATAAATACAATCAAACCAGTTGCCTTGATCTCTCAAGAAATCTCTGCATTTGTTTATTGTGCAGAGTCCCCCTATTTAATTTCATTCAATCATCATGTTAACATGTCCATGTAAATAATCAGAATACAATTATCTAGGTGCACTACGGGTTCATTGGTGTTTGCTCCCGTGTGCTGTCTCTTATGTCTAAATCTTTTCAATTACATCAATTTACGTATAAATTGGAAAAATCAGTATGAATTTGGGTGTGGTCAAAATCTGTGTTTGGACAGCAGGAAAGACCATGTTGCAGAACATTCAGTTTGTCAACCATCTAACTTTCTGATTGAGAGGTTTAATACAAAGTTATTTACACCATCCATAGTCAGTTGCTTGTTTTCTGGCCCTGTTTTCTTCTTCCTATAGGGGTTGTGTTTCATTCTCCCGTTTTCTCCCTTGTCTCAATCTTTGTTTTTTTTCCCCTTCATGTTCCTCTTTAGTTTCCATCACCACCTCGGCCTCTGCTTCCCCATTGTTGAATGTTTTGCCCCATTTTAGTAGATGAAGGCCATCTAAAAAAGTCCCTCTTTGGTTCTCGCTTTCTGAGGTCCTTGCTTCTGTTTTTCTGATGCATTACTTTGTCAATCGTATCCGATCCTATGTCCAACGCTACGCTATCGCATCTTATTTTATTTATATTAATCTACCTTTTTGCTGATTGTACAGTCAATCCATTTTTTATTAAATGTCATGATCTGTCTTGATTTGTAATCTTCTAGCACGCATACGTATTTTATTCATTTTTTTTACTTTATTTCGTTTTCTAAATTATCCTGTCTCTTACTGATCTCCATTTTAATTTTTTTAATTTCTTCCTGGTTCTCTCTTGCTGTTTTAACTAGTCTATTATTGCATTTATATAATTCAGAATGTTCGCTTTGATCCCTTCATGCATATTTAATTAAGATTTCCAGCATTTTCTTTGAGTGAGAGGTTTAATTTTGTGCCTATTATTCAAGCAGTGCTGGATCAGAATTGTCATATTATGGCATCATTAAAATTCGTAAACCTCTGGATGCCTTGCCTGTGTGTACATCATTTTTAAGGGAGGCAACCTCCCACTATGTGTACAGTTAATCCCTTGACAATTTTTCCAACATCTTCAGCTGTTGTGTAGCTTGAACATTTAGTATTCATCCTCTTTTTGAAATGATTGTAAGCTCTTCCTGTTTGTTATTTCTGAAAAGAGGAGTTTTGCAGCTTGTTGCCTCTTGGCATCACATTCTGACATCAAGTTTGTCCCAGTTATGATGAGTTTGTAAATAATTGTTGTATTTTATATCATACTGTACTAATGTGAGCACCTTTGCCCATAGAAAATTATCAAAGCTATTAATCTTATAGAGGTATGGGCCCCCCCTCCCCAGATATACCTCCGTCAATGTTCATAACAGGAATATTCAAAGGACTGCAGGAGACTTACCTAGATCAGAATAACTTTCCTCTGCCTCATTTTGATCCGATTTGTGCTCCATGTCTTCTTATCCTTTACTGCAAATCCTTGGTTTCCTGTTTCTCCATAATTATCAAATTAGTGTGGTTAAAAGTGCAGGTACGACTTTGGGCAAAAGTTCACTTTAGATGTTGGATTGGTTACTGGTGAACAAACAATCTTTTCAGCACACCCCATGTTCAAGTATCACCAAAACACTGCCAGGGGTTGAGCGCTCCTCCAGGTGTGAGTTAATCCAATGTTTACTTTGCCACGTTTGTGTGGCAAAAAATAGGCACTCACACCTTCTATACCTCCAGGTGTGAGTGCTTATTTTTTGCCACACAAGCGTGGAAAAGCAAACATTGGATTAACTCACACCTGGGGGTATAGAAGTACTATATTTATTTGTGAATTATGATCACCGTAACTTGCCAATGTGTTTCAGCATTATCAGTGCTTAAATTGAGCCAGTGGTTTCTGGTGCTCAGCACTGGCACTCATTTGTCAACAGCGGGACTTATGACAGTAAAAATGACTAATGCCTGCTGCCCAAGCCATTCTTATAACATTGGGGCCTGGAACAGTCTGAATTGTCACACTTGTAGGAGTGTGATCGTTACTAGTTATGTTGGTACTGTTATTGGCAGTGCTGGCAGGGGCAATAGTTGGTGAAAGCTGCAGTGGTCTCTTGATGACGGCTCTGGCACTTATTTTTTTTACAAATTAATCACTGCAATTAATCACCTTGCTCCCCACCAACAAAACAGAGTGTCATCATGCCCCATTTGTAACATGTTAAACACAGAAAATGGACATGTCTAGTCGAAATGGGAGCCATCTTAGAGTTATTGATGTTGCCTGGAAATACGCATTACAATATAATATTACAGATTGTTGTCTCAATTATTCTAATGACCTTATAAGTGTTATGACTGCATTATTATATTGGTTCACTATAATTTAAATACAATCACCAGAGACTCTATATTCTTATTCTTAATTTACTCTAAAAAAACATTATCTTGTCGTATAGTACGTTTCTATGGCATATATCTGACTTTTACCGACACAGCATTTGAACCAGTTATCATATTTCCACATATATTATTGTCTGTCACATGGCTTTGATTAACATATTACCAGCCCTTCCAAGTACCACACCTCAGGAGTTAGACTAATGCATTTTAATGCGGGTGTCGGCATCACTGCACTAAAATGCATTAGTCACGCATATCCAGCTCCTCAACCCTTGTGGTGAGACGCTGCTGCAATAATAATTAAAAGCAGCCCAGGCGTACTCTGGCTTGCTGTGCATTTCCCCTGCATGCCCAAAGCAATTAACTACTGTTCCTTCCCTGCAAGCCTCACTCATTGCTATGCTGATGTCTTAGACTCCGATATATAATTAATAACTTCCATCCATGGAGTGGCGCAGCTTTGATGAAAAAAACATATTTATCTGGCAAAGCCTGGTCTCTTTTTGCAATACTGTGTGCGTGCAGTAGTGGGCAGCTTCAATTGGTGGGAGATCGGACTCCAGGAAAGTAAAAATATAATAGTAAGTGCTGGGCCCAGCCGAGATTTTGATGTGTCTACCGAGCAACTCTTCAGGCTGTGTTGCCCCGCCTACCAGACAAATGGCATCTCTCGAACCTGGACCCCTGAGTGGACTGGCTGGTGACACTGGTGCAAGCATGGAAACCGTATTAAAAAATTATAAACAGCTCCACCTTAAAGCTTACTGAAAGAAGCTCCAATTTCCATGGCAATTTCTTCTTCAGATTGATGAATCATTGCCACCGTGTTAGAATGGAGCACAACTCAAATACATTTCTCATCAACTTATAGTTATTGAATGTTCAGTCAATAATGAGAGATTTGGTGAAGCTTTAAAAGTATTATTTTCTAATTAAGAGATTAGTTTGTATTTTTGTCTTTTTATTTAGGTTAGTCAAATAAGTCTGTTTACAGAAATATCAAGAAAAATTTGGTTAGAATTTGCATGTAATATAATAGCATGATCATAAAGGAATGAATCCCTATCTTGATCTAAAGGACCTAACTTATCCTAGCCAGAACCCACAAAGAGTTCCTCTGAAAAAAAGAGCATGAGAAAATTTGGAACAACAGGCTAATAGCTATGAGAGGTCAAACTCCCCATTAAGAGTAGTTCTGGAAACTCAGCCGAGTTCCCTAACAGCTGCAGTAGCAACCGTTAACACAGGTGGAAGGAAATAATCACAGCAGTACTATGATCAGCTTGGAGAAAGTCTCAAAAAGGCATCAGAATAAAAGAAAACCACTGTTAGCAGTTGCTCACAGCAATTGCGAGCAAGAATAGCACAGAAACATTAGTATCTAGCATGTCCTGTTAGATCATGAGACTCGAATCTATAGCAATATACTTGTTCATTATAAGCATGTGGCAAAGATAACTATCTAAAAAATGATGAAGCCATATGGTGTGAGGAAAGAAAGAAATACATTTGGCAGCAAACGGCACATTTCACAAAGATGTTAAGTTCTACAGTTCAAATATAACGTTAAATTAGCATTTACAAAAAGGCATTTCTTTTATTAAAAGGGGAAAGGAAGGAATAACCGAAAATATTGAGGCCTAGAAGTGAAAGAATGACAGAAATGGGAGCTTTCTGCAGAAATGAGCAAAAAATGTTTTCTTTTCTGCACATTTAATAAAATCTCATTTACTCTAAACTCTATATTGACACACATTTCTTAAGTTAATGTTAAGACACATTTCTACACTGTCATGTGGTTAATTTACGTAAAAAATGTCAAATTCCTCAATCCCCCGTCTGATGATTTTATTAATCATCACAGATCTAGATTTCGCATGTGAGTCCATTTCAGAGTGCACTTTCATCATCAATGAGTTTCATCTTTTTCTTTTCAAACTCCTGAATTTCAAAGAGTTCATGTTATTGTCATTCCCTCAAACCCAAATCCTTCTCATACAGTTACCTCTCCAACCTTTCCTTTCTCTTGCAAAATATGTTTCTACAGCTAAAAATGAGTGCATAAAGAAATATTAGACAAAGCCCCACTATCACTATTGACATTAGAATAGCCCTCAATATACCCATTTCTACTGTTGAAAATCAATTTCCCATTGTGATAACGACCTTTCCAAAGTTTTCAAACAAACTTGCTGTTTCCAATTGACGTAACTCAGGTTCTAGTCTTGAAGTGGTCTTTGTGCAGCCTTCTATTTCCCTATTCTCATCAGGTATGTATGTGCAGCAATGAGTTAATTTATGCATTTTGCAAACTCCACCCCTTTCTGCAAGTAAGATGTCTAAGGCAAGTCAGTCCTGTAAAGCCTTCGACCGCATAGCAATTATTTTTGTATTTATTACAAGCAAAGCTCCAGATGTGCTGGTTGCCATTTTATCATCAACTGTTGACAACTTTCTAATCTTTTCACCATTTAAGATGATGCCTACAGGTAGAATGACAACTCCAAACATGTCTCCTACTAGTCCTGTTACTATGTTTTTACTGCAAGTCTGTTTGTGTGTGGGGGTTAATCCTAATGAATCTAAACTCTTCACATGTTACGATTTTGAAATTAGTATGTCTACATAGCAGATTCCCTCCCAGTCAGCTGGTAGTAAGAAGTAAGCATTCTGTCCACAAATGTAATAAACCCCTGGAATAGCATTTTCGTCACCCTGTAAAATTTTTAAAGCTCCCCCCTGTGAATTTGAGTTCTAATCCCTATATTCTAGTCCTTTTGGGTGTACATCTTCTGTAGACACACGTTTTCCCTTTGTGTTGGCTGTCAAGTTTCAGTTTAGGGTTAACCATCTTCTTTATAAAATCATTTTTTTCCTTCCAGGCATTCTCTAAGACATTGCTCGTCTTGTCAGTAGTTCTTGTCATGTTAGTTTATCTCTCTTCAAGAGCCATTACAATAAGCCTTCTCTATTGGTCGCAATCAACAGGTTAAATTGTTTTTGTAAGCCTTTACACTATCTATGGGGAAAGAAATGATACCGGGCTATGTCCATCTCCTTTGCTTGTGAGTGTAAATCCATGTTCTTCTATTAAAGGTACCCTGGAGAGTATTAGATCATGGTTAGAACAGAAATACTCAAAATGTCCTTGCCTATAAACTAATGACAATAGGATGCTGCAAGAAATAGCATAAGATAAAGGCATGTGATAATCGGTAACTTCTTCTGAAACTGAAGTAGGTAAGTGTGCACATACATAACAATCCTTTGCATCCATGGAGTTAGTGTATTCTTGCACTAACCTAGAATACTTTTTCTTACAACTTACAAAGGAGTAACTAAAGGGGTCTTTCCTAGTTTTGTAAATAGGTGTATTAGTGATGTTCTTTGCTTTAGGCTCTGATTCTGTGGCTAGGTAAAACCCTAGTAGTACTATAGAGATCATTATTACTGTTGTTGAAAATTGAACCCATGATATGTTTACACCTATTTCTAATGAAACACATTCTCTGAGTCAGTTTAAAAACACATAGTTTAATAGCTTGTAGCAAGTTTTAGTACGTAGCCTTTTTGGTGCAGTTAATATTATTTTTCTTCAGCAGTCAATCTTCTAACTAGACAATCCTTAACCCAACTCTGCGTTCTTCTAAAATGTTGTCCCTATTCATCTGTAATTTCAACTCAGGTCTAGGTTGATCTTCTGCAAAACAAAGAACTAAAACAACAAACATCTAATGAGCACAGTTCAAATATTCCTTCTTCAGTTCCATTCAGTTTCAAGTTTTTCTTCAGATTATTTTCATCAGTCTCGTTTTCTTTTTTTCACGGAGGTTCAAATAGTTCAGGATTCATGTTGCATAAAACCTTCCAATGTGACATTCAAAGCATTATTCATGTAGTAAGACCATTAAGGTTCTGAAATCTGTGACAGGGCACTCATGCTGTTTTCGATCTTAGGCTTTGCTGATTTGGATCTATGCCACCTTCGTCGCTAGACTCAGCCTTTCCGTGTATTTTTTCCAGAATTTGAGCCACTGAAGAACTTCTCCTTGGATTTTTGTTTTCATAGCTTTGTGGCCATCCTGCTTGCCGATTTGTTCTCCTTGTTCCAGTGCTGGTTCCTTCTCCTAGTTCTTCTTCTTGTCTCAGTATCATATCAGTAGCAATTTTTACTCTGTGATTCGATCTCAGATTCTTTTTGTTACCAATGTCAATGCCAATCTGAGTGACTTCAGGTACTTGCACTTGACTTTCCGTCAGCTGATTGTCATCCCCTTCCTGTTCCAGTGGCTGGACTGGCACCAGTGCTGTTGGTCAGGGTGATATCTCTATTGGTGGTATAACCACCAATGCTCTTTGTTCAGGATCATAGACCAAAGGCACTTCTTCTGGACTGCTCACTCTTTTGGTATGGGAAGCATGAATCAAATTTGAGACCCCAAAACACTTAACAGCAGTGTGTGCAGTTAGGATAACCTGAAAGGGACCTTTCCACCTGGGTTCAAGGCAAGTCTGTGGAATGTGCTTCTTGATCATAACCCAATCACCAGGATTGAGGTCATGGCACCGTTCTTGATGCAGGTCTTTTGTGGCAGCTGAAACATGATGAGAGACAAAATGAACCACATTAGCCAATCCTTTTCAGTAATCCAATATTTTATTGTCAGTGGTATTCAAAAGAGCATTTGCAGGAATGGCAGGTAATCTCATTGCTCTGCCCATCAAAATTTCATGGGGTTATAACCCCATCTTTCTGTAAGGGATACTCTGGATACTCACCAAGGGTAAATGGTCTAGCCATTTCAGAAAGATTGATGTACAGACCTTGGCCAATCTAGACTTGAGGGTACCGTTTATTTGTTCAACAATACCAGAGGCTTCTTGTTTGTGACTGCAGTGTAATCTTTCTTCAATCTGTAAGGCTGTGCAGATCATCTTCATCACTTCATTGTTGAAGTGCGTTCCTCTATCTGACTCAAGAGAAATCGGCATGCCGAACCTAGGTATTAATTCCCGTAATAACAGCTTTTATACAGTGAGACTCTAATTTCTTCTAGTTGGGTAGGCTTTAACCCATCTTGAGAGGACACACACAATCACTAGGATATATCTCAACCTGTTGTGGACAGGCATCGCTATAAAATCCATCTGCATACTTTTGCGTGGGCCACCTGATCTCCCTAGGTGTGTTCAGGGAAGACCTGGCTTGGCAGTTCAGGCTGGACTGTTCCCATGAGGCACAGGGTCAAGACTGATTTGCATATAACTGGGTCTGAACTAAGGTGGTGAAGTGAGCTAAAAAATGATGATGGATTCAACCCAGATCTGTGACTGGGGGTGAGTGTCTGAAAAGTTTCAGCGCTTCGTCCATCATCTCCTTGTGTTTGCTTTGTTCGCCCTAAGTTGGCAGGATATGCTCAGACATGGGTCCCTTGCTCACTTTGCCACTGGATTCAAGCTAGCCTGGCTGATGAAGGGTGTTACCCAGAAACCGTTCCCAGGATGCTTGTTTCCGGTTCAGGGAAGACCTGGCTTGGCAGTTCAGGCTGGACTGTTCCCATGAGGCACAGGGTCAATACTGATTTGCATATAGCTGGGTCTGAACAAAGGTGGTGAAGTGAGCTAAAGAATGATGATGGATTTAACCCAGATCTTTGACTGGGGGTGAGTGTGTGAAAAGTATCAGCGCTCCATCCATCATCTCCTTGTGTTTGCTTTGTTCGCCCTAAGTTGGCAGGATATGCCCAGACGTGGGTCCCTTGCTCACTTTGCCACTGGATTGAAGCTAGCCTGGCTGATGAAGGGTGTTACCCAGAAACCGGTCCCGTGATGCTTGTTTCCGGTTCAGGGAAGACCTGGCTTGGCAGTTCAGGCTGGACTGTTCCCATGAGGCACAGGGTCAAGACTGATTTGCATATAGCTGGGTCTGAACTAAGGTGGCGAAGTGAGCTAAAGAATGATGATGGATTCAACCCAGATCTGTGACTGGGGGTGAGTGTCTGAATAGTTTCAATGCTCCGTCCATCATCTCCTTGTGTTTGCTTAGGTGTGTTTAAGTGACGTGTTCTTTTCTCTACATTTAACTGTTGATAAGTTACACACCAATGGCAAATCTCTTCTGCCAACATTCTGAATCTGGGGTTGTGCCAACTCTCCCTGCAAAGTCTCACCATTGCATCTCTTCTTAGATATGTATATCCATGGTAGTATTGTGTCATTGGAAACAACAAACTATGTGGTAATACTGGTCTCCCATCTACCGACAACCAAATGTCGTGTGCATTTTTCTTGCATCCTGCTTTTACCCAGCCATTCTGTTCTGCCTCTGACACGTTTTCCTGCACTCACTTCAGTTCATTCTACGTGTCAGTAACTTTCATCAACATTGCAAAAGAACTCTCCTCTTCGGAGTCACATGTGAAATTTCCATTAAAGGAACAGGCTAACAATGGGCAATACCTGCCTACTGAGTCAGCAAATCGGTTGTCCATGGCAACATAACCACTTCCTCCTTGATGAGCTAAACACTTCACCACAGCAATTTTTCCTGGTAATTGCAGAGCATTCAACTGGTCCTTGACATATGTTAAATTTTTGATTGGGGTACCTGAGGAAGTAAGAAAACCCCTCTGTGACCACAATTGTCCGAAATCATGGATGACACCAAACCCATACTGGCTGTCAGTGAATATGGTGACTCTCATTGGTGTAGTTAAACTGCAGGATCTAGTAAGAGCAATCAGTTCAGCAACTTGGGCAGAAAAAACTTAGTGAAGCCATGAAGCTTCAACCACATCATTCATGGTTCACACGGCATATGCTGCTGTAAGTGTGCCATCATTTCCTCTCAAACATGAACCATCTATGAATAATACATGATCAGACTCAATCAGACGTTCATCCAGAATATCAGTGCTGGGTTTGGTGCACAATTTCATGACATCTAGACAATCATGTTCACTTTCATCACAATTCTCATTATCATTTAAAGGTAACAGCGTCAATGGGTACAGCACTGTGCATCGCTTCAAAACAATATTTTCAGAAGAAAGTATATTGTGCATATATTGGGTCTACCCATTATGGGCCATATATTGTGTCTTTGTTCTCGTTAACCCTTTCCATGCTCATGATGGAACCCTTCTGTCATGAGCACACTTGCAAAAAATCCCTCTACTGTAAACAGCAGAGGGATTTCCCATTTTATTTTTGCCTTGGGTGGTGGGGAAGAGCTGCCCCAACCTCCCAAAGCATGGTTTTGGTTTTCCTGGTGATGACAAGCGCGCGCATGGCGCAATGTCGTCATTACAACAAAAACAAAACTGAAACTTAGTTTCTGTTTCACAGTTTCAGTGCTTGTGGGGCTATCTCAGCCCCCCGAGCACTGAAACACATGGGAGAGGTATTGTTGGAAACGGGAGAACCTCCCCTTTCTAATGGTACCCTTCCCTAGTGTATCCCTGCTTGGCGATCGCCCCAGGAGGGCGATCCTCAAGCAGGGATCCACCCAATAGCACCAGGGAGGGGGAGCGGCCCCTTGGGAAAGTGCCTTTGCCCCCTCCATACATTTTTGCCACAGACAGTCTTTCTGCCCCCCTGGGGGCAGAAAGCACCCTAGATGCCAGGGATTCTTTTTTTATATTGTATTATATTTTTATTTTTTAATGGGCATCCCAATGCTCCCGCTCTACCCTCACAGTGAAGGCACTGCCCCCTTTGTCAACAACTCTGCAAAGGGGCCTCCTGGTGTACTTCTGTTTGGGAGACGAAGTCTAGGGGTGAGCGCGACAGCAAACTCCACTCCACACAGTGGTTTGCGGAGTTTTTCCCAAACTCCACATTCCAAGAGGTGTGCGGAGAGGCAAATCTCTGCAAATTAATCGGGCAGAGAGTATTTTACCACCCACCCCTATCAGAGACTCACACACCCACTCACAGACCCACTCAGACACTCATATACCTACTTACAGCCCCACTCATGCTCTCAGACCTACTTACAAACCTACTCAGACACTCATGCACCCACTCAGACAGTCATGCAATCACTCACACACTTAGTGTTAAACTTTAGTGGGTACAGTTAGGGAATAAAATTTTAAAACGTCACAAATTCCCTAAAAAACACAAAGGTTTCAGGGACGTTATAGTTAAGAAATAGAATTTAAAAAAGCATAGAAATTTATTGAAAAAGCCAAAGGTTACAGGGACATTATAGTTATGCTCAGATTTCACTTGTACAAAACCAGTGAAATTCAGCAGTTATAGTTACCTGAACTAACATTGACTCACGCCCCCAATCCACTGCTTATGACCTCATATATTACATCACTCATGACATGGACAGTGATATAGGACTGCGGAGGAATCCTGAATGTCCCTGCAGACCCTGCTGGCTGCCCTCCTCCTGCGGGAGCCAGCATTGCTTTCAGACATAGGGAGCTGCTAAACATGCAGCTCCCTGTGTCTGAAAACAATTCTGCTTCACTTCCTGCAAGCAAGAGCCTTACTGAGCTTTTGCTTGCTGGAAGTGGAGCATTTGCTGTGACTTTGCGGGAGCAGTGAAGCTCCACAAGCTACAGCAAACAGAGGTGGCTGTCCCGAGGGCCGTCTATAGCTCCAGAAGGGGATCCATGTGCCCCCCTCCTTTCTTGTTTGTAGCGCCTGCCCAAGGGATGCAGCAGTCCCTGGGGCCGAAAACGGCCCAGGAGGGGGGCCGCACGGCCCCCTCCCATTTTTTAAATAAGAAGGTGGCCCAGGGGATGTTGATGTCCCTGGGGCCCAGGGTGGTCCCTGATGCCCCATTACAAATTGCTTATGGCCCAGGGGAGGTGGTGGTCCCCGGAGCCCGGGGGATCTGAGAGGCCCCCCCATAAAAATGCATAAGCCCTGGGAAAGTGGTGGTCCCTGGGCACGGGGTGTCCATGAGCCCCCCTGATTTATTTTTGGAAAGTGGCCCCAGGAAGGTGGTAGTCCCCGGTTCCCGGGGGTCTGAGAGGCCCCAATTTAACAATGATTAAGCCTGCACTTCTTTTTCAAAATCTTCAGCAGGAGCCGAGAATCCAGGTGGGTCCCACTGAAATATGTATTTAAAACTTGCTATTTTGCCCTCCTAGGGTCCCTCTGGGACCCCCCCCCAAAGGGGTCAGAATACTTCTACCCTGCCCCCTTTTATTTTTTTCAAACATTTTTTTCTGGGACTCAGCTCAAGCCGAGTCCCAAGATGGCTGCCAACACTTCCTTTTTTGAAGTATTGGCAGTCAATTAGATCTCAGCACAAGATTGGGAGGGGTCGTGGATCCTTTGTGTCCCTATATATATACATTTGAATTTTCCTTAATATGTCAAAAACTACTGAACGGATTTGTGCCAATTTACAAAAAGGTCACTTTCTGGGCCAACAGCTGCCTTTCTGCCAAATTTGGTGTCATTCCGTTCAGCTATTCGGGCTGTAGTTGCATCTAAAATTTCTATGGGAATCAACATAGGGAAAAAGTGTTTTGGGTCCCTCCATTTTTCTCGGCCCCTGCTTGATGGATCACCAAGAAACTTTCAAGATGGCAGCTGGAGTGCGCGCCATACTAGTTTTGAAAATTTCAAGAGTCAAAAGATGCCAAAGTAATTGGCAAATGAAAAAATGCTCTTCCTATGGAAACTACATCCTAACTATAATGACTTACTGCCAACTGCCAGCTGGAAAAAATTATATATATATATATATATATATATATATATTCACTGAAAAAACCATAGGTTTCAGGGGCGTTATAGTTAGTTGGACATTTCACTCGTACAAAACCATAGAAATTCCCCCGTTATAGTTAGTTCAGCTAACTATAACTCGCGCACCCGCAATGCACTGCTGATGACGTCACATATTACATCACTCATGACATGGTCAGTGACATCACTCATGACATCACTGATGACATCTCAAATGACATCACTGATGACATCACTGATGACATCATCCTTGTGATAGAGTGGCAGACCTTCTCTCACCCTAATATAACCTTTGATACACACACTCAAAAATATAAACTAACATTTTCAAAACAATGGACATACCAATACCAGTTACAATACATCTATTCAGTAATTCCAAGATCTACACACACATCTACTCATTCACCAACAGTCCCTATACAGTCACTCATACATGTACTCACTCATCATATGTACTCATACACCTATACATCCTGTTACACACCGCCGCTCATCCATAGAGTTACTCACACACATATTCACACATGCAAACAAAGTATCAAACATCCATTTACTTGCATATACAGTTATACACACACTACCACACTTACTTCTACAGAAACTTACACATACTTACTCTCTTAAACAATCACTTATAGAAACACCTACTTATTTGTACAGGAACTCTTCCAATCTCTCACTCTCACAAATACTCACTTATATACACCAATACTCACATATACTAGTTTAAAACATATGTAGTTACTCATAAAGACACTATTGAGACAGTCATTCACTCACTAACACACCCATACACATACTCATCCACCTATACAGTCCTGCACACATGCTGTCTTCAACACATACAAACAGTGAGTCACTCATTCATGCATCTATGCACTAAGTAATACCCCCCACCGAACCATACAGACACTCAGACACTCATACTGATACTCAAAAAACCAACTAATAACCCATATAGACACTCATGTAGCTACTCACCAACCCATGCAGCCATTTATACACAAAGTGAGAGACTGATACAGATATTTTCATATTTAAACATTACTCACTAACCCATGTATTCACTAAGATACACTTAGTCAGTTATACAATCAATTTTACAAAATAAAATCATCCATTTAGACACTTATATACCCATTTATTCTTCCATCGACCTTGAGATATACATATATAAAACATATTTAATTTTCAGAAAAACACACATTCACTGGATGATGTCATCAGTGATGTCATCAGTGATGTCATTTGAGATGTCATCAGTGATGTCATGAGTGATGTCACTGACCATGTCATGAGTGAAGTAATATGTGACGTCATCAGCAGTGCATTGCGAGCACGCGAGTTATAGTTAGCTGAACTAACTATAACGGGGAATTTCTATGGTTTTGTACGAGTGAAATGTCCAACTAACTATAACGCCCCTGAAACCTATGGTTTTTTCAGTGAATTTCTAAGGTTTTTTAAATGCTAATTTCTAACTATAATGTGCCTGAAACCTATGTTTTTTTCAGTGAATTTCTAAGGTTTTTTAAATGCTAATTTCTAACTATAACGTGCCTGAAACCTATGGTTTTTTCAGTGAATATATATATATTTATTATACTATGTATACATGTGAAAATGTCTCGGATCCCTGTTTGCCTCTGTGGCACGGAAAAAATGGGTGGAATTGACGTCAGCACGCCGACGAGGTCCTCTTATGGCTCCGATGACGTCATACGGTGTCGCGAGCGGAGCCGTGCTCGTTGACATGGGAGAGCTAGGAAAGAATTTCCGTGGAATGCTGGTGCAGGGGATATTCACCTAAGTGTTCAGGCTAGTCCTTTGGGAGCAACTGTTTATGTTGCCACTCCAGAAACCGAAACCAGTGATCCGAGGGCAGAGGCCCTGCAGATGGCACACGAGGTGGGGTGCCCAGTCGTGTGCACCGGCGGGGCAGCGAAGTGACAAGCACCACAACCCACAAAAAAGGTAACGAGGGCACTGAATAACACAGGATCTTCTCTTTGTATCTGGCAGGAACAACGAAGTTAAAATGCCCTAGTACCAAAATGTAGAATTAGTGCTACAACGGTCTTCAAGAGGACCTACGATGCCGCTTCTGCCTCCCGTACCCTGGAGGCGGCACATGGGTCACGCGGTACGGTCATACTGCGGTGGGACGCACACTCGTTGACCTCTCATGGCACTGCTCCACACTTCAGGGAGGACGCTTTCCATTAGCTATGTTTTCTGATGACATGTCGCGCCGGCCCCGTCCAACAACAGAACTCCTTTAGATCTAAACAGACTCTTCCACTCTCTCAACGGAAGTGAAACCAGGCCACGTGGACACTTTCACAATACAACAGCCAAAACCACATTCCTTCCTCCTAATTAATCAAATAAACATCTCACTGAAGAACAGGGGCCAGCTTCGATCGGTAAACAGCCGTTACAACGACTTTTTTACTTTGCGATACCATTACAACGCATGCATTACCACGCATGCGTTGTACATCACAAAGACATTACTATGCATTTTTTTAGAACGCATGGTCATTTACCACGCATGCCTTTACAACGAATTGTGTTGTAAAGGTATGTATGGTGAATGACCATGCGTTCTAAAAAACATGTAGACGATCCATGTCTTTGTAAGGAAACAGAGGCTGTTCCGTTTCCTCACAACGACGTGCACCGCCCCTCAGAGATGACGTGAAGCAGGAACCACGAGGAGAGAGGAACCATGAGGAGTGAGAGGTAAGGAGGATTGGGCATGGGGTGGGGTTTCTTTTCTAGGGTTTAGGGTAGTGCAGTGGTGTTTGGGTGGTGTAGGGGTCGTGCTGGGGGTAGTGTTTTAGGGTTTAGGGTAGTGAAGTGGTGTTTGGGTAGTGTAGGGGTCGTGCTGGGGTAGTGTTTTAGGGTTTAGGGTAGTGCAGTAGTGTAGGGGTCGTGCTGGGGGTAGTGTTTTAGGGTTTAGGGTAGTGCAGTGGTGTATGGGTAGTGTAGGGGTCGTGCTGGGGTAGTGTTTTAGGGTTTAGGGTAGTGCAGTGGTGTTTGAGTAGTGTAGGGGTCATGCTGGTGGTAGTGTTTTAGGGTTTAGGGTAGTGCAGTGGTGTTTGTGTAGTGTAGGGGGTCATGCTGGGGGTAGTGTTTTATGGTTTAGGGTAGTGCAGTGGTGTTTGGGTAGTGTAGGGGGTCATGCTGGGGGTAGATTTAGGGTTTAGGGTAGTGCAGTGGTGTTTGGGTAGTGTAGGAGTCATGCTGGGGTAGTGTTTTAGGGTTTAGGGTAGTGCAGTGGTGTTTGTGTAGTGTAGGGGGTTGTGCTGGGGGTAGTGTTTTAGGGTTTATGTTAGTGCAGTGGTGTTTGGGTAGTGTAGGGGTAGTGCTGGGGTAGTGTTTTAGGGTTTAGGGCAGTGCAGTGGTGTTTGTGTAGTGAAGGGGGTCATGCTGTGGGTAGTGTTTTAGGGTTTAGGGTAGTGCAGTCGTGTTTGTGTAGTGTAGGGGGTCGTGTTTTAGGGTATAGGGTAGTGCAGTGGTGTTTGGGTAGTGTAGGGGGTCATGCTGGGGTTAGTGTTTTAGGGTTTAGGGTAGTGCAGTGGTGTTTGGGTAGTGTAGGGGTCGTGCTGGGGGTAGTGTTTTAGGGTTTAGGGTAGTGCAGTGGTGTTTGTGTAGTGTGGGAGGTCATGCTGGGGGTATATTTAGGGTTTAGTGTAGTGCAGTGGTGTTTGGGTAGTGTAGGGAGTCGTGCTGGGGTAGTGTTTTAGGGTTTAGGGTACTGCAGTGGTGTTTGGGTAGTGTAGGGGGTCGTGCTGGTGGTAGTGTTTTAGGGTTTAGGGTAGTGCAGTTATGTTTGGGTAGTGTAGGGTGTCGTGCTGGGGGTAGTGTTTTAGGGTTTAGGGTAGTGCAGTGGTGTTTGGGTAGTGGAGGGGGTAGTGTTTTAGGGTTTAGGGTAGTGCGCCCAACCAGCCACAATATCCGTGGACAAAGGGGATCCTGACTCTTTGGAACGCTCCGTCAATTGAATAATTTGGGTCAAGGGCCCAACCACGTCCAAGACCTATCAATTCCTTTCTTGGGATCCCTCATATACTTGGAGAAAAAGGTACATAGTTTCTCATCAATTTCAGGCGTGTGTGCCACCTTCCCCTTCAGTGAGGGCCTGGGGCATTCTTCCCTCATCCTATTCCTGACCTCCCTTTCAAGGGGTTGATGGATTTTCCCCACCACATACTCTTACTTACTTACTTACTTACTTACTTACTTGAGTTTTATATAGCGCTGGCTAGACCCGGAGGTATCAGAGCGCTTTACATGAGGAGAGTTACATAGGTTACAAGTTACACATTGTTACAGAAGGTACATCAATTACAAGTTGCATCCGTTGGTTCATGGCGTGTAGAAGGGTGAGGGGGTAATGTAAAAAGGCGACAGGGAGGGAGATTAAGCGGAGAAAAGGCACAAGGATAAACAAAGCAGGCAGGGGGAGAGCGATTCAAGGGAGAGAGGAAAGGAATAGGGGAGGCAAGCAAAGAATGAAGGAGGGAAGAGGTGGGGGTGGGGGTAGGAGACACAGCGAGGCGAAGAGGAAGTAACTGTGTCTGATGTCCAGCTGGGTGGGAGACGGTTCCCTGCGGTAAAGGGAACATTCTCAGTCTTCCATTTAGTGTGATTCCCATGTCGCGGTGGACTCTCTCAGCGGGGACGCTGAGACTCCAGGGCATAGATGCTGGATCCCTCCCCAACAAGGGTAGAGGAGTGCTTAGGTCACGGGCACACTTAGAAGAATGAGGGAGGGAAGAGGAGGGGGAGGGGGTAGACATACCCAGCGTGAACACAGTGTCTGACTTTCGGCAGGGTAGGAGATGGTTCCCCGAGGTAAGGGGATCAATCCCAGCCCTCCACTATGTGAGACACCCTTGTCACTGTGGACTCTCTCAGAAGGGTCTCTGAGACTCCAGGGCAAAAATGCTGGATCCATCCCCAACAAGGGGAGTAGGAGTGCTCTGGACAAGGGCATACTATAGGGGGGCCATTTTAGGGAGTCAGGCTGGTAGGGTTACATCAGTTACAAGTTACACATTGTTACAGAAGGTACGGCAATTACGAGTTACATCCATTGGTTCATGGCGTGTAGAAGGGTAAGGGGGTAGTGTAAAAAGGGCGACGGGAAGGGAGATTGGGCGGAGCATAGGCAAAAGAATAAGCAAAGCAGGCAGGGGGAGAGAGATTCAGGGGAGAGAGGAAAGGAATAGGAGAGGCAAGCAAAGAATGAAGGAGGGAAGAGTTTGGAGAGGGGGTAGGAGACACAGTGAGGAGACGAGGAAGTCCGGGCTAGACCCGTAGGTATCAGAGCGCTTTACATGAGGATTAGGACGTGTTACAGCGTTACATCAGTTACATTACAGTTAGGTCCGTTGCTAGTGCATTCAATAAACATAGAAAACAAAATTGATGGAGGGAGGGAAGGGAGCATAACGGGGAGATGAGGAAGAAAACATTGTCTGATGTCCAGCTGGGTAGGTGCCATCCAAGGGGGTGAACTAGAGTCAAGTTCCTCTATGGCTATATATAAAAGCTCCACCGGGTATCAACCAAACATAACTCTAGTTCCGTGATAAGTTCAAACAGTTATGCTAACAGAGTGTAGCAGAATTTTTTTTATAAATGTGATAGGAAAAATGTATAGATTTTAGCATTACCTGCTCCCACTGATCAAGGGTGAAGCTCTAAGGGTGAAGCTCTGGTCCGTTAAAAAAGCAATTGCCTTGCTTTGTTTTTGAATGCATGCTGGCTATTTTGCATTAAACGCATGTTAAACCTCTATTTTCTATCTTGAGTGCTATGTTTTTTTTTGTTTACAATAGCCACTTCCCTAAGCAATCCTCAGACACATTCCAGTTAATGGTTGCAAGCTTAACTAAGGCAAAAAATTACAGGTATGTAAGTTACATGCACGTGAGTAACTTAATGCCCTATTACTCCTGGTCCCATTGTCATCGTCCCATTCCCCACCCATGGAGAGACAACCATCTCCCCGAGAGAAAAAAGAACAGAGGAATGCTGGGACCCCCACCCCCATACTCTGCCACTTTGGCGTCAGGTGTCCAGTCTGCCGACCTAGGATGGTAAATTTGGGTAGGCTCGAACATGTCCGAGTGGACCCCGTCCCCAATCGGGGACTGAGATGAGTGGGACTCTGGACGCCAGGGACGCCCCGAGTCCTTATCCTCATCGGAGGAGAAATTGTCCTCCGATACATCCTCCCCCTCTAAGGGAAAACCGCCGTCGGGGTCTACAATAGTGGTGACAGTGTCGCAATTTTCTCCGGGCCCCTCCTCCTCCTGGCAGGGTGCATGTTTTAGCGTTCGCGCACTCTTGAGGAAGGTCTCCGTAAGTTTATCAAATCCTTCCAAGTGCCCCGCGTTATGCTTAACGGCCCTTTTATTCCCCATCTGGGAGCTACTTGGACCCGCCACCACCAGATCTGGGTCACTGAACACCCCAGGGATGCTTTTCGCCAGCTTATCAACCTGATCCCTAAGAGGAGCCAGCGCCCTAGAAATAGCCAGAGAGAGGGCTTGGTCCACTGCTGGAGGGAGAAGTTGGGGGGCCATTCCTCCTCCACTTCCTGGTAGGCGGAGTAAAAATGGTCTTCTGGAGAAGACATTATAGCAGAGGGTGTGAGCACAGAACAAATGCCCTTAAAATCCTTAAGACAGTCCCCTCGCCGGTGCTCCAACAGATGGGCTTTCCCTGAAGCTGTTATAAGAATAGACTGAGGCGCAATACCAATTACCACCACCAGGTGGCGCTGGTCACTAACGTGGCCGTGTGGGGAAATCACCGCGTAGCGGTGTCAAAATTAGGCGAGGGTTGGTCGGGAATCAAGCGGACACTAAAGGAGTGACCGGATTCCCAAACGTGCGTAAAGACCAGCGGGAGCGCTCGACGGAGCTGCCTCGCTCTGACCAGACGCGCCTGACAGGATCTCACCGTGCGCAGAGCACACAGCGGGAGAAACTGCGAGGGGGAGAACGCGCTCGGGCAAGAGCCTGCTGCGCAGGGAATATGAAACAATACCAAGGCAATAATGCTAATAACGTGCACAAGAAACCGCTATACAAACAGCAACAACGTCAGATTAAGCCAAGAATGTAAGGAATGCACTTAACTGACGAGCAGTGAAGAAAGAGGAAGCGGAAGGGACGTCACAATATTATATACGATGGACTGTGATATGATTGGACTATAGTTGCCTTGGAGACTACCCCCTAATGGTTCATGGGTTGTGTAGTCTTTTGTTTATTGATTGTTGTGTTACGTTTTCTTTGAACTGCTATGCAAATAAAGTGAGGAAAGATATGCATAATCCTCGCCTCCGTCCTGCCATAGAATTCATTAAACTTTATTTGATCTGATTTAGAAACATAGATCATAAAAGTGTACATAAAAACAATAAATCCTCTTTCCTAATACAATACAGTGAGAATTAATTAAAACCAGTGGGTAAAAACGGGTGTTACAAAGTCCGGTTCAGAGCAACTTCTGGTTAACAGAATCGTAAAGTTCAATGTTTCGCAAGATCAATCTCATGTACTTCGTGCAAAATACGCAATAAGGGGTCCAAGTAAGATGTAACGCTCCAATACCTGACCAGTTTGCACTATATAAAACTGCAGAAAAACTAAAAATAAAAAGTGTTTTGCACACTTCTGTCATTGGGCTATATGTGGGCTACATCTGGGTGATATTTGTGCTACATTTGGGCTCTTTTTTCTCTGGTGGCCATCTTGGGAGACTTATTTGTTATGAAGTTTCCTAATTTCGTCATTTACTGCAGTCTCCTCAGTAGGAAATGCTTTCAGTTTTTTACTTTGATTCCATCAAGAAGGCATTCAGATGTGTCACACATTTGCCATAAATTCAAAATGTTAGCACTCTAGTTGTTCATTAGATCACTGTAGTAAAGCTACAGCTCACCAGGGAGTTAACTGGAAGTCTACTGCTGGTATTGAAAGTGATTGTTTCAGTCTGCATGTCAGAATTTTCTAATGAAATAGAAGAGGATTTGAGATCTCACTTAAAACATGCCCTAAATTTTCTTTCTGCAGCACTAACCATAATTTCTATGGCAAAATTAACCCCTCATTTTGTTCCTTTTTAAATTAAATGTTTTAAGTGTTACCAGTTTATTCCAATCAAGATGGCTTCAGGTGTGCCATACTTTTGTCATAAGTAAGACTGTTAGCGCTCTAGTTGTTCTTTAGAACACTCTGGGAAGCTGCAGTAGAACACAAAGGCATCAACTGACAGGCTGCTCCTGTTGAAATATAACAGGAAGATATTTGAGATCTCACTTAAAACATGTCCTAATTTTTCTTTCCACAGCACTAACCATAATTTCTATGACAAAATTAACCCCCTCATTTTGTTCCTTTTTAAATTAAATGTTTTAAGTGTTACCAGTTTATTCCAATCAAGATGGCTTCAGGTGT
Organism: Calotriton arnoldi; assembly: GCA_963921515.1. NCBI lineage: Eukaryota > Metazoa > Chordata > Amphibia > Caudata > Salamandridae > Calotriton > Calotriton arnoldi. Next base: position 694,917 of record CAWUFW010003050.1, on the reverse strand, counting down.
GCCATACTTTTGTCATAAGTAAGGCTGTTAGCACTCTAGTTGTTCTTTAGAACACTCTGGGAAGCTGCAGTAGAACACAAAGGAATCAACTGACAGTCTCTGCCCTTGTTGGATGTACATGTTTTACTGAGAATGTCAGACTTTATTCTCACATGACTGAGAAAGATAATGTGAATTTACAGAAAATATGCTCTCATTTTAGCTTCTGGAGCACCTTCCAAAACTGTATGGGACAAGCATGTGAAAATAGTTTTCTCTCAAACATGATTCATGATATCCCAGCAGAAGGTTTTTTACAGGGTAAAATCACCTTAGAACACACCACAATTCCTGAAATTAGTATGGTACCATCAACAAATGAATTCTAATGTAACTAAAGTCTGTTATCACCCTTTATAGTTCTCCTTTTGGTAACCCTCAAAATCTTCGATTCACCACAATGCATTTCAATGGGGTACTATCATTTATATTGGTCCCAAGATGGCTGCCAGCAATTCCAGGATGAAGTGCTGACAGCCAATCAGATCTCGCGATGACATGTGTGGTTAGGCTCCACCCAGATATATATGTGTTTTCTTTTTCAAATTTCTCAGGAACTACTGAACGGATTTACACCATTTAACCAAAAGGCATGACTCTGAACCAAGGGCTACCTTTTGCCAAATTTGGTGTAATTCCGTTCAGCAGTTCGGGCTGTAGCTGCGATGAAAGGGTCCTATGGAAAATTGCATGGGGAAAACACGTTTTGGGACCCCCCTTTTTTCTCGGCCCCCACTTGATGAATCACCCCGAGACTTTCAGGATAGAAGCGGACCAGAGCGCCCCACGAGTTTTGAAAATTTCGCGAAGATTCGTCAATTGGCGCCAAAGTTATTTCAAATAGAATGTTGCGGATTTCCTATGGAAAATAGGTCCTAACTATAACTATCTACTGGCGACCGCCAGTAGATAATATATGTATATATATATATATATATATATATATATATATACATATATATATATATATTTTTATATATATATATATATATATATATATATATATATATATATATATATAAATATATATATATATAGACTTAAAAAACCATAGGTTTCAGGCACGTTATAGTTAGAAATTAGCATTTAAAAAACCTTTGAAATTCACTGAAAAAACCATAGGTTTCAGACACGTTATAGTTAGAAATTAGCATTTAAAAACCTTTGAAATTCACTGAAAAACCATAGGTTTTAGGGACAGTTATAGGTAGTTGGACATTTCACTCGTACAAAACCCGTGAAATTCCCCCGTTATAGTTAGTTCAGCTAACTATAACTCGCGCCCCGCAATGCACTGCTGATGACGTCACATATTACTTCACTCATGACATGGTCAGTGACATCACTGATGACATCACTGATGACATCTCAAATGACATCACTGATGACATCATCCAGTGACTGTGTGTTTCTATAAAGTTTAATATATATGCCAAGGTGTATTGAAGAATGAGTGGGTGTATAAGTGTCTGGATGGATGATTTAGTAGGTGCGTGACTGACTCTATAAGTGAGTGATTAAACGTATCTTACTGAATGCATGGGTTAGTGACTAAACTGTGCGAATGTCTGTATCCGTCTGTCTGTTGGTGTGTAAGCGGCTGCATGGGTTTGCGAATAGCTACATGAGTGTCTACATGGGTTATTGATTAGTTGTCTGAGTATCTGTATGGGTGCCTGAGTGTTTGTGTGAGTGGGGTGTGTGTGACTACGCATAGATGTGTGAGTGGGTGATTCACTGGGTGCATGGTTTCAAGAGTGCATCTGTGATGGACTGTATGGGTGGGTGAGTGTGTGTATGGGTGTATTAGTGAGTGAATGTATATCTTAGTGGTACATGTGTGAGTAACTAATATGTCAAAGGCAGTATATATGTGTGTTGGAGTATATAAATGGCTATAAGTGAGAGTGTGTGATTGTGAGAGTGGCTGGATGGATGAGTGTGTACTTGTATCAGTGATTGTATAAGAGCGTAAGAATGTGCTAGTATTTGTATGAGTAAGTGAGCTGGTGTGTGTATAACTGTATAGGTGAGTAAATGGCAGTGTAATTAATTATTTGCATGACTGACTAGGTGTGTGAGTACCTCTATGGATGAGTGGCGGTGTGTGAGTGTCTATGTAGGTGTATAAGTGCATATGAAAGTCCTGTACTGAGTGACCGTAAGTATGAGTGACTGTAGAGGTGAGTGAGTGGATGTGTGTGCAGACCTAAGAATCAGTGAGTGTGTATGTAGTTATTTGTGTTGGAGTGTCTATGGTTTTGAGAATGGCAGTCTGTAATTTAGAGTGGGTGTATCAAAGGTTATATTAGGGTGTGAGAAGATGCATCAAATTATCACATGGATGATGTCATCAGTGATGTCATCAGTGATGTCCTTTGAGATGTCATCAGTGATGTCATCAGTGATGTCACTGACCATGTCATGAGTGATGTAATATGTGACGTCATCAGCAGTGCATTGCGGGGGCGCAAGTTATAGTTAGCTGAACTAACTATAACGGGGGAATTTCTCTGGTTTTGTATGAGTGAAATGTCCAACTAACTATAACTTTCCCTAAAACCTATGTTTTTTTCCAGTGAATTTCTAAGGTTTTTTAAATGCTAATTTCTAACTATAACGTGCCTGAAACCTATGGTTTTTTCAGTGAATTTCAAAGGTTTTTAAATGCTAATTTCTAACTATAACGTGCCTGAAACCTATGGTTTTTTAAGTGAATTTCAAAGGTTTTTTAAATGCTAGTTTCTAACTATGCCTACAGAGGTAGTACATGTGAAGAAAGAAGAAAAAACGCACAGAAAGAAGCAAAAGAAATGCAGAAAGAAGCAACAGAAGTCCACAAAGACGAACAAAAGTGCAGGAAGAAGCAAGACATGTGCAGAAAGAACCAACAGAGGAGCAGAAAGAGGCCTTGTTGCAAAATCATCCTGTGCTCACAACTTTTTCAGACGGGTACTGGTGGTAACTGACTCTGACAAATCAGGCCTAGAGCCAGTGCTATGCTAAAAGACACTTAGAATACAGTGAAAACACCTACATACACTAGGGAACACTATGCGTTGGGGTACCCCTGTGATTAGCATGACCTCCTCTGTAAGGCCCTAGTACATAATAGGGCAGGGGGATTAAAACTACCTCTAAGTCAGAGGTGCAGAAATATGCTACTTTAACTAGTAGTCACGTTTGCAGAGTGGTGGTGAAAGGGTGCTGGGCGTCCAACCAATGCTCAGGAATTCCGCTGCGTAGGACTTACAGGAGGTACCAGGAGGGATTCTTGGCCCCCAAACTCCCTCAGGACTAAATTGGACTTCATCCCCCAACCCGTAGTTTGCCACGAGGCATGTTTGCAGAGTGGTAGAGAAAGGGGGCCATGGCCTCTGAAGACGTCTTAGCAATCCCACTGTGTGGGACTTACTGGAGGTAACAAGAGGGGTAGTTGGCCCCCAAGGACATCCTTGGGGGCCAACTTCCCAAACTATTACCTCCAGTCAGTCCCACACAGCAGCACTTGTAAGTACTCATACCAGCCACGCCCACTTTGCCCACCACTCTACAAACGCGCTCCCTGGCATGCTCTTGGATGGGGATTGAAGTCCCCTTCACTGCTGGGGGTCCTTTAGGGGCCAACTAGCCTACCTTTTACCTCCAGTAAGCCCCACGCAGTGAGATTGGTGAGAGGTAGACAAAGGCCATGCCCCCTTTCTCCACCACTCTGCAAACACGCCCCCTGGCGTGTTGTAAGTTGGGGGATTAAGTCCCCTTGAATCCTGAGGGTCCCTGGGGTCCAACTAGCCCACCAGGTACCTCCAGTAAGCGCCACAGAGCTGCATTGCAGAGAGGTGTAAAAAGGGGCATGGCCTGGACCACCTCTCTGCAACGCAGGCCTGTGGCGCTTACTGGAGGTACCTGGTGGGCTAGTTGTCCCCCAGGGGCCCTCAGGATTGAAGGGGAATGAATTCCCCAACTTAAAACGTGCCACAGGGCATGTTTGCACACATGTCACCTCAGGCCCCGCCCCCTCCCTTCACCACTGTGCAAACGCACCCCGTGCCGCGTTTTAAGTTGGGGGATAAAATCCCCTTGAATCCTGAGGGTCCCTGGGGTCCAACTAGCCCACGAGGTACCTCCAGTAAGCGCCACAGAGCTGCGTTGCAGAGAGGTATAAAAAGGGGCGTGGCCTGGACCACCTCTCTGCAACGCAGCCCTGTGGCGCTTACTGGAGGTACCTGGAGGGCTATTTGGCCCCCAGGGGCCCTCAGGATTGAAGGGGAATTAATTCCCCAACTTAAAACGCGCCACAGGGCGTGTTTGCACACATGTCACCTCAGGCCCCGCCCCCTCCCTTCACCACTGTGCAAACGCGCCCCGTGGCGCGTTTTAAGTTGGGGGATAAAGTGGCTAGATGCAAGAAATCTAATACTCGCATGACCAAACACTACATTGAAATGGCTCATTCTGAAAATGATCTGTCTTGGGTTGTGATTGACAAAGCTAAATATGATGTGAATATGGGTCCTCTAGAAAGAGTTCTCTTTAGACGCGAACAACGCTGGGTGTTCAGGACTAAGAGTCATGTATTGGGGTTAAACGAGGATATTCCTTGGGGCTCCATATAAAGATGTTATGATCCCGTACATACTCCTTGTTAATCCCATCTTCTTTTTCAATACCCCCTTTTTCGTATCTCTCCTTTTTTCATTTCTTTTTACTACATCTTAGATGGTTTCCAATATGAACAGAATATACCAACTTAGCACTTACAGAATTAATGAGGTTGCCATAATATAGGTCTACTTTTGAGTTTTTGCTCGTAGGTCTGTAATTGCCTCAATATTAACAAGTTTGCTATTGAGTATAATTATTATTGGACTATATACATGTAACAAGAGGTTTTAGGAAGGACGTAGATCGTTATGACCAGACTCGTAATCAAGGATGAAATCAGGGCTCTGTTACTAAACTACGCGAGTGATAGGAACTACAATTCCCATGAGTCAAGGGGCCAATGACCCGGGGTTTCGTTCTTGTTTCTGCTTCCGGATTACTACAGTGACATAGTACCAGGAAGGATTTTTTTAAACCGGGGATTTACGAACAGGGTTTCCCCCACGGACTTGACACACAGGAGGCAGGCTACGAAGATATAGGTACGATATTATGATCAATGGTATGCGTCCAGTAGCCAGGTTTTAATGCCTTTGGAAAGCAGATTAGAGTAAAGAGATGTAGTTAGTGAGAAGGGGTTGAGAGAGAATATATCACGGGAGTATTGAAGGTTAAATGCGGACGTCGGCATTGTTGTTTGGATGCCGCTCGTTATTATAATAATTGTCTTAGAGGGCGTTTTGAAATAGAGACATTATGTTATTTCGCAAAACTGACAACTATTTCATTCCAGCCTACACAATAGACCTATTGCATATACGGATATAGGAAGGTCTTTTTGTCCTTTTAACATAGTGAGGGCTAGTCATCGGTATGATGGAGAATATGGTAAACTGAACAGCGCATATATTAGATTGCGCATATATAGAATTTCACATGTAAATAGACAATGTGTATTTTATGAGTAGCAAACCAGCACTATAGAGTATTTTTGGTATATATGTTTTTTTGTGTTTTGTGTCTCACTATATCTCCCTTGTCCTCTGATCTCAGAGATCTTCTGTCAAAGGACCTAGTTGGAGGAGGAGGTACATTAACAGTACCGTTTTGGTGAGCTTATAAAGTGCCTTTTAGGACTTTTACATGATTTAAGCACGAGTGCTGTGATATGGGTTTTGCACTGGTGTTTGGAGGTGTGTTTTATTACTGTGGGTACATGTAATTCTACAATCATTTTATACTATATTGTTTTTACAGACGGTGGTTGAGAAAGTTACTAACACCACCGATGGATGCCATTCATTAAAGTATGGCTTTGTATTTGTATTTTTACTCGTTTTTCACAATGACAAACAGAGTGACAGTAAGAAGGTCCTGATGAATGCCACGAACCTGATGGTCAATAGGCAGAAACATGTTGACCAAGTTATAAAAAAAAGGGAAGTATCTATATCCCCCTTTTTTCACTTCGCTTTTTAATTCTAACTACTGGGGACCCTAGTAAATTTGTTTAGTCCATCAGTAAGTTAGTTTTAATTCACAATTTTGTTTAAGTTTTGCACTCTGCCCCACACTCCCAGTATCATTGGATGATCAAAACACCTCACGCTCCTCTCCTGAGGGAGAGTTGTAGCCCACACTGTGCACCTTGCGGGCACAGTGTGCAAGAGGGAACCCATTGATGAAGCATGTCACCTGCTGGTGAGTGAGGGTTCTCGTCTTTACAAAATGAATTGTCCCCTTTTTACACCCCACTTTTTACATCTTTAGGTTAGTAGCCAAATCGTCCGGTTTCTGTTTGTGAGTGTAGTGCCTGTCACTACTACCATCCCCACTCATAGGGGGATGGATGCCTACCACTAACACCACCCCTACTCATGGGTGCCTGGATGCCTGTCACTATTACCATCCCCACTCATAGGGGGATGGATGCCTACCACTAACACCACCCCTAGTCATGGGGGCCTGGATGCATACCACTACCACCACATCTACTCATGGGGGCCTGGATGCCTGTCACTACTACCATCCCCACTCAAAGGACGGGTAATGCATGACACAACCAGCATACTCCAACATAAGGAATGTCAGAAAAAGACATCACCCCAACATCATGACAAGCATGCGTAGTCTGTGTCTAATGCCTACAACACTGAACATGACATTGAACATACAATGTGACCCCCTATCACATGTGTCACACATAAATGTGTGTGGCCTCCACAATGCAAGCAGACCATGACCACTGTGGCAATGGGGTCTAAACCCCCATCATCACAGTGACCAAATGGTAAGTGTGGGGTCTATAGCTGAAGCACATTTTGAACATTGTGGCAATGGGGTCTAAACCCCCATCATCACAGTGACCAAAATGTAAGTGTGGGGTCCATAGCTGAAGCCCAATTGAACATTGTGGCAATGGGGTCTAAACCCCCATCATCACAGTGACCAAAAGGTAAGTGTGGGGTCCATAGCTGAAGCCCAATTGAACATTGTGGCAATGGGGTCTAAACCCCCATCATCACAGTGACCAAAAGGTAAGTGTGGGGTCCATAGCTGAAGCACATTTTGAACATTGTGGCAATGGGGTCTAAACCCCCATCATCACAGTGACCAAAATGTAAGTGTGGGGTCCATAGCTGAAGCCCAATTGAACATTGTGGCAATGGGGTCTAAACCCCCATCATCACAGTGACCAAAATGTAAGTTTGGGGTCCATAGTTGAAGCACATTTTGAACATTGTGGCAATAGGGTCTAAACCCCCATCATCACAGTGACCAAAAGGTAAGTGTTGTCATGGAAAAGGCTGCAACTGCCAAATAGCATGGATGATTCCTGGTCACACAACAACAAACACATCAGTGGCAAAGTAGTGCTTGTGTCCCAGAGCAACATAGATTGGGTGAGGCAAACAGTGCAGTGCAAATAAGACATACCTTTGGCCATGTGCAGACAAACATCACCCATGGGGGCTGACATTGTCAACATTTATCAATTACACAATGACAGAAGTGACCATCATAATGAAGATCCACATATCTGCACCAATGGACACACAAATGTAGATATCCTGTGGAGACTGTAGATGTGAGGTGAACAAATACCATACCATGGCAGCAATGGGACACACAAACCATGATTATTGTGCTGACTGATGACCTAGGAGTCCCAGGGACAGCAGGGGAAATCCACAAAACAACATACAGCCAATGGCACACTAAAGATATGCCAATGCAGTGGTGCAGATCCACAAACACAAACAGGCAGCCTCACACTGCATAACAAACACAACAGGTGATTGGAGGGTGTGCCAGTGTCCCCAGGCAACCACACAACACATGAGGAGGCCTGAATCCCAATTACACAGATGTGTATACAGTGCCACACAAAAGTAACTCATGGATCGGATTCCCCTTTGTGGGCAATCAGGCATTGTTAGATGGGAGGGAGCCCAAATTACACATGTCACACAAGCTTGTAGGAGCAGCAACTAACACAGCAAGAGACAGACCCACCACAGCACTACCCCCAGGGACCCCACATTGTGGTGACACTAGCCTGCATGATAATCCCACTGTGATGACAAAGGTAGATGTCGTTCACACTGTGAACCACAGCCATGTGTCCTGAGCAACTAACTACCATCACACCTACACAAGCACAAATCAATCAGCACGGCCTGTCAGCCAAGGCCAATATGGAGGTAGGGGTCTAGCCGTGCAACAACTCACATTTGCACAGACTCAACACCACACACCTTGATCTCCACCAATGTGCAGCAGTGAAGCTCACATGGACTGGTGACAATGCACATGCACCCATGACAATCCCAGGCGTGGTGGTGGGAACTAAGGTGCGAAACCCATCACACATGGCCAGTCAACAAGACTTGTGAATGTCTGACACACTGCACAGTACGCCGTACATGGGCATGACGTGAAATCCACCCCAATCAATGGGCTCCCGGCCACAGTCACACACCAATGAAGAAGCCAAGGTGACCCACAAAGAACACACATAAACAACTTCCAACATTGCAGCTCTGACCCTGAGGAGTGGCAGCAGTCACACACACAACGTGTCACAATCACTGAAAGCTACCACAAATTGTAAATTACATGACTTGTGTAACCAACAAGTGCCAAGGGGAATCCTGACCGTGTCCCATCTGCGTTTGCCCACATCCCCAGCCCTGACAACAAAGACAACTAGGGATGACAACCTGATGATCATTAGTTTGCCATGCACCCACATCCCGGAGAAACCAGGTCCAAGATGCTGGATAAACACAGGACAACTCAGCAAGCATCACAAACAGGAACATCCCTAGGGACACAGCCTGTGTAGGAAAAGGGAAGGGAACACACACAGACATGCTCACACAACACACAACACGGGCCCAGGCAATGTCACAGGATTACACACTGCCATGAGGGCACTCCACTCCTGTGGAAGGTCCGCTGTGCCAAACCTTGTCTGTGCACAACTCAAACATGTCAGCAGAACACTCGGTCACTGAGTCAACAACTACAACACACTGAAGGCTTTGCTCACATCAGCCTGGGTACGGGAGTGTCACGTCAGTCATCTGCATACACCCAAAACACGTGTCAAGCAAGTTGCACTGTACACACAGATGAGTCCTTCAACATTGATGTGCTAAACTGCATGTCCAGTGGAGATGGGCACACAGTCAGGGAAATAGAAACATTGAACAGTGGTAAGCCCACCAGATGTGCATCAGTGTAAGCCAAAGATGTTAATTTACAAATGCAAAACGTACATCCCTGTGTCAAATGCTGAACATTACACCCTCAGACTTCAGCAAAGGATGCTATAGATCCAGACTACATTAGGACACATATCCCATGGACCACATGGAGTCCATCACAGCAACACTTCATTTTCCTGATCTGAACACTATTACAACTGCAAATGCATGATGATACTCATCTACATCATGTACATCCAAAGAAAAACCACAAGTAAACAAAAAGAGGCTTTATTCAGCAAATGTTAAACTAAAATGTTAAGTCCAAAAGAAACTAAGGCCAATGGCCAGTCCAAATACACAGTCCCAACAGGGTGATATGTGACAACTTGTCACCCATTGCTTGCCTGCACTGGTACGGACAGGGGACATCCCCCTCGGAGGGGCTTACAAGGTGCAGGCCAGGCACCGCAGGGACAGGATCAGGGGATGCCAGAAGGAGGCAGTGAAGGGGTGGTGGGTGCAGGAGTGTCACCGGCAACTGCAGTGGAGGTGTCTGACTCAGGGGGGGCCGGCACCACTGTAGGGCACAAGTCAGATGGTGTGGGTGCTGCAACCACTGCAGTGTGCCGGTCAGATGGAGTGGACTGGGTCCCCACTGCAGTGCCCGAGTCAGACGGGGTTGTTGTGGACTCCACTGGAGTGCATCACTCCAAGGGAGTGGAAGGGGGGGCAGATGAGGTGGGCAGGACAGAGGGGGGGGGGAGCCGGTCTCCACACCAGTGGCACAAACAGGCAGAGCGTCTGGTTTGGGGGTGGAAGAGCAAGTGGCAGGGTGGGAGAGCCTAAGCAGTTTGGGGATGCGGTATCGGTGTGTGGGGAACCTGGGGCAGGGTGTGGCGGTGGAACCTGTGGAGTGGTGGCCTGGGGGATGGAGGAGAGAGACTGTGTGGTAGAGCTGCGTGGTGGTGGTGGTGGGGTCTTGCCCTTCCTGGTCCGGGGGACTTTCGAATGGGGTCCTCAGTCTGCCTGTGCCTGGGGGAGGGTGTCCGGGTGTGAGGGGCACTCCCTCTGTGTGTGGTGGTCGCCTCTTCCGCCTGGACTTCGTGTCAGATGTATCTGTGGGGAAGAGGCCAAGCTCACAGAGGAAGAGCTTCTGGGAGGGTGGGGTTGCAGGTGAGGCAAGGGAAGGGGTTTTGGAGGGAGAGGTATCTGAGGACTGCGGAGTGCTCGTGGATGCCCCATCCCCTGTGAGTGAGGTATCAGTGCCCTGACTGTGTGTGCGTCTGGAATTTGGCTTGTGTGTCTGTGTGCTGCTTGGGTCTGTGCTGGTGCGTGCCGGTGCCGATGTGTGTGTGCTTGGGACAGGTAGGGTGCTGGGGATTGTGGATGGAGCAGAGGTAGGAGGGGTGAGGGACTGTTGCAGGAGGGACACTGCTGCCGTCAGTGAGGAGGCCATGGACTGATTGGTCCGATGTAGGGCAGACATGCCAGATGACATGCCCTCCATGAATGATACCAGTTGTGTCAAAAGATCCGTGTGTGCATGGAGGACACTCAGAATTGATGTCTGCCCTACATGGATCTGTTTCAGCAAGTCCACAGACTCCACACTCAGGGCAGCAGAGGGGACAGAGGCAGGGGGTGCGGTGCCTGGCATGAAGGAGACACGCTCCCCTACACGGGAGCCTCCACGGACATGTGGGATGGGAGCAGATGGGAGGGTGGAGATGGTGGTGGTGGCGGGGACAGACTTGCTTGACATTGCCTCTGGTCTGCTGACACCCGCCTCCACAAGGGAGTCCTCACTGGAGATGCTGTTTTCCCCAGCCGAGGTGGTCGTAGCTGAGGTCTCCTCAGTGTGGCTCCCCTCACCCTCCGTGCCACTGGGTCCCTCGGTCTCCCATGCAGTGGACCCAGTCTGGCTCTGCCGCTCCTCTTGGTCCGTGGAGCTGTCTCCTCCTGTGGCCGTGGATGTATCTGCAAACAATCAGGATAAACAGAGCAACATTAGTCACCTGTACTGACCACACACACCACAGTAAGTACAGCACATCACAGAGCAAGCCCTGCCATCATTTGCTAGACATTGCAATTAGTGCTGACACTGATTTGAAGAAGCCCATTGTCTGCCTGACAGTCAGTCATGCCACACATATCCTACCTGTCCATGCACCCATCTGTCTGCTGCCTGTTGTATGCGACTAATCATATGTGCACACATGCACCACATACACAGTTGTTGGACATCCAAGAGAACATATGGAAATGTGTCACTCCAAACACATGCCATCTCCTGCCACTGACTCAGTACATGTGTCAGGAAAAGTGATGGGCAAAGTCTCTGTTGATATGCAGGTTTTGGTTCCATCACCAGACACAATGATGTCCTCATGTCCTGATAAACAATGCAACAATGGTGTGCATGCAGGACATATCACACCACTGCTGGATCACCCTTTGCGATTGGAATGTCATGGCACAGGCCTGTCTGGCAAGTCAGTCATAACTGTCTCCTGTCACAGGGGCAGTGCATACACATAACACCAGTCTGCACTGTGTCACAATCATGGAAGTTTTAGAAATGTAAGCCCTGTAGCTGACAGGTGTACATGTGCACCCCTGGCCACCCACATCATGAGGACTGAGATGATCCCACGTCAATCAAATGAGACATTTGAGTGACTGCAAACACAAATCCATACACATGAGCACTTCACCGTCCGATGAGAATGAACCAAAGCTGCCTGCACCTCAATGTTTCATACAATATCGTGCACAGTCAAGGGATCAGAGACCTATGCATTTACCTATGTGCAGATCCCATAGTCACAACTCAGATGGCTGGCCACCCCAAATTGTTAAACACTCCAGGAGTTCAAATAGCAAGGCCACACCACGGTGACACAGAGGCATACACCTGAGTGCACTCTTCACAATGCCCAATATGTATGCTGACACACGGGAGTGGGAGAACAGAGTGCCTTCGATGTACGGAGTAGGCATTACAGTCCTGGTCCATGTGCAAAATGGTATTACCCTGAACACTAGGCAGGTGGCTATGCATGTGTCACACACATGATGTACATACTTCTGAGGCTCCTACCTTGGTCTCTGCAGCAGCATGTGTGTGTGGCACATACCCCAGACATGTGGTGAATCAGAGCAGCAATTGGAACACATATTAAAGCCATACCCAGAGTACATGTCAGATCACAGGCATTGTGAGCAATTGTACCACCCATGCAGCCCACCACAAAGTTCCTGTAACTGTTGCTGTCCTCAACTTGAACCACAGGTAACTGCAACTACACAGTACCCAAGTGACCTAAGTCACAGACTGTAAGGGCCACACCTGTGTATCAGATGAGGAGGGGGCATGACACAAGTGAGGGACATGAGTCCAGGACAACATGACAGTTGTACTGTGGACGTGGAACCAGGCTAAAGGAGTGCATAGAGCATGTCAGTCATAGTACACAGTTGAGGCTAGCACTTACCCCCTCCTTGCTGCTGTCTGGCCTTCAGCTGCCCATCCAGGTCAGGGAAGACCACCGCCAGGATACGGAGCATGTGGGGGGTCAGGGTCCGGTGTCCGCCCCTCCTGCGAGGAGGCAACAGCTTCAGCTGGACCCTTACGATCCTCCGGGTCCAGCCCCGAAGGTCCTGCCACCTCTTCTGGCAGTTGCGGATCCTGCGCCTGTAGACCCCCACAGATCGTACTGCCCGGACGATGGTCAGCCAGATCTCCTGCTTCTGGTGGGCATCAACCTGTGAGGATGACAAAGTGAAAAGGCCATTACTACACATGCAACATTTCCGTGCATCACACAGTTGGATATACATGTCTCAATCACAGGGGCATATGATCTACACAGGTAGTGCAACTATGGCTATGAACAGTTTGCCAGCAGTTACTAAATGGTATCATTGCCTGGGAAGTCAAACCTTGTTGGAATGCACTGTTACTGCACTATACCTGTTCAGTGCATGTGACTACACACTTTGGGGGGTGACAACTACTCAGTGAGCATGCTAGCTACTGGTGTACACACTGTACGCCTTGCTAGTCAGACAACATGCACAATTAGTAAGGCAGTGGACAGCACACTCACCTGCTCCCCTGGTCTCCCATACAGCTTGTTGTACTGTGGAAGGAGGCTGTCCAGCAGGGCCTGGTTCTCCTCAGTGCTGAAGGCTGCGGCTCTATCCACAGTACGTGCCATTGCAGTAGCCAGAGGATGCAGAGACAGCAGCAGTGGTAGTGGCAGATGTCGTCCTGGAGCATGTAGTGCAGGCAAGTGAGCTCTCAGGGGAACAGCCAGCATTATATGTGTGCTGCAGAGGCAGATACTGTCCCATGTGTCCAAAGTGATAGGTCCAAGTCGTTTGCATCTTCTGAATCTGGCCAATCCATGGAATTGCACCACTTATACACGCCCACAGCATCCTTCAAAAGTTCAACTTCATAACACTCATGAATTTGCAACATTGTTGTGGGTGGCCAACTGAATTCACTGCATCCGACTCGTTAAAGCTTCGAAAACGCGTCCGTTACCATGTCAGGCCATAGCCAATGCGTGCGCACCGATCGGTCCATTGCTGTACAACGCGTATTTCGGAAAACAACACGCATCCGTTCACATCATATGCAATGGCCAATGCGTGCGCACCGATCGGTCCATTGCTGTACAACACGCATCCGTTCACATCATATGCAATGGCCAATGCGTGCGCACCGATCGGTCCATTGCTGTACAACACGCATCCGTTCACATCATATGCAATGGCCAATGCGTGCGCACCGATCGGTCCATTGCTTTACAGCGCGTATTTCGGATGACAACACGCATCCGTCCACATCATATGCAATGGCCAAAGCGTGCGCACCGATCCGTCCATTGCTGTACAACGCGTATTTCGAAAAACAACACGCATCCGTTCACATCATATGCAATGGCCAATGCGTGCGCACCGATCGGTCCATTGCTGTACAACGCGTATTTCGAAGAACAACACGCATCCGTTCACATCATATGCAATGGCCAATGCGTGCGCACCGATCGGTCCATTGCTGTACTACGTGTATTTCGGATGACAACACGCATCCGTCCACATCATATGCAATGGCCAAAGCGTGCGCACCGATCGGTCCATTGCTGTACAACGCGTATTTCGAAAAACAACACGCATCCGTTCACATCATATACAATGGCCAATGCGTGTGCACCGATCGGTCCATTGCTGTACAACACGCATCCGTTCACATCATATGCAATGGCCAATGCGTGCGCACCGATCGGTCCATTGCTGTACAACGCGTATTTCGAAAAACAACACGCATCCGTTCACATCATACGCAATGGCCAATGCGTGCGCACCGATCGGTCCATTGCTGTACAACACGCATCCGTTCACATCATATGCAATGGCCAATGCGTGCACACCGATCGGTCCATTGCTGTACAACGCGTATTTCGAAGAACAACACGCATCCGTTCACATCATATGCAATGGCCAATGCGTGCGCACCGATTGGTCCATTGCTGTACAACACGCATCCGTTCACATCATATGCAATGGCCAATGCGTGCGCACCGATCCGTCCATTGCTGTACAACGCGTATTTCGGATGACAACACGCATCCGTCCACATTATATGCAATGGCCAAAGCGTGCGCATCGATCGGTCCATTGCTGTACAACGCGTATTTCGGATGACAACACGCATCCGTCCACATCATATGCAATGGCCAAAGCGTGCGCACCGATCGGTCCATTGCTGTACAACGCGTATTTCGGATGACAACACGCATCCGTCCACATCATATGCAATGGCCAATGCGTGCGCACCGATCGGTCCATTGCTGTACGACGCGTCCCTGTACAAGTCACTCGCATATGTCACCATGGTTGTCACTGGTGAACGTATGCCAGCCACATTTACTTGCCAGGGACTCAGGGGCACACCTACAACACCACAGCCTGTCCACACTGTATCCTAAGGCATGTAAGGCTGCATTACCTGTGTGTGTATGGGGGTCAACATGTGGTTTTTTTGGTGGCACTTGGGGGCAGCCACTCCCAGGCTGTGCACGTGTTCATGGGGACAGAATCCTTTGTGTGTTGTGCACATGACCACTGTGATGTGCAACTGTTCAGTTCAGAGCATGTGGCATGGTCACATTTCCAGGTTGTGTATGTCATGTCACATACACCCTGAGTCCCATGTGGGAAGGTATGTACGTCACAGGGTGACCCATTGCCACAATAGTGATGGCCCTCCACAGTCTGTGTGCATGTTGTGTTTCCGATGTCTCTGATTCCTTGTGCACAATGGGAGACAGTCTCCACATCCACGTTGTTTGTGCATGGACTTTGATGTTGTGCGTGTGTGTGTCACAGACGTCCATGTCTGTCCTGCAGAGGCAACAGGGGCCACTACCTGTGGGAGTCATGGTTGTTTTGCTGACGTGTACATGATACGCCATGTCATGCCAGTGTCCATGTGGCAATACAGGGTCCCTGGGAATCGACCTGTCAATGAGCTGTGATGCCTGGGGCACATCTGTCCTGACATGTCACTGTGGTGTGTGTTTGGAACGTGACAGCAGTACATGGGTACTGTGACACAGCCTAATGATTTCCCATAGCACAACCTGGAACTTGTTGTCAACACTTGTTGAACTGTGATGTTAGATGTTGGCCATGTAGGTGCCATATATGTCCATACAGAACGGCACACACTTCAGGTACTTGTGTCTCGTAATGATGTATCATGTGATATTGAGTATGGTCAATGCCACATATGTGGGTGACTGACAATCTTTCTTTCTTCACCTATGCACTGCAGAGCTTCAGCTGTCCATAGACCATTCCCTGACCTTGCAACCATGGTTGAACGTGACTGCATCCGACGGTACCGCTTCAACAGGGCGCTGATTGAGGAATTGGTGGTGCGGTTGGCCCCACATTTGCAACCTGGCCGGCCATACCCTACAGCGCTGACCCCCAAGGTGAAGGTGATGGCAGCCCTACACTTCTTTGCCACCGGTACCTTTCAACACACTGGCGTCTGCTGGTGGGATGTCACAGACCATGTTCAGCCGTGTGCTACGCGATGTTTTGGAGGCAATGTTGAGATACCTGAACCAGTACATCTATTTCCCTAAACGTCAACAACTCACTGACGTCAAGAGTGACTTCTATGCCCTGGGGAGGATGCCACATGTCATTGGCTCCATTGATGGGACACATGTGGCTTTGGTACCACCACAGGCACATGAGCAGGCATACAGGAACAGGAAACATTACCATTCGATCAATGCTCTGGTGGTATGTCTTGCAGATATGAGCATCTCACATGTGTGTGCCCGTTTCCCCGGTTCTGCACACGATGCCTACGTGATGAGGAGTAGTCGCATCCCGAGGATGATGTCACAGATGCAGAACCAGCGTGCCTGGCTTGTCGGTGTGTACTGACTTTGTACCATTGTGTGTGTTCTGCAATGTTGTATTCCACCCTCTTTTCCAACTCAGCTAATGTGCAATTGTCTGTATGTAGGTGACTCCGGATACCCCAACATGCCATGGTTGCTGACACCCCTCAGGAACCCTGTGACACCAGCCCAGATGCGCTACAATGAGGCACATGGTCAGACCAGGAGAGTGATCGAGCGGACATTCGGTCTCCTGAAGAGCCGCTTTCGCTGCCTAGACAAGACAGGAGGGGCCCTCCCATATGCCCCAGCAAAGGTGTGCAAGATTGTCATCGTCTGCTGCATGCTACACAACCTGGCAGTGCGGAAGGAGTTGCCTCTCATCCTGGATGACGATGACCAACATCCGCCACCTGTGGAGGATCTTGGCCTGGGCCACGATGCCAGTGATGATGATGATGATGAGAGTGATGTCCGAACACAGCTCATCACCAACTTCTTCAGCTGAATGTGAGTATCCAGAGATGTCATGTCAATGATGTGAGTTTGCATGATATGTGTTGGTGGTGCTCTGGTGCTGTTTGAGTGTGGCCATGTGCTACTTGACTGGATGCGTGCAGCGATGTGTCCTTACAGGTAGTCTGTACTCCCCAACAGTGTTGAGATGCTAACTTGGTTTTGTGTAGGTATCTTGTGACATGTATTGGGCATGAGTATTGCAGTTCTGTCCTGTTCTTCAGTGCTTTTGACTGTGTGTCATGTCTGTCCTTCACAGGGTACTTTCAGAGTTGTTTGGGCAACTCGGATCCCCCGACACCATGATTCAGCTTTCAGGGTAGAAGCAGTTGTTTCCCTACAGGTGATGTGCCACACACCCCTGGACTTTATTTCTTCTACACTTGTTGACTGTATGGCCACTGCCACGTGGGATTACCTTGCATTTGTAGTGGAAACAACATGTTGCAAATGTGTAATAAACATGTGCTTCACTTTGGGATGTGCGTTGTCTGTGGTCACACATCTGACTGACATTTGCTTACTTCACCTGTGGGCTAGTTAACACAGACTCTGAATAGGTGTGGTGTCTGTCCATTCCACTGTATTTCCTGGCAACATCAGTGTAGGCGATGAGTCAGATGGCCCTAGTGTCTATGTGTTGTGTAGCCCTAGTGGTGTGTCTCCCTCATATGTGTCACGTTGCCATGACTCACATGACGGTGTTGAACTTGCTGTAGCAGTTAGCATGCACAGTGTCATTTAGCAGATCATCATCTCCATGACAAAAACAACGTTGGAATCACAACAGAGGCAAGTATGGTGTATTAGTGAGTTTATTTACTTACATGTGTGAGGATAGTGCACAGGATGGTGGGTGCTGTACATTGGGATTGGAATCCAAAGTTCCCAGATGAGTTGGAAGTGTTGGTAGCAGAAATGTCCTGAGTAAAGTCCACAGTCATCTGATACATTAGTCCAAATTAAACTCCCCATGTCATGTGGGAGAGTTAGGTTGCATTCGACAGGGTGAACAGTTTGCACACAAAGGAGAATTTCCAGAACAGGTGTTGGGTTCCTGGGGGATGTACTTGGCCATTGGCCTCTCAGTTGTCCTTCCTCGGATGACCCCTCTTCTTTCTGGGGGGACCCTCACGTGCAGGCCGCTGCGGTGCAGAGGACTCTCCACCAGAGTCATCCTCCCTCCCTGTGGCAGTTGCAGTTGTTGCGGCACCAGATGTTGTGGGCACACAGGGAGGTGTGGACATGTTGGTGCTAATCTGGCGGAGGCATGTCAATATGTCCCTCTGCACCGCTGTCTGTTCTTCCAATGTGTCCCACTTGGACTCCATGCCAGACATGTGTGTCCCCACATGGGACATGTGTGTCTCCACACGGGACATGTGGGAGTCCAAGCGGGCATGATGGGCAGCCTGCTGCTGTTGAATGTCCTTGAGGATCCCCACTACCTGGCTGACCTCTCCGGTGCTATTCTAGTATGCATCAGCAATGTGTGCCAGTTGTGGGTCATCATGCAGTCCAGACCCCTCTGCAAACAGCGACCTCTGCCTACCACCCATCCCACCACCCCTGGCCACACGTGCGGGACCTGCGGTGGCACGCACAGGTGACCCTAGGCCCCCTTGGGGGTTGGTACTGGGGTTGTTGTCCGTTGCTTCACGGTGGGCTGGGGTCCCTGTGCTGTTGTCATTCAGTGTCCTTGGTCTGTCCGTGTCGGCGGGGGTGGTCTGTGTGTTGGCAGATGTTGGAGGAATGGGTGCAGGGGGTGCAGATGGTGGTCCTGCTGGTGCTGCATGATGACTCACACCGGAGGTGCCAGGTTGGTCTTCGTCATCCGATGAGGGCAGAGGCTGTTCCACACCAGAGAGCTCAGGGGCCACCGGAGCCTGGGACAGGGACTCCTCCTCATCTGCTGCTGTGTCCCCATCATCACCTGTTTTTGGAAGAGACCCACAATGTATGTTATGTTTCTGCAGGCATCAATGGTTCAAACACATGACAGTTGTGACTGTACCTCTGGATGCGGCCCTGTACATTGCATTGTCCTAAGTTGTCACAGTCAGAGGTTGATATTGGTGTGGCTCATTGTCCTGCCAACCTGATGCATTTCAATGTGGATGTTGAGGTGTGTGCATGACCAGAATTGGTGGTATTTGGTTGACATCCGGACCTCCTTCTCCCCCCAGCCCAGTTATCCCACCATGAAACATGCCACCCTTGCAGTGGGTGCAGGTTAACTCTCAGGATGTCAGTCAGTGGTGTCCTGCTGTTGGTTGGTGCCCAGTTCCCAGCAGGGCCTGGTACTCCCCACAACAGAGCACCATTCTCAGACATCTTAGAAGTGGCTTTTCACTCCCTGTGAGGTGTGCATGCTTCAGTGTGAGCTTGCTTGGCCATGTGGGTGGGGGATGTTGAGCTGTGACTACCACTCCCATCATGCTATTGCCTACACCCCCCTTCCCAGCATGCCCATACTTCCTTCCTTTTGCCATGCACCCACATCCCGGAGAAACCAGGTCCAAGATGCTGGATAAACACAGGACAACTCAGCAAGCATCACAAACAGGAACATCCCTAGGGACACAGCCTGTGTAGGAAAAGGGAAGGGAACACACACAGACATGCTCACACAACACACAACACGGGCCCAGGCAATGTCACGGGATTACACACTGCCATGAGGGCACTCCACTCCTGTGGAAGGTCTGCTGTGCCAAACCTTGTCTGTGCATGACTCAAACATGTCAGCAGAACACTCAGTCAGTGAGTCAACAACTACAACACACTGAAGGCTTTGCTCACATCAGCCTGGGTACGGGAGTGTCACGTCAGTCATCTGCATACACCCAAAACACGTGTCAAGCAAGTTGCACTGTATACACAGGTGAGTCCTTCAACATTGATGTGCTAAACTGCATGTCCAGTGGATATGGGCACACAGTCAGGGAAATAGAAACATTGAACAGTGGTAAGCCCACCAGATGTGCATCAGTGTAAGCCAAAGATGTTAATTTACAAATGCAAAACGTACATCCCTGTGTCAAATGCTGAACATTACACCCTCAGACTTCAGCAAAGTATGCTATAGATCCAGACTACATTAGGACACATATCCCATGGACCACATGGAGTCCATCACAGCAACACTTCATTTTCCTGATCTGAACACTATTACAACTGCAAATGCATGATGATACTCATCTACATCATGTACATCCAAAGAAAAACCACAAGTAAACAAAAAGAGGCTTTATTCAGCAAATGTTAAACTAAAATTTTAAGTCCAAAAGAAACTAAGGCCAATGGCCAGTCCAAATACACAGTCCCAACAGGGTGATATGTGACAACTTGTCACCCATTGCTTGCCTGCACTGGTACGGACAGGGGACATCCCCCTCGGAGGGGAATACAAGGGGCAGGCCAGGCGCCGCAGGGACAGGATCAGGGGATGCCAGAAGGAGGCAGTGAAGGGGTGGTGGGTGCAGGAGTGTCACCGGCAACTGCAGTGGAGGTGTCTGACTCAGGGGGGGCCAGCACCACTGTAGGGCACAAGTCAGATGGTGTGGGTGCTGCAACCACTGCAGTGTGCCGGTCAGATGGAGTGGACTGGGTCCCCACTGCAGTGCCCGAGTCAGACGGGGTTGTTGTGGACTCCACTGCAGTGCATCACTCCAAGGAGGTGGAAGGGGGGGCAGATGAGGTGGGCAGGCCAGAGGGGGGGGAGCCGGTCTCCACACCAGTGGCACAAACAGGCAGAGCGTCTGGTTTGGGGGTGGAAGAGCAAGTGGCAGGGGGGGAGGGCCTAAGCAGTTTGGGGATGCGGTATCAGTGTGTGGGGGAACCTGGGGCAGGGTGTGGCGGTGGAACCTGTGGAGTGGTGGCCTGGGGGAGGGAGGAGAGAGACTGTGTGGTGGAGCTGCGTGGTGGTGGTGGTGGGGTCTTGCCCTTCCTGGTCCAGGGGGACTTTCGAATGGGGTCCTCAGTCTGCCTGTGCCTGGGGGAGGGTGTCTGGGTGTGAGGGGCACTCCCCTCTGTGTGTGGTGGTCGCCTCTTCTGCCTGGACTTCGTGTCAGATGTATCTGTGGGGAAGAGGCCAAGCTCACAGAGGAAGAGCTTCTGGGAGGGTGGGGTTGCAGGTGAGGCAAGGGAAGGGGTTTTGGAGGGAGAGGTATCTGAGGACTGCGGAGTGCTCGTGGATGCATGTGTGTGGGTCTGGGCCCCATCCCCTGTGAGTGAGGTATCAGTGCCCTGACTGTGTGTGCGTGTGCGTCTGGAATTTGGCTTGTGTGTCTGTGTGCTGCTTGGGTCTGTGCTGGTGCGTGCCGGTGCCGATGTGTGTGTGCTTGGGACAGGTAGGGTGCTGGGGATTGTGGATGGAGCAGAGTTAGGAGGGGTGAGGGACTGTTGCAGGAGGGACACTGCTGCCGTCAGTGAGGAGGCCATGGACTGATTGGTCCGATGTAGGGCAGACATGCCAGATGACATGCCCTCCATGAATGACACCAGTTGTTTCAAAAGATCCGTGTGTGCATGGAGGACACTCAGAATTGAAGTCTGCCCTACATGGATCTGTTTCAGCAAGTCCACAGACTCCACACTCAGGGCAGCAGGGGGGACAGAGGCAGGGGGTGCGGTGCCTGGCATGAAGGAGACACGCTCCCCTACACAGGAGCCTCCACGGACATGTGGGATGGGAGCAGATGGGAGGGTGGAGATGGTGGTGGTGGCGGGGACAGACTTGCTTGACATTGCCTCTGGTCTGCTGACACCCGCCTCCACAAGGGAGTTCTCACTGGAGATGCTGTTTTCCCCAGCCGAGGTGGTCGTAGCTGAGGTCTCCTCAGTGTGGCTCCCCTCACCCTCCGTGCCACTGGGTCCCTCGGTCTCCCATGCAGTGGACCCAGTCTGGCTCTGCCGCTCCTCTTGGTCCGTGGAGCTGTCTCCTCCTGTGGCCGTGGATGTATCTGCAAACAATCAGGATAAACAGAGCAACATTAGTCACCTGTACTGACCACACACACCACAGTAAGTACAGCACATCACAGAGCAAGCCCTGCCATCATTTGCTAGACATTGCAATTAGTGCTGACACTGATTTGAAGAAGCCCATTGTCTGCCTGACAGTCAGTCATGCCACACATATCCTACCTGTCCATGCACCCATCTGTCTGCTGCCTGTTGTATGCGACTAATCATATGTGCACACATGCACCACATACACAGTTGTTGGACATCCAAGAGAACATATGGAAATGTGTCACTCCAAACACATGCCATCTCCTGCCACTGACTCTGTACATGTGTCAGGAAAAGTGATGGGCAAAGTCTCTGTTGATATGCGGGTTTTGGTTCCATCACCAGACACAATGATGTCCTCATGTCCTGATAGACAATGCAACAATGGTGTGCATGCAGACATATCACACCACTGCTGGATCACCCTTTGCGATTGGAATGTCATGGCACAGGCCTGTCTGGCAAGTCAGTCATAACTGTCTCCTGTCACAGGGGCAGTGCATACACACAACACCAGTCTGCACTGTGTCACAATCATGGAAGTTTTAGAAATGTAAGCCCTGTAGCTGACAGGTGTACATGTGCACCCCTGGCCACCCACATCATGAGGACTGAGATGATCCCACGTCAATCAAATGAGACATTTGAGTGACTGCAAACACAAATCCATACACATGAGCACTTCACCGTCTGATGAGAATGAACCAAAGCTGCCTGCACCTCAATGTTTCATACAACATCGTGCACAGTCAAGGGATCAGAGACCTATGCATTAACCTATGTGCAGATCCCATAGTCACAACTCAGATGGCTGGCCACCCCAAATTGTTAAACACTCCAGGAGTCCAAATAGCAAGGCCACACCATGGTGACACAGAGGCATACACCTGAGTGCACTCTTCACAATGCCCAATATGTATGCTGACACACGGGAGTGGGAGAACAGAGTGCCTTCGATGTACGGAGTAGGCATTACAGTCCTGGTCCATGTGCAACATGGTATTACCCTGAACACTAGGCAGGTGGCTATGCATGTGTCACACACATGATGTACATACTTCTGAGGCTCCTACCTTGGTCTCTGCAGCAGCATGGGTGTGTGGCACATACCCCAGACATGTGGTGAATCAGAGCAGCAATTGGAACACATATTAAAGCCATACCCAGAGTACATGTCAGATCACAGGCATTGTGAGCAATTGTACCACCCATGCAGCCCACCACAAAGTTCCTGTAACTGTTGCTGTCCCCAACTTGATCCACAGGTAACTGCAAGTACACAGTACCCAAGTGACCTAAGTCACAGACTGTAAGGGCCACACCTGTGTATCAGATGAGGAGGGGGCATGACACAAGTGAGGGACATGAGTCCAGGACGACATGACAGTTGTACTGTGGACGTGGAACCAGGCTAAAGGAGTGCATAGAGCATGTCAGTCATAGTACACAGTTGAGGCTAACACTTACCCCCTCCTTGCTGCTGTCTGGCCTTCAGCTGCCCATCCAGGTCAGGGAAGACCACCGCCAGGATCCGGAGCATGTGGGGGTCAGGGTCCGGTGTCCGCCCCTCCTGCGAGGAGGCAACAGCTTCAGCTGGACCCTTGCGATCCTCCGGGTCCAGCCCCGAAGGTCCTGCCACCTCTTCTGGCAGTTGCGGATCCTGCGCCTGTAGACCCCCACAGATCGTACTGCCCGGACGATGGTCAGCCAGATCTCCTGCTTCTGGTGGGCATCAACCTGTGAGGATGACAAAGTGAGAAGGCCATTACTACACATGCAACATTTCCGTGCATCACACAGTTGGATATACATGTCTCAATCACAGGGGCATATGATCTACACAGGTAGTGCAACTATGGCTATGAACAGTTTGCCAGCAGTTACTAAATGGTATCATTGCCTGGGAAGTCAAACCTTGTTGGAATGCACTGTTACTGCACTATACCTGTTCAGTGCATGTGACTACACACTTTGGGGGGTGACAACTAGTCAGTGAGCATGCTAGCCACTGGTGTACACACTGTACGCCTTGCTAGTCAGACAACATGCACAATTAGTAAGGCAGTGGACAGCACACTCACCTGCTCCCCTGGTCTCCCATACAGCTTGCTGTACTGTGGAAGGAGGCTGTCCAGCAGGGCCTGGTTCTCCTCAGTGCTGAAGGCTGGGGCTCTATCCACAGTACGTGCCATTGCAGTAGCCAGAGGATGCAGAGACAGCAGCAGTGGTAGTGGCAGATGTCGTCCTGGAGCATGTAGTGCAGGCAAGTGAGCTCTCAGGGGAACAGCCAGCATTATATGTGTGCTGCAGAGGCAGATACTGTCCCATGTGTCCAAAGTGATAGGTCCAAGTCGTTTGCATCTTCTGAATCTGGCCAATCCATGGAATTGCACCACTTATACACGCCCACAGCATCCTTCAAAAGTTCAACTTCATGACACCCATGAATTTGCAACATTGTTGTGGGTGGCCAACTGAATTCACTGCATCCGACTCGTTAAAGCTTCGAAAACGCGTCCGTTACCATGTCAGGCCATAGCCAATGCGTGCGCACCGATCGGTCCATTGCTGTACAACGCATATTTCGGAAAACAACACGCATCCGTTCACATCATATGCAATGGCCAATGCGTGCGCACCGATCGGTCCATTGCTGTACAACACGCATCCGTTCACATCATATACAATGGCCAATGCATGCACACCGATCGGTCCATTGCTGTACAACACACATCCGTTCACATCATATGCAATGGCCAATGCGTGCGCACCGATCGGTCCATTGCTGTACAACGCGTATTTCGGATGACAACACGCATCCGTTCACATCATATGCAATGGCCAATGCGTGCGCACCGATCGGTCCATTGCTGTACAACACGCATCCGTTCACATCATATGCAATGGCCAATGCGTGCGCACTGATCGGTCCATTGCTGTACAACGCGTATTTCGAAAAACAACACGCATCCGTTCACATCATATGCAATGGCCAATGCGTGCACACCGATCGGTCCATTGCTGTACAACACGCATCCGTTCACATCATATGCAATGGCCAAAGCGTGCACACCGATCGGTCCATTGCTGTACAACGCGTATTTCGAAGAACAACACGCATCCGTTCACATCATATGCAATGGCCAATGCGTGCGCACCGATTGGTCCATTGCTGTACAACACGCATCCGTTCACATCATATGCAATGGCCAATGCGTGCGCACCGATCCGTCCATTGCTGTACAACGCGTATTTCGGCTGACAACACGCATCCGTCCACATTATATGCAATGGCCAAAGCGTGCGCATCGATCGGTCCATTGCTGTAGAACGCGTATTTCGGATGACAACATGCATCCGTCCACATCATATGCAATGGCCAAAGCGTGCGCACCGATCGGTCCATTGCTGTACAACGCGTATTTTGGATGACAACACGCATCCGTCCACATCATATGCAATGGCCAATGCGTGCGCACCGATCGGTCCATTGCTGTACGACGCGTCCCTGTACAAGTCACTCGCATATGTCACCATGGTTGTCACTGGTGAACGTATGCCAGCCACATTTACTTGCCAGGGACTCAGGGGCACACCTACAACACCACAGCCTGTCCACACTGTATCCTAAGGCATGTAAGGCTGCATTACCTGTGTGTGTATGGGGTCAACATGTGGTTTTTTTGGTGGCACTTGGGGGCAGCCACTCCCAGGCTGTGCACGTGTTCATGGGGACAGAATCCTTTGTGTGTTGTGCACATGACCACTGTGATGTGCAACTGTTCAGTTCAGAGCATGTGGCATGGTCACATTTCCAGGTTGTGTATGTGTATGTCATGTCACATACACCCTGAGTCCCATGTGGGAAGGTATGTACGTCACAGGGTGACCCATTGCCACACTAGTGATGGCCCTCCACAGTCTGTGTGCATGTTGTGTTTCCGATGTCTCTGATTCCATGTGCACAATGGGAGACAGTCTCCACATCCACGTTGTTTGTGCATGGACTTTGATGTTGTGCGTGTGTGTGTCACAGACGTCCATGTCTGTCCTGCAGAGGCAACAGGGGCCACTACCTGTGGGAGTCATGGTTGGTTTGCTGACGTGTACATGATACGCCATGTCATGCCAGTGTCCATGTGGCAATACAGGGTCCCTGGGAATCGACCTGTCAATGAGCTGTGATGCCTGGGGCACATCTGTCCTGACATGTCACTGTGGTGTGTGTTTGGAACGTGACAGCAGTACATGGGTACTGTGACACAGCCTAATGATTTCCCATAGCACAACCTGGAACTTGTTGTCAACACTTGTTGAACTGTGATGTTAGATGTTGGCCATGTAGGTGCCATATATGTCCATACAGAACGGCACACACATCAGGTACTTGTGTCTCGTAATGATGTATCATGTGATATTGAGTATGGTCAATGCCACATATGTGGGGTGACTGACAATCTTTTCTTTCTTCACCTATGCACTGCAGAGCTCCAGCTGTCCATAGACCATTCCCTGACCTTGCAACCATGGTTGAACGTGACTGCATCCGACGGTACCGCTTCAACAGGGCGCTGATTGAGGAATTGGTGGTGCGGTTGGACCCACATTTGCAACCTGGCCGGCCATACCCTACAGCGCTGACCCCCAAGGTGAAGGTGATGGCAGCCCTACACTTCTTTGCCACCGGTACCTTACAACACACTGTGGCGTCTGCTGGTGGGATGTCACAGACCATGTTCAGCCGTGTGCTACGCGATGTTTTGGAGGCAATGTTGAGATACCTGAACCAGTACATCTATTTCCCTAAACGTCAACAACTCACTGACGTCAAGAGTGACTTCTATGCCCTGGGGAGGATGCCACATGTCATTGGCTCCATTGATGGGACACATGTGGCTTTGGTACCACCACAGGCACATGAGCAGGCATACAGGAACAGGAAACATTACCATTCGATCAATGCTCTGGTGGTATGTCTTGTAGATATGAGCATCTCACATGTGTGTGCCCGTTTCCCCGGTTCTGCACATGATGCTTACGTGATGAGGAGTAGTCGCATCCCGAGGATGATGTCACAGATGCAGAACCAGCGTGCCTGGCTTGTCGGTGTGTACTGACTTTGTACCATTGTGTGTGCTCTGCAATGTTGTATTCCACCCTCTTTTCCAACTCAGCTAATGTGCAATTGTCTGTATGTAGGTGACTCCGGATACCCCAACATGCCATGGTTGCTGACACCCCTCAGGAACCCTGTGACACCAGCCCAGATGCGCTACAATGAGGCACATGGTCAGACCAGGAGAGTGATCGAGCGGACATTCGGTCTCCTGAAGAGCCGCTTTCGCTGCCTAGACAAGACAGGAGGGGCCCTCCCATATGCCCCAGCAAAGGTGTGCAAGATTGTCATCGTCTGCTGCATGCTACACAACCTGGCAGTGCGGAAGGAGTTGCCTCTCATCCTGGATGACGATGACCAACATCCGCCACCTGTGGAGGATCCTCCCAGGGCCACGATGCCAGTGATGATGATGATGATGAGAGTGATGTCCGCACACAGCTCATCACCAACTTCTTCAGCTGAATGTGAGTATCCAGAGATGTCATGTCAATGATGTGAGTTTGCATGATATGTGTTGGTGGTGCTCTGGTGCTGTTTGAGTGTGGCCATGTGCTACTTGACTGGATGCGTGCATCGATGTGTCCTTACAGGTAGTCTGTACTCCCCAACAGTGTTGACATGCTAACTTGGTTTTGTGTAGGTATCTTGTGACATGTATTGGGCATGAGTATTGCAGTTCTGTCCTGTTCTTCAGTGCTTTTGACTGTGTGTCATGTCTGTCCTTCACAGGGTACTTTCAGAGTTGTTTGGGCAACTCGGATCCCCCGACACCATGATTCAGCTTTCAGGGTAGAAGCAGTCGTTTCCCTACAGGTGATGTGCCACACACCCCTGGACTTTATTTCTTCTACACTTGTTGACTGTATGGCCACTGCCACGTGGGATTACCTTGCATTTGTAGTGGAAACAACATGTTGCAAATGTGTAATAAACATGTGCTTCACTTTGGGATGTGCGTTGTCTGTGGTCACACATCTGACTGACATTTGCTTACTTCACCTGTGGGCTAGTTAACACAGACTCTGAATAGGTGTGGTGTCTGTGCATTCCACTGTATTTCCTGGCAACATCAGTGTAGGCGATGAGTCAGATGGCCCTGGTGTCTATGTGTTGTGTAGCCCTAGTGGTGTGTCTCCCTCATATGTGTCACGTTGCCATGACTCACATGACGGTGTTGAACTTGCTGTAGCAGTTAGCATGCACAGTGTCATTTAGCAGATCATCATCTCCATGACAAAAACAACGTTGGAATCACAACAGAGGTAAGTATGGTGTATTAGTGAGTTTATTTACATACATGTGTGAGGATAGTGCACAGGATGGTGGGTGCTGTACATTGGGATTGAAATCCAAAGTTCCCAGATGAGTTGGAAGTGTTGGTAGCAGAAATGTCCTGAGTAAAGTCCACAGTCATCTGATACATTAGTCCAAATTAAACTCCCCATGTCATGTGGGAGAGTTGGGTTGCATTCGACAGGGTGAACAGTTTGCACACAAAGGAGAATTTCCAGAACAGGTGTTGGGTTCCTGGGGATGTACATGGCCATCGGCCTCTCAGTTGTCCTTCCTCGGATGACCCCTCTTCTTTCTGGGGGACCCTCACGTGCAGGCCGCTGCGGTGCAGAGGATTCTCCACCAGAGTCATCCTCCCTCCCTGTGGCAGTTGCAGTTGTTGCGGCACCAGATGTTGTGGGCACACAGGGAGGTGTGGACATGTTGGTGCTAATCTGGCGGAGGCATGTCAATATGTCCCTCTGCACCGCTGTCAGTTCTTCCAATGTGTCCCACTTGGACTCCATGCCAGACATGTGTGTCCCCACATGGGACATGTGTGTCTCCACACAGGACATGTGGGAGTCCAAGCGGGCATGATGGGCAGCCTGCTGCTGTTGAATGTCCTTGAGGATCCCCACTACCTGGCTGACCTCTCCGGTGCTATTCTAGTATGCATCAGCAATGCGTGCCAGTTGTGGGTCATCATGCAGTCCAGACCCATCTGCAAACAGCGACCTCTGCCTACCACCCCTCCCACCACCCCTGGCCACACGTGCGGGACCTGCGGTGGCACGCACAGGTGACCCTAGGCCCCCTTGGGGGTTGGTACTGGGGTTGTTGTCCGTTGCTTCACGGTGGGCTGGGGTCCCTGTGCTGTTGTCATTCAGTGTCCTTGGTCTGTCCGTGTCGGCGGGGGTGGTCTGTGTGTTGGCAGATGTTGGAGGAATGGGTGCAGGGGGTGCAGATGGTGGTCCTGCTGGTGCTGCATGATGACTCACACCGGAGGTGCCAGGTTGGTCTTTGTCATCCGATGAAGGCAGAGGCTGTTCCACACCAGAGAGCTCAGGGGCCACCGGAGCCTGGGACAGGGACTCCTCCTCATCTGCTGCTGTGTCCCCATCAACACCTGTTTTTGGAAGAGACACACAATGTATGTTATGTTTCTGCAGGCATCAATGGTTCAAACACATGACAGTTGTGACTGTACCTCTGGATGCGGCCCTGTACATTGCATTGTCCTAAGTTGTCACAGTCAGAGGCTGATATTGGTGTGGCTCATTGTCCTGCCAACCTGATGCATTTCAATGTGGATGTTGAGGTGTGTGCATGACCAGAATTGGTGGTATTTGGTTGACATCCGGACCTCCTTCTCCCCCAGCCCAGTTATCCCACCATGAAGCATGCCACCCTTGCAGTGGGTGCAGGTTAACTCTCAGGATGTCAGTCAGTGGTGTCCTGCTGTTGGTTGGTGCCCAGTTCCCAGCAGGGCCTGGTACTCCCCACAACAGAGCACCATTGTCAGACATCTTAGAAGTGGCTTTTCACTCCCTTTGAGGTGTGCATGCTTCAGTGCTAGTTTGCTGGGCCATGTGGGTGGGGGATGTTGAGCTGTGACTACCACTCCCATCATGCTATTGCCTACACCCCCTTCCCAGCATGCCCATACTTCCTTCCTTTTGCCATGCACCCACATCCCGGAGAAACCAGGTCCAAGATGCTGGATAAACACAGGACAACTCAGCAAGCATCACAAACAGGAACATCCCTAGGGACACAGCCTGTGTAGGAAAAGGGAAGGGAACACACACAGACATGCTCACACAACACACAACACGGGCCCAGGCAATGTCACGGGATTACACACTGCCATGAGGGCACTCCACTCCTGTGGAAGGTCCGCTGTGCCAAACCTTGTCTGTGCATGACTCAAACATGTCAGCAGAACACTCGGTCAGTGAGTCAACAACTACAACACACTGAAGGCTTTGCTCACATCAGCCTGGGTACGGGAGTGTCACGTCAGTCATCTGCATACACCCAAAACACGTGTCAAGCAAGTTGCACTGTATACACAGATGAGTCCTTCAACATTGATGTGCTAAACTGCATGTCCAGTGGAGATGGGCACACAGTCAGGGAAATAGAAACATTGAACAGTGGTAAGCCCACCAGATGTGCATCAGTGTAAGCCAAAGATGTTAATTTATAAATGCAAAACGTACATCCCTGTGTCAAATGCTGAACATTACACCCTCAGACTTCAGCAAAGGATGCTATAGATCCAGACTACATTAGGACACATATCCCATGGACCACATGGAGTCCATCACAGCAACACTTCATTTTCCTGATCTGAACACTATTACAACTGCAAATGCATGATGATACTCATCTACATCATGTACATCCAAAGAAAAACCACAAGTAAACAAAAAGAGGCTTTATTCAGCAAATGTTAAACTAAAATTTTAAGTCCAAAAGAAACTAAGGCCAATGGCCAGTCCAAATACACAGTCCCAACAGGGTGATATGTGACAACTTGTCACCCATTGCTTGCCTGCACTGGTACGGACAGGGGACATCCCCCTCGGAGGGGCATACAAGGGGCAGGCCAGGCGCCGCAGGGACAGGATCAGGGGATGCCAGAAGGAGGCAGTGAAGGGGTGGTGGGTGCAGGAGTGTCACCGGCAACTGCAGTGGAGGTGTCTGACTCAGGGGGGGCCGGAACCACTGTAGGGCACAAGTCAGATGGTGTGGGTGCTGCAACCACTGCAGTGTGCCGGTCAGATGGAGTGGACTGGGTCCCCACTGCAGTGCCCGAGTCAGACGGGGTTGTTGTGGACTCCACTGCAGTGCATCACTCCAAGGAAGTGGAAGGGGGGGCAGATGAGGTGGGCAGGACAGAGGGGGGGGAGCCGGTCTCCACACCAGTGGCACAAACAGGCAGAGCGTCTGGTTTGGGGGTGGAAGAGCAAGTGGCAGGGGGGGAGGGCCTAAGCAGTTTGGGGATGCGGTATCAGTGTGTGGGGGAACCTGGGGCAGGGTGTGGCGGTGGAACCTGTGGAGTGGTGGCCTGGGGGAGGGAGGAGAGAGACTGTGTGGTGGAGCTGCGTGGTGGTGGTGGTGGGGTCTTGCCCTTCCTGGTCCGGGGGGACTTTCGAATGGGGTCCTCAGTCTGCCTGTGCCTGGGGGAGGGTGTCCGGGTGTGAGGGGCACTCCCCTCTGTGTGTGGTGGTCGCCTCTTCCGCCTGGACTTCGTGTCAGATGTATCTGTAGGGAAGAGGCCAAGCTCACAGAGGAAGAGCTTCTGGGAGGGTGGGGTTGCAGGTGAGGCAAGGGAAGGGGTTTTGGAGGGAGAGGTATCTGAGGACTGCGGCGTGCTCGTGGATGCATGTGTGTGTGTCTGGGCCCCATCCCCTGTGAGTGAGGTATCAGTGCCCTGACTGTGTGAGCGTGTGCATCTGGAATTTGGCTTGTGTGTCTGTGTGCTGCTTGGGTCTGTGCTGGTGCGTGCCCGTGCCGATGTGTGTGTGCTTGGGACAGGTAGGGTGCTGGGGATTGTGGATGGAGCAGAGGTAGGAGGGGTGAGGGACTGTTGCAGGAGGGACACTGCTGCCGTCAGTGAGGAGGCCATGGACTGATTGGTCCGATGTAGGGCAGACATGCCAGATGACATGCCCTCCATGAATGACACCAGTTGTGTCAAAAGATCCGTGTGTGCATGGAGGACACTCAGAATTGATGTCTGCCCTACATGGATCTGTTTCAGCAAGTCCACAGACTCCACACTCAGGGCAGCAGGGGGACAGAGGCAGGGGGTGCGGTGCCTGGCATGAAGGAGACACGCTCCCCTACACAGGAGCCTCCACGGACATGTGGGATGGGAGCAGATGGGAGGGTGGAGATGGTGGTGGTGGCGGGGACAGACTTGCTTGACATTGCCTCTGGTCTGCTGACACCCGCCTCCACAAGGGAGTTCTCACTGGAGATGCTGTTTTCCCCAGCCGAGGTGGTCGTAGCTGAGGTCTCCTCAGTGTGGCTCCCCTCACCCTCCGTGCCACTTGCTCCCTCGGTCTCCCATGCAGTGGACCCAGTCTGGCTCTGCCGCTCCTCTTGGTCCGTGGAGCTGTCTCCTCCTGTGGCCGTGGATGTATCTGCAAACAATCATGATAAACAGAGCAACATTAGTCACCTGTACTGACCACACACACCACAGTAAGTACAGCACATCACAGAGCAAGCCCTGCCATCATTTGCTAGACATTGCAATTAGTGCTGACACTGATTTGAAGAAGCCCATTGTCTGCCTGACAGTCAGTCATGCCACACATATCCTACCTGTCCATGCACCCATCTGTCTGCTGCCTGTTGTATGCGACTAATCATATGTGCACACATGCACCACATACACAGTTGTTGGACATCCAAGAGAACATATGGAAATGTGTCACTCCAAACACATGCCATCTCCTGCCACTGACTCAGTACATGTGTCAGGAAAAGTGATGGGCAAAGTCTCTGTTGATATGCGGGTTTTGGTTCCATCACCAGACACAATGATGTCCTCATGTCCTGATAGACAATGCAACAATGGTGTGCATGCAGGACATATCACACCACTGCTGGATCACCCTTTGCGATTGGAATGTCATGGCACAGGCCTGTCTGGCAAGTCAGTCATAACTGTCTCCTGTCACAGGGGCAGTGCATACACACAACACCAGTCTGCACTGTGTCACAATCATGGAAGTTTTAGAAATGTAAGCCCTGTAGCTGACAGGTGTACATGTGCACCCCTGGCCACCCACATCATGAGGACTGAGATGATCCCACGTCAATCAAATGAGACATTTGAGTGACTGCAAACACAAATCCATACACATGAGCACTTCACCGTCTGATGAGAATGAACCAAAGCTGCCTGCACCTCAATGTTTCATACAACATCGTGCACAGTCAAGGGATCAGAGACCTATGCATTAACCTATGTGCAGATCCCATAGTCACAACTCAGATGGCTGGCCACCCCAAATTGTTAAACACTCCAGGAGTCCAAATAGCAAGGCCACACCACGGCATACACCTGAGTGCACCTGAGTGCACTCTTCACAATGCCCAATATGTATGCTGACACACGGGAGTGGGAGAACAGAGTGCCTTCGATGTACGGAGTAGGCATTACAGTCCTGGTCCATGTGCAACATGGTATTACCCTGAACACTAGGCAGGTGGCTATGCATGTATCACACACATGATGTACATACTTCTGAGGCTCCTACCTTGGTCTCTGCAGCAGCATGGGTGTGTGGCACATACCCCAGACATGTGGTGATTCAGAGCAGCAATTGGAACACATATTAAAGCCATACCCAGAGTACATGTCAGATCACAGGCATTGTGAGCAATTGTACCACCCATGCAGCCCACCACAAAGTTCCTGTAACTGTTGCTGTCCCCAACTTGAACCACAGGTAACTGCAAGTACACAGTACCCAAGTGACCTAAGTCACAGACTGTAAGGGCCACACCTGTGTATCAGATGAGGAGGGGGCATGACACAAGTGAGGGACATGAGTCCAGGACAACATGACAGTTGTACTGTGGACGTGGAACCAGGCTAAAGGAGTGCATAGAGCATGTCAGTCATAGTACACAGTTGAGGCTAGCACTTACCCCCTCCTTGCTGCTGTCTGGCCTTCAGCTGCCCATCCAGGTCAGGGAAGACCACCGCCAGGATCCGGAGCATGTGGGGGGTCAGGGTCCGGTGTCCGCCCCTCCTGCGACGGGGCAACAGCTTCAGCTGGACCCTTGCGATCCTCCGGGTCCAGCCCCGAAGGTCCTGCCACCTCTTCTGGCAGTTGCGGATCCTGCGCCTGTAGACCCCCACAGATCGTACTGCCCGGACGATGGTCAGCCTGATCTCCTGCTTCTGGTGGGCATCAACCTGTGAGGATGACAAAATGAAAAGGCCATTACTACACATGCAACATTTCCGTGCATCACACAGTTGGATATACATGTCTCAATCACAGGGGCATATGATCTACACAGGTAGTGCAACTATGGCTATGAACAGTTTGCCAGCAGTTACTAAATGGTATCATTGCCTGGGAAGTCAAACCTTGTTGGAATGCACTGTTACTGCACTATACCTGTTCAGTGCATGTGACTACACACTTTGGGGGGTGACAACTACTCAGTGAGCATGCTAGCCACTGGTGTACACACTGTACGCTAGTCAGACAACATGCACAATTAGTAAAGCAGTGGACAGCACACTCACCTGCTCCCCTGGTCTCCCATACAGCTTGCTGTACTGTGGAAGGAGGCTGTCCAGCAGGGCCTGGTTCTCCTCAGTGCTGAAGGCTGGGGCTCTATCCACAGTACGTGCCATTGCAGTAGCCAGAGGATGCAGAGACAGCAGCAGTGGTAGTGGCAGATGTCGTCCTGGAGCATGTAGTGCAGGCAAGTGAGCTCTCAGGGGAACAGCCAGCATTATATGTGTGCTGCAGAGGCAGATACTGTCCCATGTGTCCAAAGTGATAGGTCCAAGTCGTTTGCATCTTCTGAATCTGGCCAATCCATGGAATTGCACCACTTATACACGCCCACAGCATCCTTCAAAAGTTCAACTTCATGACACCCATGAATTTGCAACATTGTTGTGGGTGGCCAACTGAATTCACTGCATCCGACTCGTTAAAGCTTCGAAAACGCGTCCGTTACCATGTCAGGCCACAGCCAATGCGTGCGCACCGATCGGTCCATTGCTGTACAACGCGTATTTCGGAAAACAACACGCATCCGTTCACATCATATGCAATGGCCAATGCGTGCGCACCGATCGGTCCATTGCTGTACAACTCGCATCCGTTCACATCATATGCAATGGCCAATGCGTGCGCACCGATCGGTCCATTGCTGTACAACGCATATTTCGGATGACAACACGCATCCGTCCACATCATATGCAATGGCCAAAGCGTGCGCACCCATCCGTCCATTGCTGTACAACGCGTATTTCGAAAAACAACACGCATCCGTTCACATCATATGCAATGGCCAATGCGTGCGCACCGATCAGTCCATTGCTGTACAACGCGTATTTCGAAGAACAACACGCATCCGTTCACATCATATGCAATGGCCAATGCGTGCGCACCGATCGGTCCATTGCTGTACAACGCGTATTTCGGATGACAACACGCATCCGTCCACATCATATGCAATGGCCAAAGCGTGCGCACCGATCGGTCCATTGCTGTACAACGCGTATTTCGAAAAACAACACGCATCCGTTCACATCATATGCAATGGCCAATGCGTGCGCACCGATCGGTCCATTGCTGTACAACACGCATCCGTTCACATCATATGCAATGGCCAATGCGTGCGCACCGATCGGTCCATTGCTGTACAACGCGTATTTCGAAAAACAACACGCATCCGTTCACATCATATGCAATGGCCAATGCGTGCGCACCGATCGGTCCATTGCTGTACAACACGCATCCGTTCACATCATATGCAATGGCCAATGCGTGCACACCGATCGGTCCATTGCTGTACAACGCGTATTTCGAACAACAGCACGCATCCGTTCACATCATATGCAATGGCCAATGCGTGCGCACCGATCGGTCCATTGCTGTACAACACGCATCCGTTCACATCATATGCAATGGCCAATGCGTGCGCACCGAACCGTCCATTGCTGTACAACGCGTATTTCGGATGACAACATGCATCCGTCCACATTATATGCAATGGCCAAAGCATGCGCACCGATCCGTCCATTGCTGTACAACGCGTATTTCGGATGACAACACGCATCCGTCCACATCATATGCAATGGCCAAAGCGTGCGCACCGATCAGTCCATTGCTGTACAACGCGTATTTTGGATGACAACAAGCATCCGTCCACATCATATGCAATGGCCAATGCGTGCGCACTGATCGGTCCATTGCTGTACGACGCGTCCCTGTACAAGTCACTCGCATATGTCACCATGGTTGTCACTGGTGAACGTATGCCAGCCACATTTACTTGCCAGGGACTCAGGGGCACACCTACAACACCACAGCCTGTCCACACTGTATCCTAAGGCATGTAAGGCTGCCTTACCTGTTTGTGTATGGGGGTCAACATGTGGTTTTTTTGGTGGCACTTGGGGGCAGCCACTCCCAGGCTGTGCACGTGTTCATGGGGACAGAATCCTTTGTGTGTTGTGCACATGACCACTGTGATGTGCAACTGTTCAGTTCAGAGCATGTGGCATGGTCACATTTCCAGGTTGTGTATGTGTATGTCATGTCACATACACCCTGAGTCCCATGTGGGAAGGTATGTACGTCACAGGGTGACCCATTGCCACAATAGTGATGGCCCTCCACAGTCTGTGTGCATGTTGTGTTTCCGATGTCTCTGATTCCATGTGCACAATGAGAGACAGTCTCCACATCCACGTTGTTTGTGCATGGACTTTGATGTTGTGCGTGTGTGTGTCACAGACGTCCATGTCTGTCCTGCAGAGGCAACAGGGGCCACTACCTGTGGGAGTCATGGTTGTTTTGCTGACGTATACATGATACGCCATGTCATGCCAGTGTCAATGTGGCAATACAGGGTCCCTGGGAATCAACCTGTCAATGAGCTGTGATGCCTGGGGCACATCTGTCCTGACATGTCACTGTGGTGTGTGTTTGGAACGTGACAGCAGTACATGGGTACTGTGACACAGCCTAATGATTTCCCATAGCACAACCTGGAACTTGTTGTCAACACTTGTTGAACTGTGATGTTAGATGTTGGCCATGTAGGTGCCATATATGTCCATACAGAACGGCACACACATCAGGTACTTGTGTCTCGTAATGATGTATCATGTGATATTGAGTATGGTCAATGCCACATATGTGGGGTGACTGACAATCTTTCTTTCTTCACCTATGCACTGCAGAGCTCCAGCTGTCCATAGACCATTCCCTGACCTTGCAACCATGGTTGAACGTGACTGCATCCGACGGTACCGCTTCAACAGGGCGCTGATTGAGGAATTGGTGGTGCGGTTGGCCCCACATTTGCAACCTGGCCGGCCATACCCTACAGCGCTGACCCCCAAGGTAAAGGTGATGGCAGCCCTACACTTCTTTGCCACCGGTACCTTTCAACACACTGTGGCGTCTGCTGGTGGGATGTCACAGACCATGTTCAGCCGTGTGCTACGCGATGTTTTGGAGGCAATGTTGAGATACCTGAACCAGTACATCTATTTCCCTAAACGTCAACAACTCACTGACGTCAAGAGTGACTTCTATGCCCTGGGGAGGATGCCACATGTCATTGGCTCCATTGATGGGACACATGTGGCTTTGGTACCACCACAGGCACATGAGCAGGCATACAGGAACAGGAAACATTACCATTCGATCAATGCTCTGGTGGTATGTCTTGCAGATATGAGCATCTCACATGTGTGTGCCCGTTTCCCCGGTTCTGCACACGATGCCTACGTGATGAGGAGTAGTCGCATCCCGAGGATGATGTCACAGATGCAGAACCAGCGTGCCTGGCTTGTCGGTGTGTACTGACTTTGTACCATTGTGTGTGTTCTGCAATGTTGTATTCCACCCTCTTTTCCAACTCAGCTAATGTGCAATTGTCTGTATGTAGGTGACTCCGGATACCCCAACATGCCGTGGTTGCTGACACCCCTCAGGAACCCTGTGACACCAGCCCAGATGCGCTACAATGAGGCACATGGTCAGACCAGGAGAGTGATCGAGCGGACATTCGGTCTCCTGAAGAGCCGCTTTCGCTGCCTAGACAAGACAGGAGGGGCCCTCCCATATGCCCCAGCAAAGGTGTGCAAGATTGTCATTGTCTGCTGCATGCTACACAACCTGGCAGTGCGGAAGGAGTTGCCTCTCATCCTGGATGACGATGACCAACATCCGCCACCTGTGGAGGATCCTGGCCTGGGCCACGATGCCAGTGATGATGATGATGATGAGAGTGATGTCCGCACACAGCTCATCACCAACTTCTTCAGCTGAATGTGAGTATCCAGAGATGTCATGTCAATGATGTGAGTTTGCATGATATGTGTTGGTGGTGCTCTGGTGCTGTTTGAGTGTGGCCATGTGCTACTTGACTGGATGCGTGCAGCGATGTGTCCTTACAGGTAGTCTGTACTCCCCAAAAGTGTTGACATGCTAACTTGGTTTTGTGTAGGTATCTTGTGACATGTATTGGGCATGAGTATTGCAGTTCTGTCCTGTTCTTCAGTGCTTTTGACTGTGTGTCATGTCTGTCCTTCACATGGTACTTTCAGAGTTGTTTGGGCAACTCGGATCCCCCGACACCATGATTCAGCTTTCAGGGTAGAAGCAGTCGTTTCCCTACAGGTGATGTGCCACACACCCCTGGACTTTATTTCTTCTACACTTGTTGACTGTATGGCCACTGCCACGTGGGATTACCTTGCATTTGTAGTGGAAACAACATGTTGCAAATGTGTAATAAACCTGTGCTTCACTTTGGGATGTGCGTTGTCTGTGGTCACACATCTGACTGACATTTGCTTACTGCACCTGTGGGCTAGTTAACGCAGACTCTGAATAGGTGTGGTGTCTGTGCATTCCACTGTATTTCCTGGCAACATCAGTGTAGGCGATGAGTCAGATGGCCCTGGTGTCTATGTGTTGTGTAGCCCTAGTGGTGTGTCTCCCTCATATGTGTCACGTTGCCATGACTCACATGACGGTGTTGAACTTGCTGTAGCAGTTAGCATGCACAGTGTCATTTAGCAGATCATCATCTCCATGACAAAAACAACGTTGGAATCACAACAGAGGCAAGTATGGTGTATTAGTGAGTTTATTTACATACATGTGTGAGGATAGTGCACAGGATGGTGGGTGCTGTACATTGGGATTGGAATCCAAAGTTCCCAGATGAGTTGGAAGTGTTGGTAGCAGAAATGTCCTGAGTAAAGTCCACAGTCATCTGATACATTAGTCCAAATTAAACTCCCCATGTCATGTGGGAGAGTTGGGTTGCATTCGACAGGGTGAACAGTTTGCACACAAAGGAGAATTTCCAGAACAGGTGTTGGGTTCCTGGGGGATGTACATGGCCATCAGCCTCTCAGTTGTCCTTCCTCGAATGACCCCTCTTCTTTCTGGGGGGACCCTCACGTACAGGCCGCTGCAGTGCAGAGGACTCTCCACCAGAGTCATCCTCCCTCCCTGTGGCAGTTGCAGTTGTTGCGGCACCAGATGTTGTGGGCACACAGGGAGGTGTGGACATGTTGGTGCTAATCTGGCGGAGGCATGTCAATATGTCCCTCTGCACCGCTGTCAGTTCTTCCAATGTGTCCCACTTGGACTCCATGCCAGACATGTGTGTCTCCACACGGGACATGTGTGTCTCCACACGGGACATGTGGGAGTCCAAGCGGGCATGATGGGCAGCCTGCTGCTGTTGAATGTCCTTGAGGATCCCCACTACCTGGCTGACCTCTCCGGTGCTATTCTAGTATGCATCAGCAATGCGTGCCAGTTGTGGGTCATCATGCAGTCCAGACCCCTCTGCAAACAGCGACCTCTGCCTACCACCCCTCCCACCACCCCTGGCCACACGTGCGGGACCTGCGGTGGCACGCACAGGTGACCCTAGGCCCCCTTGGGGGTTGGTACTGGGGTTGTTGTCCGTTGCTTCACAGTGGGCTGGGGTCCCTGTGCTGTTGTCATTCAGTGTCCTTGGTCTGACCGTGTCGGCGGGGGTGGTCTGTGTGTTGGCAGATGTTGGAGGAATGGGTGCAGGGGGTGCAGATGGTGGTCCTGCTGGTGCTGCATGATGACTCACACCGGAGGTGCCAGGTTGGTCTTCGTCATCCGATGAGGGCAGAGGCTGTTCCACACCAGAGAGCTCAGGGGCCACCGGAGCCTGGGACAGGGACTCCTCCTCATCTGCTGCTGTGTCCCCATCATCACCTGTTTTTGGAAGAGACACACAATGTATGTTATGTTTCTGCAGGCATCAATGGTTCAAACACATGACAGTTCTGACTGTACCTCTGGATGCGGCCCTGTACATTGCATTGTCCTAAGTTGTCACAGTTAGAGGTTGATATTGGTGTGGCTCATTGTCCTGCCAACCTGATGCATTTCAATGTGGATGTTGAGGTGTGTGCATGACCAGAATTGGTGGTATTTGGTTGACATCCGGACCTCCTTCTCCCCCAGCCCAGTTATCCCACCATGAAGCATGCCACCCTTGCAGTGGGTGCAGGTTAACTCTCAGTATGTCAGTCAGTGGTGTCCTGCTGTTGGTTGGTGCCCAGTTCCCAGCAGGGCCTGGTACTCCCCACAACAGAGCACCATTGTCAGACATCTTAGAAGTGGCTTTTCACTCCCTGTGAGGTGTGCATGCTTCAGTGTGAGCTTGCTGGGCCATGTGGGTGGGGGATGTTGAGCTGTGACTAACACTCCCATCATGCTATTGCCTACACCCCCCTTCCCAGCATGCCCATACTTCCTTCCTTTTGACTCTGCTTCCCTGTGGGGTAGTGTGCCTGTGCTGACAGGATGGCTGACAGTGTTGTCCTGGCGTTTGTTGGGCTACAAGTCACAAAAGTGTCCCTGTGCTTCACACAGCATAACCCAGTGTGGTTGTTCTTTGTGGGATATTTAATTAGAGTGTGAGGCATTGCATTCTCCCAGGTGAGTTGTGTGGAGTTTGTGTTAAGGGGGTGTGTGAGAAAAGCTGCTTGTGACTATGGTCAGAGCTGTCTGTCCTCCTTCCCACCCAGCCAGATATCCCACCATGGAACGTGCTTCCATTGCAGGGTGTGCAAGTTGGCTTTCAGGATGTCAGTCAGTGGTGTCCTGCTGATGGTTGTTGCACAGTTCCCAGCAGGGCCTTGTGCTCCCCACAGCAGTACCCAGTGTCAGCCATCTTGTCAGTTCTTTTCCACTCCCTGTGATGTGAGCATGGCTCAGAGTGGTGTTGATGGGCCAATTGTGAGGGTGACCAATATCTGTGACTACCACTCCCATCATGCTATTGCCTACACTCCCCTTCCCAGCATGCCCATACTTCCTTCCTTTTGAGTCGACTTCACTGTGTGTGAGTGTGACAGCAATGGCAAGATGGCTGACAGTGGTGTCCTGCTGTTGGTTGTTGCACAGTTCCCAGCAGGGCCTTGTGCTCCCCACAGCTGTACCCAGTGTCAGCCATCTTGTCATTTCTTTTCCACTCCCTGTGATGTGAGCATGCTTCAGTGTGAGCTTGCTGGGCTGTGTGGGTGGGGGATGTTGAGCTGTGACTACCACTCCCATCATGCTATTGCCTACACCCCCCTTCCCAGCATGCCCATACTTCCTTCCTTTTGACTCTGCTTCCCTGTGGGGTAGTGTGCCTGTGCTGACAGGATGGCTGACAGTGTTGTCCTGGCGTTTGTTTGGCTACAAGTCACAAAAGTGTCCCTGTGCTTCACACAGCATAACCCAGTGTGGTTGTTCTTTGTGGGATATTTAATTAGAGTGTGAGGCATTGCATTCTCCCAGGTGAGTTGTGTGGAGTTTGTGTTAAGGGGGTGTGTGAGAAAAGCTGCTGGTAACTATGGTCAGAGCTGTGTGTCCTCCTTCCCACCCAGCCAGATATCCCACCATGGAACGTCCTTCCATTGCAGGGAGTGCAAGTTGGCTTTCAGGATGTCAGTCAGTGGTGTCCTGCTGTTGGTTGTTGCACAGTTCCCAGCAGTGCCTTGTGCTCCCCACAGCAGTACCCAGTGTCAGCCATCTTGTCAGTTCTTTTCCACTCCCTGTGATGTGAGCATGGTTCAGAGTGGTGTTGATGGGCCAATAGTGAGGATGACCAATATCTGTGACTACAACTCCCATCATGCTATTTCCTACACTCACTTCACCAGCATACACAGAATTCCTTCCTTTCAGTGAGCTTCCCTGTGAGGTGGTGTTCTAGTGGTGGCAAAATATCTGACAGTGTTTGTTGGTTAGATTTGTGCCACTGCCTTGCTCTATTTGTTGTTAGGTTTGTACATGTCATGACACAGTTACATATCACTATGAGATGGCATGTATTGTGTTTATCTGACTAACATACGCATCTTGGGATGATTATCTTTTAGTTGCTGTGGATTTGCTAAGGGTGCATGGTTTGACTATCCCCTTGACAGTGATGTGTGTGTATTGTCACACAATATTGGGTATATTGGTTGTGTACTCACCAGGCTCTGGGATGTTTGATAGTCCATATACGCTCACTGGTGGTAGGATGGCCCGCACCTTCTCCTCCCAGGGCCTGTGGTATACTGGTTTGGCAGGAGGGCCACTGCCGGTGCGATTACTCAAGGCGTAATCCTTCTTGAGTAGGTCCTTGACCCTCCTGCACACATCATACCACCTGTTCTGGATGTCTTCCTTTGTGCGCAAACATGGTGATTGTGCGTTCACCCTGTCGACGATCCTCTCCCACATCTTGGTTTTCTGCGACATGGGGGTCTGTTGGACCAATGTACCAAACAACTGTGGCTCTACCCTGAGGATCTCATCTACCAGGACTTCCAATTCACTGTCTAGGAACTTTGGATTCTTCTTTGGGGGCATGGTGATGGGTGGTGGTGGGGATTGATGTGTGTGTGAGTGTGCAAGTGAGGGTGGGTTAGTGTAGGTTTTGCTGGGTGTATGTGAGGGTGCTATTTGGGAGGTGCTAATGGTGTGTGGCTTGTGAGATGGATGAGTTGTGAGTGTGTCTGTGGTTGCTGTCTGATGGTGTTCTGTGCTGGCAGGTCAGTTGAATTTGCAAAGGATCATGGTAGGGATTTGTGGCCTTTATATGGGTGGAGTTGGGGGTGTGTCCTTGTTCCATGTTTTTTTCCCCCTGTATTTATTGACTTTGTCATTGCTTGTTTGGCCCTTTTTTTTGTATTTTTTCCTTTGTGTTTTTTAGGCATGTAAGGAGACGTTCTTCTGACCGAGTAGGACGCTGCAGTTGCTCGTGCGGGCTTCTCCGAGTCTTTCAAGCTGTGTTCCTGATGGGTTTCATGTGCGGCGTACGCATCGGTCGCGGAGTATTGGGTTGCTTCGGCTCGGTTTTGTATGCATGTCGGTCGTACGGCTTGGGCTCCGTGCGACTCGGTCTGGTTTTACACGTATTGCATCGTACTGCGCGGGTCGGAGTTCGCGGGTACGTTTCTGTCGGGTTCATTCATGGTGCGTGTCGGTCGGTTCGATTCACGTAGTTTCCCGGCCGGATAGCTGGTTTCTGTGCGGTTCGGTCGTTCGGCTTGTGTTCCGTACGAGTCGGTCGTAATTCATATGCATTTCATCGTACTACGCGGATCGGGCAGCGCCGGTAAGTGTCGGTCGGACAACATTCCCGTACCGAGTCGGTCGGTATGTTTTCCGTCCCGAATCGGAATCGGCCCCTAAATGTGCTGTTTTGCATTGAATGTGTGCTTTTGGTTTGCGGATCCCCGGCAGTCCAGCAGGTTTGATAACATTTAAAAAAAAACAGATTTGCAGTTAAAAAAAACAACTGTTCAGGACATAGGGTGGCTCTTACAAGAGCTGTTGTGTTCATTGTATGTACATAAATAAGTAGAACTAGCATAGAGCTATGCTTCTAGAAAACATCTTTTTAAAGGTTTCAGCGAAATGATGCACTATCAAAATTTGTTATGCATTTATTTGGTTACATTCTCCTTGGTGGGGGAACCCTTAGGTTTTTTAGAAGAACCCTCACCCACCAACCTAATTGGTGGCATGCTTCATCATTGGGTTCCCAACCAGAAGGCCGAATGCCTACCAGGTGTGCTTCGACGCCTGATTACAGCGGAGCTGTTTTTTTCTCTTTTTTGTGTGCAGGTTGAATTT
This sequence comes from Calotriton arnoldi, assembly GCA_963921515.1. NCBI lineage: Eukaryota > Metazoa > Chordata > Amphibia > Caudata > Salamandridae > Calotriton > Calotriton arnoldi. The sequence continues at coordinate 650,291 of CAWUFW010003050.1, read as the reverse complement.
TGTGATAGTGGAAAGTTAAAACTATCTACAGGATACCTAGTCCTTTAATATATAGTTCCTGGGGTAGAATTAAAGAATTAAAATTTTTGATGGACGTGAATGAGCCACTGGTCTTGTACTTCTCTCCAATTAAAGTGCAAAAGTGAATTTTTTTGTGAGGTGGTCTACATGTTTCAGCCACAAGTATCAATTAGAATGGCTTTCTTCAGGACCTGTGGCTCAGAGTAAACTCTGAGCTCACGTGAAACTATGCGCACACGCTAAGGTGCCCATAGGGGTGTAACTTACATTTTTTTACTATCAAAGTTTCTGTACCTGTGAAGAGAAAGGTAAAGGAGACACAGCGTAATTAAAAAACAACAGTGAGTCCATTGTAGTGTGGACCTTTCTATTCATGCATGGACAATTAAAATGTGCAAAATTGCGAAATCATCCGTGCACGGAACTTGCGGTATTTCAGACATGCACTACTCATTGATCTCAAAAGTATTCTTAAAATGTACGATCGTGCAGTGACTATTTGTGATCGCAAGTAATGCACTGTCAAATTTGTGAGCGCAATGTAAATCAGGGCAGAAGCTGAAGTGTCGCTGGGTAAAGTCTAGTTTTAAGGTTATAATATGAGTGGTATTAAAAAGGATAAGTTATCAGCATATCAACATTATTGGAGGCACCTACTTTTATCACGAGAAATTTTCGTGACTTAGATCCCGGAGGCAATCGGCACCTATTGTCACACTCTAAATGTGGCAGAGTAAATGGACAAAAAATGAAAGAGTTAATAGATGCATGTCGAAGCACAGGTTATTATTGTAGATAGAGCCCATGTGTTGGGCTCTGAGGAATGCTGAAACAGTTTTATTACCATGTTTCCTGGCTTTTTCTATCTGTGGACAAAATTCAAAAGGACACTTCCATTTCTACCTCTGGCATATGTCAGAAAACACCAAGGCAATGTGCGGGAAAAGTTAATTGTTCAAAGGTATTCTTCATTAGGATTTCAAGTTCTACCCCAGTCAGTGTGCCCAGGTCATTGCCACCACAGTGCACAATTATGAGGGCTGGATGTTTGGAATCTTTAATGCTTTCAACCACTGGAAGCAATTGCTGCCACTTTAAACCTCTCTGGCCGAACCGACTAATATCAACATAAGGCAAACCCCGGCCCCTGTCAGTCCCACTCTTTTTTAGCGAACTCTCTAGCCTAGAACACAAAGCTATGAACTACAATCCACACTCTAACCATTTTGAATGATATAATGGAGGAGTAGCACACAGGTGAGGGCTGGAGTAGGCTACAGCTGAATGAGTTTTTACATTTAAGTCAGTTAAAAGAGACCCTACCAAGTAAAATTTAAAAGAGCCCATTTGATTAGATGCTGTAGTTATGGCACTGCTTAAAACTAGGTTGTGGTATAAATTTTAATTAATTACATGTCTGGTTGGCTATGTGGTATATAGTTCTAATTACATACAGTCAACCACACCTGCTTTCTTGGGTTTAGGAGTTAGCATGCTGTAGAGACAGTTGTGAATTTGTGGCCTACTGTTAGCAGAGAATGTTACAATTTTGGTCAACGTGGAAACAGAGCTACAGGAGTATGGGAGAAGGGAACAAAAAAGTCTACAATGTCAGTTTGAGGAGACATTGTTCATGGAAGAAATAATGAATACAAAATGATTGTCTAAATTTAGCGATTTGTAGGAAGTGGTTTGTAAGTGGTAGTGTTTAGGAATAGTTTAAAAAAAGATTTTGGTTTGCCACATGGAGCCACAGATTCACCGCAAAGTTAGACGGGCAGGTCACGCTGTGCACCGCGGATCTGTTCGTGAATCCGTCGATCTTGCCCAAAACCGCTCCCAAATTGGGCTCTCTTTAGAGGAGTCAAACAAAGGGTTAAGAAATGTGACCATTCAGGAGAGCTGTATGATTAGTAAGAAAATGAAATGAAATGAAAGCAGTGTTTCCATTTGTTTGCAGCCTCTGTAACCTTAAAAGCCAAGTTGAATATGGTGCCATTAATGGTTGCCTTGTATGAGAGTGGTCTACCATTCTTCTGCTCAGTTTTTGAGTGCTTTCCTGAGACAAGTTTGACAAATACTGAGAAAGAACAATATTCACCAACAATTACATTTAACACGTATGTGAATTAAGCTGTAGCATAAGGACCGAGTGTGAGTAAGGTGGATGAAAGTGAGCAGGATGTTTGAGAAAAGTAAAAGGAAATGTGTATTGATCAGGAGCTATGAACAAAAAGTGGTGAAGAAAGACAAAAACAGGTATACACCAATATAGGGAGTGACACAAGGAGTGGAATGCTATTGTATGAAGTGAGATATAATGGCATTTTATTATGTGTAGTTATGCAATGACATATACACAGATATATAGATTAAGATGTGTTGGTTCACACTGATGATCTTGCTAAGATGGCAAAGTAGAGTTAAATATATTTACTTTTCACAATATTGATGTAGCTATGCATACATCACCAGAGCAAAAGGTACAGTGATGCCTACATTTACAGAGTTAGAACAAAGCTGATGAGTGCAGTAAGTCACTCAGAGAGATATTGATGTATGCAATTAGATAACTAGCTAAAAAGTAAAATGTAAGCTGAGGTACCCAGAGAGAAATAAAAGTATATAGCAGGACATGTAGAGATAGTTGACGATGTAGTGAGAAATTAAAGTACAGAATATATACAGTAATACACTTATAGACAGAGACACAAAGTAATAGGGCTGTAATACAGGTATGACATACAGATAAGTACTGAGAGATCCTAAGCAGACACTGTAATGTAGGGACAACCTCTATAAAGAAGAGACAACCATTATAATGTAGATAGTAAAATGTGTAGAAAGATACCCAGCAAAACAGTTATAGTGGTATTTACAAGACCAGATATATAGTGAGAAACACAATACTAGATTAAATGAAACAGTAATGTATGTAGTTATGCACATGTGTACACATGAATGCCTAGAACAATACATTCCCCATATCTGTAATACCTATGTATAAGAAAGGAAGATAGATACACAGTTATATGTGTGTACTGTACAAAGCAGAGGAAAGAATAAAAGGACAGTATGTTTTGCATAGCTATTTAGAAACTGTATAGTACAACTATAGAGAACCTATGGACACAGTGATGCATTCACTAGCACACCAACACACTCACTTATCCATACACTTAGAGACTCTTGGAGACATTGATGCATACAGTTACACACTCATGGACACATTGATACACTCAGTGACTAACTCAGATACTTAGCTATATAGATACTCAAAGACCCTGGGACAGATTAATAAACACACTGAGGCACCCATGTACACAGTAATGCAGTTCCTGACTCATTTATACTCTAACTTATACATACAATTACAGACTCTGGAACATATTGATACATACACTGACAGCCATGCCCACAGTGATGTATTCACTGATACACTCACACAGTCACTTATACACAGAGTTAGATACCCTAGGATACCCTGGGCACTTTGATATATACACAAGGACACCCATGCATACCCTGATGCACTTCTTGAGCTACTCATGTACTCACTGATACATACACTCAGAAACTATTGTAGACACTTAACATACAAGGATACACTCATAAACACAGTGATGCATTGAGTGATATAGTGACACTCACTTATGCACACACTTAGATATCATTTGAGAGCGATAGATATAGTGAGACTCTGACACACTCACTTATACAGACAGTGCGATATTCTGTGACACACTGATACATAACCTAAGATATCTGTAGATACACTGATGCAGTCATTGACTTAGTCACATACTCTCTGATAAACACAGTGAGACATCCTGGGACAGAGTAATACATTCAGTGATACACACAAGGACACATTAATGCTGTCACTGATACACTCAGTTTTACTTAGCGTATCTATAATACAGATATCCAAGAAAGGTACATGGATACAGAGTTATATCTGTGCACTGTGGAAAGAAGAGGAAAAAATTAAAATGAAAATATGTCTTTTATAACTGATTATAAAACCTAGACTAAAGAATAACCAGTTAGCCGTAAATTAGTAATAAAGTTATTTGTTGTAGATGTTAATTTATTGTTTATTTTTTTACAGGCATCTGGTTTTATTTGATTGAGAAGATTTACAATGCCTGACAAGAGAGAAAGACGAAAGAAACAGAGAAAACAGTATTATGTACTGCAAACTAAGGGAGACAGACAAAATAAGGGAGGAGAATATCCAGCAGAACAAAAGAGAAGCTGGTAAGAGTACTAATGCAGTTTCTCAAAAAATATGTCGTAAAATGCTAAATGTGACTACAGTCTTGTCTGAAAATGGAATTTTTACACCAAGTGGAAAAAAGCAAAGAGTACGTGTTTCGAAAGTAGGAAATACTCTAAGAAATCAGGGACTCTGTCATGGAGACAGAAACAGTTTAAGGAGTTAAGAGCTAAAATGTTTATAAGAGGACAAGTGCTGCACTTAAGCAAAAGATACACACTGAGGGGCATATTCTCAAGGACTTATTGCCGAGTTATTGGCACTTTAGCGCAGCAGAAGTGGCGAAAGAATTATCGCCCCATTCCCAAGCTGGTGCAAACTGCTCACATCGCCAGTTTACCAGCGATAGCTGCCGCAAAAAACATCGCCACGGATGAGAGAGACAACTAACGCTAATGATATGCAGAAAAGGCGTTCCCGTGCAAAAACACACGAAAACATCACTTCGCGATATTCTCAACTTCCAGCCAGATCTGCGATGCGAACCAAAAACAGGCGATAAGGCGCGTTAGCAGCAGGGATTTAACACCTGCCTTTTACTGGTGTTAAGCAGGATGACAAACTGCAGTAGAAAGGGAGCCCAGCCCAGAGCCACATCTGAAGACCAACAGATGCCATGGAGACAATGAGCGTGCAGCCTGGAGACCCAAGAGGGCCACAACACCTACCGCAACCACCCCCCTCCTGACTACCACAGAGGCAGCGCAGAACAGGACAGTGGACCCAAAACCCACCAGCCTCAGAGACTCAACGCCAGAGGAAGTCATTGCCCACTACAGGCACAAAAGGACAACCATCCTCCGCATCCTGACCCACATTGCCCACAGGCTAACGGTACCAACACGGCGGACAACCACCATCCCTCCGCAGACGAAGCTGCTGGCTGTGCTGCACCTGTTGGCCCCTGGTACCTCCCAAACAACAACTGCCAGAGTCGGAGGAGTCTCACGGCCAGCCCTATCATACGTCCTCACCCATGTCATGGATGCATGTCCACAATAGCAACGGCGGGCCCCGGTCACCGCACCACACGACAGTTCCAATTTGTAGTGTTCCTGCGCAACCAACACCAACGCCAGCCATTGCCAGACGACACTGTGCCCCAGATCCAAAACTGTAGTAACTGAAATGGGTGTGCGCACAGTCATGAAGTCCAGTAGTCAACAGTAGTGTAAAAACAGTCCTTTATTACAAATACAACAATAAACAATACAAAAAGCACAGCCAACGCCCAACGGGGAACTTCATCAGGGCAACGTGTGGATTCAAGTAACTGCATTAGCCGCGGGAACTCCCCAATACCATTCCATACTCCGGAGGTCAGTATCCAGAAACCTGTTGGACAAATGGTGACAATGGTCAAGCGTCCGTATAGTCACAAACATAATCTGGTACAGTGTATAGCACTTGGACAAACCGGAATGCTCACAGGAAAAACAAATCCTGCACAAAAAGACCGTAACAGAAGTACGTGTGGTCGTAACCTTCGTAGGATAGAAAAGGAAGGTTACGGTCACACCAACTTCTGTTATGGTCTCATGATGCAGGATTACCCATACCTGTAAGCATCACGGTTTGTATCAGCTTGATACCCATGCACCTTCACTCCCCCCACCCAGCCACGAGGGCGCCGCCGTGACCGGTGGTGCCTATGCGATCCTGTGCGCCTGCTGCACCCCAGCCCTGGTCCCCAGACCAGTATGCCAACCAGCGATGAGTGCCCGCCCCTGCGCACCCAGGTCTCAATGCTCACCTGCCACCACCGGCGTGTCTCCAAGAGGGCCCACCACATGCCGGTGCAACCTCCTCAGCCGATCGCTGGATTCCGCGCCACAGGCCCCCAGCGCACCCTGCAGCAACGCGCCGCAGAGTCATGTCTGTGCAGCCTGCTGCCCTCGGCGTACACTGCGGTCCATCTGGGATCACAATTCAAATCGAATCTTGATTGGCAGGACGTCGTATCGAGGCCTACACATCATCGCAGGCTGCACACCCGCTCAGCTCTTCAGGTGCCACTAACTCAGTGCACCTCAAGTCATCGCCACATGGCGGTAGGCCCGTGCCAGCCTAAGTGCCACGGATGCCACCAACTCTGTGCACCTCAAGTCATCGCCACGTGGCGGTAGGCCCATGCCGGCATAAATGCCACGGATGCCACCAACTCTGTGCACCTCAAGTCATCGCCACGTGGCGGTAGGCCCGTGCCGGCCTAAGTGCCTCGGATGCCACCAACTCTGTGCACCTCAAGTCATGGGCCCTTCATGATTGAGTCTCATCGTGCGGACGCCATCATGTCACCTCCGGCAGTGGGGAATGTGATGTGGTAGGGCCCTAGGCCCTCATGCATAAATAATGACCACACAGACACACTCAGCTAGATAGTGGAAATGGCCTCGGGCACGTGCGCCCGGCCCCTTTTATTGGCAGGGTCACATGTCCTGTGACGCATGTGCTGGATGGGTGTGGTGTGGGTGTGAACCAGCCCTCAGGGAGTGGCTGTGGCATGCTGACAACTAGACCCGTGATCAGCAGATCACTACAGGGAAGACCTGGGACATGTAGCGTTGTCGTCCCCCCCTGTAAGCGGAGTGGGCTGGCCTGGCGTATGCCAGTGCAGCGTAGGGGTGTGAACGATGACCCCGGTGCTCTGGGCGTGGTTCCGTTCTGGCCTGGACAAGAAGGTGACTAATGCGTGTGTCTCTGATGTTGTGGCGGCGCCACCCGGTCCGCAAGCGGGAATGTTGCACCCTGTGACTCAAGTCCCACAACATGTGCAACATGGACGTAAGGGGGAATCACTGACCCGACATTCATCCATATTTCCGTACTTGAATGTACATAGACATGACACATCTGTGTGAATTTAATTGTTTAATGCACATTCAGTGGAGTGTTGTAGCTGGAGCAGTACAGGGCCATGCAAACCCCACTTTACATTGTTGGCCCGTGGAGGTCCAGCCAGAGTCCTTCAGGGAATGACAAGTACATCAGAAGAGGAAGAGTTCAGTCCGCAGTCTGATAGCTGTGTCATTGGTGTCCAAACAGAATATGGCAGTCCATGTTGAGGTCCAAGGTGAGTGTCGCAGAGTGCATCGGGGGACAGTGGAAGGTGATGACGCAGAGGGCAGAACCAAGCAGAAACAGGCCATATGGCGGAGAAGAATGCTACTGCTTCCTTACTACCAGTAAGGCAGATTCATCCGCATCTTCGTCCTCTGATGTCTCATGTGCCTCACATGTGGGTGGTGGTGTTTTCTCTGCAGCACTGTGTGGCACTGACACATCAGGGGCCGGAGGTGGATTGGCTGCCGCACTGTGTGGCACTGACACATCAGGGGCCGGAGGTGGATTGTCTGCCCCACTGTGAGGCACTGACACATCAGGGGGTGGAGATGTGGATGTAGAGGCAGCAGCAGCATTCATCTGTGCCAGGCCTTGTGGCAGCAATGCCATGACGAGGATCCACAGGGCATGGTAGATCCCAGCTACATCTCGCTGGTGCGCAGCCGTGGCAGCCATTCTTTCCGCCTCCATCCGCTCCCTGTTCTCCATGATCCTCCGCATGTGTCCCAACTCCCGGCTGACATCGCTGGAGCCACTCTGACTAGACAGTTGTCCTTGTCTCAGAGTCAGGACTCCAGCGATGTCAGCCATGGATCGTTGGAGAGCATGGAGCGGACAGTGGGTGTCCGTTAGGGACTGTAAGTGGTCCCTGATGGGACTTAGACACCCACGTATGGCATCTAGTTCGGCTGCCATGAGGTCTAACCCCACCCGCACCTGATCAGCCATCTTCTCCTGGCACTCTAACACACGGCATTGGAAGGCCATGTGTTGTTCGTGGGGGTCCTGGGAGACAGCCTTGGTGGTGGGTGCTTCCTGCTGTGTGGTCTGTGCAGGGGGTGGGGTTTCCTCGATGCAGCTGGGCTGCCCTGCTCCTGGAGGTGGGGTGCCGAAGCTGTCCATGAGCCATTGGAGGGCGTCGGTGTCGATGGAGTGGAGGTCCTCTTCATCATCAGTGAAGAGGTGTACCGTCTGCTCTGCAGGTGTTGATTCACCCTCTGCAATGTAAAGGGGAGATGCAGTTTAACATCGTTTTCACATGTATGTTGATGCATTGTACAGGTTTACATACAAACTGCATGGCAATGTACATTGTGACTGTTTGGGAGGAGCTGCCTATTTGATGCGGGACAGTGGACATTTCGACAACATCACGGATGTGTGTTTGTACTTGTGCATGGGTTTGTTGTGAGATTAGTGATGTGTGGGGATGGCCCCCTCTGGGCACGTAGTCGACGGGGGCCTACTTGCAGTTTCTAGGTGTGCTGCAGTGTGCCAAGGGGATCAGGGACATGCTCCAGAGTAGTCGTGGGTGTCGTGGGTATGCACTGTGCTATGCTTAATTGTGCATGTGTGCCATTGTGCCCATCTCCCCCCGTCCCCCCAGTCCCTGGTCGTTACTCACCCTGTTGCTGTTGTGTCGGCTCCTGTCGAGCAGTGTCCGGTCCCCCAACTCCTGCCACTGTCTCCACACTGATGACTGTGGAGACCATTTCCTCCATCTTGTCCAGCTCCTCCTGTGGTGCTGGACTCCCACCTCCAGTCTGCATTGCTGCCTTCTGGTTGTTGGTGAGTTTCTGCTTGGGTTTGCGCTTCACATCATTCCAGAGCCTCTTGACCTCTTCCATTGTCTTCCTCAGCACTCCGATTGCATTCACCTTGTCCACGATGGACTGCCATATTCCATTTTTTGTCGCCAATGACACATTGGAGGTGACAAACAGTTGTTGATGGTATTTCATCACCTCCGTTATCAGGATCATGTTTTCCTGCGGACTGAACCGCGTCTTCCTCTTCTTACTGTCCTTGCCCTTCCCTGACCCCGAGGTCCCGGCCTGGTCCTCCGGGGGGCTTGTGGGGTTCTGCTCGTCCTCTGTTCCTGCTCCGGCTGCCTCCATTGTGCTTCGCAGTTGTTTGGTTTTTGTTTGTGTTTTTTTTTTCTGCTTTTGTAGTGATTTTTCCCGCCTGATGTGTGTGAATTGCAGGCCTGGCGCTGCTTGTTGCAGATTTTTCTATCGCGGTTGGGCCCATCGCAACTTTTTTCACGTTCGGGTTTCCTGTTTTATCGCCGTCGCGGTAGTTGTATCGCGGATATTTAACGCGTTATTGGGAGACTATCGCATGTTACCGCCGTGTTGTGAATACGACGTTAACACAGAGTTATTTTCCCGCGATAGACGGCGATATGAAAACGTGCGTTAGCCTTTTTTGGCGATGATTATCGCACGTTCTTGAGAATATCCCCCTGAGAGTGTTGTTGAGAAAGCATTCGCTCTGAAAAGGAAAGTATTTATATTAATATTGAAATGAATGAAGACACTAGACAAAACAGTGTTGTGGATGAAGAAATAACTTAGAAAACAGCTTCATAATAGAACTAATTTTAGCAAAATATTTGAAGGTGAATGGAAGCATACCTCTAGTACAGAACCTTATTTTAATGAAGAAACCTATTTACAAGAGAACACACTAGTGCATGCAGTTGAAGTAACTGTGCGTTGTTATGAAGTAAAAGGTGATAATTCTGTTGCAAAAGAGGAGATGGTTTCTCTGGAATGTAGAAGAAGTGATAGTTGAAGAGGTGCAAGGAAGGAGTACACAGGCCCCAGTATACAAATGGAGCTGTAGTTGTAGTATTTGTCAGGAGTCAATTGATTTATTAAAACGTTTTATACATGACTTTCCATCCAGAAGTCTCAAACAGAAAATTGCAATTTTGCAAGGATTTGATCAATGCAAAGTGAGCAAATATGGTAATTTACAGGGACATTCATTGGCATGTCTTTCAAGGAAATTTTTCAGAAGAACCTTTCATCATTTTAGGATGTTAGCTGTTCACCACTCCAAAATACGAACTTTGATTAGAAGACTTTACTATGCAAAGACTCCTGCCTTATGCTTAGGAGAGATATTGTATGGTACACTAGCAGAGGTAGAATACGTTTGTGAAGATATTCAGTTTCGGTTGTTTGGTTGAGAAGAGGAGTCTAGGGAAAATGTAGAGTTGGTTACTGGAGGTGTAGAGGACTAGGATACAGAAATTAAGTCTGAAAACTTTGCAGAACAGATTGCAAAGTTTAACACACTTTGCTCTGAGAAACCAAATGGTGTTTGTATTTGTTGCCGATGTACTCACTACAAAATACAAACTCACAATGTAGTTGTGTACTCTAAAGCTGAAAAAGAGAACGATGATAAGTGCAATAATTTGGTGCCTATTTATTTGTTGAGGAAAGATTTGTCCACACAGCAGATTATAGGTAAGTACTGCTTTGATCAGTTAGAGAATAATAAAATGCCAGCTAGAGCCATATATAATACGTTTGAATTGGTGTCTATTCCAGAGGAGCTTAAAGTATTAAATATGTATGAATCAATTTGAATACAGTGTATACATCCATTGCAAGCCATTGTCCATATGGAGCCAAAGACAGGAAAATTACCTCCAACTGAGCTCCAGAAAGGATTAAAATGAAGAGATGTGTATTTACCTTTAGATTTTAAAAATAGAATGGCCCCTGGGTTGTAGAACCTGTGAGAGGGTCCCAGGCTTGGGATAGTAAATAATAATAATAATACAATTTGATATAGGGTGCAAATCACCCCTGCAGGGCTATCTCAGAGCTTGGTCAACTCAAACTAAGAATGAAATCTAGAACAGTTCTGTTTTAGTGCTTTCCTGAAGTTGTTGTAGTTAGAACACGATTGAAGAGAGAAAGGCAAACTGTTCCAGATGATAGGAGCCACATAAGAAAAGGCTCTGCCGCCACATCTAGATCGTCGAATGTGTGGTATCACAAGCAGATCTTTATCACTGGAAAGCAATTCCTAGTGGGAGATAGCGCTTGCGTTTCTGACAAAGGTAGTGGGATCCTTTTCCCTGAAGAACTTAATATGGGTAAAAAGCAACTCTTTTCTTTACGGGCAACCAGTGCAAGGATTGTAAAAGGGAAGCCAAGGGAGTACTGGGAGGCTCGTTACAGATCAGCTGCGCGGCTGTGTTTTGCACAACTTGTAGTTTGGCTATTGAGGGATTGTTAGCAAAAACCAGTAGTGCATTTCCATATTCTAACCAACTTACTACAAACGCCTGTGCCAAGGTCTTTCTGGCTGTCAGAGGAAGAAACATCAGGGCTTTCTTTAGTAGGCGTAATGTAGAAAAGCAAATGCCTGTGGTGGTTAGAACCTGCTCCCTCATATTTAGTTCCTGGTCTACCTAAACTTCAAGTTTTTTTGCTACCTCACTGGGAGAAGAGGCCTTGCCTAGCTCCGGAGACCACCATTCTGGGGTCCACAGGTATTGGGCTTTCCCAAACAGGATAATTTCAGTTTTACCTGAATTCAACTGGAGAAAGTTATCTAGCATCCAGCCAGCAATCGCCTTCATACCAGCCATGAAACGAGCCTTAGCTTTGCCAATCTCTCCATCAAGAGTATCGTCCATGTAAGATACAGTATCAAATCCGTAGGCTCTAATGACTTTAGCTAGGGGTGCCACATTAATGTTGAACAAAATAGGTCTAAAACATGACCCCTGTGGCACCCCTTTACCAACTTGCCTGGGTTTGGATTTAAAGTCTCCCAGTGAGATGCACTACCTTCTATATTTCAGGAAGTCCTGAAACCAGGCTAGGGCAGACCCCGTAATCTCAATCTCTTATAGTTTTAGGAGTAGCCTGGTGCGGGACACGTATCAAATGCATCAGATAGGTCTAAGAGCACAAGCATGGCTGGGATGTCAGCATCCAGTGAGCACCTAATGATATCAGTTACGGCAACCAAGGCTGATTCAGTGCTATGCTCGGCTCTAAAACTAACCCTGGGCGGAGTTCGCGGAGTTGTGCTACGCAAAACTCCGCGAAATGGAAAAAAAACTCCACTGCGAGGAGCTCCGCCAGCAGCGTAGCGCGATAGAAAAATGCCGTTTGCCGTGATTTTCAGTGCCGGATGCTTGTCTGCACTGTGCAATCATCGCGAACGGCACCATGCACAGCGCAGGCGAGCGCTGCTTTCCTTTCTGCCGCTCGAGTAGATTTTTACTCGAGCAGCTGCTTTCTCAACGTGAACGGGCAGTTTCTCAACGCGAGCGGTTGCGAGCATACGCGACCACTCGCAATGAGAAACCTGACACCCCCGCATTGAGGAATATTCCCGGGAGGTTTATTTTCCACGCTCGCGCTCGCCAACTTGATGTTGACGATCGCGAACGAGGAAAAATCTCACCGGGAGGTGGATTTTCCTCGCTCGCGCTTGCCAACTTGACGTTGGTGAACGCGAGCGAGGAATAAAAAAAACTCCACTTTGCTGCGCGAAGCAGAGTTTTTCGGAACTCCGCGAGCTCCACGTAACGCGGAGTGCAGAAAACTCCGCAAACTCCCCGAGTGGAGAGGAGTTCACCGCCCAGGGTTATCTAAAACCTGATTGTGAGGGGTCCAAGATCTGGTTAGTTCCAAGATACTTAGTCAGCTGTTTCTTAATTAAACCTTCAAGCAACTTACTTAAGAGAGGGAGTAGAGAAATTGGTCTGTAATTCGAGAGGATTGATGGATCCATGTTATTCTAATCTGTGCTGATTTCCATGCTGGAGGGATAATACCTGACTCTATCAAAGTGTTGAATAACAGACTTACAGCAGGGGCAAGCTGGCTAGTCAATAGGGCTATGATCCTGGGCGGACACAGGTTTGTTGGAGATCCAGATTTTGCTCTTTCTGGCACCTGCTGAATTAGCTCCAGGGTAAAGGTTTGGAAACTGTCCAGCCTATAGTCCCTTGACTTAGGGAAGAGGCTGTCATTAAGCTCCGTACCGAATTGAGGTGGGATAATTGGAAATGCCTGATAGATTAAATTGATCTTCCCCTCAAAGTAATTGGCAAGAGAGTCGCGTAGTTCCTGCAATGCTAAAAGTGGCTGTGTACAGGCATAAGGATGGGTAAATTCCTTAAGAGTATTAAACAATTCTTTAGAGGAATTGCCTGCTAGATCAATTTGCTTGCTAATATACAGTTTACGTGCCTTTTTGATATTTTGTTGGTAGGCAGCGAAAGCTGCCTTATATACATCTTTATCATCTGAGCCATAACTCTGGTGCCAGCGTCTCTCTAATTTCTTGCCGAAAGCTTTCCTTGCTTTAAGCTCTGTGGTGTACCAGGGTACAAGAGGTCTGAACATGGTATTAGACCGGGTTCTTAAAGGCGCAACACTGTCAAAGGCGGAATTTAAGGCAAATTAAAATTCCATCAACATTTCAGTGACTTCTAGGTCCTGTTTAGACTTTGAAAAGTCAAAAGCTTCGGAGGAAGAGTTAGGCGAGACATGATGCCATTGCCTCATAGCTCCCTAACTGCTGTGATGATTCAGAGCAGGCTTTTCCTGATGGGGAATTTGGAAACAGATCAGTGCATGATCAGTCCATGTGAGAGGAAGGTGTGGCTCACAGTATAATTTACTGATGTTTGTAAAAATTAAATCTAAAGTGTGGCCAATTGAATGTGTTGGGCCTATAACTTTCTGATGGAGGCCCAGTGCACCTAGACCCGCTAGGAGCTGGTACCTATCTTTATTTGAGGGGTCATCGAAGTGGTAATTAAAATCTCCTAATAGTAAGAAGTTTTGGGCCTATAGCACATGTGATGCAATGGTTTCAATAGGATGGTGGTTAAAGTCTATTTTTGGTCCTGGCGGGCGGTAAAGCAGGGCACCTTTCCAATGATAATTTGGGGAAAGTTCTGGTGTAAAAGTACACATTTCTGCCCAATCCGTATTTGATATTTCGATAAGTGAGACTCTAAAAGGGTCTCTAAAAAGAATCGCAACACCCCCTCCAGGTGTTCTATCTGTATCGATTTTAATCATGCGATTGTTCTGTGGGAGAGCCTGTGTGATAGCAGGTATTGAGCTGGGACTTAGGCCTGTTTCCGTCAAGAAGTCAACAACAGGCATAAGAGAAGAAAGAAGATCCCAGCATTCGGTGGCATGCTTGGGTGGGGATCTTACATTACATAGAAAAACTCTTAATCCCATATGTGGGAAGTGGGGATTGAGAAGACTGGGGCTGAAATAAGGTGCCTGTTTCCAGTGTAGCCATAGCATCTGGCCTTAAGTCACTGGAAGTGTAAGGCTTACAACTAAATCTGCATTTAGGACAACTCATGGGTCCCTCTGTGTATCCCTGCACTGGCCTGTACCTGTCAGCCCCTTGGTGAGTGACTGGGGTGGGGGGAATCTGCAATTCACCTCACATCACCTCACCAACGTCTGGTGATTTGGCCCGAGGGTCACTCCTGGACCTGACTCATTGCAATGCCGATCCTGGTTTCCTTTGAGCCGGTGCAGGGAGAGTACCTAAGGTTTGAGGAGGCTGAGTCATGGCTGTAAGCCCCAGAGGATTTGGAATCAGCCGACCCGGGCTGGAGAACTTTAGTGATTTGTGACGACCCTGGGGAAGAGAAAAGCACTATCAGCTGCTTTTTCAGCACAAACTGTGATGTTGGGCCAAGTGCTGATGCGGGTACGCTCCCATGAGGTGAGGAGTGCGGGCCTGAGTTGCGGGAGCTGTAGCACGGCTAGTTCTTTCTGTGAGCCCTCCTGGAGAGGCCTGGAGGAACACCTACTCCCCACTTGCCCCGATTCACCGGGACAGTTCAGTTCTGGTAAGGGGTGCTTGGACCTCTGCTCCCCCTGAGGTAACCCAAAATCTACCAAATCCTACAGAAAGGCGCCCAAATATATGAACTACAATGCTCCCTCCAGCCACTGTCCTAGACTTCATCCTGAGGCCACTGGGGTATGGTGGCATCCATCTGAGGAGGGCAGGAGGGGCCCCTACCCTCTGCTTACCCCCTATGAGCAAGGAAGTGCTGCTGCTAGAGCAGGAGATGAGTACACGACTCCCCATGAGGTAGCCCAAAATCGTCCATAACCTACCACGAGGCCCCCAAACAAATTGACTACAACGCTTCCTGCTGCCACTGTCCCATACTTCCATCCTGAGCTTACTGGGGACATTGCGGAACCCTTCCGGGTAGGCTGGGTGTGGCACCTACCCTCTGTTTGCACCCATCTGTGCCTGGGATGTGCTGTTGCGGGAGCAGGAGCTTAGGACAGCAACATTGTGAGGGTAGCCCAAATCCCACCATAGCAACCATGTGGCCAGCCCAAAAGCCAACCAAGACCACTATGAGCCCAGCAATAGTTTTTACGCTGTTTCACCCCATTCTTGACTGCTATTGGGGTCTTCAAGCAATGCGTCATTGGTCACTCTTCCCAGCCTCAACATGAATAATTCTTCAATGAAAGTCATATTTAAGTCTGATCCTGACTTTGTACGCCAGTGTCTCTATCCTGAGCATCTAATGTACATGCTGTTCATAGGTCCATAGGATGTTTCTGTCTACCCTATGCTAATTTAGGTTCCCGTTGCACTCACTTGTGATTTTATGTCAATACAGGTAGCCATTGCCATATGGTAACTCTTGTCCTGCATCACTATCCTACGCATTTACTGGTACATAAGCCTATGAGAAGTTTCGGCTTACCATACATCAATACTGGCTCCTCATACTCACAGCTTTGACACCATATCCTACGCTGGTACCCAGTGCCTACATTGCAACATTTGTCTTTACCACCTCATGCATACACTTTGTCTTGGTTGAGACAAGCACCCACCACCTCTTCGGTTACCTCTGCCAATCCTACCACTTGCCAGCATTAGGGACAATGCCCCCACGATGTCCATTAGCCCTTATCTACTCCCACTGTCTAGACTGAGAATACTGCAGCATTACCACTCACTAATGCCCCATCGCAACATTGTCATGGAAAGGTACAGCATCAACTCATACTGCATTAAATTCCCACAAAACCTCTCCAAACACGCCACGAAAGAATTCAAGCACAAAACTCTCAGAGATCACCCAGAATCGCTAATAACAGACATCTTCTTTAGTCCAGGACAAGGCAGCAGCAAAATTGTCTTTATCTTCTACCCAAAAAACCTGCCAAATGGAGAATTTCCTATAACACCTTCACGTAACTAAAGATACCAACATCCCCCATGGAATCAAGCTCAATATATCCCCATCTCGGAACTTTAATGGAGAACTGGCCATAACCATCAACAGAAATAGGAACCTCCTAGTCCAAGCCTCAGAACAAAACCTAACCATTTTTGACCAACACTTCACAGCACTCTGCGCCTCCCTGCCCTCTGGTCCCACCTCCACTCCTCTCCAATTAAACCAACCCCTCCATCCTCTTTCAGTGAGTGGATACATGCACCCACATCTCCACCACCTAAATTGACGGCTCTCAATTCCCCTTGCGCAGTCTCCTCCCACTCACTCCCTTCATACCGTTCCACGGCCAAACGCCGGGACGCTATGGTCTCACCCTCAGAATCATCTTGTCCATCCCCATGGCTC
Organism: Calotriton arnoldi; assembly: GCA_963921515.1. Taxonomy (NCBI): domain Eukaryota; kingdom Metazoa; phylum Chordata; class Amphibia; order Caudata; family Salamandridae; genus Calotriton; species Calotriton arnoldi. The sequence continues at coordinate 633,504 of CAWUFW010003050.1, read as the reverse complement.
ACAGCCCAGCCAGAGTTACACTCTACTCCTGTTGCCCCGCAATCCTCCACCTATACTAAACATCACAGACGACCTACACAGATCTTTGGATGTCGGGCTGGCCTGCCTCCTAGTCCTATACCTCTTGGACACTGTTAACCACGGCATCATCCTAAACACCCTCTCACAGCGTGCAGGCATCAACTGGACTGTCCTTGAGTGGTTCACCTCCTTTCTAAGCCAATGTTCGCAGCTAATCAAGCTCAACAACTCAACCTCAAAAACAACACCAGTCTCTCAAGGAGTCCCCCAAGGGTCAATCCTGTCTCCTACACTATCAGCCTTTATATGGAACCCCTTCCAATGATCCAGAAGCAAGTTAGAATAGCCTACCATCTTTATGCAGATGACATACAACTCTACATGAAAATCGCGTCAGACAAAGACACCCACCATCTAAACAACACTCTCCTCACAGTTCAAGCCTGACTGGCCAGCCACCACCTCAAACCCAACCCCATCAAAACTGAACACCTTCTGATTCATCCCAAAGAACAATCCTTTCTCGTAGACAGCTGGCTCTACAACTTCTTGGCTCTAAAGTGCAAACTGTCCATCTCCAACTCGGTTAAATCCCTGGGGATTACTCTTTAACTTCCACCTAAGCATGAAAGACCATATCAGTGCAACTGCAAAAAACACATTCTACACACTGAAAAACCTCAAAAAAGTCAAACCCTTCATCCCCATTAAAAACCTAAAGATGGTGGTGCAATCCTTAATCCTACCCGGCTGGACTATGGCAATGCAATGGTTACCGATGCCCCAAAATCTTACCTAGCCCCATTAAAAGCCACACTCCACGCTGGTGCTAGACTCAGATCAGGGGAAAGGCTCTTTGATTACATCACTCTCACCATCAAGCAAATCAACTGGCTGTGAATTGAGGCTAAGCCATACTAAAAACTGCCTGCATAACTCACAAAGTTCTCTAAACTGGTAAATCAATTCTTCCCTCACTTTAAAAAGAAACTGAAGCTTCCTCTCCTCAACAAATACCTAAACCCACCTTCTTAAAGCACCTGACTAGCCTGTGGGCAACCTCTCCACAACCTCTAAATAAATCTGTGTACCACTACCCCGGGGGAAACTGTGCCTCAAATTCCCCCATCCTCAAGAGGCTTTACTCCAGCTACCTCAGAACTACATTTTCCATTTTTACTACGGTTCACCTTGTTTTGCCGTTTTTACAGTTACTATGTGCTTTTTTTAGTTTTACTACTCCAGTAATCTTGTGCAATTATCGCCGTGCTCTGTAAAGGGCTACGTATTTTTGTGTACTGCAACTACCTCAAAATTGTATCAGCAACTTTCCCTAATGTCCTTATACACCCCCTCACATACTGTCACTGTGTATCTATATTTACTGCTAATGTATCAAAGGTATTTGCTGCCATGCAATTTCCTCATTTACCTCGTCACTTTCTGTCACTGTGTAACTGTATTTACTACAAATGTACCTCAAGTATGTGCTGTGTGCGCTAACTCTGTGTAGTGCTCTGATGCCCTCGGTTCAAGTTTGCGCTATATAAAACTCAATAAATAAATAAACAAATACAATAAATATACAAACTATAGGGGTAGATAAAGATATTGAAGAACCTCTTAATATTTTAGTCAATGGTGTTCCAGCAAAGAGTAGAAAAATGTGACAAGAGTTAGTAGATGTTAATAAGATCAAAAAAGCAACATTTTACCTAGCAAAATAATATTTACAATACAAATGTTGATGTTGCTGAAAATGTAACTTGCATAGAGGATGAGACGTTACCATCAAGCGGACAGATTGAAAAAGTAAATCGATCAAGATCGGAACAAATTGATGAACACTACAGCATCCACATCCCCTGCATTCTAAAGAAATCATTGGTGATGCTATTAAGCTGTTTCAAATGAAACAAGCAAAAGGAGCTCTGTTAAGTGTATGGGAAAAAAGTTTGGAGCCACGCTGTTTTCCACAACTGTTTCCCACTGGAGCAGGAGGCCGCTATGATGACCATGCTGTACAGATACCAGCAGCTGAATACTGCTCAACATGACTATATTCAGAGGATCCAAGGTTTCGTCAGTGCATTCCGTACATATTCCATTTTCTGTTTGAAAGTGACTTTTCTGGACTTTCATATGCTGTGAATCATATACTGAAGACAGGTGTTAATCTTCAAAATCCCTCTTCGAGGGAATTCGTTGATAAAGTTCAAGAAAAAGATGAAAACTTAGAATACAATTTAATTAATTTGGTGGCGTGCCAACGTGTCACCAAGTAGTATTGGTATCATCGTCATGGAGAACTCAAATGCATGTTGAGAAACCTGGGTGCGCCAACTTGATTTATTACACTTAGCTGTGCTGAATATGCATGGGATGACCTGATTGTATGTTTAAGCGAGTTAAACTCAAACATTGAGGACATCAACGTTAACACAGCATGAGAACTTTGCTCTTTAGATCCTGCTAATGTTTGCAGATATTTTAACCACAGGTTCCAAGCCATGTTATCTTTTATCTGCAACAAAACTAATCCTCCTCTTGGCAAAGTAACTGATTCCTTCTGGCGTGAAGAGTACCAAGCACAAGGTGCTCCTCATATTCACATGCTGTTATGGATAAAAGATGCTCAAAAATTTGAAACAGACAGTAATGACTGTGTGCTGTCTTTCATTAAACAGTATGTGACATGCACCATCCCAGAAGATACTTCTGTCAAAGGCCTGAGAGAACGAGTTCCGCATTTCCAAACACATAGATGTGGAAAGTACTGTTGTAAAAAATACAGAGTGTTTTACACAAGATGTAGTTTTGGCTGTCCATGACTGGTTATTTCACAAGGAAGAGTCAACAGCTTTTTGTCTGCAGTAACACAGATATCACCACAAAATATGTACAATCAAAGATGAAAGAGGCTTCCAAGTTCTTTAATGATTATAACACTGTAATTCTTAAAATGTAGAATGCAAATATGGACAACTCAATTGCTGTTGCTCATTATGTGACTTTATACAAAATCAGTGAAGACTGAAATGAAAGAGATGTGGCAGGGAATTTCTGCAGAAAAGAGCTTAACAAAATATTTGTACACTTTAGTTTAAAAATGCTATCCCATAGGGAGATGGGTTCCTATGAATGTTGTGACAGGTTGAGCTCGGCCAGTTTATTTTCAAAGTCTGGGGGAATTGTTTAGGTAAGTCTAGGCCTAGAAAGCATGCGAAATAAAGTGCTAAATTCTTTTGCAGAAATAAAGTATCTAGCAGAGTTTGACCTGGAAAGTACTGACACAGTAAAATCCAACATGTTAGATATAATAAAATTACCTCAACGAAAGGCCCTCAGACTGACCCAGAGTTTGATCTCCCTCCAGCCTTGCCCATCTCTCATATGTTAGAGAACTTCCCGTTACTCATGACAGAGGAGACAGAAGCTCTATTAAGTTGCGCTAAATCAGGGTCCCCACTGGACCTCATTCCTGCTAAAGTAGCCGCTACTCTGTCCAAACAACTAGCCGGCCCCATTTGCTCTATTCTAAACAGCTCCATGAAGGAAGGCCCCCTCCCCCTGGATTGGAAAGCTGCGCAGATTCTCCCAATTAGAACAAATCCTAAAATCTCTACGGAAGACGTAACTAATTATAGCCCCATCTCTCTCTTTCCCCTTCACACCAAAATTTTGTAAAAACACATTAATAAACATCTTTCAGACTTCGCAGAAACCACTAACTGCCTGGACCCCTCCCAATCGGGATTCCGTCCCAGATATAGTACAGAGTCCGCACTGGTGGCAGTCACGGACAACATCAGGATGTTGCTGGACAATGGTCAAGCAGTGCTTTTGGTGCTGCTTGACCTTTCCGCGGCATTCAATACTATCTCCCACCAGACTTTACTTAGAAGATTGGGAGACATAGGCATCACTGGAAACGCACTGAAATGGTTGTCCAACTTTCTGTCCGACAGAACTCAGACCGTTAATCTAGGCTCATTCCACTCACAGACTACCAGGGTGACCAAGGGAGTACCACAGGGCTCATGCCTGAGCCCCACCCTGTTTAACATTTACATTACTCCCTTGGCGAGACTTTTGAGGAAGTTGGGATTCATCCCCATATCCTACGCTGATGACACCCAACTACTCCTCTCATTTGACAAATCCAATTCCAATATTCAGAACACCTTTGCAGAAGGAATGAAGGCAATAGCGGAGTGGATGAAAAGCAATTTTCTCAAACTTAATGCAGCTAAGTCGACGATAATGCTATTTGGCGAAGCCACTATGAATTGGTCCCCAAGCTGGTGGCCAGAGGAATTAGGTCCTACCCCATGTCCCAAACAGGTGGTAAAAAACCTTGGAGTTCGGTTGGATCACAAACTCACACTGGGAGATCATGCCTCTTCCACCGTTGGAGCATGTTTCCATAGCCTCAGCCTACTCAGAAGAGTCTTCCCCTTCTTGCCACTATCAACCAGGAAAACCTTGATCCAGGCTCTAATCTTAAGCCGCTTTGACTACTGTAATGCGCTGCTGAATTCAGCCAATGAAAGTTCCTTAAACAAACTCCAAGTGGTTCAGAACACCGCGGCACGACTGGTGATCAATGCCCCCCCAAGAACCGCTTCACTCCCTTTGCTTCAAAAAGTACACTGGCTGCCAATACAGAAAAGGATCAAATTTAAGATCTGCTGTATGGCATACAAAGCTGTAAACAGCCTAGGCCCCAGCTACCTAAATGATAAATTTGTTAATTATGTTCCCTCCAGACCCCTCCGCTCCGGAGCTAAAGTCCTGCTCCAAGTCCCGCGCTTTAAAAAAAACGCCTAGGTGGTAAAGCCTTTTATCATCTGCCCCACACTACTGGAATGAACTCCCCATTCACATGCGTCAATGCACGGATTACCTGGCATTCAGAAAATTTTTGAAAACCTCGCTGTTCTGATCGTCCTGTATCAGCTCACCTAGGCGGTCCTAGCGCGGAGATACCCTTATGGGGTGATTCGGGCGCTCTATAAGCAAATAAATAGAAATAGAAATAGATACATACTACCCATCTAGAAAATATGTGCTTATATGAAGTTCTTCAACACTGCAGGTACCAAAGGAATGTAACCGAAAACATAGAAGGCAAATTTGCAGTACTTGGATGTGATGGTTGTTAAGTGAGACATGCAAAAGGAAACTTAATAAAACACAGAAAAATTAGTTGCCAAACTTCATTGAAAAGAGAATTGTTCTATTTGGCACTTCCTCAACTGTTCAAGCCTTCATGTACTGAACCAGAATTACTTAGAGGCTATTACTGTTATGAAGATTCATTGAATGCTGTGAAAGACAGCATTTAGTGTTTAGCCTTCCAAAATTATATGCAAATGTTAACTGATGAGATTCAGCAAGAAGAAACAATTGCTACAGAGGTAGCTAAGGACAGTTCACAAAGTAGTCAAAGTTCTGCACCACTCAGTCAAGATCCCATTGAACCACATAATAGTGATAATGACACTGCAATAGCTATGAATGAGGTGGAAAGTGCAATAGATCAAGCTAGACAAGAAACTATACATCTGGAGCAGTTAGCTATGAAAATCAACAATGATCAGCACATTTATATGGAAGTAAAAGTGAAAATGGAACATGTATTTCTTCACAAGAAGAAAGCATGCAATTGTTCACCCTTTAACCCAATTCTATTACATATCAGTGGTCACACTAGCACAGGGAAAAGCTTTTTAATTATAATTCTGACCGCTTACCTACAGAGGAAAACACAATCACATTTTTCGTGTGTAGTAACAGCACCAACTGGATTAGCTGCACACAATATTAAAGGAATAACTCTACATTGACTATTAATGCTACCTGTAGAACATGATAATAAACTGGAATACCAGACGTTATCTGTTGAAGCATGTCATAAGGTAGCAAGAGTTTTTAATAAAATGAAGGTTTTAATCATTGATGAGGTAAGCATGGTTTCAAATGTAATGCTTGCCTTTGTTCACTTAAGAATGCAACAGATTTTATGAACAGAATACGATTTTCATTTCTGAGGAAAGCGTTTAATTGTGTTTGGTTACTTACTGCAACTAACCCCTGCGAAAGGAGAGCCTGTTTTCAAGACACATCTGCATGAACAAACACATCATTCATTAGGGATTATTGGACATGTAAACATTTGGCTGAATTTCCAAAACAAGGAACTATTGAAGAATATGCGTCAAGTGTCTGATGAGATAAATGGTAATATTCTGAAGGATATTAGAGTTGGACTTCTGACAAAGTAAGGTAAGAGTACCTTAGGAACTCAACTTATCAAAAAACTATTTATGTGTAAGAAAACAGCAGCACAGCTTTGATTGAAGAAAGAAAATCAATAGTTTGCTTAATGCCTAGACTTCAAGAGTTCACCAATTTTAATGAAGAATTGCTTAAACTAGAGAAGAAACAAATTTCAGAAGTTACAGCTATTGACAAAATAGAACACCAGGGAGTAACAATAGTGCTAAATGAAAAACTTCAAAGAAAACTAGATTCCTTAGAGAAATCTGTATCTAAGACTGCTGAATTAGAGGTGTTTATGCATGAGCAAAAACTGTGAAGTGACTTTGCAGCCGTATTTAAATGTTGAGGAAGGATTAGTAAATGGTACTATGGGTAAAGTTATTGATTTAATTTATTTTCCAAATAGGAATGAGGTTGCATACTTGGCCATAAATTTGATCAGATTAATGGCATCAAACAGATTGGTCGATGCGTTGTACGTTTTTTGCTAGTGAAAATGTATATGGGCAGCGCCAGCAGTTCCCACTCTCTCTAGCGTATGCTGTAACTATCCATTAATCACACGGTTTAAGTGTAGATGCAACTTTTATTAATATTGAAAGTACCTTATTTAAAGAAGGTATGTCATATGTAGCATTGTCGTGAGTTAGAACATTGGTTTGATTTTGGTTGATTTTGATGAAAAGAAAGTTAGTGCTGATACTAGTTGTGTTAGAGAATACAATTGGTTTAGAAGTGTATATGCTCCACACTTAGGACAGTATCCTATTTATGAAAAACAAGGAATCTGTCCTAATCAGAACCTTAGTAAGCAGTTAATGAATGTTCCTCTAAAGAAGCAAAAAAGATAAGGAAGAAGATTTAACGATGAAAAAAATTGAAAATTGACGGTGATATTGTAGGTTTTCAGCTGGAAAACAGTAATGGTGTCAACTGCTATACAAATGTTGTTCTCATGTACTCTTCCATTCACCGCATTTTGTAAATTAAATTCAACATAAAGTAGACAACAGAATTTGCTCTCATCTGTGTACTTTTCTGGAACGTTTGTGTAGTGATAGGACTGTAGTACATTCTGCTTCAGGCAGTCAAGATGTGGTAGACATGCATAGAGGATCTGTACTATTTGTACTAAGTGGATAATACATTATATTGATGCTACAATGATGCAGAGCTGATGGATCAAAAATAGAAACTAAAATTACAAACTTCAAAGCAGAACAAATTTCAATTTCTATAAGAACATGAACAACACTATCTATTATCTTTCATGAAGGACTTTGTATACATTCAGGACAGTACACTGTGTATTTAAAAAATTAAACTGGATGGACAGAAATCAACAACATCAAGCTCACTTTCAAACAAAAACTACCTTTCAAACTTCCAAATTCATATCTCTTCTTTCTCCAACCAAAGTTTTAAGGAAAATTAGCATTTAAAGAGTGGTATACAGTGTTTGTTTTTTTATGAATGATCATTGTGTAAGATATCATTTGGCCTACCAGGGGTGATAGCTTCAAAATGAGTCCAAAATTTGAACATCTATTTCGGGTAAAGTCTATTTCAGTATCATTTATTTTTGTGGATATATTCCTTTATATTAGTTGAGTACTTTTAGCTACAATAACTTATTAAGTGTTTGGAGTGACTGTGACGCATAGTATGACTTATTTGTAGTGTAATACTGAGCAGTTCTGTTTTTTTTCTACAATCTATATGATTGTTTTTTCCTCACTGTTCAGTGATGATTATATATACAGGACATTGTGTATGATGTACAAGTGTAAAAGCTTTGAACAGTAAAAAACAGAAAATGATATGTTTAAAGAAATATATGTGTTTTACACTGTTACAGTTGTGTACTGCTTGTATATTAACATACATATTTATTTTTCAGTAATTTGAACTTTTCTGTGAAACTTTTAAATATGTCTTAACATGTATTTCTGTTTTCTCTCTTTTATAACAGATCAACTGATTACATTTTTGGATATGTTTCAGTAATCAATTCTGTATATGACTGTAATAAAATATATAAAAAGATAGAGGAACAGATCCCCTAGGACTCACAGATGCATACAGTAACATACCCTTTCAAACACTAATGCATTCACCCACATACTCACCCACTCACTTATACACACACTGACACACTCTGGGACTCACTAATACATACACTGACACAACCTTGAACACACTGATGCATTAACTGACATACTTACTCACTCAGTGATACATACTCTGACACATCCTAGGTTTCACTAATAATCACTCACAGACATACTGATACACTCTGGGACTAACTGATACATACACTGACACACCCATGGACACACCAATCCATTCGCTAACACATTCAAACTGTTACGCATACACACCCCGACACACTCTAGACTAACTACTACATACACTGACATACCCATGGATTCACTAATGCATTCACTAACACACTCTCACACTTCTACACACCCTGATACAACCATGGACTGCCTGATACATAAAATGGCACACCCATGAACACACTGATGCATTAACTGACATACTCACTCACACACTGACACACCCTAGATCTTACTAATAGATACACTGACACACCCATGGAAACACATGCATTAACTGAATTCACTCACTGAGTCATACACACAGTGGCACACTCTATTACTCACTAATAGGTACACTGACACACACATAAACAGCCTGATGTATTAACTAACATACTCACTGACTCAGTCATACAGACCCTGAAACACTCTAGCTCTCACTAACATATACCCTGACAGACCCATGTACACACTGAGGCACTAACTGACATACTCAGTCAATCAGTCATACAGACACTGACATACTGTAGGTCTCACTGATAGATACACTGACACACCCATGGACACACTGATGAAATAACTTACATTCACTCACTCAGTCGTACACACAGTGACACAATCTAGAACTCACTAATATGTACACTAATACACACATAAACAGATTGGTGTATTAAGTAACATACCCACTGATACAGTCATACAGACTCCTACACTCCCTAGCTCTCATTATTAGATACACTGACACACCCTTGAAAACACTGATGCATTAACTGACATACTCACTTACTCAGTCATACACACAGTGACACTCTCTACAACTCATTAATGCACTGACATACCCATGAACACACTGATGTAATAACTGATATACTCATTCATTCAGTCGTATACACTCTGACACACCCTAGGTCTCACTAACACATACACTAATGCTTTCTCTGACAAAATCAGTGACTCACTCATATACACACTGAGACACCCTGGGACTAACAGATGCATTCACTGACACACCCATGGACACACCAGTCGATTCACTAACACTTTCAAATTGTTCCTGACACTCTCTAGGACACACTACTGCATACACCCCCATGGATTCACTAATGCATTTACTAACAAATTCACACACTTATTTCTACACACACTGAGCCAACTTACGACTCCCTAATACATACAATTACACACCCATGGACACACTGATGCATTAACTGACATACTCACTCAGTCATACACACAGTGACACCCTCTACAACTCTCTAATGCATACACTGACACACCCATTGACACTCTGATGTATTAACTGACATACTCACACACTCAGTTCTATACACTGATACACCCTAGGTCTCACTAATACATACACTAACACACCTATGGACACACTGATGTATTGTCTGACAAAATTATTGACTCACTCATATACACACTGAGACATCCTACGACTAACTGATACATACATTGACACACCCTTGGACACACCAATACATTCACAAACACATTCAAACAGTTACTCATGAACACCCTGACACACTCTAGGACTATTACATAAATTGACACACCCATGGATTGACTAATGCATTCACTTACACACTCACACACTTACTTGTACACCCACTGAGTGTCTCAGTAACTCAGTGAGTGTATTAGTATGCTTAAGCGAGTGTCAGTGTATATATTAGAGCCTCCAACACTGCTGCACCAGTTTTCCCGGCCCAGAGGAGGGGCTGTGACGTGCCTGACAGCGCCGGAAGTACCATAAAGTCAACTGAGACGTCCTGCAGCACGGGAGCCTCCAACACTGCTGCACCAGTTTTCCCGGCCTGGAGGAGGAGCCACGACGTGCCTTACGGCGCCGGAAGCGCCATAATGCCAAGTGAGGGGTCCCGCAGCGCGGGAGCCTCCAACACTGCTGCACCAGTTTTCCCGGCCCAAGGAGGGGCTGCGACGTGCCTGACAGCATCGGAAGCGCCATAAAGTCAAATTGCGTCCCGCAGCGCGGGAGCCTCCAATACTGCTGCACCAGTTTTCCCAGCCCGGAGGAGGGGCCGTGACATGCCTGACGGCAAAGGAAGTGCCATAAAGCTAACTGAGGTGTCCAGCAGCGCAAGACGTGTGCGGGCATGCCCAGGCTCAGCCCGGGCCAAGACAGGCCCATTTTGGCCCGTCATAGCCCAGAAGAGGCTGGGCCACCCCTCTGAGATCTGCCTTGGAGTTATCGGGGCATGGACAAGGTCACAAAAGGATACTTCTCCCATCAGAGGCACTGTGTATTTTCTTTTCTGGCACGCTATCTGTTTTAAGGCATGAGGATTCCTGTTGTCCTCTTTACACTGGCTAGTTCTACTGCAGTACTTGAGTATGGGTAAACGGAAGGGAATTCCCGGCATCCCTAGCATGCTACCACCACCCCATGCTCGCTCTACAATTGATAACTATTTTACCCGGACTGTGGATATGGTTTCTAATGAAATAAGACTGGTGGAGTGACGCCTTTCACTCACTTCAGAGGAACATGCTTTAGCTGTACCCTTGCTCCAGTCTAATAATCAAAGTCCTCTTGAGCCCCCTCTGATAAGTACATTCAGCGCCTCGGTTTCAAGTCAATCTGCTGGCTTAACTGGCTATGTTCATCCAGGGCAGTGACCAACATTGTGACTCTGATTTAGATAGTGGTCCAAAACCCAAGCACAAGAGGACAATTGTAAAAACTACGAAAAACAAATATCATGTAGCAAAGGGCAATATGGCACCCTGAAATAGGCCCTGTAATGAAGACGTGCTAGCGCCAACATCCGCTGTTGTTGAAAATATCTGGAATCAACTTAGTAGTCGCATAGGTAACCTACTGGATTCTAAATTGTGTCCAATTATCGATCACCTAGTGCAAATTGAAGCCAAACTAGCATAGTCACTTGCCCCCAGGGTAATTACTTGCTCCCAGGAGACCCAGTGCACCCCTACCCCCTCAAATCAGATCTCCAATTATGGGGGTGGAGGGCCTGCCGACAATCAAGCCTCCGTACCAGACATTAGTTCAGTCTCTAATAAAGCTGCTCGGAGCAACAAAGTGCATCCCACAGTGGATAAACAAGCTGTCAAGCAACTAGAAATATGTGATTCAAGCCCGGTTTCCCTCCCTGTGATCGATCTACCTCCCGCGTCTGCTCCCTACGTTATTGTCTTGGCGAATGTGCCTAGACTCCCAGTTTGCAGCATGGAAACCACAAGGTGCCTTATGAACAAAACTATACATTGGCTGAATGCTAACGTGACTGGCCACTGAGACAAATCTGAAGAGATATTGTTGGCAAGACGTGTGAGGGGGATTGGTGGGTGGGTAAAGGTTACACTGGTGATGATATCGTGGTCAATCTCCGTAACCCCATGGTGGTAACGGACATACTGTGTCAAGCAAGTGCAGGAATGGTCAAAACTAGCCCAGTTAAGGTGGTGCCACTTGCGTTTTTCTATAAGTATCTTGCTATTTCACCCCGCAATATTGACGGGATAGCTGCCTCAAAGAGTGTCCTCTCTAGATTCCTTCTTCAACCGACAGTATCCCTGATAAATAGATTCACAGTCCTGGCTGGGTTGGAGGATAATGACTGACGATTTAGCGAGGAGAGCGATTGCTCCGGTGCTCTGGAAAAGGGTGGGGAATCTTCCAGTACAACTCCTGCTGTCCAATTGACTACCAGTCCAGTCCAGAACTATCCATCTAAAGGGCTAGCAGCGAGTGTATCCATGGCAGAAGGTGGTGCAGATTATGCATGTATTATTTTTTTAAGATGGAATGTTGCAGGCTTAGCTTCCAAAATTTTGATTGAAGGCTGGCAACTTTTTATTTCAAATATGACATAGTTTTTATGCAGGAAACCTGGGATCAGAAAGAGATAGCATTTGACGGATTTAAGTGCTTTAGTCTGCCAGCGGTACCGACTCCAGCGGGTAGAGCCAAAGGGCGGCTCACTGCTTGGTTTAAACTTAACATTGGTTGTTCTATTTCTCTTCTTTTCTTGGATCAGGGGGAGGCCCAGGTTTTTTGTCTTAGCTAGAATGATAACTACAAGATCCACATGGCAAATTTTTATAACAATAATTTTTCCTATAAGGGCGATTGTAATTTCCAGGGTCTTTTTGCAGTAATTGATATGCTTGTGGAAAAAGAGACTCAGGCTGAATTCCCCCTTAATTTGATGGTGGCAGGCGATTTTAACACCAAATTAGGGCACCTGCTATCTTTATTATCAACTACTTTTGAACCTCTTGTCCGAGAAGCTGATTGCAACTTGATGGATTCTAGGGAGCGGGACCAATTTTCCCTACCGGCCGACAGGGGTCTGGCCAATAAGGTCCCTAACTCTGTTGGTTGTTATACTCCAACTTTTACAGGGAGGGGTGCTGGGAGCACTATAGATTATATATTTGAGTATGTCTTCGATCATTAAAAACAGAAAGGTCCTTACTCAGATCTACAGCAACCATAATCCCATTACTGCCCAATTAATGACCCCACCAGCGCATCATAATTCTAAGCTAATGCCTCCTCAGGTTTTAATTAGTAAGGATGTAGGGCGCAGAGTGGTGTGGCGTACTGCGAACTTGAAGTACATTATGTCACAGTGTAGTCAGCAACAGTATGGCACTGGTAAACAGTTGCAACCTGGTAATTCGCACTCCAGTCCTTATTTTAAATCAATTCACAAACCTTTTATCAAGGTTAAAAGAGATGCTCTCTAGACCCATTGCCCAGCCATGTCTCCAGGCTAAATCATGGTTTGACAAAGAATGTAGAGCAGCAAATGAATCTCTACGCAGGGCCTTAAAGCAATCCCCTAGAGATCGTAGTGCTATTATAGCCAGCAGAAAGATCTGCCAGCAAGCAGGTAAGAGAAGAAAATTGGCCATGAAGGAGTAGAAATGGGAACTCATAGTTAGAGCTTGTGAATTAAAAGACTCACAAGCCTTCTGGAAAGCTGTGCCGTTTGTTTTATCCCCCTTAATACATCAACATAAAGTAGCAGTCCATATCTCGGCTGAGGCCTGGCTGGCGCACTTCTCTGGAATGTATTCTACCGACTGTAGGGCCGACGATGCATTTAAGTCATTAGTCCCATTGTGCCCAAACCTCGAGATCAGTGAGGGAGAGGTCTTTAAAGCGATTGTAGACAGCAGGTGCAAGAAGGCTCCGGGACCAGATGGTGTCCCACTTGATTTATTTAGGGAGGACCCAGGGTTTTGGACTCCCCTTCTTACTTCTATATTTAACTCTGGCAATAGTCAGGGCGTGCCCAGGTCGTGGCGCACATCAATAATTGTCCCCATTTTTTAAAAAGGAACTGCGCATGACGTCAGGTGCTATCTCCCAATATCCCTCCTAGACTCCACAGCTAAAATCATTGGGAGAGTAGGTTTGGACCGTTTACTTGACTGGGTCAATAAAAATAGTATACATGCAGCAAGCCAGTATGGGTTTAGAAAGGGGTTTGGGGCTAATGAACAGTACCTCAACTTCCATCTCATTGTGGCAAAATACAAATATGCCAAGGGGGTCTCTACCCATTTGGCATTTATGGACTTGTCAAGTGCTTTTGACTATGTATCCAGATCAAAGCTGTGGACTAATCTAGAAAGTATGGGTGTTGATGCGGGGTTGGGTTAATTTTTAAGACTTTTACATCACGACCTTACAGCAACAGTTAGGTATGGTAGCACTGGCGAATGCACAGAGCCCTTAAGTATCAAGCGTGGGGTGCGCCAAGGATACGTCCTTTTTAAAAAAGAAAATGTATTTATGATTTTAAGGAGACAGCGGTGAAAGAATAGTAAACAGTTGAGTGTACTATTGTAACACATAGTAAACATGGCAGTACGAAATATACTCAGAATGCTCACAAAGAACACAGAGGCATCATGCATAAGGGGGCATCACGACATCTTACAGACCATTAGAAACCAAAAGGCAAACCAATATATTCACAGACCCGTTCAGTTCTCATCAAATGAATAGACTGTAGCAAAATCCGAGGCAAAGATTTGTCAAAAGGGCTCCACATGGACCGGTTATAGTGTACCAACTATTATGCAGTGGAAACCTTACCCCTATGGGGCGCCGTCCTGAGCACCAGCGGATGCCGGTGTTGGTACATCATTGTCCAATGAGGTATCTCTTATCCGAAGCCAGTTCGTGAAAGGCTCCCAAATGACTTTAGGGCGAGATGCTGTTGGCATGAGGTCCCAATAGTTCGCCAGCTGCTCCTGGCAATAGGCAACATCTTGAATCCATGTCTTAACACGTGGACAACTAGGGGCACCCCATTGTATAGCTAAACGTCGCCTTGCAAGAACTAGCAGCATTGCAGTAAGACGGCGTGTGTCAGGATGGGACTGCTCCACAAAGCCCAGTAGCATTACTAGTGGGGAACACTCAAGGGGCTGGCCCGTGATGGCTCGAATGGTATCACACACCTCCACCCAGTATCGTGAGATCACAGGACACTCCCATGCTATATGAAGGAAGGCGGCTCCCTCACGCTTACATTTCCAACAATTAGAATCAGCTCTCAATTTTAATTTAAATAGCTGAAGGGAGGTACGATAATAACAGTGCAGGAATTTAAAGTGTATGAGCCTCAATTTATAATTAGGGGATAAGTGCTTCATTTGTAAACAACAAAACGCCCATTGTTCGTCCGTGGGCTGGTCGAAAAGCTCTGATCTCCATTGTTCCAAAGCCCTCGGGTCTGCCCATGGAGTGTGTGCTTGCGTATGGACAGAGAACCTGGTGACCAATTTTCTGGGGGATGGTGTGACTAAAAGGTGGTCTAGCGGATGCAGGGGGTCTGGAGGAGCCGGAAAGGTGGGATGTAATGCTTTACAAGTGGCCTTGAGTTGGTGATATAATAACCACTCCAGAACTGGAGTTCGTTCCCCGGCTGGACTAGCAGGCTGCTCCAAGAATGTGCCCTGTGGGTAAAGGTCCCCTTATGTCTTAATGCCCATGTTATATGCCCGATCAATGGTGCCCTTGTCGTGCAAAAATGGAAAATGTGGTTGAAATGCAATTGGCGTAGAGGGTGCATAAAGAAGAGGGGTATGCGTCCGCTTACGTATGCCTTCCCACGCCCAACGCACCGTTTCAACAGTGTTGAGTTCATTAGGAGTTCTGCGATAAGGCTGATATATAGCCATATGTAAAGGAGTGGGATCCGCTATATCCTTCTCAGTGGCCACATGGAGTTGAAAGGGGACTGGGTATATCCAATAGTGTAAGAATTGAGCTTGTGCACTTAAAGCATATAATTCAAAGTCTGGTGTGCCCCGTCCACCTTTGGACAGTGGACGCCTCAGCAGATCCCAGCTAATTCTGGGTGGACCTCCAGCCCAAATCATAGAGATTGCAGAAGATCTCAGGGATTTAAAGAAGACTTGGGTGAGTGGTATGGGTATATTCACGAATAGGTACAACAGTTTAGGGAGGACGATCATTTTCAATATGGCGATCCAACCGGCCAATGAGAAGGGCAATGCAGTCCAAAATTAAATTTTATCTTCAAACCAATTTTGCAACCTTCCAAAGTTTAAGCGCCAGATTAGCTGTATGTCTCTACTTAGCCAAATGCCCAAATATTTAACAACGTCATCCGCCCACAGTAACGGAAAGTCCAATGAGGTATCTAAAGGGGCATAAGTGAGGGACAGGATGGAAGACTTGGTCCAGTTTATATTAATACCCGACAGGCCCAAAACGAAGCACCTCCCGCAGAACCGGATTCAGATTATCATCTGGTCATCTAATATACAATGTCATATCATCTGCGTACATGGAGATGATAAGATTTTGGTCAGTAAAAACCAGGCCCCGGGCAGAATGATGCTGGCGAACTCTAGCAGCCAGAGGCTCCATAGCTACCGCAAACAGGAGAGGTGACAGGGGGCAGCCCTGCCTGGTTCCACGTGAAATGGGGAAGGCATCTGATATCAGTCCGTTGGCCTGAAGATGGGCAGTAGGTTTAGTGTAAAGTAATTTAATCAATTTGATAAAATTGAGACTAAACCCTAATCTGGGAAGTATAGCAAACAGGAAGGGCCATTCCAAAGAGTCAAACGCTTTAGTGGCGTCAAGGAAAACTGCCACTGCTGGAAGTTTAGGGTCAATTTGGTGAATTATAGAAAAAAAGTGCGCAAATTGTGGGCCGTCGACCTGCATGGTATAAATCCGGATTGGTCTGGTCGGGCAATGAGGGGCATCAGCGGCTGTAATCTATTTGCTATTAATTTGGCCAAAATTTTGGCATCTACATTTATTAAAGAAAGGGGGAAGTACCATGGAATTGAAAAATGAAAAACAAAAAAAAGACACAAACATATTTTCAATAGCAAAAAAAATTACCAATAGTTCTTATTTCTAAAATTTTTGGGGAAATATATTATAAAATTTATTTCAATTGAAAAAAAATATATATAAAAAATTAGTTTACATTTTTAAGAAAAAAACAATGAAATGATATAGTATATTTTTACAATTAAGCCATAAACAATAAAAGTATTTGGAAAAAAGCACAGTTGTAAAAAAAAAACCTTTAAAAATATTGAATTATTCTTGAAAGAACTACTGTTGAAATAGTACTTAACATTTTTTAAAAATCACAAAATATTTTCAAAAATTTGTAAAAAGAAAAGAGAAATGTTATACTGAGAAAATTAAAAAAGAAAAAACCTTAAAAAGTCACTTACAAAAAAACAAAGGTTACAGGGATGCTATAGTTAGGAAATAGAATTTCAAAAATGTAGAAATTCACTGAAAAAACCAAAGGTTACACAGATGTTATAGTTAGGAAATAGAATTTAAAAAAACTTAGGAATTCACTGAAAAAAAAACAAGGTTACAAGGATGTTATAGTTAGGCTGACATTTCACTCGTACAAAACCAGAGAAATTTAGCAGTTATAGTTAGCTGAGCTAACTAGAACTTATGCCCCCGCAATGCACTGCTTATGGCCTCACATATTACATCACTCATGACATGGTCAGTGACATCACTGGTGACATCTCTAATAACATCACCGATTACATCACTCATGACATCTCAAATTACATCACGGATGATATCACTGATGACATCATCCAGTGATTGTGAGTGTATTCTAAAAGTTACTGAGTGCCTATATGGGTGAATGAGTGGGTTTGTAAGTGGAGTATAGAAGAGTGAGTGGGTATGTGAGTGACTACATAGAATATATAATTTATACTTACCTGTAAAATGTTTTCCATGCATATGCCGTTACCCCGCATGGCCTTACAACGAAGATGAAAGTATTTAACAGGTAAGTATATATACACACATCAAGGGATTATACTTACCTGTAAAATACTTACATCGTTGTAAGGCCGTACGTGGTAAAGGCATGTGCGTGGTAAAATGTTTTGTGGTAAATGTATGAGTTATAAAGATGCATGCATTATAATGACTGTGTTGTAAAGGCATGCATGGTAATGACATGCGTGGTTCCATCATACAACCGTGCTCCATTTACGTTAAGCAGTAAAACTCCATGTTTGATGCAAATTTAATGGCTCCTTTGGGAGGCCATTTCAAGGGCAAATATGCTCTTTGTAAATGTCAGTGCCCTACCACGCCATGCTTTCATCAAATATTCTCCAAGATGCACCAATAGATACATACTGCTCACTTACCACTCTTCTGCTGAATGTGCATGGTTCATATGCAACACTTATTCTGTGTACTATGACTTCTGTGACATGAAATAAATGTCAGCACCCAAAGTCTGAAAATTGTTCCACCACCAGTGATGGAGGGTTTCCTCTCTGGTGGGTGTGGCTAAAATTGCCAGCACCGGCAAGCATTGAAAGTGATATACAGCTGAGCTCAGTGGCAAGTCAGAACTTTATAACCAGTGACTCTTCTGAGTATAATTAGCGCTGCCTATTCCTGCAGCCCGGTGGCCCTCCTGCCCAACTTAGAACACCAACACTCTGAAGCTCAGCCTGGCAGGCTCACTCCCTGTACAGTCCAGTCAAGTGGGTCATGCACTCTGCACTGAACTTCAATTAGCTGTACATCATGTGCATTAGCCCACAAGGCCATCCTTCCAGTTTACATTCCACTGGCAACCAGAGCCAGGTTTATTTTAATTTAATAGTATTTTCTAACAGACACAAATTCCAGGGTTTATTCCATGTTGTCAACATTTTCCAAGCAGTGTGGTTCACACACTGGAAAAGATAAATTACAGGATTGCAACAGAGACTAGCCAAAAATCTGTGCTATACATTTGTAACAAAAGGACTTTGACCTCTAAAACCTCGATGGTTCTATTGCATAGTGTAGATCCACAAATAATGTCTTCACATGCCATGCATATATCTGCACAGGCCCACTGCACACTCCCTAACTGATGTTTGTTTGTAACAAGAGAGAAACACATTTGGGTCCTGATTAGCACAGTAGGAAATAATGACTTCTGTATTATAGTGCTGTGACTTCCCAGTCTAAGGCTGAATTCACTCACAAGAAAGGCCCAGATTCTTGTACTGCTCTGCTGTGTTTGCCTGCTACTTTGGAGCTGCAGGAGGGACTGCCACTTTGCTATCTGCCTTGTTGCGCTGGCCGGATGCCTGCTACTTTTGCTGTGTTCAACTCTGAGCATTCTCCAAGGGCTTGTTGGCTTGTCCCCTGTTCTCGAAGTCTCAAGGCCTTCAAAGACTTCATGTTCATTGTCACTACCTGGCTGTGAGGGCCGTCCTGCAAAAACCAGTGCATTGCCCTGCAAGAGATAAGGGTCCCATGCTGTAAACGCCAGCACTCCGCTCTGCACCAGAAAAGACCTCCAATTTGATCAGATAAAGCAACTGTGCTTGTTTCAACAAAGGACCTGCATTTAATTGCCAAACTACATTGTAGCCCCGACAAACGTCAGTGCATCCTCTCCAATCACCACCTTCCAAATGCCAAGTTTTGCCAGGACAACAACGTGCCTCGCCTCCAACTCTGACGGAGGGAAGCCGCTGCATCCACTCGCTGCCCTCTGCGCCACCTGAAAGAAAGGCTCAGCACAGCCCGCCATGGCACTGAACTCGTCCCAAAGAATCTCACCACAGCCATGGGTGCATCTTGTCATTGTGACAGTGAGAACAGTCCTGCATGGCCTCGCCGCATAACCCTACACAGAGGTACTGTGACTCGTGAGACCAGTTAGGTCTCTGCAGCCGAGCTACGTGCTGTCGCAGGCACCCGAGTTTAAATAAAGCATACCAGTCTCGAGGTACCGCCGGAGAGTTACTTTCGGAGTCCTGCTTTGGTGCTCTAATATTCAGAACGTACATTTTCTGATCCGAGACTGGGATCATTACAACTGCACTCAATTTACCTTAAACAGCCTCATTGAAATGAATGTGTTCAGCTGTTGATTTACCTTTACACAGAGTGCATAACTTGAAAAGTATTTAATCGGATCTTTATCGTTTTTGGTCTTGTTTGGTTAGAATATTCTTATTTATTTTTATAAACCTGTGTGAATTCCTTTTTTGTGGTGCATTCATTGTTTTACTATGTGTATGTTGCACAAATACTTTACAAATTGCCTCTTTTGATATGCCTGCCTGCTCTAATCCAAGCTGCTAGAGGGTGAGCACTGCTTATCTCAGTTGTGTATCTAGTATACCCTGACTAGCGTGGTGGGTTCTGCCTGGCAGGAGTGTGTACCTTAGTCAACCAGAAACCCAATTTCAAACACAATTTCATGAGTGATGCCATATGTGTGGTCATAAGTAGTGCATGGTGGAGGCTCATGTTATAGTTAGTGCAGCTAACTATAACTGGTTAATTTCTGTGTTTGCTTAGTTCAAAACGTTAATGTTGTCACTGACACATTCACCTAACTATAAACATACTTTAACCTTCAGTGATGTATACACACACACACACATATATATATATATATATATATATATATATATATATATATATATATATATATATATATATATAGTAGAAGGCAAATCGCCGAAACGCTTCGGTCTTATTTAATGAATTGAAGGACTATGGAATGCCTTTTGTTTATGCCAAATAAAATATGAACTGAAAAACAGACTTGAACAGTGGATTGCTGTCTGTTTGAATGTGTCGCCGGATCTGGTGTTCACGAGGACGAACACCGAAGAAGACATATATATATATATATCTCACATAAGATCACCGCTTACAGCAAAGATCATCCAGCACTCCATGAGGTAAAAATCACTCGGATTTATTTATTTTAAAACAACAACATCTACGCGTTTCGGCGGCTTGACGCCACCTTGTTCACGATGTAGGCGCGCCATTTTTTTTCCATTAAAATAGTCATTGTAAACATTGACATAAGCGAAGGACAACATTTTTTTCCGTTTTGTAATCAGGAGATTATTGCACTACCCCAATGGGCGCCATCTTTGAACATGTTAAAATACATATTGTAAAAGGCAATCTACCTATTCACAGTTGTATATTTGATTTAAAGCCAGTTTGTAAACAATTCACCTTTATATTTTACGGTCTAGAACTGTTACATTTCGAAAATCACTCTGAATTTTTGTATTTAGCAGTAAAATTAATTATTTGCATTCAACTTCAGAATAACATTCTTTCTTTCTGTTTAAATATACCATGTGGCTATTTTCACTTATTTTCCTTAATGTCAGTATAAAATTATTCATACGGCAAAACTTTTAACATCTCAAAGTGCTAGTGCATAAATTAGACAATTACTTTATAAATAACCAATCATCAAAAAGTGCTAATGCTCTCGTAAATACAGTACTCTCTTAGAAAAAGTGCTAGTGCTTAAATATACTAGTTTCAATTTCATTTCAAAGAAAACCAGTATTCTGATCTACAATATTAGATCTTCATAAAGTGCCAGTGCTCTATCGTATATTATTTATATATAAAACCATAATAAATATCATCATATACTTTTACAAAATACACTTTAAAAATATAAAATTATATATTTGTCATAAAAATTCACATTCCTTTCCTCATTTTCCTTCCTTCTTATTCATAACATTACCAAAATAATTCCTAAAAGAGTTTCTCACTGTATTTCATTAGATATAAAGTATTAAAATATAAAAATCTATAACAATCTTCTTTTTACTATTCCTTTCGCTTTTAATCTAAAAAATAACAATTTAATTAAAGACTCGAAAATAAATGGTACTTGAATGTGCTTGCTCGTTCTCATTTCATTATTATTTGTTCAGTTTCATCATCATCTTACTACAAGCAAGTGTACAGGTCCTCATCTATATTTAACCCATGGGGTTCCATGCTGTCACACTCCAGTATAAAATACGTTTCTAATCTACGGAGTTCCTTCTCCCTATTTCCCCCTCTCTTCTTTCTGGGTACTTCGGCTATACAACTGTACTATAAGCCTGCGGGATCACTTTGATGATGAGTTTGAAAGTGTCTGGCAATTGGATATGTTTTGTCCTGATTGACAATCGCCCTCCGATGTTGCAATATTCTTTTAAATACAGGTACTGTTGTACTACCTATATAGATCTTTTTGCAGGGACATTGTAGCATGTAGACCACAAAACTTGATCTACAACTTAAAAAGCCTCTGATCACGATGGTTTTATTAAAAGATGTTTTAAAATGCATGCGATTCATTCCATGATTGCAAGCCTTACATTTAAAACACTTACTAAAACCCATTTTTTGCTAAAGCCAAGAGGGGGCTCCCCCCCTCCTTTGCTCTTGATATTCACTCTTCACTATCCGATCTTTCAATGATTTTGATTTTCTAAAAACCACATTCGGATGTTTACTCATTTTCGGGCCCACTACTGGATCATTTCTCACTAGATACCAATGTTTATTTAAAATGGACCTCACTTCCTTATGTCTCACATTAAAAGTAGTTATAAATAAGTGGTTAGCTGAATGTGGTTGTGAATTTTTTTGATTATTCTTTCTCTGTTGCGTTCTAGATGGTTCAAATAATATTTTTAGCCTTTCTAGGTTCTTAGCTTTTAAAGCAGCCCCATGTACAATTTTTGGTGAATAACCTCTCTGTAGGAACCTACTAGTCATTTCCTGCTCCACTCTGTAGTATTCTTCATCACTACTACATGCCCTCCGTGCCCTATAAAATTCTCCAAAGGGTATGCTTCTTATGAGAGGTGCAGGATGGGCACTTTCTGCATGGAGAATAGTATTACCAGCAGTTGGCTTCCTGAAGATGGTCGTTTCAAGTTTCCCCTCCACTGGTTTTATTCTAATATCTAGAAAATCTATGGAGGTTCTACTCCAATGTCCTACAAATTTTAAATTAAGAATATTAATATTCAGGTCCCTGATAAACAATTCTATGTCCGTTTCCGTGCCCTGCCACAGCACGAAAACGTCATCTATGAACCTTATCCATAAAAGGACAAGTTCAGACCAATGTTCCAGTGGTGGCCCTCCGAGCACCTGCTCCTCCCACCAGCCCAGATGTAAATTAGCATAACTGGGGGCGAAGCAGGTGCCCATGGCCGTACCCTGTTCTTGCTGGAACAGTTCTTCACCAAATGAAAAGATATTCCTGGTCAGACACCATCTCATCATTTCCAAAACCATTTGATTGTGCTTTAAAAATCTCATGGGTCTACGATTTAAGAAATATTCAGTGGCCTTTAAACCGTCAGTATGCCCTATGCTAGTGTACAACGTAGCAACATCAAGGGTTAATAAAACCATAGTATTCTCATTCCAACGTATATCATAAATACATTTAAAAAATCCGTTGAATCCTTAATGTATGAAGACAATGTTCGTACAATCGGATTTAAAAAATAATCAATGTATTTAGATACGTTTTCAAATAAGCTGCCACATGAAGATATTATTGGTCTCCCAGGTGGAGTAGTGGTGCTCTTATGCACCTTCGGGAGCATGTAGAAGACAGGTAGTACCGGATTGTCTTGTCTTATAAATTTATATTCATCCCAGCTTAGTAATTCCTGGTCTTTCCATGACTCGAGTCTAGTGAAGAATTGTTCTTTCACCACTTCATATTCTTTCCTGTTGATTCTCCGATAACATTCCGTATCATTTATTTGATTCAGGGCTTCCTTTTTATATAGTTCACGACCCAACAGCACAACGTTCCCTCCCTTATCCGAGGGTTTTACTAGGACTCCTTCTTCTTTAACAATTTTGTCCACAGTTTTTTGTATTAGAGCTTTTTTAGGGTTAATCTTGTACTTTTGATTTGCTATTTTATGATACAAGCACTTCAAATCTTTTGTTACATTTTCATTGAAAATATCCAGATTATCCCTTGTTGTCTGTGGTACGAACCTAGAGGGGGGCCGGAATGGGCTATGATCTTCCTTTTCCAAATTGAATGTTAAAAGGTCCACTGACTCATTACTGGCTGGTAATTCATTTATGTTTTCCAATTCATCATTGTTTTCATTGTATAAAGAAATTAGATTTTCTAAGATGGGTGCATCATTTACATTCAATAAATTCAGTTGTACAGGATGGGTAGTCCGTATTTCTGGAGTTGCCGGGCTATGGAGGCTTCTATTGATATGCATTTTGGATAATTTCAGTTTTCTCACGAATCAATATAAATCCATTCTGCTCTCGGGATAATTAAAATTGTTCTCATCACAGTACGAAAGTCCCAACTCAAGTACAGATTTCTCTTCATCTGTTAGCATCATAGTGCTTAGATTCATAATCGTTTGGTTGGTCTTTACTTTTTCGCCTGTTTCTTCGTGTTGGAGCGCATCGATCTTTTTGATTGCCATTCTTGTGCTCCTTCTATACCCCTCTCCTCCTCTTCTCTGTTTTCTCTTCCTCGGCCCCTTCATCTGTTGATTTACCTTTACACAGAGTGCATAACTTGAAAAGTATTTAATCGGCTCTTTATCGTTTTTGGTCTTGTTTGGTTAGAATATTCTTATTTATTTTTATAAACCTGTGTGAATTCCTTTTTTGTGGTGCATTCATTATTTTACTATGTGTATGTTGCACAAATACTTTACAAATTGCCTCTTTTGATATGCCTGTCTGCTCTAATCCAAGCTGCTAGAGGGTGAGCACTGGTTATCTCAGTTGTGTATCTAGTATACCCTGACTAGCGTGGTGGGTTCTGCCTGGCCGGAGTGTGTACCTTAGTCAACCAGAAACCCAATTTCAAACACAATTTCATGAGTGATGCCATATGTGTGGTCATAAGTAGTGCATGGCGGAGGCTCACGTTATAGTTAGTGCAGCTAACTATAACTGGTTAATTTCTGTGTTTGCTTAGTTCAAAGCGTTAATGTTGTCACTGACACATTCACCTAATTATAAAGATACTTTAACCTTCAGTGATATATCCACACACACACATATATATATATATATATATATATATAGTAGAAGGCAAATCGCCGAAACGCGTCGGTCTTATTTAATGAATTGAAGGACTATGGAATGCCTTTTGTTTATGCCAAATAAAATATGAACTGAAAAACTGACCTGAACAGTGGATTGCTGTCTGTTTGAATGTGCCGCCGGATCTGGTGTTCACGAGGACGAACACCGAAGAAGACATATATATATATATATATATATATATATGCATACACACACATTTAGAGCTTAAAATACCAGGAAAAAACTAATTTTGATTGCCTATCTCATAGACTTCATAGACATTAATAAATTAACAATTATCATAAACTGTAAGTTGAAACAAGTAATCGTTACTCTCACTTAATAGCATCTTTTTAATTTAAAGACTAATGAGATATTCCTGGGTATAGTCATCATCAGTTCTCAGTTCTTGCAGTAGTTCTCTTTTTATGTGCTTTCAAACAGCAACATTAATGTATTGACTTCCAAAATAATACCAATCCTCACCGTCAAACTGTAGGAAACACTATAAGTGGATTTCTCTCTAGTATAATAAATTGTTCCTGTGCATTTTTCCCCTATAGGTTCTGCCAAATACAGCCCTTAAAAAATGTCAAATATTAAAAAGGCTTATAAAAAATAGGAAATCAAAAGTGAGAATTAATTTTGTTCCAATGATAATAGTTCAAACATAATGCATTTTAAAATGGCTCACTGAAAACTCCCGGCTGGATATTTTGTGCAATCGACTGGACTCAGGACTGGAAGTCATACATTGTACATTGGTGTAATGATTATTCCTGAAATCGCCAATAACTGTGACAGGAAGCAGGCGCCAGTAAGAAATTATTTTTCCATGGAAGTGTTTCATATTTACTGACATTCGAACATTCTTTTGTTGAAAAGTTTTTTTTTGTTCATTTGCTACGCCTGGAGGTTACTACCTCACATGGGTTCAGTTTTTCAAATGTGAGTTCACAGAAGGTAGTCAAGTGCACTCATGGAAAGCTGTGGCAGATGGATATTCCGAAAGTACTCCTGGAAGTATTGTCAATTCCCATCTATGCACATGCAAAGGTTTTTTTTCAGTGTGTGTGATTGTACATGCACTACAATAGGCAGTCATAATCGACTTTACGTGAGTGCAATTGCATTTTTTACCAGAGAAAATACTTAGCCCCAAGGATAAACCCAATTCCCGACGCGTAGTCAGTATTGGTGAGGTTTCCTGCCCTTACTCACAATGAAAGAGGTTTACTCCTGCTCTTGACAGGAGAAAATATCTGGCAGCCATGTGAAGTCCTCACCATTTCCTGCTCCTCTATCTCCTGCCCTGCCATGATATATTGTGGCATTCCACTTTTACCTCGTGGCAAATACACCTTTTATGACTTCTCCACAAGGTCACTGTGCATCCTTGCTGAGACATCCCTATGATACTGCCTGAGGTGGGAGAAAGCAGCCCACCAAATCCCATATGTGGCGATTCTGCAGGTTTGGTCTCACTGTACTTTGTGAAACTGCCATGGTATAACAATAGCAGGGTTGAATTGGGCATGCTGTGAAGCTTGAGAAACAGCGTACTTAGCAGCAATCTAGCCTGTTACACCGGCTCCCACCGCTAACTAATACTAAACACAAGATAAAGAACAACATTACCTTTTAGACATCATTCTAAAATGTGTCTGCATTGTGCCAGCTTGGTGTTGAGGCTTGGAGCAGGAGCCAAAAATAATTTTAGGCTCTTTGAAACCACTTCTTCTTAGCTGACCTTTTACTTCCAGGTCACAGAGAGTTAAAGAGGTTGGGCCCGATTAAAAAAGATAAACTTACAATTTTGTGTAAGTTTACTGTTTTCAGGTATTCACAAAGTTAAACTTACACCAAAAGTCTAAGTTTATGACTTTCTGTATTCACAAAAGGCATTTACAAGTAGTATCTTTACGTCTGCACTCGGGGCGGAATCTCCACACTCGGGGCGGAATCTCCACACTTGTTGCGGATTCTCCGTAACAATACTACTTGTAAATACCTTCTGTGAATACCGAAAGTCGTAAACTTAAACTTTTGGACTAAGTTTACCTTTGTGAATACCTAAAAGTAGTAAACTTGCACAAAACTGTAAGTTTACCTTTGTGAATCGGCTCCATTGTTCAGTGGCCGCACTTGCTCTTGCAGTCTCTTCTCCAGTTGCTCACAATGGATGCCACTCTTAAATAACATCTTCGTCTACAGCAAATTTGGAAGACAGAAAACCTGCCCAGAGGTTTTTCCTGAGCTGTAGGTTTTTCTTTCAGAAGTTCATGTGCCCATGCAGGGTGGGAAAAGGTCATGGAGAAGTTTGTACAAACTCCTGGGTACCCAAACTTTCCAAGGCAGCCCATCCATAGAACACCCAGGGGCATATTCACAAGGACCTACCACCGATTTAACTCCACCTTAACGCATCCAAAGTGGAGATAAATTCAACACCCCATTCACAAGCTGGTGCAAACTGCAGACATCGCCAGTATTCCCGCGATAACTGCCCCACAATTTATCTCCACGGGTGACACCACCAACTAACCCTAATGAGATGCAGAGTAGGCGTTCCCGTGCAAAAACACACGAAAACACCACTACACCACTTTCACAACGAACTGCCAGATCTGCGATGCGAACCAAAAACAGGCGATAAGCCGCGGTAGCAGCTGTGATTTAACACCTGCCTTTTGCTGGTGTTAAGCAGGACGACTACCTGCAGCATGAAAGGGAGCCCAGCCAAGAGCCACACCCGAAGACCCACAGATGCCATGGAGACAATGATCATGCAGCTCAGATACCCATGAGGGCCACAACACCCACCGCCACCAACCCCAGCCCCCCCCTGGCGCCCCCTCCCGGACATACACATACCTTGCACGACACAAGAGCCACAAAAAGCGCATGATGACGCACAATGTAAAAAAATAACACACATGTGTGGCAAGAAGAACAAGAAACAGTCACACAGCACTGAAGTAACAATCAAAAACTTTATTGAAACACAACACAAAACACCAATGCGGAAGACTCCTGTCGGGTCCGTTCGGGGCAATCACGACGTCACAGCCTGGAAAATAAAGCACAAAATCAGAACGTGTGCCATGCGCACATCAAAGGAGCGAGACATAGAGAAATAGAGAATGAAAGAAAGGCAGAGAGAGAAAGAGAGAGAAGGAAAGGAAGGGAGAGAGAGAGTAAGAGAGAGGTAAGGAAAGGGGAGAGAGTGAGAGAGAGAGGGAAGGAAGGGAGAGAGAGTGAGAGAGAGGGAAGGAAAGGAAAGGAGAGAGAGTGAGAGAGAGAGGGAAGGAAGGAAGGGAGAGAGAGAGGGTGAGAGGGAGAGGGAAGGAAGGGAGTGAGAGGGTGAAAGGGAGAGGGAAGGAAGGGAGAGAGAGAGACACCACCGCCCCTGCGCACCCAGGCACCACTGCTCACCTGCCGCCAATGGTGTGTCCACCAGTGGGCACACCACGTGCCCGTGCAAGCTCCAGGCCCCGGTCCTGCCACCATGGCATGGTCCACATCATGCGGACCCGCCCCGCGGCCCAGCAGGTCCCACACATGACGCTGAGTTCTGAGACCACATCAGTGCACACGTCATCATCGCAGGCTGCACACCCGCTCAGCTATTACGGTGCCACTAACCCTGTGCAACCCCAGTCAGCGCCACGCGGTGGTAGGCCCGTGACGGCCGCAAGGCTCCGAGTGCCACTAACGCTGTGCAACCCGAACCCGAAACCGGTCCCAGGATGCTTGTTTCCGGTCCAGGGAAGACATGGCTTGGCAGTTCGGGCTGGACTGTTCCCATGACGCACAGGGTCAGACTGATTTGCATATGGCCATGTCTGAACTGGGGTGGTGGAGTGAGCTAAAGAATGATGATGGATTAAACCCAGATCAGTTGACTGGGGGTGAGTGTTTGATTTGCTCTAACGCTCCTTCCATCATCCCCTTTGGTATCGCTTTGTGCAACCCCAGTCAGCACCATGTGGTGGTAGGCCCGTGACGGGCGCAAGGCTCCGGGTGCCACTAACCCTGTGCAACCCCAGTCTGCGCCACGTGGTGGTATGCCTGTGATGGGTGCAAGGCTCTGGGTGCTACTAACCCTGTGCAACCTCAGTCAGCGCCACGTAGTGGTAGGCCCGTGACGGGCGCAAGGCCTCGGGTGCGACAAACCCTTTGCGCCACAACTCATGGGCCCTTTATGATTGAGAACCGTGGAGCGTCCGTCATCCAGTCACCACCGGCAGTGGGGAATGTGACGTCGTCGGCCCCTTATATTGGCGGGGTCACATGGCCTGTGACGCCTGTGCCGGATGGGTGTGGTGTGTGTGCAGACCTGCCCTCAGGGAGTGGCCGTGACATGTTGACAACTAGACCAGTGACCTGCATACCACCAGCGTGTAAGCCTGCGACATTTGACTATGTGGGCCCCCCTCGGTGCGTAAGTGGAGTGGTCTGGCCTGGCGTACGCTGGACCACCTTAGGGCTTGCAACTATGACTCGGGGGCTCTGGGCGTGGTTCAGTCCATGTCCGGACAAGGGAGTGACTAATGCGTGTGTCCCTGTTGTAGTGTCCACGGCAAGCGGAACACAATAGGCAATGTAGCACACTGTGACTGGCATCCTACTAGATGAGCATCATTGACATGAGGGAAATCACTGTCCCTACATTCATCCACACATTCATACATTAATGATGAAAGCCATGACACAGCAGTGCGTTTCTGGATGTTTATTGCACATCCAGTGGAGTCCTGCAGCTGGAGCTGTACAGGGCCAGGCCAAGCACACCACACAATATGGGCCCGTGGAGGGCCAGCTAGAGTCCATCCGGGGATGACAAGTACTGCGGAAGAGGAAGGGTACAGTCCGCAGTCTGGTCGCCATGTCATTGGTCATCAAACAGGATATGGCAGTCCATGTTGCGGTCCAAGGTGAGTGCAGCGGAGTGTATCAGGGGTCAGTGGCAGGTCATGGGGCCATGTGCGGCACCAAGCAGAAACAGGCAAGGTGGCGGAAATGAATGCTAGTGCCTCCTTCTGAACTCAAGCTCATCCACGTCCTCGTATGTGTGCTCTGCCCCACCTGTGGGTGTTGCAGTACCGGCTGTGGCACTGTGTGCCACTGACACATCAGGGGCCGGAGGAGGATTGTCGGCCGCACTGTGTGGTAGTGACACATCAGGTGCCGAAGTGGATTCGCCTGCCGCACTGGGAGGCACTGACGCACCAGGGGGCGGAGATGTGGATGGTGTGGGGGCAGCAGCATTCCTCATCGCCATGCCTTGTGGCAGCAATGCCATGATGAGGATCTGGGAGATCCCAGCTACATTTCACTGATGTGCAGCCATGTCCTCCATGAGCCTCCGCATGTGTGTCATCTCACGGCTGAGATCGTTGGAGCCACTCTGGGCGGACAGGTGTTCTTGTCTCTGAGTCATGACTCCAGCGATGTCTGTCAGGGCTCGTTGGAGACCGTGGGTGTCCGTTAGGGACTGGAGCTGGTCTCTGATGGGACCTAGACACCCGTGGATGGCATCCAGTTTGGTAGCCATGAGGTCGAACCCCACCTGCACCTGCTCAGCCGTCTCCCTCTGGCCCTCCAGCACACGGCGTTGGAAGGCCATGTGTTGTTCCTGGGGGTCTTGGGAGACTGCCGGGGCTGTGGGTGCCTCCTGCTGGGTGGTTTGTGGAGTGGGTGGGGTCTCCTCGATGCAGCTGTCTGCCCTGGTCCTGGAGGTGATTGGCGGATGAGTTCAATGATGTCTTGGAGGGCTTGGGTGTCGATGCTGGTGGTGTCCTCCTTGTCATCAGTGAAGAGTGGCTGGGACTGCTCTGCAGGATGTGTTGACGGTGCCCCTGCAATGTGAAGGGGAGATGGTGTATTACAATGTGTCCACATGTATGTAGCCGCATGGTACAGGTTCACATTCAGACAGCATGGCATTGTACATTGTGACAGTCTGTGGATCAGGGCCATGATCCAGAGTCATTGTGGGTGTGCACTGTGCTCTGCTTGATTGTGCATGTGTGCCATTGTGGCCATTTCCACCCGTGCCCCCAGTACCTGGTGGTCACTCACCCTGTTGCGGTTGTGTTGTGTCCTGTCGAGCAGTGTCCGGTCCCCCGACTCCTGCCACGGTCGCCACACTGATGACTGTCGACACCAGCTCCTCCATGTCATCCAGCTCCAGCTGTGGCGCTGGGCTCCCACCTCCAGTGTGCATTGCTGCCTTCTGGTTGCCTGCGAGTTTCTCCTTGGTCTTGCGCTTGATGTCAATCCATCGCCTCTTGACCTCGTCCATTGACCTCTTGTGCTCTCCGACGGCATTCACCTTGTCCACGATGTCCCGCCATATTCCATTTTTGGTGCCCAATGACACGTTGGAGGTGACGAACAGTTGTTGATGGTGTTCCATCACCTCCGTGACCAGGATCCTGTTTTCCTGCGGACTAAACTTCGTCTTCCTCTTCTTCTTGTCCTTGCCTTTCCCTGTCCCCGAGGTCCCAGGCTGGTCGTCCTGGGTGCTTGTGGGGTTGCGCTCGTCCTCTGCGCCTGCTCCGGCTGCCTCCATGGTGCTTGTGTGTTGGTCATTTTGTGTTTGTGTGTTTTCTCTACTTTTATAGTGGTTTTTCCTGCCTGCCATGTGTGTATTACAGGCCTGGCGCTGCTTATCGCTGATTTCCTCATCGCGGTTTGGCCCATCGCATGTTTTTTCGCGCTGAGGTTTGTGTTTTTATCACGGTCGAGGTTGTTGTATCGCGGACATTGGCTGCGTTTTCGGGGAACTATCGCATGGTCCCGCCATGTTGTGAATTCCAGGTTAACACGGGGTTATTTTCCCGCGATCGGCTGCGATGTGTAAAGTTGCGTTAACATTTTTTGGTGATGTTTAGCACACGTTCTTGTGAATATCCCCCCTACTCTCCACTTTTTTACTAGTGGAACATTGTGGGGTCTGAATTACAAAAAGTACTCTTGATTCAATTATTTTCATGTTTACAATAAACCTACATGCACAAATTATTTTTGAGCCTGGCCTTAGTGTTTATTCTAGTTAAATGCTCAAGGGCATGCTGTGGAAGTTAATAGCAATTTAAAAACTAGTATCGATTGGAAGTAATTAACAACAGACTCTGACCATAAAACATTTGCAGCTCATCTTGACTTGAGGAGAGGCTTTCGGGATATTCACAATCTAAGATTTTTTTTTAAAGAAGAATAGCCATTTTGATGGTAACTATTTTAGTGACAATTGTAGGGCTCATTACTGACATCAAATAACTTTTACCTTTAATATTGCTACAATGGTGTTTCAGCAGTGGCGGCTCGCATAGGGCATGCTGCGGGGCGGTGAGGCGGGGGGTAGTAAACTCAGACATACGACGGAACGGAGGAACATATTAATTACTTTCCTCCATTCCGTCGTATGTCTGAGTTTACTACCCCCCCACCCTGCCCCTCCCCCACCCCACCGCCCCGCAGCACGCCCTATGCGAGCCGCCACTGTGTTTCAGTTATTTGAGCTAGGATTAACAACGTGTCTGATCGATCTTGGTATTAGTTAAACAATCTGTGTGGTGATACAGCTTGCTGCATTTTTAAAGCTCTCAATGAGACTACCTCTTGCCGGACTCATAACATTTTAGCATGACCAATGTACTTTATTTCTTGTACAGCAAATAGGAAATCAATAAGTTTTAAGCCACTATGTCTGAAAGCGACGTTATCAGCTATACATATTTTGGTTCCAATCATAACATTCTTGATGAAAGTGCAAAGTCTGATGATCACAATTTTAAAGTCTACAAAGTCAGGCCAAAAATATTGGTGAAAGGAGGCACATTTCATAGGTACCCTTATTTGAGATAACTACTGTGGACATGGTGCGATTTGATGTGATGATGTGATATCACAGAATTTCATTTTCTGCAGAATCTCTGATAAAATCACCCTTCTGATGTTTTCAAATACCTTATGAGTCCCATAACTGATAAAAATGTAAAATGTCTGACTGGACTCTGGCCGATACTGCTTGACTATTGCTGCACAAAGAATAAGCTCTGAATTAGTGTTAAGCAAAGTAAAGAAATCTTTCGAGTTGTGGAAGAAGTGACGTGGATTTTTCGCCATTGTAAAGTCCAACAGCAGCAACTAGCACTTGGCTTTATCACCATGCCCTGGTTTTACAAAATCTCAGTTGTTCTCTTAATTGCTCGATAAGTGAAATATGTATTTAACTAGTGGGTTGCTTCCACTCCTTCCTTGTGTGTCACTAAAATGGGTTACATTTTTTTATTGGAGAGTTTCAACCTCAGGCATTACAGTAGAATTAAAAATGAAATGTGAGAAATGCAAACTGACAGCGCTTTTAGCAAGTATTTCAAACTGAAAAAGGAAGAGAAGGAGATCATACAAAAAAAGAAACATTGTACAATTGTGTGA